>CM053591.1:95862039-95884358 GCA_028646515.1 Pseudochirops corinnae
AATCTCTGTGGGGCTCTGCTTCCAGAAGGGAAAGCTCTGTCCCAAATCGCTGGGGTCCTCCCGGCTGCCGTAGACTTCCGGCTGACTGGATAATGAAGACTCCAAGACCGAGGCCCAAGACGACGATCCGGATCTAGGCCGCTCAACTCGAGAGCACTGGTCTGAAAACAATCGCTCAGTCCCCCTGCTTTTTGCAGGCCGAGGGTGGGAAGCTACAACGTGGAGTCGGATACAAAACCTCCGCCTTTCGCTTTTCCGCTCTGGAGACCTTTCCGCTGGATGCTTATCTCCCCCTTTCACAATCCCCACTTGCAGCTGTTGCTAATCCGGCTCACCTCAGAGGCTTTTTTGCACCTCCCGCCCGGCCTCCCCCGCGTCACAGCCGCGGCCTCAGGCCAGGCTGGTTTCGGATTGCAGTGCTGATATGGTTCCTCGTAGCCGAGCTGACTTTAGTGGGAAGTATCTTTGTGTGCATTTTGAAGTTCTAGGATTGGTCCAGAGTCCTATTCCATGGGTATTTTGGGGTGGCTATATGAGAGCTGCTATATGTTGCTGCTGCTACGCTGCCATCTTGGCTCTGCCCCCAATATGGTGAGATTTTAATGAACTTTTAATAAACTTTTCTTTGGCTGAGAGAAGACTTGAGTTGAATTCATTTGGAAGGACCCGGAATGTTGGTATTTT
The DNA here is from genome assembly GCA_028646515.1 of Pseudochirops corinnae. Classification (NCBI taxonomy): domain Eukaryota; kingdom Metazoa; phylum Chordata; class Mammalia; order Diprotodontia; family Pseudocheiridae; genus Pseudochirops; species Pseudochirops corinnae. The sequence goes on from CM053591.1 coordinate 95,862,724, forward strand.
TGGGGACTTGAGCAGTCTCAAGCAACTCTGACCCTCTACATTTTATGGATAACTTCATCACAAGGAAACGTAGATAGTGGTGTAGTCCACCCCTTGGATCCTTTCACAATGGAGAAGAAGTCAGAATGTGTAATGTCATGCATGAGCAGCTTCCCAAAAGAATGCTACTATGAACAGCTTTTAAGGTTTTGATTACACAGTATAGTGGGCACTCTGTTTATTCCATAACAAATCAACACAAACTTTCTCAGAAAAGTAAGGTACAGTATAATATTTACAACATCACATCTTATCACAGAAAATCATAATATAGTGTTCACAACAGCTTTACATTAGAATGGCCCTCAGCACACTAAAGTAGCCACAGTATTTGGGAACAAGAAGAAAAGAATAATTATCTGGTTTCCCTAAGGGGGAAACCCTCCTTACTTAATCATTTGATTATTTCACAATCCTAGTCAGTCTTCCACTCATGGGGTAATCATAAGTTAACTTAATCAGTCACCAATCTAGATTCACAGTTACTATATTCACAGTATCATTAATCACTAAATATAATCATTAGAAAATTACACAAACCCTCAACCCCCCTCCCTCCCCTCACACCCCCAGTGTCTAGCTTACTTCAATTTTATCACATGTTCAACATCCAAGGAGAGGCCTTTTCTTCATCTTGACTCAGGGTAGTCTCTCAGATTCCCTGGATAGCCTTCCATGGTCCCAGCTCCTACCTGAATCCACAAAACAGTCACCTGGATACAGAGGCAGACAGCTTCCAGGTTCTTGTCCAGTCCTCCAGGCAGTTCTTGTTACACACTGAAGTTCACAGGATCTAGCACATCTGAAAACTTTCACAACTTCCATTGCTGGGAACTCAAGGATCAACCAAGCCACAAACAAATAAAGCCTTATCCTGGTCATGCTTCTTCAGTCCTCCAGTAGTTCAGCTGGCCCTAGGACAGAGAAAAAAATCTCAGCCTTCCTGGCGGCCTCCTCAGCAGTCACTCCAGCCTTCAGATTCTGGTCTCAGAAAATTCCAACTCAGTTCTCAGTCCAGCAACCCAACTTTCAGATGCTATTAAAATTCTGCTTCCTCCAGCAGAAGCCACACACACACACACACACACACACACACATTGGCTTCTTGTCTCAGCCAACCCCTTCCTGTTATGTCAGCAACAGGAGACAGGGTTCACACCCTCTGTTTCTTTCACAGAAGTACTTAGCCCTTAATTACTAAGGACTAAGTACCTGCAAAATTAATTGCCATTACATTAGGAGACAGCACACACATGAGAACCAAAGTTTTAATAAGGAAGGAAATTAAATAAAAAACCTAAAGTAAAGGCAAAAGAATCAGTAGGATACTAAAACTAGAAAAGAAGATAAAAATCAAAATACCTCAAATCACTCTAAATAAATACCTCAAGACAAGGAAAATTTAACCAACATCTGATGGAACGCAAAATTCTATAAATTTCTGAGAGAACTATTGACACAATAGTATGTTCCCAAATAGATAAAAAGGAAAACTCAAATGTTAAGAGAACTTAAAATGGGGAAATGGCAAAATTTATGACCTACACAAGAGATAATTAGGATAATTGAAAAAAAAAGCTCAATTCATTTTGGTCACTTTCAGTATAGAAGCAAAGTAAGAATAACAGTCTGAAAGTACAGTGGAAGACAGACATACAAACAAACAACATTGAAATCATACATAATCATTACATGAGCAAATATCAGATCTTCAAGACAAAATGCATAGAGACAAGTTTAGAATCTGATATATACTATGAAAAATAAACGTGGATACATAGAAGAAATATAAAAAGAACACATTCCAGAATTTATGAATACAGAAAATGAAGCACAAATTTAAAGAATTCAAGGATTGCACAAAAAAAGTATACCATTCTTCAAACTCCAAAACGTATATAATGTTTTTATATATTAAAAATAAAAACAATAAATTTTGCATATCAACATGAGAAAGACCTTCAAATATAAAGGAAAATTAATTCAAATAACCCACCAGATCAAAGAATGGAAAGATTCATTCTAAAAAGTAGAAGTGCTGTGGATGGAACCCCAAATGACACATATTAGTGGATTTGTTTGGGGCAAACCAAACAAACTTGCCAAACAAACACAAAAAGCAGTGAGCAGATTATTTGATTAAAAAAAAATGAAATAAACAAAAAAAAAGCCAAAACAACAGCAAAAACAACAACACAACAAAGAAACAGATAATATCAAAAGAAAGTAAATAAGTAAATAAAATGACTGTGGAAGGAAACAGGAAACATTTTTTTCTCATTTCTGGAGATTATAAAAGAAAGAGAGAGAGAGAGAAAGCCCCCCTTCCTTTTTTTTCTTAAATAAAATGCAACAAATGAAGCACTGTGATTTCAATTCAATATCATGCTGAGGATAAAGATGAAATCAGAATTGAAAGAAACAGGAAAAACATACAATCCATTAAATGTTGATGAAGCACCTACTCTATTCCAGGGGCAGCTGGGTGGTGCAGGAGGTAGAGCACTAGGCCTGGAGTCAGGAAGATTCATCTTCCTGTATTCAAATACTGCCTTAGACACTTTACAAGTTATATGACCCTGGGCAAGTTACTGTTTGCCTCAATTTCCTCATCTTTATAATGAGCAGAGAAGGAAGTGGAAAATCACTCAAGTATCTAAAAAAAAGACCAAACAAAACAAAAAAAATGGAAATAGGATTGTGAAGAGTCAAACACAATTGATAAAGATAAAATGATAGCAACAGCAACTCTGTTGCAGGTATCCTGCTAGGATCAGGGATACAAAAAAAAAAAGAAGCAAAAGACAAACAAACAAAGGAACAATGACAACAAGAACAAAAAAACCAATCCCTGCTCTCAAGAGGTTCATAGTCTAATGAGGGCAGGGAACAACATGCAAACAAATATATACAAAACAAGCTATGTACAAGATGAATACAAATTAATGATGGGAGGGATAGCATTGGAATTCAGACGGTTCGGGGAAGGCTTCCTGTAGGAGGTGGGACTTTAATTGTGATTTAAAGGAAGTCTGGGGCCTCAGTAGTCAGAGTGGAAGAGGGAGAGTATCCCTTGCATGAGGGACACCCAGAAAGAATTTCTGGAGCCAAGAGATAAAGTGTCTTTTTTATGGTACAGCAAGGAGGCCAAAGAGTTGAAGAGTATATATTGGAAAATAAGCTGTAACCAGACTGGGAAGGTAGGAGGGAAATTAGTTATAAAGGGCTTTGATTGCCAAATAGAATATTTTTTAAAATTTTGTCTTGTAGGCAAAAAGAAGCTACTGGAATTTGTTGAATACTGAGATAGTATGATCAGACTTGAGTTTTAGGAAAATTACTTTAGTGACTGAATGGAGAATGAGTGGGGAGAGACCTGATGTAGCATAACCAAGAACAAGCTTTTTCAGTAACTGAGGAATGAGGTGATGAGGGCATGACCCAGAATGGTAGCATTGTGAGAGGAGAAAAAGGGACATATTTGGGAAATTTTGCAATGATAAAATAGAGACCTTGGTAACAGGTTGGCAACAGCTTGGATATGGGAGGAGGTGAGAGACAATGAGGAATCCAGAATTACTCTAATGTTATGCCATTAAGGGATTGGGAGAATGATTTTACCCTCCAGTGTAAATAGTGAAGGTAGGAGGTGGGGAGGGTTTAGGAAAAAAGATAATAAGCCCTGTTTTGTACATATTGAGCTTAAGGTGTTTACTGGACATTCAGTTCAAGATGTTTGATGGAAAATAAATGGAGAAATTGGGGCAGAATCATTAGCATAAAGATAGTAAAATCCATGAAAGTGAATAAAATCACCAGGTGAACTAGTATGGAATAGAAAGGAAGAAAACTTTGGGCATGACTTGGAGGAGTCCAGCAAAAGAGATAGTGAAGGAACAGTCAGAGAGATGAGAGGAAAACAGAGAGACAGAGAGAGAGAAAGAGAGAGAGACACACAGAGAGAGACAGAAAGACAGAGAGAGACAGAGGTGGAGCCAGAGAGACAGAGAGAGAGTATCAGGGAGGAGAATGATCAACAATGTCAAAGGCTGCAGATAGATCAAGGAGAAGAAGGACTGAGAAAAGGTCATTGTATTTGACAAGCAGGAGATCATTAGTAACTTGGAGGGAGTAGTTTTGGTAGAATAAGGTTAGAAGCCAGATTGAAGGGTGGTAAGAAAAGAGGAGAAAAAGTCGATAGATCTATAGATGACCTTTTCAGGGAGTATAACTACAAAGGGCAGAAGAGAAATAGGCCCATAGTTTCTGGGATGGAAGGATGAAAGTAAAGGTTTTCCAGGATAAGGCAAACATGGGCATATTGAGAGAGAGAGAGAGTGAAAATAATGATCAAATGGGGATGAGAGAGCAGACAATCTGCTGGAGGAGATGGGATGAAATGTGATCATTTGAACAGGGGTTAGCTTTGGTAAGGAGTATGAACTGTTCATCAGATGAAAAAAGTGTGAAGGAGGAAAAAAATGGCAGGAAGTATCTGAGTGATAGGATAGGAAGAGAGGAGAAGGAGGTATCATGGTAAATGGCATCAATATTGTTCTTCAATATATGAGGCAAGTTTCTCTGCTGAGATGCTGGGGGGGCAGGGAGAGGCTTGGGACCTTTGAGGAAGGATGAAAAGGTTTGGAAGAGTTGCTGTGGAGAGTAGGATAGTGAGTTTGTAAGGGAGTCATAGTATGATTGCTTATCAGTAGTAAGGGCCCAGTTGAGGTCATATAATATAAATTTGTAGTGTGTCCAGTCAGGACAGATATGCGATTTTCTCCATTTTTGTTCTGAAACACATCCATATGTGCAAATGAGATGAATGCTGGGATTGATCCAATACTGAGGTTTTGCTGGGTATAACTGGCAAAATGATAAAGGTCTAGGCATTCAAGAGAGGAGGACAGTGTAGAATTGAATTGCTTCATCAAGAAGTCAAGATGAGTAAAAGAGGAAAGAGTGGTTATTACAGGGACAATGGTATGATAGGTGTTTAGCAGCTTACTTTCCAAGTAAAGGCATAATGAATGATTAAACTATTTTGCAAATAAACCATATTAAAAATGGAATTTCAATTAACATCAATTAATTACACTTAAGATTTTTTTTGTCATGAAATCACATTAATGTTAAAAATTATTTTGCTAAGTAGCATAATTTTAATACATTTTTTCAGGTTTTGTTACTGTCCACATGTAGTTGATGGGATGTATTACATTTCTTGTCAGCAATCAGTTTATTATACTTTAGAATCATGTTTGAAATCAATTTCTTTAGAAATTTGAAAACTAACCTTAGTAGCCACCTCATTTTCTGAGTTTACTTTCTTTAAAAACCATTGTTCCCTACTGAGATTTGTCAACAATTTGGATGCTATAATTTGTTTTTCATTGGTTTCCAATTTGCTTAAGTAAGGATGTTTTGAGTTGAAACGGTGTTGGAGATTGTATTCCTTTAGAACAGCTATTACTTCTCAGCAGACAAGGCACAATATTATGTCTATTGTGTAAGTAAACAAGTAAGTGTTTGTCCACTCTGGATTAAACACTCTATGTTCAGATTTGATCTTCTATTTCTTCTTTATCACCCATTTTACAAAGTCACTCCAAAAACTTTAATGTTAGAACCAAAAACATCACCACAGGAACTGCTCACATACAAAGAAATACTGAAGTCAGTGTCTGATCTTAGAGAGAGTGCCAGATTTTCATGTAACTTGTAGGAAGACTGTGATGGAGGGGGAGAAGCTCTCAAGTTGTTGTCACCCATTGCGTAGCTGGCATCAACTGAGTTGGCACTTGGCTGCACTCATTTTGTCCCTGTTTAACACCAGCAATGACTGAAAACAACCAAAAGATATGGCTCTCTTTCTTCTCAAATTAGAGACAGACTGATGATGGTTGGTGGCTGTAGGTCATGTGACAAACAGGAGAGAGAGCACACTGGCAACCTACCTACCAAGTTACATGATGACATATTACTGACTAGTGGAAGGAGGATTACACAGGGTATGGATGAAGCACTCATTACATCTTTACTTTCTTACATACTTCTACATTTTTTGTGGGCTGCCTGAAAGCCTTTGGTGGGCTGCAAGAGTTCCACATGCTGCATGCTGTGCAGGTCTGCTATAGACAATCACTACCGGGATTTGGATTGGGTGGTAGATAACATGAACTTAAAAAGTAGAGATGTTACTGAGTAGGGAGGAAGGGGAAAAATCCAAAATTGTATTTTTCAACTCCTCTATTTTGATCATTGAGCTAAGGATAATGAGTGAAGCTGCAGTCAGTATTGGAAGGGGCAACTGCACACTGTGTCATTAAGGGAAGTCTAAGTTTCAGTAAGAGCTTGGAGATGAAAAGAGTGGGAAAGTTAAGATGAATAGAAGTTTGCTACCTATGGAGAAGGGATTCCAGAGGCATAGCAGAAGGACTGGGCAGAGTTAGAGTGAAACTTTGGGGTGGCAGGGTTGAGGAGAGATAGGAATGAGGGATTTGGTGGTAGGGAATCTTGAGTGGGTTTTGAATATTGATCTAAAGGAATTCAAAGTCACTGGGATGTGGACAGTATGATCATGAGTACGAATGCTCATGTGCAGGGCACCCCTACTCAACTATCAATGGGGCAGGAGACAGCAGGTCTGAAGTTCAAGGAAAAGATGTTCTTTGCACTAGAGGTTCTCCACATGCCAGTTGAGATACTGGGAAGGCAATAGAAGGTGGGAAATGCCTTGTGCTAGTACAGGTGGAAATTGTTGCTTTGGGGAAGAGGAAAAATACTTGGCATAGTGCCCAAGCAGCCTTTTCTCAGGGAATACATTGAGTTGAGGAAGAGATGGAAGAGTCAGGGCACAATTGCACTCATAATCTGAGGTCTTCTCATCTGAGAAAGCTGTCTATGAGGTGGTAGCAGGAAATTCAAGCTCCCTGCTTTGGATGGAAGGAGTAGACCTAAAACATCTTGAACTCAATCTTGCAACTCCTACAGATTCATTAGTTTATTTCATGGTAATAAATTGCATAATGGGAAGATATATAGAAAGGGAAAGGGGAAGTAGAAGATACAGGGAAATGTGAAAGACTCAAAGGAAGCCCATGCTACATATAACGAAACCCATAAACAAGAGAGAAGGAAGATAAATTGTACAGATAAAAAGAAAGGCATCATATACACCAATATATTTGTATTGATACTTTTTTTTTTGGGTAACAAAGCATGGAATGAAGGAAGGAAGGGAGGAAGGAAGGAAGAAAGAAAGAAAGAAAGAAAAGAAGGAAGGAAGGAAGAAAACAGGGAAGAGGAAGAGGAGGAAAAATAGGTGTTGTTAAGCACAACATTATTGTCTTTCAAGCTTGTCAAGTTACTCTCATTATTAAAGATTAAACAGATTTCTGATGTTATCTATTAATGTTAAGCATATATAATTTGAATGTATTCATATGTAGTAGTAAATGAATAAAAGTCATTGTCAAATTGCTGTAAAGTAATAGAGTAACTTCATCTTAATTATTTTATTTCATATAAATATTACTAAAAGTCTGCTTCAAATCAGCATAAACACTGATGAGCTTTACATCACAAAAATGCTATACCAGAAACCAATAGCTAGAAACTTCTTTGGAAAATGTGAAAACCGTTTTCAGAGATATTGAGTGATTGGTACAATGTTTAACGACATATAAGTAGCTAAATTGGAATTAGAACTCATACCTCCCAGTTGAACATAACTCACTAATTATAAACAATCAAAATGCAACTTTGACTACAGGATTGAATTTCATTTTTATCTTTAGTTCTTTAGTGCATTGCACATATTAATAGATATTTAATCAATGTTAATAAATGAGAGAGAAAGATGAACTACTTATAGAATTGAACAAGTTATTTGAAGTTCTTTTGTTTTCTGGAAAGATCTGAATTACAACATTCATATTAGAGGGAGCATGGCAAATGACAATGTACAATTTCTAAGCAAACACTTTAGATTATTTTTATATTATCTAGATATTTTTAACATTTTAAAAATATTTTAATTTATTAAAAATTAAGGAATTAAAGCTTATTTTTGAAGAGACATTCTTGATCTCTCAGCTTAAGATATGGGGATGTTCACAGTCATGTTCACAGTATCAGTACCAGAGGAAAAAACATTGTTCTGCATAATATTTTCCAATAGCAAAATGTCATTTCCTATGAGAATATTTTTATTATACCTGTTTTTTAAAATTGTGTTTTGATGTATGCAGCATTAAACAAACCTTCTCATAAGCATAATTCTAATGCATCCATTTCAGTGATGCACATTCCTCTTTTGACCTGGATTTTCTTTTAAAAGCATTCTTCTTTTCTATTTCAATCATTTATTTTTTTCCCATTCTCCTCAGGGATATACCAGCAAAATAAAAGAGAATACAGAGTTAGCATTATCATTGTGATGCTTATTTCTTTTATATACATAAAAGGGTATTACTCCAGTTTTTATTATTTATAATTAGAAGCACTACAAGCTCTGAATTTAATGAAAAATAGGTTTGTTCAGTGTGCATGTGGATGCTATATATTAGAAAAAGCATTTGTCTATTTCCTTGAGTAAATTTTATACAGACAAATATGCATAATGTGTGTATAATACACACATATATGTGCATACATATACATGCAGACAAACAACATATATAATACCATCATAGGCATGTAAGTTTATACATACCTATAGGTGCCCATGCAAATCATTTTACATGCATTTATACATGTACATGTAATGCACATATATATATATATATACATATATACATATATATATTTATAATGGTTTAGAGAGTATGGATACTTACATAAATATAATTCAGATATATACTTACATTAATCTAAGGGATTTAGAGGATAAAAGATAATGAATATATATATATATAATACATATTTCATATTATCTCAGAGGTGGATAAAAAAACCTCGGAGGTCATTTCACTCAATCATTTAATTGCAAAAAGACTGTGGACAATATTCCAACAAGCAGTAATTCAGTTTTCACTTGAAGAACTCTCAAGAAATGGAAGTTACCAGTTCTCAATGCAATTCTTTCTGTTTTTGAACAACTTCATAATAATAACTAGTCTTTTAATAGAGCTTTAAGATTTATAAGGGGGCAGTGAGGTAGCACAGTGGATAAAGAACTAACCCTGGAGTCAGGAAGATTCATCTTTCTGAGTTCAAATCAGGCGTCTAACAATTACTTTCTGTGTGATCCTGGGCAAGTCACTTAAACCTGTTTGCCTCAGTTTCCTAGTCTGTAAAATAAGCTGGAGAAGGAAATGACAAATTATTCCAGTATCTTTCTCAAGAAAACTGAGTCACAGTAAACACAACTGAAAAACAACTAAACATACCCTTAAGTTTTACAAATCACTTCATAAATATTAACTAATTTTATCCTCTAGACAATCCTTGGAAATTGGCATGGTTATTTTTATTATATTAGAGATGAAGAAACTGGGGTGTGTAGGAGGAGTTAAGTGACTTGATCAGAGGTATAGAGCAAGAATGACCCTGAGGTCTAAAGCTGGAATTGAACCCAAGTCTTTCTTAGATGACTTGGTCAGAGTAACACAGCTAGTATATTTCTATTGTTGAATTTGAACTTAACTCTTCCTAATTCCAGTTGTTAATGACCAAGTCAGAGTGTAACAGAATTATTTCCTGCCTACTCCTGTACACTATGCAATCTAAATTCATATTAGCTCATTCTGACTGTTATGTTGTAATCAAATTAAGTTTACAGTTCATTAACTTCCCCTATCCCCTGATTTTTTTTCCCACATGAAATGTAGTCTTATTATGTCTCCTTTCATCTTATACTTTTGAGGATGATTATTTTAATCCAAGAGTGAGACTTTATATTTATTAAATGTAGTTGTATATGATTCTGCTCAAAGGTGGGGTGACATTGTGCATAGAAAGCTGGTTTCAAATTAAGATAAATCTGAGTTCAAATCTCAACCCCAACATATGACATATGCCGACTTTTTGACCCTGGTAAGTCTTTTAAACTTCTGGTGGCCTCATGAAACCCTATAAAGTTAAAATTTCCTAAATTTGCATGGATAAAGAGATGTCTATATTACATTTCACTGCTGGAATGAAATCACAGACACCATCATAAAGGACTCTACTCAGCATTTCAGGTTGATGGTGTCTTTTTTTGGATTCTGACTCTTATTATCCAACATGTAGGCTATTTATTATCTGCAGGTTGGATTAAATGCCATCTGTGCCTCTTCTAAGTCATTGATAGAAATGTTAACAGTACAATATCAAAAACAACTCAAAGAGGCACTTCCTCCAAGTTGACAACAAGCCATTAATATCTTCACTCTTAGGCTAGTTACTTAACAAGTGCTTAATTAAAATGTTCTATAGTCTAGATCAGGGGTGGAGAACCTGCAGCCTTGAGGCCACATGTGACCTTCTAGGTCCTTAACCTTTTGCTAAATCCAAATTTTACAGGTCTCTAACTCCAACATTAAATATTTTCTGTAAAATCTTAATTCAGTTCACATGAAATTTACCATCTAGTAGGAGGAATGAATCACATACTCAGATAACAATTATGTAACATAAATATGAAAGTGAGATAATAGCAGTACAAAATAATATGGAAATTCACAGGAGAATAGCCATTTGAGAATGTATGAATTGGGAAACCCCAAGATTATCCTGTGTGGTAAGGCCATAGCTTTCTCTCTGAAGATCATTGATATAAACAATTTCATGTTTTTTCATATGCTGTTCCCTTTACATAGAATGTCCTTCTTCCACAGTTCTCCTTATCTAATTCCTCCCTATTTCTCAAGACCCAACTCAAATGTCATCTCCTTCAGGAAACTTCTTAATCCTTCCAGGTAGAATCATTCTTTCTCCTCTGAATTTCCATTTTACTATTTCCATCAGTGATTTCCTTGCCCCTAATATCTATTATCCACACTGAAATACATCTTTCACATAGCTGTTAAAGTGATTTTCCTAAAGCACAAGTCTGACCATGTTATTTTCCTACTCAACAAATTCCAATAGTCCTCTATTGACTGTAGGATCAAATATTTTACTTTTATCACATATATTAAATATTTTTCTCACATAAACTTCATAATATTCACTATTGATAGTACAATTATGCATGCATACAATTTATAAACTTCTTAATATATATCATATATTATGGTTCTTGCTTTTTTAAGTGAAATGTTGTTTAATCAAAAAATTTCAAGTCCGCTGTTTTCATTCATTTCTCACTTGCCCACGAGGATGGAATGAAAGATTGTAAAACTGGTTAGTTCTTATATCCTTACATCTCTTCTCATAGTCATAGCCGCATATATAAGGAATACCTTGGTTTCTTAATGATCTAAATATTTGGTACAGCTTTAAGATTCATTTCTCAGCTTGCATCCAATTGAGGAAGTGGATTTTCAAACTTTCCAAGTTCAACTCAAAATTATTCATCTTTGCAGGAACCTGTATAACATTAAGTGCCACTTTCAGACACATGGAATTACCCATTCTTATCCCTCCTTCCGCCTAGCCTTTTTGAGTAAGTCCTCACCTGAAGGCTCTAAATCCTTGACAAAGATTTTATCTATATGATATGCTTTAGATTTCCTTTGGGTGGCCTTAAGATTAAGCTTTCTTGCAAACAGAAATTCTATTGCTTATCTATTGCCTAATGACAAAGTGCTTATCCTATCTTCACATTACTCTACATTTTATTCCTTCAGTTTACTGAAATAAATTTTTTTTTCTATTCTCCTTGTATCCCAATCTCTCTTTGTCCTGAAAGAGTGCCTTTAATTCTTCTTATTGTTATCTTGTCCTTTATTTTTCCTCCCTTTCCTCTTCACCTTGATTCCAGAAAACTAATAGTGAATTCAGAGAAATTTGCCACATTCCCTACAGAACAAGGTTTAAGTAGAAAAGTTTCACAAAAAAAAAAAAATATCTAAAAAGTCTTTACAACTTTTCTTATAAAACTAGTTTCATTTTTATCTTCATACTTTTGGATTTTGGTACTTTCCAAGATCCAAAGGAAACAAAAATCCAGAGGTTATCTTTCTATTGGGCAATGGCTAAACAAACTGTGTTATCTGGAAGTAATGAAATTTATTGTGCCATAAAAAAAATTATGAGATGCACAATTTTAGAAGAAACTTGGAAGCTCTCTATGGATTGATTCAAAGTCAAGAGAGCAAAACTAGAAAAATGTATACAATGCTAACATTATAAAGGCTAACAATTTTTAAAGACTGTCAACTGATAAATAAATAACGAGTCCTTACAAAATGAAGCTTAAACAAGCCCTTCACCTCTTGAAAGAGAAAACTCATTGTTGATCGCATATGTACTGATTGATCAAAGATGTCATAGTACCATAGCTTTAGAAAGGAAAAAAAGAACAAAACTCTGTGGTCATATAGTCCAATTCCCTTCTTTTCACATTTGAAGGACCTGATAGCCAGAGAAATTAACTGACTTTTTTTAGTCACATGGAAGTGTAAAAGTAACTGTCAAACCAGTACCTCTGAATCTAAACCTCAAACTTTTTTCACTGTACTTTGTTTCAGACACAGGTAGTTGTCCTTCTCTGATGCTCCTGCTTTATGCTTTCGATGACATGAATTCACACTCAACAGCAAATGCTTCCCATGTTCAGAAGAACAGCTCACTTGAAAGCATTCCATAAATTTTTCCTTTCCTTCTGGCTGTCCAGTAAATTAAAGATATTGTAGGCTTAGGACCTTTTTTGGGGGATGAGGGGGGATCCATAAATAGCAAAATGGGCAGTGTTCACATTTAATTACCAAAAGAGTGCATGGTTTAATAGGCCATCAACCTTTCCTTGCTCAATGCAAGTATTTAATCAGGCTCTCCCATTGCATCTTCAAAAATAGCTTGTTCTTGCAATTATTATTATTATTTTTAATTCTACTATTCTATAGTAGTATCCTAATATTTTCTGCTGATGTCATCTAGACCAGCTAATCACCATATTAATGGGTGAATCCTCCAGTACATGGAGCATATGACTCTCCCTCTGTCATCTCTCAATTCTATTGTATTCCATATGAATAAGGCAGAGCCTAGACAAAACCTCCTTATGTGTAAAATAAAGTGGTTGGAAAAGATAATTGCTAAGGTACCTTCCGGCCCTAAATGCACATTTTAATGATATTTTGATCTTCACCCAAGTCTTCTTTAGTTATTGAGGGTTATACAAAACTGAAGAATCCTTTTCTGAATACTTAAGCATAGTGAGCAAATACTTGAATAAGTAAGAATTCTAAGTCATATAAAGTCCTGAAAGACTGGAAGCAGATTTATGTATTATAATGGGTGGGGTGGAAAGGGCGAAGGTTAGTATGTGATTATAGGAGTATGTAACATTATTCTTTGGGATAGTTGGCACTGGGATGGTGGAGTTCAGTAATTACAGGAAGAGCATAGCAATGTTGCTTTTACTAAGTTGTATGGAATACTTTGGAAAGAGAAAGAGTGACACACAGAGAAAGGCAGAGACAAAGACAGACAAAGAGACACAGACACAGAGAGAGTGAGACAGACAGAAACAGACAGAGACAGAGACATAGAGACAGAGAAACAGAGAGAGAAAGAACAAACCTAAAATGTCCTCTTTCTTCCCACATCCCACCCTAAATACTCACTTTTGCAAAGGTTCAATATATTCATGATATCTTTACAGCTCACTACATAATATTATACCCTATTGTCTTTGAAGGGTTGTACTGAATCGATCCTTGAATGGTGAAGGAGAAATAGCTGTGGTACTCTGGAGCATTTCCTGTAAAAATTTCTCTAGTTTTGGAAACAGGAATCATTGGCTTTCCTACTACTACCACCACATGCATTGTCATTTAAACTTTCCAAATCTCATTTTTTTTGACCTTTAAAATGAGGGAGTTAAGTTTGAGGATCCATAAATTTACTTAATAGAGAACAACAGCATGATGTACAGTTACCCAATGTAGATTTCCAAAGAAATGAGGGAAAAATCATCAAATACTGATTGAGCATTTTCATGTAATAGCTAAAGAATCTTAGGAAAATACTTAATTGAACTCACTAGAAAAGTAACGCTAATTTATATATATATATATATGTATGTATACATATATATATATATATATATATATATATATATATATATATATATATAAAACAATGTGAGTCTTCTGGAAAAGCTACTAGGAATAAATTTTTTTATGTAACAAGATTCATTTTATATCAATCCCTTTCCTGTCCACACATTGATCATGACTAAAATATTTGTCATCTAATACATCTTGGAGAGGATGTGGAGAGCTTCCCTTTGAGTTAAAAGTAACCAAAGCTGAGTCAAAGACTTGATTTTGGAGGAGAACCACTTTCATCAAAGAGTAAGGTAGAAAGCATCATGGGTCTGTGGCAAATTCCTAATTTGCCCCTGCTGAAAGTTGTGTTATTCTCTGCATCTCCCCTTCTTACAAAATGTCGAAATGACTTCAACTTTTTCCCCTCATACTACCAACTGTACTACAAAGAGTGAACAGCTTTATTCCCAAAACTAAACTTGACAACAGCCTACCATAGACAACAAAAGCCTACCATAGACTACACTGTTAACAACCACTCTAGCATGCATTTAGGTCACCTTTACCAAGGCTTCCCCTTTCACTGTTTCTACTCATTAATAGAAAAATGAGTAAAATATTTTAAAATTCAAAATCAATTAAGAAGTGCAAATTAATAAATTAAAAAGATGAAAGGGATATAATACCTTTCTTCAATAATTTTTTGTATATTTTCCCCAACGCTATTGACTTTTTTTCATAATTTTCTTGCATTGTTCACATTTATGTTCCCAATTTTTCTTCTACTTTTCTAATTTGCTTTTTTTGTTTTTGTTTTTGCTTTTTGCAGGAGGGAAGGCAGGGCAATTGGGGTTAAGTGACTTGCCCAAGGTCACAAGGCTAGTAAGTGTTAAATGTCTGAGGCCAGATTTGAATTCAGGTCTTCCTGACTCCAGGGCCGGTGCTCTATTCATTGTGCAACCTAGCCATCCCCTCTGATTTGCTTTTTAAAAACCTTTTTATTTTCTTCCACAAATTCTATTTTTATGTTGAGACAAAATTACATGTTTCTTTGAGTTTTCACATGTAGCCATTTTGACACTATTATCCTCTTCTAAGTTTATGCTTTGATCATCCCTATCACAACATTCTGTAGTCAAACTCTATGCTTTTGTTGTTTTCTTTTCTTTTCTTTTTTGCTTACCTTTTTCTGCCTCTGTGTGTGTGTGTGTGTGTCTGTGTGCGTGTGTGTGTGTGTGTGTGTGTGTGTGTGTGTGTGTGTGTGTGTATGACTTGGGTGTTTTCATGAGAGAGTTGAGCTCTGGTTTTGCATTGTTCCAAGCTTTTTGTGTTGGGGCTCTGTGTCTTACAATTGCCTTTCACTGGACTTCAGGACTTAGCTTCTTGATTTCTCAGGGGGATAGGCTTCCCTTCTGGCTTGTGTTGGGGATATGGCCTCCTTGCTGACCACCTGAGGTGTGGGGTTTAACTACTGGCCTGCTTCAGTGGTGGGGTTTTGCTGGTGAGTTGCTAGGGCTATAGAGCCTTCCTTGTAGCTGTCCCTGGAGGAGGGATCTTGAAGCTTGTCTACTCCAGGAGTGGGGCCCTGCTGCTGGGTTGCTATGGAAACAGGGTCTATCTGCTGGTAAGCCCCAGCAGCAGGGTCTCACCATTGGCCAGTCCTAGGGTAGGACTTCATTACTGGTTAGCAAGAGGGTCAGTGCCTTATTTGTGGTTTGTACAGGGTGTGGGAATCCTGGAGTGAGGCCTTGCTGTGCTGCACAAAATTCTCACTTACCTAGGAGGCTGCTGGTTTTTAGAAGAACAGGACCTCAATGATGCATCACCCCAGACTTAAAGCCTTGCTACAGGCCCTCTGTTGTGATACTGGCTGCTGCTACTGCTTCTGCTGTTATTGGACTCCTTTTCCCCTCCCACTCTAGTGAGACAGAACTTTCCTACAAGGTTGATAAGCTACTTCTCTGCTCCTAGATCAATTCTGAGGGAGTTTTCTAGTCATTTGGAGGGGAATGTGGGAGGGCTTCTTAGTGATCTTTCCTTACTCCACCAACCTGGCGCTGAAAGTTCAAGGAATTTTATTTAAAAAAATAGGATAGTATAGGATATGTGTAAGCTGATAGGTGGGAGAATGGATGGAGGTCTGGGCTTGGGGTCAGGAAGGCTTGAGTAAAAATTTGGCATCAAATACTTACTAGGCTGTGTAATGATAAGCAAGTCACTTAACCCAGTTTGCCTCAGTTTCTCATCTGTAAAATGAACAGGAAAAGGAAATAGAAAATCCCTCTAATTTGTTTGCCAGGAAAACCCCAAATGGAGTAATAAAGGGTCTGACATAGCTGAAATGACAGAAAACAACAATATATGAAAAATAATAAAATGGTAACATATAATCAAGATAACAATATAAATGTGTTTAAAATAGAGGTATGGTTATGTAAATCATAGATCTTTCAAACATTGCTATATTATTTCTCTTTAAATGGTGATTCCCCAGCCCCATATCACCTTTAGTTTCCGTGATATAACTCTGCTGTTAGGGTCCATCCCTTTGGCAGAGAATTTACAAGCCTGTGGAAAATTTTCCTATTTGACAGGTATTACACTAAATACTAGATAAATATGAAAGAATAATAATAATAATAAGATATTCAGCAAATCTTAGCAACACATATATCATGTTCCTTGCCACGTGTACTACTCCACATCCATTTTCTGGTCATGTTATTTAACAGCAAAGAGTTTTCCCCAGAGACAATCAAGATCCAAAGAAGATGCCTGATGCAATTGAGAGAATTAATTCCAAAGTCAAGTAGCCTTATCATTTATTAATTATTTTAGGAGCAACTCTAAATTCCTTCAATTCTTTAATTGTGTAGTTAATTTATAGGATGGCTTTTTCCTGATGAAATGAGGAAACTATTATTATTTTGGTTAAAATGCACATTAGTGGGTCAATCTATACATTCAGATGCATTTCATAGGATTATACCTATAAAAGGAGCTGGGAAGGTTTTAAATCTTCGATTTTTATGTAGTATAACCCTTCTTGTATGCTTTATAGATAAGGAAACTAATACCTGGAGAGGTTAAGTGACTTCCCTAATTCACACAGCTAGTAAATGACAAAGTCGTGATTGAAATTTGCTCTCTTTGTTTCCATATTCAGTTATCAAAATTCATTTTTCCACAGTACCATACTGCTCCATGAAGGTTTAATGAACATGAAATCAGTTGTGAAACATTACTTCAGATGAGATAAACAAAGAATACATTTCACTGAGACCAGTATTATTTTTATTAAAATTTAGAAAACATCTCGTATTAATTTGTTATTCAACTGCATGATTTCTTCATGATACTGTTATCCATGAAGTTGCCGTGAAATGGAAGAGAGGCTTACGTAGTCCTTGGAAAGGAGAGCATTGGAATTCCTCGAGTGTGCATCTGAATGCAATTAGAAACATCATTTCAAAGAACACAAGTTTATCTTATTCTGCAGTGCTCATTATAAGCATTCATTAAAACAGCAACAACAACAACAACAAACACCATGAAAATGATTGTAGCTTCTATGCTTCTATCTGTTCAGAGGGTGAGGTTGTAGAGAAAGTTCTATAAAGAACTTACTGAACTAAATCAATATATTCTCTACTGGTCTGTAAATTCAATGCAAAGTGAAGTTTATTGCAATATGGTAAAAAAAATAAAGTTTAAAATATTGTGCAAACATAAAACAATAAATAACAAAAGCTTTTAGATCAGTTAGAAACCTCAGAGCATATATATGTGTGTATGTATGTGTGTATGTTTGTGTGTATATATACATATATGTGTATGTATATATAAATATAGATAAATATATGTGTATATTTATTTTTAAAAGAAGAGAGTCTAAAAATGTAGAGATAAGAAACATTGAGGTGCCATAGTAGATAGAGTTCTGGATTTGTAGTAAGGAAATCAGGAGTTAAATTCTTACCTTAAATATTTAGGTAGTTATAATCTATCACATATTTTCAAATTTATGGACAAATCAGTCAACCTTCTAAGCCTCAATTTCCTCATTTGTAAAACTGGTATAATTGTAGCATCTTTCCCACAGAGTTGTTGCAAAGGAAATAAAATGACATGATATATTTAATGAACTTCAAAAATTTAAAATATGATATTAATTTATTATTATATTACTATTATATTTTCATACACAAGAATGACTAATTACAAATGTGAGATTTTTTTATAAATCAGCACATTATGGTGTATAAAGAATTATATTTGAAGGCAAAGAAAACTGGGCTTCAAGTCATTCATTTCATACATGTTAGATTGATACTATTGGCAACTCACTAAGATTATAAGTTTCAGAGAAGGTGATGACCTGAATTAATACAGAAATTCCTCACTTGGCAGTCTCCTCAAGAAATAGTCACAGGTAAAGTCTCTATTCTATTCCATCCAGCATGAAAGAGTTTGAAAAAATAAAAATGACCAAATTAATGGAAGAAAGAAAAAAAAGAGAAGGGAATTGTACTGTGGATAACATAGGTAATTTCTTTATGACATACTTAAGTTAACTGTTTCTATAAACAGAAAATGAATAAAAGTATACACATTGATAGGCATTATTGTTATTTTCAAACTAAGTTTAATGTGTATGAATGTGTTGCCATAATGGTGGGCTAAAGAAAAAAAAAAAAAAGAAACCACCTTAGGTTAGAATCAGTTCATTTCCTTCTCAAGAAGGAGGACAGGGTGGTGAAGGATAATATCAATTTGAAATTTAAAATCTTTAGAAAAAATTATCACCTTAAAAAAAGGCAAGAAGCAGTAGAACAAAGAAAAAAAAATTGCCAAAAGAAACTTTGGCTATGACTCACGACCCAAACAAGGAAACATTTCATCATTAAGTCATTTTCAGAATGAAAATAGGACAATGAAACAAACAAACAACAACAACAAAAAACCATATGTAAGGATTTCCATGTTTAAGCATCAATGTCGGGGGAGAGGTGAATATTATTTTGATGAAAACACTACAATTTTTGTGTGTGTGTGCTTTAGGAAAAAATAGAAATAGAATAAAAAAGCAATGGAAATAGGTAGACTAGACCACAGGTACAATGAGGAAGATGTAGCCAGAAATAAACAACAGAACATTTTGATGCTATTAAAAGGTTCCAACTGAAAATATCTGAAAAAGGAAATGATACCAAATTATTGAAAAAAGATACAGGCATTGTTTTCCATTACCAAAAGAGGGCAATTAAGAAAATATCAATGCCTGCCAACCCATGTGTACTTTACCATCTCTATAAAAAATTAAAACAATTTTCAAATACAAAGAATATCATGAATAAATACAAGAGAAAGGAAGACTACCATACAAATGATATTCTACAGTTGACCTCACTTTTTATTGAAAGATAGAATACCACAACTTATAACATTTATTGTTTGCTGAATATTAAACAACAGCAACAACAATATTGATTTGGTGTAAAGCAAAAGGCATCCCTTAAAAAGATAGTACATTCATAAATACAAATTTAAGATTGAATCACTAACCCATTCTAATATTGATAAAAGGTAAATAATAAGGTAAGGGAAATAAATTACTCATGAAGCTATGTTTTATTTTTCTCTAAACCTGTGATATTGAGCATATAGTTGGCCCTTAATCGATATTTATGTAATTGCATTAATTTCAATATAAGTTAAAGGAAAAGTCCTTTCTTCAGAGCAGGGTCAGATATCTCATGATTGCTGCCTATCTTATGGTCATATATTTGGATATATTGATGATGATACATACTATGATGATGTATTTTATTGGCTGCTGAGTGGGCACTCCACAGATAGACTAAAGGGAAAGTTCTGTATGCCTCAGTTTTGCAGCCTTGAGGTGATATGATGAATTTCTGAGGTCCAGAGGGTCTGCTTATAGATTTACTTTTTCATAGAAGACAACAAACTTTGAGATCATGATCTTCTAAACAAATTTCTGCCTGATATAGTGCCATAACTTCAGTGTATATCTTCTTTGCTTTGGATTTCATGAACGGATTTGAGTGTGTGCGTGTGTGTGTGTGTGTGTGTGTGTGTGTGTGTTTCCACTCTAGGTACCAAAATATCAGAAATTAGCTATGGAAAATTTGCAGTGGAAACAATAAAGTGAGATGTAGTTTCTAGAGCAGTGTTGCCCCCAATGCCCAGTGCAGGAGTATAGTGGTGGTGATGAGGTGTGGGCTCTGGGAGCCCTCTTGAACTCTCCTTGAATCATTGAGATACAGGCTCTGGGAACCCCTTGAGCTCTCCTTGAATCTTCCCACTTGGAAGGCATTTGCCTGAGGTCATAGGACTTTCACTGTGGCTCTGTCCAAGTCTTTAGCTAGCCCTCTTGTCCAGCAATTTCTCACCCTTGATACTCCTGTTCCACCCTTGAACAGGCCTAGCCCACCATTGTCTGTCACATGCAGGTACCCTCCAGCAACTTCCCACCATTAAACACTCATTACTGGAGTCTGACTTCATCTGACTTATCCTGAAGACCATCCCCAAACTCCTCCTCTAAACCACCCCTAGATTTCTCCCACAATCTTTCTGTATATAGGATCCCATCTGCCCTCCATGTGTTGTGAGAGTGCCATAGAATGACCTAGCATAGACTTATTTGTCTTCCTTGCCCTGTGAAAGCATCACAGATACCTACACTCCTTAAGAATCTATCCCAAATATGGTCATTCAATGAGGTGGAGGACGTTTAAGCATTCTTGCTGAAAAACCAGAACTGAAAAGAAAATTTGACACTCAAATACAAGAAGCATGAGAAGGTAAACATGGAAAAGAAATTATAGGGAACTTAGCAAAATTGAACTACTTACATACCAACATGGAAAAACGACAATTGTAACTTATGAAATCTTTTTCTCAGTATGAAGATAGGTGAAGGGAATACAAATGTATATATACATATACATACACACATATGTCTATATAGGAGGGTATATATATATATATATATATATATATACATATGAATACATATGGGAGTGTGTGTATATATGTGTATATAGAGGGCACAGGATCAGTTGAATAGGAATGGACGATACTTTAAAAGTTGAAATTCTGAGGTGGGAAAGGATTAGAATGAGAAGAGACCGAGAGACACAGAATGGAGTTAATCATCTCATATGGAAGAGGAAAGGGATAATTGTTACAATGGAGGGGAAGAACAGGAAGGCAAAAGGGAAAGGGTCAAGCTTACTTTCATTGAATTTGGCTTAGAGAAGGAATGACATAAACAATAAACTGAGTATCTTGCCACACATGAGAGTAGGGGAGATGGAGATGAGAGGTGGGATGACAGAGAGGAGGGCAGGGGAGGGGGGAGGGTTGCTGGAAGCACACACTTCTGTAAAGGACAGGGATAGGGTAGAGAATAGAACAAGGTGG
>CM053591.1:95884458-95907869 GCA_028646515.1 Pseudochirops corinnae
CCATTGTGGAGATGTTCTGTGTAACTACACATGTACAGGCTGTATTGAATTGCTTCCAGTGGTGGTGGGTGATGAGGGAGGAAGGGAAAGAATCTAGACTTTAAAGTTCTATAGTCAAATGTTAATAAATATATATAAATATATGTATATATATATATATATATATATATATATAAAATCATTGTTATTATTAACTACATGCAACTTGGAATTAAGATGTACAGGCACTGGGGCAGGGAGATCCATCTTGCCCTACTGGAAAGTCAGAGGGGCAATGGGGGAGGACATAGGAGAGAGCAGATTGGGGAAGGGGTTATACAATGGGATGACTTTTTTGGGATGGTGGGTAGGGGGAAGATAATTTGTAACTCAAAATCTCATGGAAATGAATGATGTAAACAAGAAAATAAATAAATCAAAAAAAAAAGTCTAGCCCATATGGCAAACTTTCAATAAACTCTATTTTTCTTTGGCTGAGAGAAGACTTGAGACAAATCTTTTGGCAGGACCCAGCGTATTGGCATTTTGGGGTCTTAAGCAACCCTAACCTTCTTTACGGGTAACCACATCAGTGGTGGTGGTACTCATTGGAACTGAAATGGAAAATAGTCAGTAAGCAACTCTCCCCAAGATGCCAGATGCAAATTTGGCAAACAGGTTTTTAATATTAGCCTTTATTATGATTGGAATCATTCTATGATAGTTAATTACTTACCATTACTCTTCCTCTGTGATACTAAAACTACCTGTTCCATACCTAAACCTTATTCTGGGTACTTTTTAATTACTTCAACCTCTGCTAGAAAGGATCTTTGCCCATCTTATCAAAAGGAAACTAATTCCCAGTTATATCTGCCATCAGATCGTTGAGGAACAATTTAGTAAATCAAAAAATGGAATTTCTCATTGATGCAAAAGACAAACTCAGGCAACTGAATCCAGGCAAACTGAAAAGCCTAGTAAAGGGCAAGTATTGGCTAAGGTTGCCAGCTCCTATGACCTCAGTCTTTTGGTACCTAGCTCTAATGGTAATGGAATTTACAGATCCCCTTATATTGGCTTGGTTTTTGGGTTAAATGTTAAAACCCAGAGCTTGTAAATCCCACTTGTGGGATGGACTTGTTGACATGAAGAGAAAGGGCTGAACTGGGAGGAATTGGTGCCTTGGATTTAGAGAGTCTCAAGCAGAGAGAAGGCCCAAGCAGAGATAGGCCAGAAGAATTTCTGGGAGCCAGAAACTGGAGGCTGTTGCTACTGCTGGAGGGAGAGAAATGAGAACTGAGGACTGAACTTGAAAGAAGTATAACTGTGGTGCCAGTATTTGTTCTGTCTGTTCTGATGTTATTTTTTCAGATTCATCTGCTAATGGAGGACGTTGCTGTTGTTGCAGAAGTCCTGAGACCTTGCTGTTGGTTCAGAAGCTGTGAAAGAGGATTTTCTTGTTGTATGTTTACAGAAATCCTGGAGGAGGGCACTGCTGATGTTTTCGGGGGTCTTGTGACTGTACTGATGATTTGTGTTGACTCCTCAGACCTTGTTGTTAAACCTAGGTTGATTTCACAGGCAGAGAATTGATAAGGACACCAGCAACACGTATGTTTGTTATTTCTTCTTTGTTAAGCTGCATCTTCCCAGGAATAGAAACTGTTGAGAACTTGCCTAGGGTCAAGATGAAGAGAAGACCTCTCCTTGGGTGTTGAATGCTGTGATGATATTGTAACCTAGTTGTGATCCAGGGGTGAATGGCCTTCCACTGCCTCTTGAGAGGGTGCTTGGTGGTGATGGATGGTATTGTAATTCAGTTGTGATCCAGGGATGGAAAACTTTTGATTTTCCTACTTTGTGACTGACCAAAAGAATGTACTTTGTTTATGATTGGAAACTAATCTCCAGTTGAATAGAGAGAAGATTTTGTGATTGATTAAATGAATTACTTCCCAAGGGTGGAGTACTTGGACTTTAGTACTTTGTGATTGAATTAAGGATTTACTAAATTATTGAGTTACAAATGGTAAATGCTCTATTTTGATTTTCTGTGAATGTTTTGCCCTAATCTGTCACTGAATAAATAGAGTTTGCTATGCCTGTAATCCAAACCTGGAAGTTGCTTGTGCTTGGCATCACACTAGTTGAGTTAGACAAGCAAGGCGATGATATGAGTAAACAGAGGAGGCAGAAGAAAACAAGGTACATTTGAAGAATTGCAGACACTGATAGTTCTGTGCTCCAGAAGTTCAGATTTAGAGGAGCAAAGCAATAGAGTCGAGACTCAAAGGAAATTTCAGGACTAATTATGAATGACTTAGGATTTTAGGCAAAGGATGTGGACTTCTTTCAAATTCCACTGAACAGTAAGTTAAGATAAAATCAGGGAAATGACAAAATCAAAGCTATATTTCAGTTAACAGAAGTAGTAATGACCTACAGTAAGAAGTTAAAGGAGTCAGGGAGACAGTAGTCAAATAATAGACGGTTGAATTCAGGTCCAGGTAATGGTAATGCTTAATGAGAGTTTTCTATTGGACTTATGGTTATTTTACATATGCATTTTACAGATCTCATGAATTTTAGACCTTTTGTCTTTGGCAATGTGGTTTAATACATTTTAACCAATATTTAACCACATTTTCGTATGTCTTTCTAGAGAAAGAGAAGTAGAAATGGCAAAAATACAGAATTTAACTTTACATATCTCAGACTCAAATATCATTATTGAATATTTGAATTTTCATTGATTCTCTGATTATATCAGTTTAACATTGTGGGAAAATTCTAGCTGCCAAACAGCTATGTAAATCTGTATTCATCAAAATGAAAATTAACAATAAAATAATTACTTTTGATGAGTAATTATCTATAACAATTTCTAATCATGGCCACCACACATAGGTAGAGAGGACCTATACACAGAGAAACGGTTTAAAAAAAAAAACACCTAAAATTCATCAGGGGAAGAAGGCAGAAGTTCTCATATAGGGGTCGTATATTGCAATTTGTAGTACTGTTGTCCAAGAATCAAAGGTGAAGTATCATTAGGAAAATAAATCAGAGTAATAAAAAATAAAGATATTTTTTCTCAATTTTTTGTCATTGTACCACATTTTCTGAGTCGCGATGTAGCTCCCAAGTAGCCTGAGAAAGTGAAAGTCTTTGATCATCTCAGAAGAGACAGAAGCCAACGAAGAGATCTAGATGGTAAGAATAGATAGAGAATCAGAGACAGGAAACACAGAACGATATAGTTGGAGTCATGTTTTGTTGTTGTTGTTGTTTGCATATTTGTTTCGTTTTTGTTGTTCTATCTTATCCCTTTTGCTTGGTCTTGAAAAATATTAATTTAATCTCTAAACAGAATAGATTCAAAATATCATAGAGGATTTAAATTTTAATTGAAACTTTATTATCACTTTAATATAAATTGATATTATAGGTTAAATCAAAGTTTTGATTCCAAATTCCCTTACTTTAGAGATAAGAAAATTGAGGCATATAATGATTGTGACTCACTAAAGGTCACATAACTAGTAAATGGCTAAGTTGAGAGTTGAGACTTGATCTTCCTCATTCCCTGTCCAAAAGTTTCTACAAAATCATTCTGCCTCTAATCACAACCCTAATTTACTTCAGAGGTGTAAGGTGTGATAGTAAAAGCTAGGGGAACCTATTATAGATTGTTTCCAGAAAACATTTGTCTAAGTATTATAGTATTTCTCACTTAGATTTTTTTTTTCTGGCCTTATTTCTTTTCATTTTGTTTTAATCCTGGGTGAAGTAAACTTCTTGAAGAACCAAATTGTGCATTTCATAATATATAGAAACAATAAGATGTAACAGTCATACCTATCATCAACTAGGTAGTGGCTGCCTCTCTTAAGGGAGGGGAAAAATGAGGCTATTAGAAAAGCCCTACTATAACCACTGAGACAACTCTTCTCAAAACTTTTCTACTACTGTGTTACATTCGCATGAAAACTGATTCCTTATTCAGATATGAGTCTTCTCCCTGTCCCCCCCTCCCCCAAACATTGTTATGGCTTTGGTATGTCTTTTATTAGGAATCCAATCAATGACCTGCTAACAGAATTAAAAGATAATGATTAAAAAGAGATATTCTGAAAGTAGAAAAAAAATGTGCAAGTCTTTTAATATGCAGATAACGGAAAGGGAGGACATTTTGAGTTGATGTTTAGAGAATCCAATTTTGTAATACAAACCCTGTGGTCATAATAATAGATATATTGGAATTCATAGGTGATCATTATTAAATGACAGGATTTTATTATTTTTTAAATTGTACATACAGGCAACTATTGAAAAATATTAAAGACAAATTTTATTTTGCATTTAATAATAAAGTTGATCCACCTTTTTAATTATCAGTAAATACTGGTATTATAACCATTCTGCAGAGTTCAAAACCTGAGATTAAAACAAAATTAACTCAAAATTTAGTATAACTAGTTTGTGAACATATGGATGAAAACTTAATGACACTAAAAAATGTAATCATTTCTCTTAGTCACTCCAGCTGTTCTTTGCATCCATCAATTCATAGAAATAGCTTTGGTTTTCATAGGAAGAAATTTTTGATAGCTTCCCAAGAAATTATAAGAGGAATATATTACTCTGCATTAATGATTATCTCTTGCTGTCCTGATACCATGACTTTCTTCGTGTGTCCATCTTTCTTGTTTGTTTGTTGAATATAATCCACCACTCAGAAGAAGTACAAGTACTTGCAATTCAGATCTTACTTAGCATAAGAAGGATCATGGATTTATAAATTCAATGAGCCTCTAAGACCTTCTAGTCCAACTTTCTCATTTTACAGATGAAGAAATAAACCCTGAAGGAGTGACTTTCTTGTTGTGAAATTTATATTTACTGAGTAGGATTCAAATGTAGGTTCTCCAACTCCAAATCCAGTATTTTTTTTTACTATATCATATTTCCTCCTATAACTAGTAACTTAACTTTCCCCTTATCCCAATTCTCGATGTGATTTTAATTATTCATGTTAAAAACAGGTCAGTAAAGAAGATATCACCTCTTTAAGATTCATTAAAGTGTTGGACAGTTTCTAAGCTAAGAGAATCTAAATAATTGATTCCATTTCAGAGATAACAAAAGCAACAATATGAAAACAGCATCTTTCAATGAATTTTAATTTCTTTCCATTCTTGCAATTTGCATGTCTTACAAGATTGAAGTAAGTATTTGCCCTTTTGGTCTGCTAGGTGGTCCAATATATGGAGCACAGGGCTCCGAATCAGGAAGATTCATCTTCCTAAATTCAAACTTGACCTCAGACACTTACTAGCTATGTGACTCTGGGCAAGTCAACTAATCCTGTTCACTTCATTTTCCTCATATGTAAAATGATCTGGAGAAGGAAACAGCAAACCGTTCTAGAATCTTTGCAAAGAATATCTCAAAATGGAGTTATGAAGAGTTGAATATAACATAAATGATCAAGCAACAAAACTTTAGCCTGCGTGGTCCTTCCTTTTCTTACGATGGCAGGAATAATGGTTTTTACCCTCCATTTTGTGGCAGTATCAGTAAAGGATCTTTAATTTGAGATAGAAATATACCACAGTGAAAAGAGGTTTTAGGCTGTTCTCAAAAAAATATATTCTTATGTTTTCTAATTATGTGACCTCTGACAGTTTCTTCATCTTTAAAATGGAAAGAATAATAATTGTATTACAAAACTTACAATGTTGATCTGAGTAAAATCTGCTTTGATAGATTCAGGTGGCATATTCTAACAAATTCAGTAGAATCTGATGCATTTTAAAACAAATATAATTAAGATGTAATACTTCGATGTGAAGATAAAAATATTTATACCTTAGAAATATTAAGTATTTTTACTTTATACAAGACCAAAGTTAATTTTTGTATTTATGTCTCTGAGGGATAATTTGCAGTGATGTTTCCCCATTCTGAAAAATGAAATCTAGAGTGGCTTTAAAATCCACTAGGCCTAAGTTTAGAGGTCACCTGACCTTACAGAAATCTGGGACTTAGAGCAATGGAGACCCTCCCCAGTGCCACATCAGCACAAGATATGCCAAATAAAAAAAAAAAAACAAAAAACCAACCTGCTTTCCTGGCCTTGCATTGGATACCCACATGTTTCTGGGTCTTTTGTCTCAGAGATAGATTCCCACGATTAGGTTGTGGGCCAGCCTCCCTACCAATGAGAGTGAAGGCCAGTTGAGGGAGGGGGGGGTTGGGTTTCTGCATTAAAAGGTTATATAACCATGGCCTTGCTTCTGTCTGTTGCTCTTTCCCTGGCAGATGCCATTTGAGTGACAGGGGCAGAGTCCTTTCTCATAAAGACCTTTTTTGGCCTCGGATTCAGACTCCAAACTCTTTCATCTCACATGGCTAAATTCTGAGTTGATGAAAACATTATTTTATTATAGATACAATGATGAGGAGAAAAATAGGTGTTTCAGGGACCTCAAAGAATCCCTGGAGGGCTATAGGCTGGAAAGAATTCTTAGGACTTAAACAATCTTTTAAGTCAGGATTGTAAAGGTTTATTGTTACACTTTACAGTGTTTAGGAGGTCTTAGGGAACCTGCAAAATTAAAGGTGTCAAGGGTATAGATTATAAAGCAATAAAATTATAAATCAGATATCAATTATGCTAACTAGGTGAGTAAGGGTGGAATTAGGGAGGAGTTAAGGAGTAGTCAGTGCTTAAAAGGACATGACTTTTCATATCTACTGTGCAGACATATTGCCCATAATTCACTGGGAACAAGCCCACAGGGTTGAGGGGGCGCTGCATGGAGGTGTGGTTTTAGGCTTGAAACATCACTAAGTCACCTAGTGATTAGAGCTGACTGAGAGGTGTCCAGTCTCTTACCTATCAATGTCCTGTTTGACAAGATGCATGTTGGGAAGCTAGACTAATTGAGGATTCAGGATGTGCCTAATTGGAGAGGAGTTAACTTACTGATAGTGCATTGAAGGATTCGTAGGTGAAGCTGGCCATTAGAACATGGTCGATATACATTTCTCTAAGCTAAAGGGAATGTTTATAGATGGTTTGGTGAAGGATTCATAGGTATAGCATGTTATTGTACCAAGCAGGGATAAAGCTTGAATGTAGCTACAATGAATTGTAGCTAGGCAGAGTGCTGGCTTAGGCACAAGGCAGATTTAATATTTTGAGGCTAAGGGAAGTGTGATTTCACAACTTGATTTCATAAGCTGTTATTACAAACATAGGTACCTGAACACAAATGTGATTTTACAAATTGAAATTACAACTGGATGTTACAAACATAGGCACCCAAACACCCCATCAGATATAGTTATATGAACTTTATAGCAAAAATGGTATCTAATTATACTATTCTCCCAGGCAACACTTGAATAGAAATAGGGGGTACAAGATGTGACTAATCAGATGCTCAGGACAAGGTTCTTCAAAACTAACTGAGATCTTGTATGACTGACAATGTCCATGCCAGGACAGGACAATTCATACTGGTAAAGTCTTACATCATGAGGAATCAGAGGCAAAAGATAGGTCATACATAAATTACGTCATTTTTTTTAAGAAACAAATGTATTATAGCAAGCAGATAGGAGTCTGAATGTGATATATCAATGTGATTTAAAAGAAGAACTTATCAATAACACATTAAAAGATTTGAAGGGCAAGCTAGAAGTGAGTTAAAAGTAAAACAAAACAAACGTACCGCATGGTTTCAAAATGTGCAGAGGCCCTATAAACACTATCCCAAGCCACAATGTGAGCTTCCATTAAAAGCTGGTAAGCAGCCACTTAACTCTGCCCTTTTGTTTCTTATAATTGAGCTTCAGTTGTAAATCTTTCTCCCTCATTAAGGTCATTTTTCCATAAGAAAAAAGCAATTTAAATGTGGAAGTAAGCCCAATTCCAGGAAAATGTGAGAAAAAAAGTTTTATCCTTTGTCTTCAAAAACATGAAAATAAATGTTGGAGTGAAAGACAATAATTTATCTAGAAAAAAAAAAGCAGCAACTGGTTTGGTTTCAGTCATTAGGTAAGAAAATATTATAACTTTAATTCTCAGTTGTATATTAAAGTTGAATAATCTAATATGGAAATAAAATATTTTTAATTAAAAGACGTACTTTCCTCATGAGGATTTCCAACTTTGCAATGAAGCATACAAGGCACAAATTGTTGAATGAGAACCAGGATAAGTTTTGGTTTTATATTCCCAGAATACAAAGAACATTTTTTGTGATCCTTTTAGCAGTCTTATCCAACATGCTGCAGCAGAATGAACACTGTCTCTGGAGTAACAAGGTATAGGATTCAATCCAGCCTGTAATGTTAACTGCTAGTATTGAGGTTTAGGGGTGCTAGGACCCTGAAATAGTGACACAAAGTTCCTTCCCAAATGAATTTAACTCAAGCCTTCTCCATGGCTGGTCAAGGGATGGTCAAGTCATCTAGAGAGACTGGAGAAGTGGTTCAGAGAGGATCTTGATGGGTGTGGCCAGTAGTCTGGGGTGACTAGAGGGCCTGAGTCAAAGAACCAAGAGAATGGGATTTGGGTAGGATCAATCATGGAAAGCAGCCAGAGGCAATCCGGAGTTAACAAACAATGGAGGGCTAGGTTAGGTTAAGGATAACAGAGATTTTGAATAGAGATTATGAGAGGGTTATAGCCTCAGAGGAACAGCAGATCAAGTGGGGAGATTCAAGGAGAGAGTTCAAGGGGGTTCCCAGAGCCTATATCCCATCACCATTGTTACCTTAGGTAAGTCCATTAATACTCCAGCATCTCAGTTTTCTCTGTCTCTCTGTTTTACTCCCTCTCTTATACATTCACCCCCACACACCCGCACACCCACCCACCCACACACACCCACACATACACATACACACACACACACACACACACACACACACAAGCACATGCAAGCACAAGTACAAGCACACACAAGCTCAAACTCTCACACACCCTGTAATCTTTGCTATTGGGGTGGGCTGAGGCTGTTGATCTCTTGTGCTCAGGGCAACTGAGCAGCAGTTTGCTCAGCTGATCCAATGTACCTCCTAGCTTTACCACTGGTCTTTTTAGTAAGCTTCCAGGAATGAGGAACCCACCTTCTGCAGGACGCTTTCCTGCCCCATCATCACAACTACTGCCTTTCTTCTGGGTCTCTGGCATTACCTCTCATTGACATTCTATATTTGTTTTACATATATATTTATTTGCATGTTAATTCCCTTATTATAAAATGAACTCTTGGGGAAAGGATAATTTTTTTTATTTTGTTTTGTTTTTATCATCAGCATTTGGTACTGTGGTTGGCACATAGTAATTCCTTAATAAATATTTATTGATTCAACAGACCAGTGTAATGATAATGCAAATGGGAAGATCTTTCCCATTCATCAATAAGCCCATGTGACCTGCTTGAGTCACAAGGAAGCTTGAGTCATATCAGTCTGTGGTGGGAAGAGTTTGCCAAATGGGTGGAACATGAAGGGGTAGAGTAGTAAGGGTGGAGCAGAGCCAAGAGTAAGTTGGTCAGAGCAGTTACAGCTGAGGAAGAGAGAACAAACAAACAGTCAGAGCAATGAGTGGGAAGGCACTAGCAGGGTGAAGGCTTGGGGTTGGCAGTGCCACCTGCATGGTTATTGTGTATAGATTTCTATATTGCTATGAGGGATTTGGCTTTCTGCTGTGGGGATTTGGCTTTCTGGTGTTCAAATAAATGTTTTAGTTCTGTTTTCCATGTGGCGAGTCTGTTATATTTTGTGATTAAGAATTATGCTGCCATATTTATAGCTGCCATAGGCATTGTGAATATTGCATTGGTGTTATATTTGGTGATGAGGATGGGATCTTGAAATATCAGACCTCTATTTGGGGGCAGAAGGACTTTAGAGAGAGAAATGAATATCCTAGGATGGGGGAATTTACCTTACTCCTCCCTAGCAAGAGAATGGGGTAAAAGTTCAGGGCTCTGTCAAAACTGGGAACCCTAGGCTACAGAAGGGAGAACCCAGAGATTTATAAAGATGTTTACAAGGATCACCAATAGAACCAGGGAAATAACTGGTCAGGGTGTGTAAGAAGCATTGGCCTTAGTAGTAACAAGTTATCACTTTATGTAAAAGCAGAGAAAAGCTGCTGGAAGAGAAAGCAGAGATGGAAAGGGAGTTGGGTGGTTTACATGATAAACTTTCTGTGTTACAGTGTGCAAGCTTTCCTTTAGAAGAGCAAGCTGGAAAGTCTCATGTATTAGGAAACAAGGCTATTGTGTGTTTGGCTCTCAAAAAGAAGCAAAAAAAGAGGAAAGTATATGCAGCTCTTGCACAGGCTTGACCTGATTGGAACCTGGACACCTAGGAGGAGAATGGGTGGAAGGAAAATGAAAAAAAGTTAGAGGAGGAGGTTTTAATGATGGTAGATGTTATACTAAGAAGTATAATAATACTAAGTATACTTTTACTAAGAAGGAAGCAGGAGAACCAGAGAGGCCATATGATGTTTAGGGAGGTAATTGAGCATGTCTGTAAAATAAAGTCCTTTCACCCAAAGGATGGGAGAATTGTTAGTCTTGGATGGTGACAATAAGTTATGAAGGGTATGAACACTATTAATAGATAACGTAGATTGCTTGAAATTAATAGGTATTAGTCAAAATCCTTTTGTACAGCAAGCTCTCCTCAGGGCAACTGCTGTGAATAACTTTAAAGATCTAATCACATAGTATAATGAACTCTTTATTTATTCAGCAATAAATTAAAACAAAATAGTCATGAAACTAAAGCACAACATTCACAAATATATAATAAAACAACTTATTAATAAAGTGGCCACATAGTCTTAGACAAAACATATCATTCAGTAAGTCACAGTATCCAGAATCAAAACAGAATATCCAAGTCAAATCTTTCATCTTGACTCCAGGCTGGCGTCTACTCATCCTTAAGACAGTCATCCTTAAGGAGTAGCAAAAAGTACAAACACCGTCTACCCCAGGTCACAATAAGTGACAATATCATCAGTCAGCACTGAGTACCCAAGTACAGTCTCCTTTCATCTTGACTTGAGACTGACTTCCAAACCTCATGGCTCCTCTTCTATGGACTGGTCACTTCCAACACTTGCCTGGGTTCACAGGTAGGCAGATCTCCCAGCTTTTGTGAAGATTCACCCAACTCTTACGTGGATTCACAAGTGGGTAGCTCCCTACTCCTTTTCCATATCTCAGCTCATGAGGACTGCTCCACTCCAACTTCTTCATAGCTTCTGTTTCTTCTTTTTTTTTTAATAAATTTTTTATTTATTTATTTTCTTGTTTACATCATTCATTTCCACAAGATTTTGAGTTACAAATTTTCTCCCCATCTTTCTGCTACCCAACATCTGAAAACAGCCATTCCACTGTATAACCCCTGACCCAATCTGCTCTCTCCTACGTCCTCCCCATCGCCCCTCTGACTTTCTGGTAGAGCAGGCTGGATCACCCTACAATAGTGCCTGTATATCTTAATTCTCAGTTGGATGCAGATAATAATGATGATGATGATGATGATAATAGTAATAATAATAATAATAATAATAATAATAATAATAACATATACATATATATTTTTAACATTTGATAATACAACTTTAAATTCTAGATCCTTTCCCTTCCTCCCTCATCACCTACCTACACTGGAAGGAGAAGAAATTATATGCAGGCTGTACATGTGTAATTACACAGAACATCTCCACAGTTGGCATATTGTGAGAGACTGATTATATGTCTCTCCTTCCCATCATGCCCTCCCTCCGTGTTCTATTCTCTTCTGTGTTCCTGTCCCTTTCCCTTTACAGAAGTACATACTTCTAGGAAAACTGTCCCCCACCCTGCCCTCCCTTCCTTCATCCCACCTCTCATCCCCATCCTCCCTACTCTCCTGTGTGGTAAGATACCCAGTTTAGAGTTTATGTCATTCCTTCACTAAGCCAAATTCAATGAGAGTAAGGTTGACCCTTTCCCTTTTGTCTTCCTGTTCTTCCCCTCCATTGTAATAATTATCCTTTGCCTCTTCCATATGAGATGATTAATGCCATTCACCTTCTCATGCTTCTTGTATTTGAGTGTCAAATTTTCTTTTGAATTCTGGTTTTTTCAGCAAGAATGTTTGAAAGTCCTTCACCTCACTGAATGACCATATTTTCCCTTGGAACATTATACTCAATTTTGCTGGCTAGGTGATTCTTGGTTTTAATCCTAGCTCCCTTGATCTCCAGAATATCATATTCCAGGCCCTTTAGTCCCTTAATGTAGAAGCGTCTAGATCCTGGGTTGTCCTCATTGTGTTTTCACAGTATTCAAATTGTTTCTTCTTGTCAGCTTATAATATTTTCTCCTTGATCTGGGGACTCCAGAACCTGGCTATAACATTCCTAGGAGTTTTCTTTTTGGGATCTTTTTCCAGAGGTTATTGGAGAATTCTTTCAAGTTCTATTTTGCCCTCTGGTTCTAAAATATCAGGGCAATTTTCCTTGAGAATTTCTTAAAGGATGCTTTCTAAGTTCTTTTTTCTGATCATGGCTTTCAGGTAGTTCAACAATTTTTAAACTGTCTCCCCTGGATCTATTTTTCAGGTCAGTGTTTTGTTTTTTGTTTTTTTCTTGGAGATATTTCACATTGCCTTCTATTTCTTTACTTGTTTGGATCTGTTCAATAGTATCTTGATTTCTCATAAAGTCATTTGCTTCCATTTGCTCCACTCTATTTCTGAAGGAATTATTCTCCTCAGTGAGCTTTTGAGATTGTTCTTCCATCTGGCAAATTTGACTTGTGAAGGCACTCTTCTCTTCAGTGGCTTTTTGGGTGTCTTTTGCAATTTGAGTTAATTTATTTTTTAAGGTGTTATTTTCTTCAGTCAGGTTGTTGACTCTCTTTTCATGATTTTCTTGCATCATTCTCCTTTCTCTTCCCAATTTTTCCTCCACTTCTCTTATTTGATTTTCAAAATACTTCTTAAGCTGCCCTATGGCTTTTAGGTACTCTTCATGTTTCTTGGAAGCTTTTGGTATGGGAGTTCTGACTGTGCTGTCTTCCTCCTGTTCCATGTTTTATCTTTTTTGCCGCTGAAGAAGGAATATAAAGTTTTGTCGCTGTTCTTACTTTGCTTCCTTTGCCTGCTTATATTGCCTGTAAATTACTTGATCTCTATGTAACTCTGCTTACCTTTTACAATTCCTGGTGTTTTTAAAGCTGCCAGAGCTATTGGTAGGCCACTGTCTTTTTGCAGTCCCCACCAGGTTTGGCTCACTGAAAATGCGCCCCAGGACCACCACCCAAGACCATGATCTGGATCCAGGCCTCTCAATGCAAGATTACTTAGCCTCTGAATGATTGCTTGGCCCCACTGTAGTCTGCAGGCCAGGAGCTCTGAAGCAGCCAAATGGACGCGGCTGTAGTGCTGCCACTTCTGCCACTTCCTTTCCTTTTAGGCAGTCTGGCCGGACTGCTTTTCTCCCCCAAATTTAGCTGAGTTCCACTGACCTTTCACTTTGCCCTTGTTTCTTATGGCCTGATAATTCTGGAAACTTCCACAGCTGCTGCTGATCCATTCTCCTGAAGCCTCCAGCTGCAGCTTGTCCTGTCCGCCCCGAGACTAAGCCGAGGTTTCAGGCTGGGCTTGTTTCTGCTCCCAGCATGCTTTGATGAGTTGTTCCTACCAAGCTGCCTTTAGCGGGAGATGTATTTTTATGAGTTTTGGAGCCCTAAAATTTGTCTAGAGTCATATTTTATGGGTATTTTTGGTGGCTATGTGGGAGCTTCAAAACCTTGTTGTTTCTGTGCCACCATATTGTTGGAGCCAATAGGTAGACTCATAAGGGCCTTGGTATCTGTGTGTGGGCCAGAATAATCTTACACAAAGTGAGTCTGCACTAGATAATTCTAGGCCATAGTTTCTGTTTCTAGGAAAACAAATTTCAATAAGGTTAAAGCAATATTTACGTACTCTACCGGTGCTATCATCTCAATTAACTTTCTGTCTGAGAAACCGATCTAGAGCAACAGACAGGTCTTTTATCTAAGCAATCAACGTAAAACAACAGACAGTACTTCTGTTTGAGAAATTGACACAGAAAGATAGAGTATCCGCATCACAAACATTTTTTCTCTCTGTTCTGCTTGGTCCTAGCTCATGTTTTGAGTTTTTATCTGCTTTCCTCCTTCCTATTGCACTCTTTCAGCAAGCTCCTCCCACCATGGGCTCTGTGTGATGACACTAGCCCTATTAAGGGCAACGCAGTGTATACCATTTCCAACAAAGACTTGACACAATAATAAGTGAAGCTCAAAGGCACTTGAATAGCTAAAAGAAGCAGCAAAGTACTACTTTGCTTGTCATTACAGACAGCTCTATGTCCAATTTCGACAGGAAATAGCTATGGAAGAAGATATCTTAGCCCCTCACCCCAAGATTTTGGGCCTCATTCATTTGAGGGGGGGGATAATGGCTTGCTTATGTTCAAGTCTCACCATAAGATATTGTTGTATGTGCTTATTTTGTGTTATGCCTGTTATATTGTTGTAAAGTTCCGTAGACACAAGTTACCCCTAAAGTCCCATTTACCTATTTAATTGATATGAAAGATCTTGGGGCTGAATGTAATGGCAATTTAAATGGGAACTTGTTTCCCATCTATTAAGCCCATGTGCCCTCTTTGAGTCACTTGGAAGCCTGAGTCACATGAGTCTGTGGTAGGAGGAGCTTGCTAAATAGGTGGAGCAAGAAGGGATTGTAACAGCAAGCACCCTAGCATACCCAGGATGGCTTCTAGCACAGATTCTTTGATTCTTTGATCTGCATTACTAAAGGAAAGCAATTCTAAAGGGGTAAACAATCTTTAATTAAACACACACACACACACACACACGTGTGTCATTTTATTTAGTTTATGGGAAAAAGTCGGTACCTTGAACTTCAGAAAATACAAACAGAAATTACAAGCAGTTAAAAATTACATACAGAGTAAATAATACCATTTAACAGATCATCAGACAGGCCTTCTAACTGTCTGACCATTACATAGATATGCAGTTAGTTACCAGAGAGAAAGGCACCAACATCTGGGTTTTTAAAGCCAGGAGCTCAACTGCTAACTAGAGTCTCATCTGGCCAAATCACACTACTCTTCCCATAAGTGAGCCCGAAACAAAAACCTCATCTCAGAGAATATATACCCTCCTTCAGGGTCAGAGGACATCACAATCATCATGACCCACTGCATAATTACAAAGTGACAGAAGCTGTGGGCCTTCCTTAAAAACAAGCTTACCCCTCAATCAAGCCCCTCCATTTGAGACCCATTAAGGGGCAGAGAAGATATTCATATTCCCTTTACATTAGAGGGATGGAGCAGGAAGGATGGTGCAGGGCCCTGAGGAAGTTGGTCATAAGCAGTTAGAGCAAAGGGAGAGAGAGGAAGCAGTCAGTCATAACTATGAATGTTCATTTGTGGGAAGACCCTAGCAGGGGGTAAGGCACGGGGGTGGTGGTGCCACCTGCATGGTTATTGTGTATAGATTTCTTTTAGGATTTGGCTTTCTAGTGTTAGGATTTGATGTTCTGGTACTTGAATAAATGTTTTGATTCTGCTTTGTAATGTCAAGCACCAACAGCTTTTCAGAAGAATGCTACTGTGAACAACTTTTAAGGTTCTGATTACACAGAATAGTGAACACTCTATCCCATAACAAATTAAAGCAAAACATTCACAGAAATCAAGGTACAGCATTCACAATATTACTACTTATCACAGATAATCAAAATACAGCATTCACAATAACATATCACATAAAATGGCCACACAGTTTCCACTACAATGGTCATAAAGTTTTGTACAAAGAACAATCATTTAGTAACTCAATCGTTCAATCCTCTTAATCATTCAATCATCCTTAGGGAGGTTTGCCTCCTTAAAGGACAAAAAATACAAAAGTCAAAATTCTCCACTCATGCGGCATACTTAGTTACAAATCAATTACCTATTCACTCATCAGTCACTAAGTACAATCATTTAGTCAATCAATCATCCTATGTCATTCACTATTCAATCATCAGAAAATATACAGACCCTCCACCTCTAGGTCTCTAGTAAATTATAATCTTCTTAGTCAGTACACAGTATGCAAGTAAAGTCTTCTTTCAGCTTGACTCCGGATGGTCCCTCAGATTCACTGGATCCTCTTCCATGGTTCCAGACCCTACCTGGATTCACCAATCTGTCATCTGGGTTCAAAGGCAGACAGCTCCCAGGTCCTTGTCCAGCTCTCTTTGCAGTTCCTACTCCACACTGGAGCTCAGTGTTCAATCCATCTCAAATCCTTCAAAGTCTCTGTTTCTGGGGAGTCAAGGTTCAACAAAGCCACAAATATGCAAAGTCTTAAATCCTTCACAGTCATATTTCCTCAAGTCTTTTGTCAGCTTCGATTGGCCTCAGACTCAACAAACATTTCAGCTGGTTCCCAAAATCAAAATCACTTCATTCAGGTTTTCAAAATCAAATCATTCCCTCATCCTGGGAGGATCTTTCCTCTTCAGCCTCCTCAGCTCCTCTTCAGCCTTCCTGGTGGCAGCAGCTTCTGACTCCACAGAGTTTGCTTCAAGAAGATCTATCTCTCCCAGCCAGGGTCTTTCCTTAATGTGTATACGCATTAGCTTCCTGTTTCAGCCAACTCCTTCCTGTTACATCAGCAACAGGAGACAGGGGTTCATACCTTCTGTTTCTTTAACAGAGGCTTAATCTGAACTAGGTGCTAAGTACCTCTTGGTTTAGCAATGCAAAAGGAACTTCAAATCTCATTACTGTTACAGTCTTCCAAGTGGGGAGTCTGTAATATTTTGTGATTCAGAATTACACTAGCATATTCACAGCTGCTGTAGGTGCTATAAATATTGTGTTGGTGTTTTATTCAGATATCTATATTATCCTTATCATTATTCTAGTCATAGATGAAAAATCCAAAATAGCACAGGGATGAGAGTAGAGACCTTGGATATAACATTAAAGACATACTTTCAAGCTCACATTAATCCATTAATGGTTACATTTTGGATCTAATCACCGTACTAACTTTAAGTCCACCTAAATGTGTTATCATCTGTACCAGATCTCTCATTTTTAAAATTTGATTTACAAAAATAATAATGGTTAACATTTATATAGCAATTACTGTATGCCAGGCATTATGCTAAATTTTTTTTCATTTATTATTTCACTTGATCTCACAATAACCCTGAAGGTAGGTACTATTATTATCCTAATTTTCCAGATGAAGAAACTGAGGCAAACAGAGGCTGTGACTTGCCCAGGGTCACACAGCTACTAAATGTCTGAGGTTGGATTACTCTGGGCCTGGTGCTCTATTAACTATGTTAACTAGCTGATTAGCAAGAAAGACTGTGTTAAATATATTTCTGAAAACTTGAAATTGATATAGTCAACATTTTATATTTCTACTAACCTAGTTAGTTTATTGGAGAAAAAAAAAGTTTGTTACTGTTTTAAAATTTGATTTCTATATTATTTAACTATAAACTAGCTGCCTCAGATTTCATCATGTCAACGTAATAAGATGAAATCACCAAATAAACTCTATGTTTTAGTAAAATTAGACACCTTAGCTTTGCCTTTTGCTACCTGAGTGACTTTGGGTAATTACTATATTTCTGAGTCTTTCTTTCTTCATCAGCACCCAGATGAGAATTCAGCTAAACAACACAAATTGGAATATGAAAGTCAACCTTTATGCTGGGGAAGTTTATAGGTGTAGTCAGGAGCCTGAGACAAAAACACAAATTAGAACACCACAAAGTAGATTAAAATAATAGCTTATAAGAATTCCAAACAACAGTATGATTTGAGAAGGAAGATTTCACTTGCAGCCTGGTAAACTAAAGAAAGGCTTCATGGAAGATGAGGTCCCTAAACGGAGTCTTAGAAAGGTGAAGAATTTGAAAAGGCAGAGATATGTAGGAGGGGGATAAATTGCAGGCATAGAAACATAAGAAAGCTTCAACTCTTCCCTCCTCTGCTCTTGCACCTTTAGTAAGCAACAGTCTTCCCAGTAGAAGCTTTCTTGGATCCTCCATTCATGTCTTGCTCCTGTCAACACAGACTTGTTTTCGGGTTCCCTCTTTTCCCCAAAATAATTTTGTCTTTAAAAATTCATTTTGACAGTCTGATTTTTTTCTCACAATCATCAAAAATTCAAGGTGTGACTTTGCTATAGTTATAATTATAGCAGTTCAAAATGAAGACTGACAGCAGAATCTGTTTAGTTGCTCAGATAAATTTGTGCTCTTATCCATCCACACTCCAGCTAACATCACAGTTCTCTTTGTGTCAAGAAATGATCTACACAGCAAGCAAGTGGCTTTCCTTTATTCCTTTTAATGAATGGTTTGGTAGATAAGAGTATTAGATCTGAACTAAGATCTGAGCTCAAATCCAGCCTTTGAAATTTTACTAACTATGAGACTTCAGTCAATCACATAACTTCTCTCTCAGCGTTAAGTTCCTCATCTCTAAAGCACAGATCAAAATGACACCTACCTCCTAGGTTTTTGAGAGGATAAAATGAGATAATATTTGCAAAGTTCTTTGCAAAACTTAAAGCATTATATAAATTGTCGGTGTTGTTTTTGTTACTATTATTATTATTGCCTTGAATCCATACTTTCTAACTGGTATCTTTCCTTTTATCTACATGAACATCATATCACTTTTCCCAATCATGCATGACCATGATTCTGTCTTTTGTGTCAAATACACATGAATTATTGTTAAAAACATGTTATGGTCTACTGACACATACCTTGTTTCTCTGATTTGTATTTTCTGAAATTGTAGTTTTCTATATACGTTGAAACACTGGGAGTAAATTACACAGTCACTGTCCTCAAGGAGTTTATGTTTTATGATTTGAGGATGAAAAAGTTGAGGTCTGTAGTTCTTAATTGATTTACCCAGTGTCAAACAATTAATGGCACATGGTGCTATAGTTCATAGTAGGAAAAGAATTAATAAGTCCTAACTCTTGGTGTTATACTTTTCTTTTTCTTCCCTCTATAGCACAGTGAGTTCCAGAAATCTTTTCAGAACTAGAATATATTACTTAGTAAGTCAATAAATCTTCAACTTTGGAGAAATTAAGACTCCAGAGGACACAACTAGAAACACTGAGTGGGAACTACAGTCTAATTTAAGCTTTATGTAAGAATTTCTAATGATTGTAGTAGAATGGCTATCTTAAGGAGATAGTTTTGTATTAAAGCGAGTGATGACCCAGACACTAACTGGCTATTGGACTGGATGATACAGGATACTTCTTCCATGTTTTGGGTTCTGTATTTAAGTTAATATTCAGCTAGGGGAGCATTTGTTTCCTTTTTATTTAGGATGAGGCCATCATTGGAAGACAGCAACTAGGAAGTAAGATGAAGACCTTATTCTTTAAAAAACTGATGATCTAGTAGGTAATATAAAATGTAACCACAAATGCCTATCATAAAATTATAATCTCATAAGACAAGTACAATAAAAGTACTATAAGCGATCTGAGAAAGGAAAGATCAGTTCCTGCTTAGGTGACCCTGAAAGGCTTTCTGGAGGAGCTTAGCTTAGCCTAGAAGGTTTGGCAGGATTTCATAAAAAATAATGCTATTTCAATGTATATGATTGCTATGACTTTCCTTAAATTCTCCATACAAGCTTTTGTCAAGGCACCACTTCTGATTCTTTAATATAAGTCAATAGAAAACTTGTACCATTCATCTATTATCCCTCATTAACCTTAATTAATGAGCCCCCTTTATTTTCCCGGGACACATATGTTTGATGAGTTTTTTTATGCCACTTCTCATGCAATCTATCCCAGAATCACAGAATTTAGGTGTTGGAAAAAAAGATTTGTGTGACCATTTATTAAAATATGCCATGGACTCAAGACCCTTCTACATCCTGGATGCCCTTCTCTAGACAGCATTCATTTTATCAATATTTTTCTTCAACTATGCCACTAAGAAGTGAACACAATACTTCAGATAAAGTTTGACTTGGACAGAGTTGTTGAATCATTTTTCAATTGTGTCCAACTCTAGCCAAAGATACTAGAGTTGTTTTCATTTTCTTCTTTAGCTCATTTAACAAATGAGGAACTAAGGGAAAAAAAAAGAATTAAGTGACTTGCACAGTATCACGCATCTAGTAAGTGTCTGAAGCAAGATTTGAACTCAGGAAGATGTATCTTATTGACTTAAGTCTCAGCACTCTATCTCTTCCACCATCTAGCTGCCCTGATATGGGCAGAGTAGAGTGGGACTGTATCTTTAATAATACTGGAAATAATTCCATTCTTTTTTTTTTTTTTTGCAGGGTGGTAGGCAAGGAAATTGAGGTTAAATGACTTGCCCAAGGTCATGTACGTAATAAATATCAAGTGTCTGAGGCTGGATTTGGGTTCAGGTCCTCCTGACTCCAGGGCCAGTGAGCAATTCACTGCATCACATAGCTGCCCCCAAACCATTCCACTCTTAAAGCAGTCCAAATTCATGATGGTTTTTTTTTTTTGTTACCCAATCAGAGTGTTCATTTCTATTAAACTTCAATTTCCAGTTGATTAAACAGCCCCTATAACCCCACCCCAACCCAAAGCAAACAAAAAACAAAACTGGTGTCTGTCCATGCCTTCTCAATCTTAGATATGTTGTTAGGGGAATCTGAAGATCTTCCCTGCCCCTAGGCTCTTTGATAGGATTAAGTGACTCTGAGAACCTTCCCCGATTTGAAAATATACTCTGCCACCTAATAGGCTGAATATGGTACATGGAGCCTGTGGGGGGAGGCTTGCTCTTCAGGAATGCCCAAGCCTAATTACTTTGTGAGTGGGCAGTGGGTCAAGAGGGCTGTGACATTCTCTGATCAAGAGAAGGCTATATATACCCTGATGTGAGTTTTTGCTTTGGGGCTCACTTTGGAAAGACATGTGTGATTTAGCCAGATAAGTCTCTGGTCAGCTATTCCCCCCCCTCCCCTGGCTACTTTTCTTTCTCCTCCCCCCACTTTGAAAACCAAAATGTTGGTGATTCCCTCTCTGTTAACTAACTAGGTGTGGATGTAATGGTTAGACAGTTCAAAGCCCGTCTGCTAATCTGTTTCTCTGTCTGCTTGTAACTTCTCCTTGTAACTTGTTTGTATTCTGTTTGTATTCTCTGAAGTTAAGGGTGTTGACTTTTCCCCCTGAACTAGGTAAATGATATATGTTTGATTGATTAAAGTAAGATTGTTAATCCATTTTGAGTTGCCTTCCTTTAGAAAGGCAGATCTAAGATCCTGTGGCCACCCTGGGTATGCTAGGGTGCTTGCTGATAAATACGTGAAGATTATTTTTTGTACTCAAAGCTAATTTTTTAATTATCTCATTGAATTTTGTCTTATTCCAATCAGCCCAACGCTGAAATCTGTAGATACTTTTGACAACTTGAATTCATCCAGGGTAGATGGATGTTTTCTTGGTATGTATTTTCCTTATCTTGGGGAGTGAATCTTTTATAGTCATTTATGCTCTGTCATTTAAATGTAATAATCATTCTCTTTTATGGGGAAAACAAAATAAGATTGAGCAGTTCTAGTTTCTTTTCCCCCCAGTTATCCTTGGCTCATCTGTATCAAATACAAGTCCTATCCCTTCTTTGATCTATCTTTTCTCCCAACATAGCTTTAAGACTCTTTGTTTTCCTTCATTTCCATTATCAGTTTGAAATTGACATGAGATTGAATATTTTTCATGTCATTTATCTAAGATTATGACATTATCACAATAATCTTCTGTTAGTTGGTCCTGCATTAACTTTTTCTAGATATCTTTCTTAAATTTAAGTTGGTTGGAGAGTT
Organism: Pseudochirops corinnae; assembly: GCA_028646515.1. NCBI lineage: Eukaryota > Metazoa > Chordata > Mammalia > Diprotodontia > Pseudocheiridae > Pseudochirops > Pseudochirops corinnae. The sequence goes on from CM053591.1 coordinate 95,906,405, forward strand.
TACTGTGCACCTACAGTGGTCTCTTTAGATCTCTCATATTCTTTCTTATCACTGAAATTGTTTTCCAATATATCTTAGTATTTTTCAGCTCTGGACTAATTTTCCTGATTTATTTCAGTGGTCTTATCACAATAGTATCTTTTACTTGCATAACACTTTATGATTTATAGAGTGTTTCTATTTACAATTTATGCTTGTGTTGTTTTGTTTTTCAAGACCCTAGGAAGGTTGAAGAAACAGGTGTTAATAATATCCTTATTTTGCATAAGAGGAAACTGAAGCTCAGAAAAATTAATTACTAATACATTTCATAAAAACCCTGTAACTTCCTAAGAATTAAGGGATTTGAATTCATGTCTTCTGACAATTAATTAAGGATTTATTTCAGTATAGCAAGATGCTTTTCACCTAAATATTAGAGTTCATAGGCAGCTAACATGTTCTGTACACAGACAGTACTCTGTATAAAATGAATCCCATGACAGTGCTGCCAAAATCCATTAGTGAATGTGGATAGTTGTCAGGAAAGAATTCTGCCAAAGTACTGATATTTCCCCTGATGAAGATAATAAAACCTTATCTGATTGATTTGCAATTTATTCTCACACCAGTAAAAAAAAAGAAATGCCTAGATATTAAAACTGACAATGACTCAAAAGTCACATAACAATCTCACAGAAAAGATGCATAAGGGAAATTTGAAAATTGGAAAAATGCCATTACTATATTGAAAATAAATTGATCACTAATGAAAAAAAATCCTTTAAATTCTTTTGTGCTAGATTGTACTTCGATGAAAAATGTCATTAAATTATTTTGGTTTCTTCTCCACTGATATAATATAGATATTGCAAAGATGCCCATGATACTTTTTGTTGTTGTTGACTTATTTACTTTTAATTTACAAGGTTCGGTTCCGCATTCACTTCAGTTTCAGATTTCTCCCCTCTCTTCCCCCCCCCCCCCATGGTGGTGTGCAATCATGTGTAGGATCAGCAAATACTTTCACATTGTACAATAGTTTGGTTATATAAAAGGGTTGTAACCAATGAGTGATCACTGCGTAAAGAAAAAAAAAAAGCAAAACCAGGCATGAAAGAGAGCGAAAGCTTGTTTTGCTTCAGTCTCCATTTAAACTATAGTCTTTCTATATCTTTCTCTGAGTTTATATATCTCCTTCCATCCTGAGGCTTGTAGAGTTGTCTTTAGCTGTGCATTGTTGAGAATAGTCCAGTTTGTCAAGGTTGGTCATCATATGTATGATGTGTCTGTGATTGTGTACAGGTTTTGCCTGGTTCTCTTCTCACTTAGCATCAGTCCGTATAAGCCTCTCCAGGTAATTATGAAGTCCATCTCCTTCCCATTTCTTATAGCACAATAGTATTCCATTACATTCATATACCATAGCTTGTTCAGCCATTCCCCAATTGATGGGCATCCCCTATATTTCCAGTTTTTTGCAACC
>CM053591.1:95916767-95927411 GCA_028646515.1 Pseudochirops corinnae
GACTCTCTTTTCATGATTTTCTGGCATCATTCTCATATCTCTTCCCAATTTTTCTTCCACTTCTCTTATTTGGTTTTCCAAATCCTTCTTAAGCTGATCTATGGCTATTATACAGTCTTCATGTTTCTTGGAAGCTTTTGGTGCAGGAGTTCTGAATGTGTTGTCCTCCTCTTCTATACTTTGATCCTTTTTGTCCCCAAAAATGGATTCTAGAGTTTGGTTGTTGTTCTTACTTTACTTACTTTTCCTGCTCATGTTGCCAGTGGAAGTATTTGATTTTTTAGCTCTGTTGAACTCTGCTTCCAGGGGGGAAAGCTCTGTCCCCAATCGCTGGGGTTTTCACAGGTGCTGGAGTATTGGAGGCTGTCGCAGCCCCCACAAGCTTTGGCTTACTAATAAGAAACCCAGAACCCCCACCCAAGACCATGATATGGATCCAGACTGCTTAACACAAGAGCACTTAGACTCTGAATGATCCCTCGGTCCCCCTGCAGTCTTCAGGCCGGGCCTCTGAAGCATCCATGTGGAGGTGGCTGCATGTCCGTGCTTCTACCACGTCCTTGCCCTGGAGGCAGTTTGGTTGAAAGGCTTTCTTCCCCAAATTTAGCTGAGATCCACTGACCTTTCACTTAGTCCTTGTTTCTTATGGCTTGTCAATTCTGAAAACTTCTACAGCTGTTGCTGATCCACTCTCTTAAAGCTGCAGCTCATCCTGGCCTCCCCGCTAGCCAAGCCGCGGTTTCATGCTGGGCTAGTTTTGGCTCCCAGCTTGCTGTGCTGGGCCCTCTGTGCCAACCTGCCTTAAGTGGGAGATGTGCTTTTCTGCATTTTTGTGGTAGTTTTGGAGCCATAAAATTTGTTTAGAGTCATATTTCATAGGTATTTGAGATGGCTATGTGCGAGCTATGAAAGTTTGCTGCTGCTACGCCACTATCTTCCTTGAATTTCAGTTGGTTTTTTTTCAATGACGTATTTCACATTGCCTTCTATTTTTTCCTTTGTTTGGGATCTGTTTAATGGTATCTTGATTTCTCATAAAGTCATTTGCTTCCATTTGCTCCACTCTAATTCTCAAGGAATTATTCTCTTTAGAACGCTTTTGAAATTCTTTTTCTAGCTGGCAAATTTGACTTTTTAAGGCATTCTTTTCCTCATTGACTTTTTGGGCCTCTTTTGCCCTTTGAGTTAGTCTATTTTTTACGGTGTTATTTTCTTTGGTCAGGTTGTTGACCATCTTATCATTATTTTCTTACATCATTCTCATTTCTCTCCCCAATTTTTCCTCCAGTTCTTTTATTTGGTTTCCAAAATCCTTCTTAAGCTGATTTGTGGCTTGTAGACAGTCTTCATGTTTCTTGGAAGCTTTTGATGTGGGGGTTCTGACTGTGTTGTCTTCCTACTGTTCCATGCTTTGATCCTTTTTGTCTCTAAAAAAGGAAACTAAAGTTAGATTGCTGAACTTTCTTTGCTTCCTTTCCCTGCTCATGTTGCCAGTCAGTTATTTGACTTTTGGGTTCAGTAGAACTCTCCTTTCAGAAGGGAGAGCTCCGTTCCCAAATTGCTGGGGTTTTTGAAGCTGCCGAGCTATTAGGAGGCAGCAGTCTCTGCAGGGCCCACCAGCTTTGTTCACTAAAAATGCACCTCAGGACCACCACTCAAGACCACAATACCAATGCAAGCAGCTCAAGGCAAGAGCACTTAGCCTCTGAATGATCACTTGGCCCCCCCTGTAATCTGCAGGTCACAAGCTCTGAAGCAGCCACGTGGAGGTGGCTGCAGGGCTGCTGCTACAAACTGCTTCTAGCTTTGGAGGCAGTTGGCCAGACCCTCTCCCCTTAATTTAGTCTAGTTCCACTGACCTTATACCTTTGTCTTTGCTCTTATGAGTTGGTAATTCTGGAAAATGCCACAGCTGCCAGTGATATGCTCTCCTGAAAGCTCCAGCTGGGGCTAAAACCTGATGGGGCTGGACTCTGCTCCCAATGTGCTGCAATGAGCCCTTTCTGTTTGTCTGCCAGGCTGCCTTCAGCAGGAGCCTTTTTTCTGTCATTTTGTGAGTTCTGGATCTCTAAAATTTGTTTAGAGGCATATTTTATAATTATTTGAGGTGGTTATGGTGGGAACCATGGAGTTTTCCTGCTTCTATTCTGCCATCTTGACTACACCTCTGTACAGTAACTTTATACGGAATTTCTCTTTTTATTTCTTTCTGTTGGACTTCATCAGAAATATATAGGAAGGCAGAGGATTTATCTCAGTTAATTTTACATATTGCAACTTGGCTAAATTTCTATAATTTTTTATAAAGGTGAAGCACTGAAGCCCAGAAATTCTAGTAATGGGTAGCAGATCTCAATTATAATTTATTTCAAATATATGCCAGGCTATTATGTGACACAGAAATAGACCTGTTCTCTCTGGTCACTGATGACATAATTGGCAGTAATTGTTGGAATTTGCAGACTTGAGAATTGTATTTTTCTAACAGGACCACTTCAGACTTCAATGGGTTACCTTAATCATAGTGAATTCAATATAATAGCATTTCTTCAATATAAAGAATCTCTCTCATATTGTCTTTTACACATGCAAAGAGTTTTAAAATGCCCTGTGTACATGTCAATAACAGGCAGATATTATATTTCTATATCAATACATCAAATTCAATTATATGACATGCTATAATCAAAATATCCTAACTATATTATAAGAGAAAAGACATTCCAGATGTCTGAGATACCAGAAGCAGCTAGATCATATCATAGATCAAACATTGGACCTGGAGACATGAACATCTGATTTCGAATCCTGCCTTAGATACTTGTTGGCTGTGTAAGCTTGGACAAGGCTTAACTTCTGTTTACTTCAGTTTTCTTGACTGTAAAATACAGGTAATAATTGTACTTTGCTCTTGTGGTTGTTGAAAGAATAAAAATGAGATATTTGTAAAGTGCTTAGTAGAGTGCGTGGCCTACAGTAAGCAATATTTAAATATTCGGTGTATTATTATCCTTATCCCCTCCTTATTATGCACCATGTATCATTTCAGATAGAAAGACAATTACTTATAATAAAATGTTTAAATAATTTGTTAGTTGATGTATAATTAAACCTTAGTTACCCATAGGGTTAAAGGCTATTAGATTTTGAGATATAAATGATCTTGAAGGCCTTTTAATTTAAATTTTTCTTCTTGCAGATGAAGAAACTGAGGCCAAGAGAAATCAAATGAATTGATGCAGATGACATAGAGTGAAAGTAGTGTTTACTCTGGGATCCAAATCTATGTTTTTCTCATTCCAAATTCTGCATTCTTTGCACTATATCACATTGCCTGTAAACATGTTAGTTGCTGGTAATATTATTTCCATTTTCTACTATACGCTACAATTTTATTTTACATTAATTTTATTTTTGTTTTGCTTTACAATTAGTACCACAATAAACAACATAAAAGTAACCTTTTTAATGGTGTTGAAGGTAATTTAGAAGATATTATATTAAATAACTGAGTACTCCAAATTTCACTTAACTTTTATAACCAGCCCTTAATTTAAGCAAAATAGCTTAAGGTAAGAATAGTTACAAAAGTAAACATAATGAAAAGGCAAAATCACTTCTGAAAAATCTATAAAAACATATATATTTGTAAAAACATGTTGTACCAGCAAATGTTCTAGTCTAATATTATTTGTAATTTGTTAAAATACTTATTATACTCATCCATTAAAAGCTTAATTATTCTCTTGAATTATTATCCTGAAGACTTCTATTCACTTGGTAAATCATAAGTTTTTTATATGAGTGATCAAAACTCAATATCCTGAAATATGTAAAAAATAGCAGAAGAGTCAGGAAGGAGAATCCATGAAGCATTTTACAAGTGCTCTGGCAAGGTAATAGTGTAGGAGAACAGAGGTAGTCTTAGACAAAATTGCAAATCATAAAAATTCCTGCTGCTACTGCTGATGATTTTGTGATTGGTTCTCCTATTTCACCTAATCTGAAGTGTAGTCAGATCTAAGTAACAGGAAAAAACATCAGTTGCTTGTGGGCATGTCTAGTTAATATGATAAAAATGACAATTTTACCTAAATTAATTTACCTATTTAGTGCCATACCAATAAATTTACCAAAAAATATTTTATAGAGCTAGAAAAAATAGTAACAAAGTTCATCGGCCTAGGTGCTGATCCACATGAGAATTTGGCCTATATGTTTACTTACTTTGGCCAGTTCACAAGTCCTTAGAGATCCTAATTGTCCTAATGGCCTCCAATATAATGACAGACTTTCTGTGGAGACCTAGTTGGCTTTTTCCACTGTAACTCTAAACTTTAAAGCTCAAGCATTCCCCTTGTGAAGGGATTTATGATTTTCACATTAATCAATGACATGTGTAATGAATATTCTAATAATTTAGATTTCTTTGGAAATTTTTGCTTGGGAGTCAGAGACTTTCAATGCACCTTGAAATGATCAATCAAACCCTTGACAAAACTCTCACAGTCACTGCATTCCTATGCTTGTGTACCTAAAGTGAAGCAAATCAACAATTGTAGAACCTGTAATCACTACCACCAAAATGTGAAATGTTCAAAGAATTGTGGTATTGTCCTTCACTTGTAGATTTTGTACATTAAGACCCTGGAAAAGATAGTCCACCTTCCCTACGTCCTTCCCCACTTGTGATTTATGTATATAAGTTGTGATTTTACCCCAACTTAGAGGTCATTCCTCACTCTGAAACTGATCAAGTAATCCACTACTTGATTACTGACACTCCTGTTTCTAAGGCCTGATTTGTGAAGCTCTGAGTATTGCCAAGGTAGGGACTGGTGCAGTATTATCTTGTTAACACCCCTAACCTCACTCTTCCCAGTAACACTGATTGCAAACTTGTTCCATCATGCCAGCCTCAAGTAATTCAAACAAGCATTTCTTAATTGTCTATGATTGTACTATATACAATGTACTGCACTAGGTACAAGGAATACAAAGATAAAATGAAACAGTATTTACCTGTGATGAGCTTCTTTTCTGTATCATCTTCTTCTAGAGTTTCAGTGAAATTTTTACCTCACAGGTCTCTTATCCTACAAACTAATTATTCAGAACAGAATTAAGAAACTTAAGGGAAGGAGAAAAGATCTCAGATGTAAATAATTATCAAGAATGTCACATCCTAAAGCTAACATCCATTACTCACAAGAAACTCCTTTAGCCCTAATTTAGAGGCCATTTATTCTTACCCTGAACATTATTCTAACAATCTGTTTTCTTAATTTGAAAAATTAGAAGGAATACATTAGAAGGGGGTGAGGCACTTGGTACACATTGATAATGCAAGAACTGAGAAATAATGTAGGCTGATAATAAAAAGAGGAGAAGAAAAGATGTAAAAATTTATGCCACTTAAACATATGAACTCAGAGAGCCACAGGATTATTTCATGTAGGGATAAACATCTTTTTCTTTAATGCTTCAGAGAACACATTGCAACAAGGTATACATTCCAGGCATGAGGTAGAGCTTTTGGAAATGCACATATAATGGTAATGGAGTGTTGTACATAAGGAAAATCAAAACTCAGTAAGGCTCAACCAAAGAACACATGAAAGAAAGTACCTTATAATTAAACTGGGAAGGCAGGCTGGAATCAAGTTGTGCATGACTTTTGATGCCAATTAGAAGAGCTTGAATTTATTGAATTTATAATAGGTGAAATTGATTTATAATAGATATAATAGGGAGACACTGGAATTTATTGAAGGTCAGAGAAAATGATATGTTCAGACATTTGATTTTGGAATATTCCTTTATCAGGGATGGAGTGGGGTGAGAAGAGAATTGAGGAAGAAAGAGAAAGGAGGCTTACAGCAGTCCATACAGAAGGTGATGAAGAGATGAACTATGGGCAGCCCCATGACTCTAGACTAGGGACCAGATTGAGACATGTGGAGGTAGAATTCAGGCAGTTAATGTGATGTATTTAGTGAAAGTAAAGAATCATAGATAAATGATATAGTGAACATGGATTATTAGAAGCGTAAGGTTTTGCTAGAAAGAAGTAGGGGCATTTTAAAGGGTTGGTAGGAAAAATAATTCATCTAGTTTCCTACATGTCAAGTTTGAAATATACATGTGTAGTTCAAAATGTCATAAGAATTTGAAATTGAGGGGGTGCCCATCTGTGGGGAATGGCTTAACAAGTTGTGATGGAATACTATTGTGATATAAGAAATTAGGAAGCTAGATGACTCAGTGGATAGAGCACTGGGCCTGGAGTCAGCAAGACCTGAATTTAAATCTAGCCTCAGATACTTACTAATTGTGAGATTCTGAGTGAATCACTTGAATCTGAACTTTAGATTTCTCAACTGTAAAATGGAGGTAATAACAATACCCATCTCACATATTTGTTATGAGGATCAAATGAGATCTTTGTAATGTGATTAGTATAATACCTATGTGCTTTATAAATGCTTATTTCCTTTCTCCACTGAGAACAATCTTCCTCTTGAAAACTTCATATTTCTGGCTATTTTCTCCACTGTTGCCTATTACTTCTCTCACAACCTTTGAAACTGTGGTTCTGTAAAGGGAGTCAGAATTATTTTAGTTCCCCACTTCTACTTCAATTATCCCTCAACATAGCTCAGCAAGCTCTCCTCCTTTGAAGTTCACTCAGTCACATTTTCCATGAAATCTACATCACAGTTGATGTTGTATACAGGCTCCATATAAGTGTTCCTCCTGGTGCAATGTCTTCCTCTCCCCTACCACCAATGTCCTTATACTGAGGTTCTTGAACATCCATGTTGATGTGCATATCCTCCCAATTCATCAGTTTCCTTAATCCCTTAATCCAAAACCTACTCCAGTTCTACTTAGACACTAATGAATCCATCTGGAGGAAATCACACAACCACACTGACTGGGTAGGTTATAAATTTATGTTATCCAACTTCAGCCAGGATGTCACTACATCAAAGCAATCTTTTTATTTCTCCACTTCAATTATCCCACTCCCTGCAGATGCTATTCTAAACTTAACTTCCATATTCAAATCCTCCAGAAGCCTCCCTCCCCTCACATTTTTTTTGTGAAAATTGAAGCCATGTATTATGAACTCCTTTGCCTACTCTCATTCTCTTCTTTTCATAATCCTTTGCCATTACAACTCATTCCCCCTCCTTTTCTCTCAGTCTTTGACAATGAAGTAGTCTTTCTCCTTTCAATACCAGTGACTCTAAATGTGCATTTGATTCCATTCTCTCATTTTTCCAAGTATAATGTTATCTCCATTATTATATCCTCTCCACCTAAATCTCCCACCTTTCCTTATAAACTGGTTTCTTTCCTACTGCTTTTAATCATGATCTTCTCCCACATTCTAATTTAAATAAACAACAAACAAATTTTAAAAAATAATCTGCCCAAAATATTTCACTCAATGGTTACCTGTAATACCACATTTGAGCAGCTTTCCAGAGGACTACTGCTGTGAACACCTTTTGAGGTTTTGATTGCATAGTATAGCAAACTCTCTATTTATTCAACAACAAATCAGAGCAAAACATTCACAGAAAATCAAGGTGCAGCATTCACCATGTTACAACTTATCACAGAAAATCAAAATACAGCATTAACCATTTCATAACTCAACAACTTATTACTAAAATGGCCACATAATTTTCACTAAAGTGGTCACATAATTTTGAACAAAATACAATCACTTAGTAACTCAATCATTTAGTAATAATAATTAATCATTAATAATTAATAATCATTGAATGATTATTCAATCATCCTTAAAGGACACAAAGTACAAAACATCAATGTCCTCCAACCATGGGGCACAGTTAGCTACAAATCAGTCACTAATCAGTCATCAGTCACTATTCAATCATCAGAAACTACTCAGACACCAGTCACTGCTCAGAACCCTCTTAAGGGTGGAAAATACACAGGCCATCCACCCCTCAGTCACAAGTAAGTTAAAATTACATCAGTCATTACTCAGTATCCATGGAGAGGTATTTTCATCTTGTCTTGAGGCAGATAGCTCCTACTTTAATCCACCAAACTGTCACCTGGGTTCAAAGGCAGACAGCTCCCAGTTCTTTGTCTAGCTCTCTGTGCAGTTCCTGCTCCACATTGAAGCCCACAGTGTCCAGTCCATTGCAAATACTTCACAGTCTCTGTTTCTCTGAAGACAAGGCTTAGTGACGCCACAATAACATTCATGTAGATTAGCAAAGCCACAAGGACATTTGTACAAAATACCTGCACCAGAGTCATGCTTCCTCTGTGTTTGGCAGCTCCAGCTGGCCCTTGGAAGTCCTCAGAAATTCCAATTGGCCCTTGGGAGTCCTCAGCAGCCTCAGCAGATGCAGCTGGTCCTCTGAAATCCTCATGACCATAAGCTCCATTCTCAAAATCAAAATCACTTTATACAGCCTCCATGTGGCTTATTCCAAGAAATTCTATCTCAGTTCTCAGTACTCATTCCTCTTCTCAGTTCTTCTCAATTCTCGGTTCAGTTTTCAGTCTACCAGCAGCTGCCCTGCCCCCAAGATGCTTACCCCAGGAAATTCTGACTGCCCAGCTAGTGTTTTCCCTTATACACAGAATTGCTCCTCCCTGTTCACCCCCTTCTTGTTACATCAGCAACAGGAGTTCCATGTTCAACCCCTTCCTATTACATCAGCAACAAGGGTTCATACCTTCTGTGTCTTTAACACAGGTTTAATTTGAAACTAGGCGCTAAGTATCTGTCAGCTTAGCAATACAAAGGGATTTTCAAATGTCATTAGTATTACATTCCACCCCTCCAGGATCCTTGACCTTACAATCTCAATCCAAATGGCCATAGGTCCTGGAACAAATAGAGGCACTACAATTTGTAGTCTTGCCGACTACACTATAATGTAACACCACGCACAAGCAACTTTCCAGAGGACTGCTGCTGTGAACAACTTTCAAAGTTCTAATTACTTATTATAGCAAACTCTCTATTCCATAACAAATCAAAGCAAAATACTTACAGAAAATAAAGGTACAGCATTCACAGTGTTACAACTTATCACATAAAATCAAAATACTGCATTCAATATCTCACAGCTCAACAACTTATTACTAAAATGGCCATATAGTTTTCACCAAAGTGGTCACATAGTTTTGAAAAAAATAAAATCATTTAGTCAATCAATCACTTAGTAACTCAATCATTCAATCATAAAGTACAAAGGCTCTAAGTCCTCCACCCATGGGGCTCACTAAGTTACAAATCAGTCACTATTTAGTCATCAGTCACTATTCAATCATCAGTCACTACTCTGTCATAAGTCACTGCTCAGTACCCTCTTAAGGGCTAGTGAAAAATACACAGGCCATCCACCCCTTAGTCACAAGTAAATCACAATTTCATCATTACTTATTAGCCATGGAAAGATCTTTTCATCTTGACTCAGAGTAGGCTTCCATGGATCTTATTTCTTCATCCCAGCTCCCACCTGAATCTAACCAACTACCACCTGAGTTCAAAGGCAAAGAGCTCCCAGGTCCTTGTCCAGCCCTCTGTGCAGTTACTGCTCCACATTGAAGCTCACAGTGTCCAGTTCATCCCCTATACTTCCAGTCTCTGTTCTTGGGCAGACAAGGCTCAACAAAGCCACAAAAACATTCATACATATTAACAAAGCCACAACAACATTTGTACAAAATACCAGTACAATGGTCATTCTTCCTCAGACTACTGTAGCTTGAGCTAGCCCTTGGAAATCCTCAGCAGCTCCAGCTGGCCCTGAGAAGTCTTCAGCAGCTGTGTTCTCAAAATCAAAATCACTTTCTCCATGGAAGTTCCAGTTGAGTAGCAGCGGCCCAGCCTTCAGGTGCTTATACCAAGAAGTTCTGACTTTCCCAGCTGGATTTTTTTCCTTATATACAGTATTGCTCTTCCCTTTTCAGCCCCTTCCTGTTACATCAGCAACAGAGGTTCATACCTTCTTTTTCTTTAACAGAGGCTTAATTTGAAACAAGATGTTAAATACCTGTCAGCTTAGCAATAAAAAGAAATCTTCAAATTTCATTGCTATTACACCACTAAAACTGACCATCTCATTAAAAGAACTCTATGTTAAATGTGTATTTAAGCTTTCAGAAAAACTTTTTGGCTGTTTAATCTTTCTCTTTTATTTCTATCTCCCCCAATCAATGCTCTCCACAGTCACCATTTTACTGTGGTATGCTATTTCTTCCACCCCAATTAGGGCACATCTCTGAGTATATAAACTATAAACTTCAAAGACTGCCTTTGTATATTATTTGCACTGTAATATCTTTTAAACTTTTGGTTATTTTTAGTTTACATCATTCGTTTCCATGGGATTTTGATTTACAAATTTTCTCCCCATCTTTCTCCCACCCACCACCCCAAAACAGCATTCCCACTGTATACCCTCTCCCCAATCAACTTTCTCCTATATCCTCCCTCATCACCCCTCTGACTTTCCTGTAGGTCAAGATGGATCTCCCTACCCAGTACCTGTATATTTCCCTCCTTCCTGTTCCACCCCCCCCCCACTTGTTCTGTTCTTTACTTTGTCCCTGTCCCTTTACAAAAGTGTGTGCTTCTAACAA
>CM053591.1:95927911-95953027 GCA_028646515.1 Pseudochirops corinnae
GGGGGGGCATGATAGGAAGAAGGGACCTGTAATCAGATTCCCACAGTGTGCTCACTATGGAGAGGTTCTGCATAATTTCACGTTTTCAGCTTTGTATTTTGTATTTGATTGCTTTTTCTTCCAGTGGGGGTGGGTGACGAGGGAGGAAGAGAAAGAATCTAGAATTTAAAGTTCCATAATCAAACACTATAAGTGTATATATATATATATATGTATATATATATATATTTATATGCAATTATTATCGTTATTATTATTATTATTATTATTATTATTATTATTGACTACATCCAACTGGAACTTGAGATACACAGGCACTGTGGTTGGGAGATCCATCCCGCCCTACCGAGAAGTGACATAGGAGATAATAGACTGGGGGCGGGGGGACACACTGGGATGGCTGTTTTGGGGTGGTGGGTAGGGGAAAGAAGGGGAGAAAATATTTAATTCAAAATCTTGTGGAAATGAATGATGCTAATTAAAATAAAATTAAAAAAAAAACAAAACAAACAAAAAAAAGAGACGACATTATGGAAAAAAAAAAAAGAAATTTCCATGATAACTTTGTTGTATGTTTAAAAGGAATAGCCAGTTGTGTATAACAGATTTACAGTTTCACGTAATCATTCTTTTTGTGATATAATGTTATCGAAATGCTTCTCTTGTTCCATAAATTAAATTCCATAAATTAAAAATAAAATAAATTTTTAAAAATCCAAAAAAAAAAAAAAAAGATAATATTCTCTTGCAGTTAGAATTATACTGCTGCAGAGAAGGAAGATGGATTGAAGTTGCCTACTTAATGGCCTTCATTGAATTTTCTCAGAAAACGGTTCTCAGAAAAGATTGTGAGATAATTGAAGGTAGAGTCTCTCCAAAAAAGGGCAAAGGGAACGAATTAAATGACCCCCTTCCTATGGCTTTGGCCTTCCCCCTCAGCCACTTCTGTACAGGTCCTAGTCACCAATCTCACTGAGGCAGCTTCCCCATCCCCTTCTGTTGTACCCCAACCCTTTTCCCCTTGATTTCTCTTCCCTTTTCCTTTAGACCAACATCCCTAATTTCCTGCCTCCTATACCATCCATATCTCCTACCCTGCTTCTCCCAGCATGGCCCCACCTCCCTCAAGGAGCCCTGCTCAGGTCCCAGGCACTATTCTTAGTGAGGTGCCTCCCTATGTGGCTCCTTCCCATGAGGCAACACCCACTCAGGCCTCAGGCCTTGTCCCCATGACAGTCATAGAGGTATCTCCTCTTCTGACCCCTTCCCTTCCTCAGTTGCGGGCTGATCTTCCCTCTTTCTGGCAAGATACCCCAACCTTGCAGTCTAATCCAGTTCAGCCAGCACCCTCCAGTCACTCTCTCACAGGAAGTGGGACTTCTAATCTCCCTTCCCAAGCCCCTCTGCTCACACTCCCTTCAGGGCTTTTTTCCTTAAGGAAAGCAGCTTTCTTTTCCGGTGGGACAACTAGAGTACATGTTCCATTCTCCATTTTGGATCTCAATCAAATTAAAGAAAAGTTGAGTAAGTTCTCTGAAAAGTTTACTGAAAGCTTTCAGGACTTATCCTTACAATTAGAGCTCTCTTGGACTGATTTGCATATCTTCTTTTCTACATGTTTTTCCATTGAGGAAAAGAGGAGAATATGGGAACAAGCACCAAAATTTGGGGATCTTTTGGCTAGCAATGACCCCAGAAAATATCCCCTAGGAACAGCTGCCGTTCCCACTGGTGACCCAGGATGGGGTTATAAAATCCGCGAGGAAAGACAGAAGACAGACTATATGGTACTTTGCCTGTTAGAAGGCCTAAGAAATGCATTTTAAAAGCAAGTAAATTATCATAAAGTTAGAGAAGCTCCTTAGACAAATCAAGAAAACCTCACCCTTTTCCTAGATAGACTTGTAGAAACTATTAAAAGATATACAAATTTAGATCCTGACTCTACAGAAGGGGCAGCAATACTTAACATGTATTTCATTAGTCTGTCTGTCCCAGATATTAGGAGGAAATTGCAGAAACTGGCAATGGGACCCCCAGCACCTCAGGCCCAATTACTGGAGAGAATCTTTGGAGTCTTTAATAATAGAGACACAGTTGCATCAGAGGAGAAATATTGCAGGGAATGAACCAGAGACAGAGAACATGCCTGATTCTTGGCTGCTGCCATGGCCAGAAAAAGACCCTCCAGCGAACCCCCTTGGAGGAAGCCCAGTCACTTGGGCAGGGGGAAAACCAGCTTTTGATGCCACAAGGAGGGTCATTGGTCCAAGGAGTGACCCTCCAGGAACCCCCCGAGAGGGAGCCCCAAGAACCAAAACCTCTACAACCATGCCCATCTGACCAGGAAGGATGTTGAGGAAAGGATGGTCACCAAGGTAAAATGGTAGAGCCATCTCCCAGTACCCTGTCCTCCAGTCTTCTCAAGACTAGGAATGACAAGAAGCCTGGGGCTTGGCAGTGTTCCCACCTTCTCCATTTCCCTTGCTGAGCCTTGGGCAAGTATTGAGGTCAAAGGTAAGGTTACCTGATTTCTGATGATACAGGGGCTATATTCTCTATTTTAATTAGCTACTCCAGCCCTACTCAGCCCTCGACTTAAGTGATGTCATGAGACATACCCCTTCCCCAGTCTATTTGAGGATATGTTGTTTGAATACTCCTTCCTTATTATCTCCTCTTGCCCTTCCCCCTTGTTGGGAAGGGACCTGATAGTGAAATTTGGGGAGTCAATTTTCACTAGATGGATACCTCTAGATATTTCTCTAGATATCTCTAGATAGATTCTCCCATCTCCCTTTGCCCTCTGTTCAACAGACCTCCCCCCCCCCCCACCATGTTTCCTCAGAAGTGTGGGAGAGAGTTGAGCCAGTTGTCTGGGATCAGGGAATTCATGGGAGAGATACTCATGCCACTCCAGTTACTGTTTGCCTTCAAGATCCTAATGTGTTCCCCCATAGCCATCCATATCCAATCAAGCCTGAGGCCTGGGAGGGACTACAACCATTAACTGAAAAATTCCTAAAATATAAAATCCTCATCCCTTGCCAATCTCCATGTAACACCCCAGTTCTTACTGTGAAAAAGCCTAATGGAGAATACAGAATGCTTCAGGATCTCAGGATTGTTAACAAAGCTGTCAGCCCTATACACCCCATACTCCCCATCCATATACAATACTTACTCAGATCCCTGGGGGCACCCAATGGTTTTCCACTCTAGATCTCAAAGATGCCTTTTACTGTATACCTCTGCACACAGACTTGGAATTAATTTTTGCATTTGAATAGATACTTCCTGGGGAAACAAGTCAGATGTCAGCTAACATGGACAGTCTTGCCCCAAGGGTTTTCAGGATAGCCCACATTTATTTGGTCAGGCTTTGGGAAGGGGTTTAAGGGATTTGAAATTAACTGATAGCAGCTTAAATCAGTATGTATCCTTTTTTGTAGCCCCACCTAGGAGGTGTTTTTGGCTGCTGCTGCAGAAGCCCTTAATTTCTTGGGTAGTTGAGGTTATAGGGTCTCTTTGGATAAAGTCCAGATAGCATGCCAGTCTGTAAAGTATCTGGGGCACAAACTAAGTCCTACCTCTTGCTCCTTAACCTCTGAGAGGAAAAGGACAATCTTGTCTGTTCCTATTCCAGCCACTGAAAAACAACTTCAAACTTTCCTAGGTATGGCTAGATTTTGTAGGCTCTGGATCCCAAATTTTGGCCTTATTGTTAAGCTTCTCTATGCTTCCACTTAGGGCCCTGACTCATTTCCTCTAGAGTGTGGTCCCAATCAGACTAAAGCTTTTGCGACTCTAAAAGCTAAACTGACTGCCACACCACCATTAGCCCTCCCTGATCTAGGAAAACCTTTCACTCTATATGTAGATGAAAGGAGAGGATAAGATCTGGGAGTCCTAACACAGTCCTTAGGACCTGACTCCAGGCCAGTTGCCTATTTTTCAAAACAATTAAACTCTGTGGCTGCAGGATGGCCTGCATGCCTCCAGGCAGTAGATGCTACAGCCATTCTAATTGAGGAAGCCTCTAAACTTACACTTGGTCCGACCCTGGAAGTTCTAACTCCCTACCAAGTTCAGAGCATCCTGGAAACAAAGGGGCACTAGTGTCTGGCTAGTGACAGGCTCACCAAATCTCAAGTCTTGCTCTTAGATACCCCTGACTTCAGGTGTGCCACACACTTAACCCGGCAACCCTCCTCCCAGACAGTGCACACTCAGATGTCCTGGTTCATGATTGTGAGGAGACCTTGGACTGTGTTTATGCCAGTCGAGTTGATTTGAAAGATTCTCCTCTCCTGAACCCCAAAGCAGTCTGGTACACAGATAGTTCAAGCTTTATTGAAAAAGGGGTTAGGAAAAGGGGATATTTGGCAGTCAGCCTCTACCAAATCATAAAGGCCAAACCCCTGTCCCCTGTGACCTCTGCTCAGAAGGCAGAATTGATAGCATTCACCAAAGCCCTAGAGCTAGAGGAAAATAAATGAGTAAACATTTTTATGGACTCAAAATATGCTTTCCATGTTCTACATGCCCATGGAGCAATTTGGAAAGAAAGGGGATATCTGACAGCAAAACATTCCCCTATAAAACATGCACAGGAGATTTCACATCTCCTCCAAGCTGTTCAAAAACCTTCTGAGGTGGCTTTTATCTTTTGCAAAGGCCACCAGAAAGGGGAGACTGATCAGGCTGTGGGAAATCATCTGGCAGACACCACAGCAAAGATTGCTGTCTGCCAGTTGACTATACTGTCCCCTTTACTCCCACAGTTCCCTGATTCTTTCACACTTTCATATACCTCTTGGGAACAGACCCTTTCTAAGGAAAGGGAATATTCTCTTTCCTTCTCTGGGTGGTTTCAAACACCCTCAGGACAAGATTTTATCCCAGACAAAAGTCAGTGGGAGCTTCTTTTTGGCTTACATCAGGCCACACTCTTAGGGAAAATGCCCTCCAGTCTCTGATAAAGCCCATTTTTACTGACAGTAAGCTAGGAGAAACCATCAGACATCAAACCATCAGGCCAGCCCAACCTGTGCTCAGGTGAATCCCAAAGGGGCAGTCAAGCCTCCTCCCCTTTTAAAACCTGTTCAGAGGAGGGGTACCTACACAGGTGAAGACTGGCAGATAGATTTTACACATGTGCCCCCATGTAGGGGTTTCAAATTTCTTTTGGTTTTTGTTGACAACTTTACTAATTGGTAGAAGCTTCCCCTTGCAGAACTGTAAAGTCTCAGGAGGTATCAATGTTCCTATTAAAGGAAATTGTGCCTTGTTTTGTCTTGTCTGACTTTTAACAGAGTGACAATGGCTTAGCTTTTATTTCACAGATAACCTAGGCAGTGGCAAAGACACTTAAAATCACTTACCACCTCAGCTCAGCCTGGAATCCAAAATCCTCTGGTAAAGTAGAGAAAATGAATCATACCCTTAAGCAGGTTCTTACTAAGCTATGTGTAGAAACCTGAGAAGATTGAGTTAAAAATCTCCCAAATGGGCTCCTCAGAGTCCTAACCACAGCTTGAGAAAATATAAAGCTTAGTCCCTTTGAACTCATGTATGGGAGGGCCTTGGTTACCTCTGACATCTTGGTGGACCCAGAACAGCATTTAATTACCCAATCTGCCATTCAGTTAGGAGCTGTCAGGAATGCTCTGACTGAATATGCCAATAAGTATCTCCCAAAACCTCTTGGCAATGAAAATGAGTGTCCTGCTACAGTATAAACTGGAGATTGGGCCTACTTGAAGTCATAGAAAACACAAAAGAGAGAACAATTAGATGTCAAATGGAAGGGACCCTACCAAATCATCTCACCACTCCAACAGCAATAAAACTCAAAGGTCTCCCAAGCTAGACTCATAATTCTAGGATAAATCCAGTACCACGTTTTGCTTCCCCCCCAGAAACTCCAGAATATACCTGTGAGCCATTGGAGGACCTCAAGCTACTGTTTAGAAAGGCCCCAACCCCCTCCAGCAAAAAAGGATACAAAGAGGTGAAATAATACCTGCCCTTTTCCTTTTGGGGCCTTGCCATAGTCATCTTTAATTTCAACCAGACCAGGGAAATTGTCTTTTCTCTATTTTTTTTTGGTGCCTGCTTGGCCTTCATTTGTTTAACCTTCTTGCCAGGTTTGTCTCCTCCAGGGTCAAAGCCATCAACCTCTATGAAAATCTCCCAAGTTCTCCAGCCCACTGGACCTGGCATCATCCACATTATGGAGTCTGACCCCTTGAATGTGAAGTCTGTCCCCCTGGAACAGGACCCAGAGAGTCAGGGACAGCTCTATGCCCCTGGCCAGAAGGAAACACTTTCAGAAGCTGAGACCTTTGCCCTTTACCCCAAGGGAATTTGGGTCTCATTTGTTTGAGGGGGGCACGATGAGGGGCAGACTCTGGGAGCACCCTTGAGCTCTCCTTGAATCTTTGAGATACAGGCTCTGGGAAACCCCTTGAACTCTCATTAAATCTTCCCACTTGATGAGGCATTTGCAGAGGCCATAAGTTTTTCATTGTGGCTGGGCCCAAATCTCTGTTACTAGCCCAGCCCTCCATTGTCCATCTACTTCCCACCCTTGAACCTATCAAAATATCAATCAACCCTTGCATTGACCTCATTAACTCCTCCTGAAGACCTTTCCCAAATTCATTACTGGAGTCTGACTTCATTGATTCCTCCTGAAGACCATCCCCAAACTCCTCCTCTAGACCACCCCTAGATTCCTCTATACATAAGACCCCATCTTCCCTCCATGTGGTGTGAGAGTACCATAGAATGACATAGCACCGACTTACTCTGGCCCACTTGCCCAATGTAAGCATCACAGATACCTAGGCTCCCTAAGAGCCTACCCCACATGGCAAACTTTTGATGAACCATTAATAAATTTTACTTTTCTTTATATTTGGCTGAGAAGACTTGAGTCTAATTGATTTGCTGTGTTGGTATTTTGAGGTCTCCAGAGTAACACTAACCCTAACTTCTTCATATATAGAGTCAGATACACCATGTGGTATAATAATTTGACTGCTAGATTCAGAGTCATAAAGATCTTTCTGAATTAAAATCCTTTCTCTGTCATACTCTACCTATCTAATCATGGGCAAGTAACTTAACCTGTACTTCCCTGTGTTTCCTGAACTATGAAAAAATGGGGTTGGATAAGGTGGCTTTTGAGATTCTGGCTATAGAGATTTGAATTTTTTAGTATCTTAAACAGCTCCTTTATCTTTTCAGTCTATTGATTGTTTCCTTCCACTGTTCTTATAGGCACATATGATCAAAAGAATTAAATCATTATAATTGTCAAAAATTAAACTACGTTATCATTATTCTTTTTTTTATTTTGTAAGAAATTTAATTGAGTTAAAAAAATAAGAGTTAAATACAATTCCACCCTGATACTTTATATTATCAAATTTATTTTAGCAAATAGAGCAACTTTCCAATATGTTTTGCATAAATTCCAGTAAGTAGACCAATTTTGGAATAGAGAGAAGAAAATATTCACAGATCCTAATGAATTCTCATGGACATTGTCAACATAACTTTCCAGAATGTTTTCTGAAAGTTTCTCAAATGCAAATAATCTCTGTCATAAAACTCCACAAATATCCAAAGAGAGCAAAGTTTTATGAACACTTCAGAAATTTTGAATAGGAAATCATCAGAAATATAACCTCACAAGTTTTTAAAATGCCTCATCATAATGAATAGTTCAGAAACCTATTGTTGCTTGTCTTGAATGTAGCACAAGCTTTGCTTAGAATGTATAATTAAATAACATTCAAAATTACCTCTCTTCCCTGGACACACTAATAGAACTCAATAAATTTTTCCACGGAATTGTCCAAAGATTATCCTGCCATATTTCAACACCAGATGAGTAATTGGTTGCATTAGGAGTGTAGGAATTTCAGCAAGAGTCCACATTAATCCACAATAAGGCTGAGCTAGGCTGGTAGCAGTAACCCTCAAGGACTTGGTGTTCTTAATTAATGCTCCCTTCTTTCTAGATATAGAAGTCCCCTGGTGATGAGCAGCTGAACTAAAGATCCATCACAAAGACATTTTTAAAGTTTATAATGGTTTCTTATGACCTTTGCCTGAACCCAAGTTTAAGTACATGTAAAAAGAGAGATTGAATTTAACACTGAGGAAACCGACTTAATTAAAATAGTAAACATTAATATAAACAGGTTGCTTAGCATAATAAGCAATTCCCTCTAGATAACCTGTCAGCAGACAAAGGAATGATTATTATTTGCCCTGGCAGAGTACATTGTTCATGAGTTTAACATTCTTAAACGGTTTTTTTAGATTATCAAAGGTTTTTAAATTTGTTTTTAAATTTAAACATTATGGAAGGCAATCACAATCCACTGAATATATTTTTCTGGTAATAAAATTATCATCATTGTCATTCCAACATCATTGTTCTTACAGTGAAAGGCAGAGAATCAAAACAATAGGAGACTGGAAAAAACCTCTTAACTAATCTAAAATCTTAGAAGAGGCAGCATCAAATATTTGATAGACAATCTATATTAGATTCAAACAGAGTTGGGTTCAAGCCCCGCCTTTGTCAGATAAAGTCTCTGTGATTCTGGGAAAGTCACTAAATTCTCTCAATGCACATTGGAAATTCTCTCTGACACTCCTGGGCATAAGAGTTGCTGATGTGAATTGAGAGGGGAAGCTTCTTTACTAGGTGATCTCAAAAGTAGAACAAATGAAAAAATGAATGAATGAATAAACAAAACAAAACAAAAATGCCAAAAACAATTTCTGCGTACTTATTGTACACGATAAGATAGTGAAAAAGATAAAAATGTATTATATTAAAAGGCAATAATATTTGTAAAGTATTTTGGGAAGTGATTGGCACATAGAAGACACTTAAATACTTGTTTCCTTCTTTTCTTCATTCAACAATAATGATGGCCTTCATCTACTATCCTTAAGGCACATGCTTTTAATGAAGATAGGTTCACTGATTCACCTACCATCTATGAAATCTATGACCTTAAAGCATTATAAAAGCTACCTAATTGGCCATATGACCTTATACTTAGGTGAGGAACAAGGTTATCCTTCTAGTATGGTATTTATCTCACTCCTTAAAATATCATATCTACTACTGTCATTTTTGCACAAATTTCACTACTATAGATGTTAGAGATAAAAATATAGCTTAGCAAGTATAAAATTTTATATAGACATGCAGATATGCATATCTGAGCATATATAAGTATATATATATATGTATATATGTATATATATACACACACACACATATATATATGCATATATATATATATATTCTGTTCCCTTTCTTCTCTTTATGGCTAGGTTGGATTTTGATCTTTGTATATAAAATGCCTACAAGTCACATTCCCCCCCAAACCCTTATGAGAAAGTATTTGGAGCGCTTAGAAAAACACAGATTCTGGTTACAAATAAATAAACAAAGAAATAATTATATGTTCATGTATGTATATATGTATATGTATGTGTGTATATCTATATCTATATATCTATTTCTGTATGTTATCAGATATAGGTATATATCTTTATAGCCAGTATCTATGTATACACACATACATATACATATATTTCTCTATGTATATGCATGCATGCAGATGTATATATGTATTTGTGTATATTGATATCTATCTCTTTATATATCTAACTCCATCTAGCTATATCTCTATCCATATCTATAAATTTGTATCTATATTTCTATCTATCTATATGTGAGAGAGTGGTTGGGTGTGATGGTGCATACCTATAATCTATGAAACTAGTGGTAGCTGAGGTTAGTTATTAGTTCTGGGTTTGTGTTCTGGGGTTCTGAACTTTAGTAGACCTAAAGTAATTGCGTATCTTCACTAAAGTCAGCATCAATTTGATGAAATATTTGTAGCTAGCAACAACCAAATTGGCTAGGGAGGGGTGAAAAGTTTGGAAACAGAGTAGTTCAAAGTTTTCATGCTGATCAACAGTGGAATCAGGTCATAAGTGACTGTTGCACTTCCAGGCTAGATGAAAGAGAGATAAAATTTAAAAAAAATAAAAATAAACAGGCAAGCAAACAAAATTTATTAAATGTCTTCCAGCGTGGTAGCTAAGAATGCATTTGATTGTGGAACCTGTGGGGCAAATAGGTCTACATAATGGAATGTTGTCATGGGAGGGTGAGCCATTAGAGATAAATCTGGTCATCTAAAAGCCATCATGATTCCCTGGAAGCTTTGGTGGAGTAGAAAAAGGAGACATTGTGAAGAAGTGTCATGAGTAAATGGTGAGTAGTAAGAAGAATACCAAAGTCAACCTTTTCTATTTCACAATAACTTAGTCTCCTGTTATAAGGTACTGACAAAGTCTCTCTTAAACTGTTCTCTTTACTTTACTAACATAACTCACACTACCTTTTTTTTCTAGTAGACCTCTGACTATGGTTAGCATGAATATTTTCATCCTAGGAACTCTTAGAAGAATTTATAAATATAAATCCTCATATAACTGATTAATTTTTTAAAAGTTTTAAAATCATGTTTAACACGAATTGTTGTTTTTTGCTTTTTGTTGATTTGATTTTCTTGGTTTATGTCATTTACTCTTGCAACGAAGATTGAAAGTTGCTATGCAATTTAGAATCTTAGATTTGCAAAGGATCCTAAGAGGTTTTATGACTTGCCCAAGGTCAAAAAGCAAATATACGTTGGCAGCAGGACTTGTATTCAGGTCTTCCTGACTCTGAAAGTAGCTCAGTTTGCACTAGTCCATGGCATCTAAAGTTATATATATCAAAGAAGGATATGACATGAAAATGAGTTTTATATATATTTTATATATATACATATATGAATAGATACATAGTATGCAATCCATACCCACTTCCACTTTATCACAAATACATACACAGATCTCACATTTCTTCCTTAATAAAAGAGATCTCTTGCTATTTTAAGACAACCACTTACAATTTTTTCTTGTTAAATTTAATTCATACTATTAGTCTTTGAAGCAAATAAATGCTCTGATTTTAAATTTCAGTTTATATCAAATGTGTTTATTTTCAGGTGATGAAACAAAGTAACTGAAAAATATCGTGCCAGAATTGTTAAAGGGCTTGCTTTAGAAAAATGAAGATTTAGATTCAATTATGATATGTATCAGTCATATGACCTTAGGAAGATCACAACCTATTTCAGGTGGTCTAGAATATATGATATTGAATTTGTAATCAAAAACATTTGAGTTTGAATCCTGCCTCAGACTACACATGTACATATGGAAATTGCTCTTCATCTCTGAAAGCCTGTTTTTTAACTTGCAAAATGTGGTTGGTAATAATATCTACCTCACAGAGTGTTGTTAAAGCCAAACATTAAAAACAATGCAAAGTGCTTTCCACATTTTTAATCTTTTTACAAATGCCAACTATTATCTTCTATTACTTAAACTCAGTACCTAGATAATCTAAGACTACTCATAACTAATAAATTGCAAGTCTGAGAGACTTCTGCTCACTTCATTCAACATCTGTTCATGTAAATCTTTCCAGGTTTTTCTGAAGTCTGCTTGCTCATCATTTCTTAAAGCACAATAGTATTCAATTATATTCATATACCACAACTTGTTCTACCATTCCCTGATTGATCTCCTCAATTTCCAATTCTTTGTCACCACAAAAAGAGTTGCTAAAAATATTTTTTAAATATATGTCTCATTTTCCATTTTTTATGATGTCTTTGGGATATATGCCTAGTAGTGCTATTGTTGGATCAAAGGGTATGCAAAGTTTTATAGACCTTTGGGCATAGTTCCAAATTGCTCTCCTGGATGGTTGGATCAGTTCACAACTCCATCAATAATGCATTAATGTTTCAATTTTCCCACACCTTCTTCAATATTTATCATTTTTCTTTTCTGTCATATTAATCAATCATATAGGTTTGAGATGGGACCTCAGAATTGTTTTAATTTGCATTTCTCTAATCAATAGTGATTTAGAGCATTTTTTCATGTGACTATAGATAGCTTCAATTTCTTCATCTGAAAACTGTTCATATCCTTTAGCCATTTATCAGTTGGAAAATAGCTTGTAGACTTAGAAATTTGAGTCAGTTCTCTTTATTTTACAAATGAGGTCTTTATTAGAAACACTGGCAGTAAAAAAAAAAATCTTTATCTCTTGTTTGGTCATAAATTCATCTCTTCTCTGTAGATCTGACAGGTAAACTAATTCCTTGCTCTTTTAATTTGCTTCTGGCATCACCCTTTATGTGTAAATCATGTAACCATTTTGACTTTATTTTTATACACAGTATAAGATGTTGGTATATGCCTACTTTCTGCCATATCATTTTTCTAGTTTTCCCAGCAGTTTTTGTCAAAGAGCTAGTTCTTCTCCCAGAAGTTGGAGTCTTTGGGTTCACTAGTAGATCACTATAGTCATTGACAACTGTGTCTTGGGTACGTAAACTATTCCACTGATCCACCAATCTTATTTCTTAGCCAGTACCAAACAGTTTTGATGATTGCCACTTTATAAAATGGTTTTAGATCTGGCACAGCTAGGGCACCTTACTTTGCACTTTTTTTCATTAACTCCTTTGATAGTTTTGAACTTTTGTTCTTTCAGATGAATTTTTAAAATTATTTTTTCTAACTATAAAGTAATTTTTGGTAGTTTGATTGATATGGCATTGAATAAGTAAATTGATTTAGACGGAATTGTCATTTCATTATTTTTTATCAAGAGATTGAAAATATGTTATTACCTCTTAACTTTAGAGATACAGATACAAATAGACTTACATATCTATGTTTATATCTATATCTATATCTACCTACATCTGTATTTGTATCTATATCTAACTCTAGATATCTTTATATATTTATGAGGTAAAAACATATATATATATATATAATATAAAATTTCCTTTACATAAAATTTTATGTTTTATATACATTTACATATACACATTATTTCTATTTATATATGTATGTGTTTACATAGGCATATGTATGTATGTATGTATGTATATATGTGTGTATGTATATATTGAGAGAGTGAGATAGAGAGAGAGAGAGAGAGAGAGAGAGAGAGAGAGAGAGAGATTGCTTATCTTCTCTGTGAGGTTAAAGAAAGTGGATATCTTATATTTATCTCTGTTTCTTGTCAAGCACCAAACAGTGCCTTGCACAGAATAGTGTTATAGGAACAAATAAGTGAATGAAATGGTACCATAATATTATCCATCACTCCCTTTTTTTCCTTTAGACAAGAGCTGTTGTGTTTTTTTTTTGTTTGTTTCTTTGCTTGTGTGTGTGTATTTTAACTTAGATTCCATAGAGGTTTTATGGTCATATGAAATCTATGGATAGATTTCAAGGAATCTGTGATCTTAAGCAGGAAAAGTAAATACATCTTTAGTTTCATTTACTTCACAAATCTTAAACTAAAAATTATCATTTTCTCCAATTATGAATGTAGGCAACAAACATTATTCTGAGAAGCAGACAAAAGGCTTTACTAGACTGTCAGAGGAATCTATTAGGAAAAAAAAAGTTTAATAACCTTTGACCTATATGAACATATTATTGTGTCGGTTTTAGTCTTACTGGACTATGGAAAGGTATCAGCTAGGTTTTATGCTGTCATTTCATTTTCTTACAATGGACTTCTCTGCACACTTTTAATTCAGTCCAACTCTTATGGACTGTCAAACTAGACACATAAGTTGTTAAGACTTATATGTTCAAGACATTAAATTAGCATCTAAAAATATCCCAGTCAATTCCTAAAGGGAATAATTTAGCCTTGGATTTCTGAAACAAATTTTTGGTACTCCGAATCTTTTAACTCTCACCACCTTGATTTTTGGTTTGCTGATATCTGTAGAGAATTGAGCTTGACAGAAGGTTGACTTTCAAATAAGTCATGTAAAATACAAATGAACGTAATTAGAAAAGTGTAAATGTAAATGCTGGTATTCACATATATTTGTGTATATATAGGTATATGTGTATATATATGTGCATATATAGATGCATGTGCATCTATATATAAACATATACATATATGCAAATGCCAAAGTCGACATACACACATATATAACCTTAAAAATTATTATAGTGAAAGAAACAAGGAATAAATTCAGGGACTTGGCTACTGCCTCAAACTAAATTCTGGAATGGTAGAAGCAAAAACAACAAAAAAAAGGACAGGGTGAAACAATTTTTCAGCCAAAAATTATATGGAAAGCCAGCAAGAAAGATTTGACTCATTATGGAGAGAGTAGAGTATAGTCTAGAACAGGTCACTTCAGCAAACTAGCAATAGGCCTTGGGGGTGACCAAATAAATGATGAAAAGAAGTTTGGAAAACTGGTCAGAAAAAAGATTACAAGTGACCCTTTTCTGACACTGGCTACTGGACTCTATTATATTGGCAATAACTGATTTCCAGTCATAATCCTAGGGCAAAGAAGAGCATTATTAGGTATGGGAGCATTATATAACTCTAGGGAAGAAAAGATTTCTTGTAGTCACTCACAAACTACAGTACAGAGCAAGAGAGCAGTGACCACACCTCTCCTTAGATCATACCACTTTGAAAGAACAAAACCTTGGAAACCCTCAAAAGTAGGTGTGAAAACATCAGCACAAAAAACCTGAAGCTTAGAACAGTGCCTTTTCCATCCTGAGAGCAGAACTCAACTTTAAAATAAACTTAAAGTCAAGAAATAGACTGAAAAAATGAGCAAACAGTAACAAAATAACTTGTCTATAGAAAGTGACTATGGTGAAAGGGAAGAACAAAACACAAACTCAGAAGAAGACAATGAAATAAAAAACATCTATATGCAAAACCTCAAATATCAATTGGTTTCAGGTCCCAAAAACAGTTATTGAAGGAGCTCAAAAAGGATTTTTAAAATCAAATGATAGAAGTACAGGGGAAAATGGGCAAAGACATGAGAGTAATTCAAAAGAAATAATGGAAAAAAGAATCTTGTTAAAGCTTAGTAAAGGAGGTATACATGTGTGCATGCACACATGTACACACACACACACAACCTAAAGAAAATAACACCTAGGAAATAAAAGAAAAACCCCAGTGGCGAAAGAGGCACAAAAAAGTCACAGAACTCGCCAAATACCACAATCAGCAAACAGAAAAACAAGTACAAAGATTAATTGAGGATAGGAAGACCTTAAATAAACAGAATTGGCCAAATAGAGAAGTTAAGCATAAAAAGCCAATAATTTCTTAAAAATTAGAATTGGGCAAGAAGAAGCTAATTCATGAAACATTAAGAAACAACAAAATGAAAGCAAAAGAATGAAAACAAGTCAAAGGAAATGTGAAATGTCTTACTGGAAATACTACTGATCTGGAAAAAAGATGAAGGAAAAATAATTTAAGAATTACTGGACTGCCTGAAAGCTGTGATAAAAAAAAAAAAAGAGTCTAGACATTATATTTCAAGAAATTATCAAGCAAAACTACCCTAATATCTTTGAAAAAACAGGTAAAATGGAAATTAGATGAATCCATCAATCACCTCCTGAAAGAGATCCCAAAATGAAAACTCCCAGAAATGATATAACCAAATTCTAGAACTCATTGAACAAGCAGCCAGAAAGAAGCAATTTTAAGATTGTGAAGCCACAGTTAGGATCACACAAGATTGAGCAACTTCTATTTTAAAGTGCCAGAGGACTTGGACTATGATATTGCAGAAGAAAAAGATTACAAAGAATTAAAATAATTAAGAAAAAAATACTGAATAAAATCCTTCAATAGAAAAAAATGGACATTTAATAAGCTAGAAGTTTTTCAAACATTCCTGATTTTGTAAAAAAAAAATGTTAAATAGAAATTTTGACTTTCAAATACAAACAGAAGTACATGGAATTAAATAGGAGAGGGAAATAATTATAGATTCAATAAGACTAAATTACTCTCTTGGATGATAATATGTGTAACTCCTAAGAAACTTATTATGATTAGGGCAGTTAGAACAATATATAGACAAAGGGCATGGTTGGGAATTAATTATGATGGGGTAATATCCAAAACATAAATTTAGGGGGTGAGAAAGAGGGATAAACTGAGAGGAGGGATAGGCAGGATAGAGTAAATTATCTAACATAAAAGAGGCAGAAAAGAGGTCTTATAGTGGAAGGGAAGAAAGGGATAGTGGGAAATGTTTGAAACTTACTGTCATTAGAATTGACTCAAAGAGTCAATACACATGCAGCTGAATACAGAAATCTATCTTATCCTACAGGGAAGTAGGGGGAAAGAGAGAGATAATAGAAAGGAAAAACTGACAAAAGGGATGGCAGCTTGAGGAGGTGGTGGTCAGAAAGAAAACACTTTTGTGGTGAGGCCATGTGAAAGGAAAAATAAAAGATAAGAATAGATAGAGGGGAAAAATTAATGGAGGAAAATATAATGTTATTAATCAAAACTGTGAATAAGAAGTATTATAAAATGGAAGCATATAACATTACTACACTAAAAAACAGCAACAAAAATATTTTGTTTACAAGAAACACATTTGAAGCAAAAACACAGAGAAAAAGTAAGGACTTGTAGTAAAATCAATCATGTTTCAGCTGAAGTTAACCAAACAAAACAAAACAAAAAAAGCACAAGAAGGAATCATGAACTCAGACAAAGTCAAAGTAAAAACAGATCTAATTAAAAGAGTGAAGGAAGGAAATTATTTTTTTTTATTTTAGTTTACATCATTCATTTCCACGAAATTTTGAGTTACAAATTTTCTCCCCATCTTTCCCCTACCCACCACCCCAAAACAGCCATCCCAGTGTATCCCCCCACCCCCTATATATTCTCTCCTATGTCTTCCCCCCTCACCCCTCTGACTTTTCGGTAGGGCAGGATGGATCTCCCAACCACAGTGCCTGTGTATCTCAAGTTAAAGGAAGGAAATTATACTTTGCTAAAAGGTATCAGAAAGTGAAGTGATATAACTTTATTTTTCTTGGGGAGGGGGTTGTCTATTTTTCTTTTGTGAGATGGCTACTGTTAAAATTTGTTTTGTATCACTTCACATTTTTAACGTATATCAAATTGCTTGCCTTGGTACGGCTAGGTGGTCCCTGGAGTCAGGAGGACCTGAGTTCAAATGTGACCTCAGACATTTAACACTTACTAGCCATGTGATCTTGGGCAACTCACTTAACCCCAATAGCCTTGCCTTCCCTCCTCCAAAAAGCAAAATGTATATATATATATAGCTTGCCTTCTCAGAGAGGTCAGAGAGGAAGAAGGAAGAATAGGGATCTAGAATTCAACATTTAAAAAATAATAGTAAATATTTTACATGTAATAGGAAAAATTAAATATTTTAAAATACTTTAAAAGTAATTATACACACTATAAAATACTTGGAAGTCTACCTGCCAAGAAAAATTCAGTAACTATATGAACACTATTATAAAATACTTCTCATGCAAATCAACTCTGATCTAAACAACTGGAAAAATATTATTTCCTCAAGGATTGACTGAGTCAATATCATAAAAATTAAAATTCAACATAAATTAATTTACTTCTCCAGTACCATATTTATCAAACTACCAAAAATATTTTATACCGATAGCAAAAAAAAAAAAACATCAAAGAATAAATAAATCAAGAATCAATGATACATAGCATGAAAGACAGTGTTCTAGTCATACTTGGTCTCACACAGTATTATAAAACAATAATCATCACATCAAAATAGTCTAGTAGTGACTAAGAAATAGATTGATGGGTCAGTTGAATAGATTGAGTATGTAATACGCAATAGAAAATGACCATTATTAATTTAGCATTTGAAAAACTTAAAGATTCAAACTCGTGGGGCAAGAATTAAGTATTTGACAAAAAAATGCTATGAAAACGGAAAAGAAAAAAAATAGAGCAACAACTCACACATTAAGCAAAGATAAGATTAAAACGGGTACAATTTAGTGATAGTGATACCATAAGGAATTTGGGGGAACACAAAATTGTTTACCTGTTGTATCTATGGATAAGGGAAGAATTTATAAGCAAACAAGAGATAGAGAGCATTGTGGGATGTAAAATGGATAATTTTGATTACATTAAAGGAATAAAAATACCTGGGGGTAGTGATGGGAAAAGAGTATGAGCAGCACATTATGGTATAAATGCCTGCTCACACAACAAAGGTTACCTCTATTTCTCTTAAAGAAACTGGACTGGGGTGCAGATTTTTGACTGGAGAGCCATGAGACTGTTACAGACATCAAGACTTTATGCACAGAGTTTTATGGGAGTCTTCTTTAGTCCCCCACTCAGGAATAGAATGAAATGGAAGAGCATTCATTAAGTACTTACTATAAATGCAACACTCTGCTAGGTGCCCAGGATACAAACAGAAAGTTGAGGTGGGCTTTTCTCTTAAGGAGCTCACATTCTAATTGGCAGAGACAACACATCAAGGAAGTTTGATATCCATGGCAGATGGTAAAGCTAGGTATTACCTAGGGAAAGAAAGTAGCACAGCAGATGGCAACACACAGAGGATATTAGAAAGTAATGGAAAGGGAAATGATTCTCTAAAAAGAAAAAAAAAAATTCCAAGGGCTAGATTGGAGTGGAGCTTAGGGATATTTCCAGCATAGATAGGGAAAAAGAGATCTACATGAGAACACTGTAATTGAGTAAGGAGGTGTGGTTCGCCTCATTTACAACAGATGATATTGGCATATCTTCCTGCTGCCCATTGGCAAGCTGACTTATCAGTAATGGAAGGTCCCTAGTTCCTTGCCAAGGAACAAGTGGAGATGGCTGGTGCCAAGTTCTGAGCTAAGAAGCTTAAGGAACATGTGCTGGTCCTAGAGTTTAGGCCACCTATTAGCCATTTTTGGGTGGGAAGGGGAAGGTCCTGTGACACAGAATGCTAAGTTTGCATTAAAGCACTAATCCCTCTAACAGCGGTTCTCAACCTGTGGGTTATGTTCAGTTTGTAACAATGAAAATACATCCTTTATATCAGATATTTACATTACGATTCATAACAGTAGCAAAATTATACTTATGAAGTAGCAACAAAAGTAATTTTATGGTTGGGGGTCACCACAACATGAAGAATTGTATTAAAGGGTCACAACATTAGGAAGGTTGAGAACCACTGCTCTAGGAGATATACAAAGAATCCCTCCCAATGTTTGTTTCTGCAATCACCATTACCTTTTCACTTGTTCATTTTTGAATAAGCATTCATTATAGTTTGTTTTTTTGCTGTATCCTAATTCTTTAATCATTTCATCTTGTTTTCTTTTTACATAAAAGATCTTCAGTTAACCTAAACATATTCATTTTCTTGTACATATTCTGGACATGGTCATAAGGTACAAGTAGAGGAAAACTCTGTTCTACCTAACTACAGAAAAGACAACTGCTCCTCATTTAGGGCAAAAATGCTGGTTTTCTGCCCAATGATTAGAAGAGAGAAATCTCCAACTTAGGGGCATTCTGCGGTGCTAGTTTATTTTCTATTGAAGTAATGTCTATATGAACAACCCCAAAGATTAGACAGGACAAAACAAATGCATCTGAGACTGTTGCCTCTGAATGTAAGTAAGCTTATTGATTGTCATGGCCTTGCCATCTAATAAAACCTCTAAGTCTAGCTTTAATTAAAAAAAATAAAAGAGGCAGAGGTAGAGAAAATGAGAGTGGTTCACACAGCAACTGAGAGAAGTGGAAGATGGAGAGATTGAATGACTGCAGTGTGTAAAAAGAAAACTCCTATGCTAAACTGGTCCCTTGTGGGTAGTGATAGATATAATCTGAATGTAATCTATTGGAAGAACTAGTTATCAGCTAATATTAGTCTGCACAACAAAAACTGACTTTGGTACATTTTTAATTTCCATGTGGCATCTAGAATCAGTTGAGCTTTTTGTCTTTCGTTGAGATAGGAACACATTCCTCCTCTCTGCCAGAAATTTTTCAAGACAAAAATTTGCATTTAAGGCAAAAGAAAAAAGAAGATGGCTATAGATACCTTGTAGATTATTTTTCCCTTGGCTACTGGGATCATTTGTGTTATTCCTATTGCGTACTGAGAAGGATTCCTTTCTGTCTAATATAACTTGTTTGTTTGTTTTTTTAATGCCGGACTTCTTGAAAATCTGACCAGTAATCTTGCTCTGGTAATGTGTTAACTAGGGTTGTATAGGAATAAATCAAAACTGTTTAAATCTGCTTCCTTTCCTCGATTGACTTCCCTTAGTTTTAAGTAAGCAGAATTGGCACACATCTGAATGACCATCTGGATTCTAATACATAGACACAGAAATTAGAAAATATTTAATACAATATG
Organism: Pseudochirops corinnae; assembly: GCA_028646515.1. Taxonomy (NCBI): domain Eukaryota; kingdom Metazoa; phylum Chordata; class Mammalia; order Diprotodontia; family Pseudocheiridae; genus Pseudochirops; species Pseudochirops corinnae. The sequence continues at coordinate 95,948,317 of CM053591.1, forward strand.
GTTACAGTAACAGCAATTTTAGGCTTGATAATGATCACCTGTATCAAGCAGGGTTGGGAGAGAGTAAGTTCCTTTATCAAGGACTGCATCAGGGGCTATGTAAAGTAAGGAAGTAGTTTGGACGGCCAACAAGTGAGAAAATTTCCACTCTCCTGATGCTCTGTTCTACCCTACCCTACCAAAGCAAGGGAAAATGTTAACGAATAACAACTCCTATATTGGATGACTCCCAATGGATTCTTGGATTGTGTCAGTATTTGCCTCTGATCTTTTGTACAAGTGATGCCTTATTGCACTTAGTTTAAACCATGGTGGCAAAGTTCAACATAGGAAATTGTTCCAATTCTAATTCTACCCAACCTTTTACCCATCTTAGAGGTCATAATATTCTTTCTTTTCTTCTCTGTTTCTTTCTAGTTTGACTCCCATATTCTACACACAGACACCAATGAGTTTTATAAAGTTTGCTGTTGTTTAGTTGTTTCAGTTCTATCTGACTCTTTGTGACCCTATTGAGGTTTTTTTGGCAAAGATGCTGGAGTAGTTTGGCATTTCCTTCTCCAGTTCATTTTAACAAATGAGGGACTGAGGGGGGGGGGAAAGAAAGGTTGAGTGATTTGCCCAGAGTCACACAGCTAGCAAGTGTCTGAGTCCAGATTTTAACTCATAAAGATGCATCTTCCTGACTTCAGGCCTGGAACTTTATCTTCTCTGCCACAGTCAAATAAAATAACTCCATGTGGCTTCCCTTCACGTCCCCCAGAGATGAAAAATTAGAAAGTAGACATGTTTTCCCTTAGACAACTCTATCTCATTTCCACTTGCTATATGGCCAACCCTTTTGAAATAGCTAAAACAAAAAAAATGCAATGATAACAGCACCCACGATCACGAAAAAGACTTTGACTATACATACCACATGATGGTCTATCACAAAATATACCAAACTCTCTAGATAGAGAGAGAACTGAAGCATTTATTTAGACACCAGAAAACCAGATCCCAAAACTAGTAAGCCAGTTTCATCATAGCACCAAAGATATTCAGAAGCCATAATAACTCTGAGAGCCACAGTATCCTTCAGTCTTCCCACAAACCAATACAAGATCAATATTTACTCACAAGCCTACCTGACTCCTTGCCTGAGTGTTCTCTCTCCCCAATACACCTGGCTAGCCCTGACTCCTAGCTTCCTGTGGGCTCTGTTTCCCTTCAGCAAACTCCTCCCACAACAAGCTCCATGTGACTACATTCAGCCTATTAGGGTCAGAGTTTTCTTTCAAATCAGGGGAGGTCTTCAAACTCCCCCCCTAGGTCTATTAAGGGTCAGAGAATATCTTAAAGTTCCCATTCACATTACACCAGACCATGACTTTTCATAGACTAGTCTGAATCCTTGAAACACACATTTTCCTCACTTCATTAAAAAAAAAATCTTTAGCATCTTCAAAGCCTCAATTTAGGTGCTTCCTTCCACCTGTGATCTTTCCTTATATCCCTAGTTGATAGTGCTTACTCCATTCTCAAAATGTCCATTATTTACTTATCTGTATTCTTTTTTCTTCTATCAGAATGGGAACTCCTTCAGGACAGGAACTGTGTAATTTTTGTCTTTGTACTCCCAACCTAGTGCATGGTACATATTTCATAAATTTTATTGATTTTATATGAATTTAGTTTAATTGAATCAAAGATCTTCCTTATCCCTCTATTGTATCTTATTCTCTACTAAGAGGAGAAAGGAAAATGAGTATTTGGGCTATGGGTGGGTTTCAAGGAATGGAAAACATTTTAAATCCAAAGGTTTTTTTTTTTTCAATTAATGTTAACAAAATTTTAATGTAAGAGGGGAAAATTTTTTAAAAAATGAAAATGATGAGAAGTGTTGGAGGGGATTGAGAAGATGGGCATACAAATGCCTAGGGAATTGTCCAACCATTTTTGTAAGTAATTTGGAGCTATATTCCCAAAGTCATTAAACTATGCATACTCTGATTCAGCAATACCATTAGAAAGCATCTAAAACTGTAACAGATGAAAGAGAGAGAAAAAAGACTGTCCAAAAATATTTATACTAACCTCATTTGTTGTAAGAAAAAATAGAACCAAAGTAAAAGTCCATCAATTGAAGAATAGCTGAATGAAATATTCTATATGGATATGCAAGAAAGGGGTCTTGGTTCTCATATCCCTCCTCTTACTCATTCAGTTGATGTAATCACAGAGCATAATCAGAGATGATGAGTTATTTAGGTATTAACAAGGTATAGATATTCTGTACTTCCCTTAGAAAGTATGAATACCTTTCTCTAATAGAATTAAGAGGATCCTGGAAATTAGATAAGTAAACACATTAACTATGTCTCTAGTGTTTTAAATAGCTAAGTTCCAGAAACAGTCAGATTTGACAGTTCCAGCAGTTTGAGAGTTAGAGACAATCCAATAAAGGGATATGTGTGATGAATATAGTGAAGCATGGAGAGATCTACTTGAACAGAAGCAGCAGAGCCAAGGAAACAATATGTACAACAATGTAACAGGAAAGAATAGCCATATACAAAAAAATAAATAAATAAAGAGTCAATGTTGCAAAATTATAAATTACAAGTATTTTTCCAAAGATTTGATTAGAGAATATGCCTTTGCAGAGGTGGGAAATTCACAAGCATTCAAATATTTTTAGATATTTTCAATCTATTGATAAGCTAGGCTGCTTTTCCCTTTTCTTTTTCTCTTTTTTGTTCTTAGAAAATACTGTTCATTCTATAACACTGTTCTCTGGGAGGGGGAGAGAAAAGGGATGGGATGCTGGGGAAACTAAGGTGATATAAAAAAAAATAAAACCTCAATAAAATTGTATTTAAAAAAAAGATTTAAGAGGATCTGTCCTAATTGAGAATTCTCCACATCATTGAAACCACACATGTGGGCCAAAGCAAATGTAAATAAATAATCATATATACATACACACACACTCTCACTCATACACACACAAGCACACACATCCCCAGTTATACATGAAGGAGAGGAAACTGTAAATAAGTAGATGAAGAATATCAATTGTTCAAGTTAAATGATGCTGCTGGATAGCCATTAGATTGCAAACTCCTCAAGGGTAGGGACTATCTTTTGCCTTTCTTTGTATCCCCAGTGCTTAGCAGAGTCTGGCACATAGGAGGCACATAGATGTTTATTGACTGACTAGACAGTTAATATACATAGAACTGATCCAGAAATATGTATATCTTAGACAGATATTGCTTCTGGAAAAAATGTACTGATTCAACAAGGAAGAAAAAAGATGGAATTGCATTTAGAAAATTATCTTACATTTAATGATTTTAGATTTTCCCTTGAAACACAAGACCATTTTAATACCAGTATTTAATACCAACAGTCTTCCAGTAATGAAATCACTGGTGAAAGAGAAAAAAAAAAAGGTACATTGTTAATTTTGTTCCAAATACTTCTTCTTTTCATTTGAGGATCATTATGAATTTACTATGAGTTAAGACTTATACAAATTAAATTTATTATACCAAAATCATAACCAAGTGCCAATATTGCTTTTAGTTTTAAACTCATTTTATGTTGTGAGATCTGATCTGAAAATTATTAACAGATATTTTAACATTTAAGGTTATTCATGTTAAAGAAAAGTGGTAGCTTAAAATTTATTTTATGGGGAATCTTTGAACTCTTGATTTACAAAATTAATTTCATGATTTAAAATACTACCAAAATAAACTATTTTCTAAGACTCAAATAAGGAACAAATATGCAACATGGTACAAAAGAAATATTTTGATACAATTGAAGTAACTCTAGACAAAAAAAAAAAATCATATCTTTGTTATTGTCCAGAGTTACTAGTCAATAGGGTGACTTTGGTTAAATCACTTAACCTTTCATGGCTTCATTATTCATAGTTAAGGAATAATGGGAAGTGGGGAAATATATGCCCTTGAAATCATCTCCAAATCTGTGATCTATGGGTATTATGAGATTATGACTAAGGTTTTTCTTGCTCTCAAATCAATGGTGTGTCAATTATTCTTCTGTTAACTCTGATCTGTATCTTCCCTTCTGAAAAGATATAAATACTTCCAGAGTATTCACCCAAAATAGGAAGACAAAATAAGATGATTCACTTTTAATAAAGTTAACTTACTAGGAATAATCTTATACATATATATTCTCTCTTTTGAGTCTTGATCAGTAGTTCTCAACCTTCCTAATGCTGCGGCCCTTTAATACAGTTCCTCATGTTGTGATGACCCCCAATCACAAAATTATTTTCATTACTACTTCATAACTGTAATTTTGCTACTGTTATGAATTGTAATATAAATATCTGATATGAAGGATATATTTTCCTAGTTACAAAATGAACATAACCCGCAGGTTGAGAACCACTGGTATAGATGTTGCTGTCTACAAGACCATTTTGTCCCTACATATTTTCTTTTACATATGAGATTATGCTTGCTTGCATCTTAGAAAGAAAAAAAAAAATCAGAAGCAAGCACCTGGAAGTATATTTAATTTTGTCATAAAATCTAAAGAAATGTAATGTAATTTGGTATTATACCAATATCTGGAAGAGGTACACAAATAATTCAAATACATTTTTAACTTATTAACCACAAATAATAACCTTCCCTTTAGCTATTACCATATTACAACTTGTCTAATATATGGCAGATTATGT
>CM053591.1:95960441-95970979 GCA_028646515.1 Pseudochirops corinnae
AACTAGATAAATGATATGTTTGATTAAAATAAGATTGTTAACCCATTTTGAGTTGCTTTTCTTTAGAAAAGCAGATCTAAGAACCTGTGCTAGAAGCCGCCCTAGGTATGCTAGGGTGCTTGCTGTTACAATATTAATTGATAGTAGCAGTACAGCTAGGTGGTGCAGTGCATAGAACACCTGCTCTGGAGTCAGGGGAATCTGAGTTCAGTCTGGTCTCAGACATTTACTAGTTGTGTGATCCTGAACAATTCATTTAACTCTGTTTGCCTCAATTTCTCATCTGTCATCTGGAGAAGGAAATGCCAAACCACTCCAGTATCTTTGCCAAGAAAACCCCAAATGGGGTCACATATTCTTGGAGAAGATTGAAACAATTCAAGAACAACAGAGTAGAATATGAACAATTTATATGATTATCACAATAATTTAAAGGAAAAGACATTCAGAAGACTTTAGAACTCTGATGATTTCAGTGACCAAATGTGACTTCAGAGAGTTTGGTGTTAAATAATACTTCTTGTCTAATAGCAAAGGGTGGTAGACCATAGGTGAGAAATAAGATCTACCTTTTCAGGTTTGCTCATCGTGATTATTTTGTTTGCATGTACTTGATGGTTACAAGCTACAACTCTGTTATGATAGAAGGTCAGTAGGGGGATTTATTTTAAAGTTAATATTAAAAGATAAAATTTTTATTGTACTTGTTCAAAATTTTAATTTATTTAAAATTATTTATTTGACTATTAAAAATAACAGGAAGAAAAAGAAGAAAGTGAAGTTTTTAATCTAAAAGTATTAATATTACTTGACAAGGATCAGTCCAATGAGGTAAGATTTCTTAAAGCTAAGGTTGAAAAGATGGAAGAAGAGCACATATTTAAGGATAAATACAAAAATTGGTTTCAAATTTATAAAACTGGCATTAACAAAGCCCAGAATGAACTATGGCTTGAAAAATACTGACAACAGCAATTTTTTTTAAACTTCAAGGATATTAAAAAAAGAAAAAAACTTCAAGGGTATAAACAGTGAAATTCCTAGGGCTATGTTATATCTTTCACCTCCTACAGAATAGAAATTATTCCTTGAAATATAGGTATTACCTTATCAAAAGTAACGTACCTAATTTTTTAAATGAGAAGAATGAGACTAAAAAGAGTCATCTCTCAAGACAAAACCTTACCAATGACAAATCTTTGTATAATCATATTATTTTACTAAGACATATCATTGACAGTCTTCTAAAACTTGATTTAAGTTGATTATTAGTCTTTTGTGGTATTTGAGCTTTCTATAAAAGGTTGGACACATTTTTATTTCCTTGAGTGAAAAATTCTGTCCTCACACCTTGTCATCCCTATCCCTTGTCTCTTGTCAAAGGTAAATGCTGAGTTGAATTTTCCTCTGGTAAAATGGAATTCATAGACACCCATGTCTTACACTTAAGCAGACAGCAACAAAAAATATGCTTCAATGAGGATAGGAGGACAAAAAGCACATATGCTACCATTTGGGGCAGCTAGTGGTGCATTGGATATAATGATAAGCCTAGAGTCAGGAAGAACTGATTTCAGAACCACTCTCAGGCAGTCACTAGATGTATGACTCAGGTTAAGGTCTTTAAAGTCTCTGATTCCATTTCCTCAACTGTAAAATGGGAATAATAATAGCTGCTACTTTATAGGGTTACTGTGAGGATCAAATGAAATAATACTTGTAAAATGTTTATCACAATATCTGGCATAATATGTACTATGCAAATAATTATTGTCTTTCCTCCTTTTTTTTTTAAATTTTGCTAATATCATATCCCCATGAATGTGCCATCTTATCAACAGATTTACTGCCTCCAAAGTACATACTGCAACTATCTACTTGTTTTCATTTTGTTTGACTTTAATCTGTGTGCTCTTGTCAATTCCTCACAATTCTTTCACCCTACATCACAGGGGCTTTCGTTCAAATCTCAGGATTCCATGTAGCCACAGCTATCCAGGGATCCCCTGTTCTTACTACATCACTTGCCCATTCCTTTTATTTCTAGTCATTTATTTTAATATGTAATATCTTCTCTATCCTTTCTATGTAATTCTTCATTCTTAGTATGCTGAAGCCTTCTCAAAATAACTTCATATCTCACCATCATCTTTTGTTTATTCAGAATTTTAATTCCCAGTTATCAAACAGCACCAGGATAAGCTGCATAGCATAAAGAATAATTATAAAACTGTTAAAATGGCCTACATAAATGACTACCACTTGGAAAAGAGGAAATAAGATTAAAGAATCATAGGGCCTTGCATATAATCTGTTCTTCACAAATGTTTGTTAAATATAATTGAACAAATAACAGAGAAGAAAAAGTTGTTGGATTCATCTTTTCTAGCAGAGAAAAAAAATATAACATTTACATTTTTTTCAAATTTAATTTCTTTTTTTTTAATTAAGTATTTTTTTCCTATCCAAGCAACTACACTCATTTCATATGATAGCAAGGTTCTGCCTTAGGTTCTGCAAGCTAAGTTTTAGCAAAATATGAACTGAGAATTACCAGAAGGGCAGGAGGTAGAGGAACTAGAGGTCAAATTGCCAACAATCACAGGATTATGGAGAAAGCAAGAAAGTTATAGAGATAAAACAAACAAGCTTCTAATACTACTTCATTGTCTACACTAAAACTTTGGAGCATGGGGATCACAACAAAATAAGGCAACTTCTCAGAGACAGAAATTCCATATCATTTTATTTGCCTCATGAGGAACCTGTACATGGCCAAGAAGCAACAGTCAGAACAGAACATGGGATAATTGAATGGTTCAAGATTAGAAAAAGAGTACAACAAGACTATTTACGGTCACCTTACCTATTTAAATTAAATGCAGACTACATCATGCAAATTGCAAGGCTAGATGTATCAAAAGCTGGAATTAAGGTTGTCAGGAGAAATATCAACAATCTCAAATATGCAGATAATACCACTCTGACGGCAGAAAATGAAAAAAAAGAATTAAGAAGTCTCTTATAAGGGTGAAAGAGGAGAGTATAAAAGTTGCCCTTAAGTTTGCATAAAGAAAAAAAAAATAAAGCAAAACCCTAAGATCTTGGTAACTCATTCCACCACTTCTTGGCAAATTAAAGGAGAAGAAATGAAAGCAATGTCAGATTTTATATTTTTGGACTCAAATATCAGTACAGAAGGTAACTGCAGCCATGAAATTAAATGACATTTCCCCTTCGAAAGTAAAGCTATGGCAAATCTGGACAGTAAATTTAAAAGCAGAGATATCACCATGCTGACAAAGTTTCATATGATAAAAGCTACACTTTTCCAGTACCAAAGTGTTGCTGTGAGAGTTGGACTCTAAGGAAAGCTGAGCACCACAGAATCAATTCTTTTCAAATTGTAGTGCTGAAGGTAATATTTGAGAGTCTCTTGGACAGCAAGGAGATCAAATTAGTCAATAGGTAAAGGAATTAATTCAAATTATTCACTAGAAGGTCAAATACTGAAGCTGAAACTTAAATACTTCGGTCACATAATAAGAAGACAGAACTCATTAAAAATGACGCTGATGCAGTAAAAGATTGAAGGCAAAAGGAAAAGGAGAGAGCGGAGAATGAGCTGGATAGATAGGGTCATGGAAACAATGAACATGAATTTACAAAGATTTTGAATGATAATGGAGGATATATGGGGATGATATGTTATGGTCTATAGGATTACAAACAATCAGACCTGACTGAAAGACTTAACAAAAACATTAATTCTTAAGCCCTTTGAAAAAAATATATGTGTGAGCCACAAATATTTGAAAAGCAATTTGGTTCATATTTACATATTAATAAATCAGAAATATATGCTTTTAGAATATTACTTTTGTGAAAATGTCAATATTATATATAGTTAATTACATGTTAAAGGCATACATTTGTGCTACTATGAAAACTTAACAGATACTTTTTAAAATTTTATCAGCATTTACATTTTAAATAGTTTCTGAAATAATCATTAAGAGACTTGACTGAAAGTATTTCCTACTGTGAAAATGGGACAGGATTCTAATTAGCTTCATTTAAACTGTTCAACTAGTGATATACAATGTAGAATGGCTTTTCTAGAATCGCTTTTGTTATTTAGATTTGTAAAATAGGAGTCATTATGTAACAAACACTATTCTACAGCGTTGTTTCCTGTTTTCTTACTATATTTCAATGAAATCCTCCTGGACTAGTTAAGTAACAGTCAAGGAGGCTATCCCATGGACACCAGAGAGTTAATCAGAGGATCTGAATTCAATCCTGGTTTTCCTATGAATTATTATTTATTGACACAGGGCAAGTCACTTGATCTCGCTGGGTCTTAATTTTCTCTTCTATACAATTAGGAGATTAGAATAGATGACCTCTAAAATCTCTTTTAGTTCTAAAACTATGATCCCATGACCATATATTCTATATAAATTATTCTTATTAAAATGGTACTGTGCAGGATCAGGTTTTTTGCAATGGAAGAAATTGTTCAAAATCTAAATAAATGCTACCAGAAAATAATAGGAAGTAATATCTTAATGTTGAACTAGCATTTTTGAACTGATTTTGGGGGATTATCTTTAACGAAGTTGGAAGGAAGGCATGTTGTTACAATAATGTCATTTAGAACTGAAATGGCTATATCAAAAGATGATTGAGAGAGTAATTATATAACAAAAGTAATACAAGACAATAAAATGGAGAAAAATGTATCTTAAAAGACAGTATGATTATAGCACATTGATTTTTTTTTTCATTTGTTCATTTTTTGAGACTTTTTTACCCAGGTTGAAAAGTTAGTGATTGCTTATTCATGTGGTCTATCTCAATACTGATCAGTCTAGAAGGTTAACCTGTTGCTTTTCCTACCAAGGCCAAGTTGCCTCTCCTTAGGCAATTCAGGTCCTCTGCTCCTATAGCCTACCACATGGATGCCAAACTTAATGAAGACACTTGATTGACTTTACCCCTACCTCAGCTCAGAAGTCCTGCATTTAAGTGATCCATCAGCTTCTACATCCCCTTGTGGTAGGAATTATAGGCATGTGCCATCACATTTTTTTCATACTTACTGTTACATTACAGGAAATAATTGTCCAAGATTTACCAAATCTTTTGATAGCAGGGAAAATGGTACTTGCAGAGGAAAGTAAGAACTTGGAAACAAAACAAATACCTTTGCTACTTCATCACTCTGCCTCTAATTTTCTTTTTTTCAAAGTTCTGCCATACTGTCCACCTAGGACTTGATATTGCAATGCTTGCCTTTTCTTTTTACTTTCTAATGAATTTATTCTTATGTAACTCTTCCAATCAAGACTAGACTCTCTGGTTTCCCATGATAATTACTCACTCTAATTAAATCTATGCTAAAAGGAGAGTTTTCCCCTTCCCACCCAAATTTTCCTCTTTTCTAACAGCCATAGAATCCCTCTTCAACATAACCAGTAGGTAGTTATTCACACTATACTTGAATACCCCTAATGAAGAAAAATATGTTACCATCCTACCTCATTAAACTTTCAGGTAACTCTAATTGTTTAACACTGTCCCCTGAATTATACTTAAATTTGGTTCTATACAAGTTTTATACACAACCTATGGTTCTCTCTTCTGTGGCTATTTAGAAAATGTATTCTTTTTCCCCTCCTGGAGTCACTTTGCATTATTGAAGATAGCTACAATTCCCTAAGTCTTGTCTTCTTCAACCTAAAAATTCAAATTTCCCTCAACCAATCTTCATGTGGTAAACCAAAATTCTTTATCTATATTGATCATCTTCAACTGAAAGTATTATCAATGCCCTTCCTGAAATCTTTGAGACTAAACACAATTCTATAAATATAGACTAACTATAGACAACAGATTTAAGAAAACCGAAAAAAAAACCTGTAGCAATAATGACTTCAGACAAAGCAAAAACAAAAATAGTCCTGAATAAAAGAGATAATGAGCGAAACCATATTTTGATAAAAGGTAACCATTGACAATGAATGGTTGTAAAACATGAATGATTCAAATGCCATAATATCTAAATTCTATTTAATTAAGTAATAGGGGGAAATAGATGATAAAAATCTATAATAGTTGGGGAATCTTAATTTACCCTTCTCAAACTTAGATAAATAAAAACAAAATAAACAAGAAGTTAAGAAAAGGAACAGAGTCTTTGAAAAGTTGGATGTTAAAGACCTTTGTGGGTAGCTCTATGGCACAGTTGATAGAGTGCCAGGTCTGGAGTCAGATTCAGCTTCCTGAGCTCAAATCTGACCGCAGACACTTAGCCCTGTTTGCCTCAGTTTTCTAATCTGCAAAATGAAATGGAGAAGGAAATGGCTATTCATTCCATTATCTTTGACAAGAAAACCACAAATGGCGTCATAAAAAGTCAGACACAACTGAAATGACTGAACAATAACAAACAGACCTTTGAAGAATATTGTGTGGCAATAGAAAAAGGTATGCCTATTTCTCAGCTGGACATGGCATAGTCACAAAAATTAACCAGGTATTAGGGCATCAAAAACTCATAATTACATTAAAGCAGACATTTTAAATGTATCTTACTGTGACCACAAGATCAAATAAAAAGGAAAGAAGCCATGTAAACAAAAACATTTCTGGCAGTTCTTTTGGGAGGTATGATTATTAGAAATGAGGAAAGTGGATAAGCAAATCATTTATTCATTCAACGCACATTTATTAAGCACCTAACCTGTGGTAGGCACCATTCTAAGCAATGGGGATACAAAAGAAGGCAAACGGACTCTTTTACCCTCAACAAGTTCACAATCTAAGGACAATGCATTATTGAAGGTAAAAAGAGTGGGAAAGAAGGTGAGAAAACTGAACTCCAGAGTTATTAAATGCTGTGCCCTAAATTACACAACTAATTATTGGTACACAACCCAGGTAGTTAGTAGGAAAGTGAACTAGAAACCTTGTCCTTAACTCACGCTCTATCCTTCTTTCCATTAAAATATAAAAATCTCCCTAAATATTCTTTCATTTTGTCTATATTGATCCTATAACTCTTTGCCCAAAATGAAACCAACAAAAATCAACTTTTGATTCCAGACAAATTTTATATATATGCTAAAACATCCATAGTCACAAGGTTCATTACTTCAGTGAGTCAATTATCAGTCATGACCCTGAAAATATAATTGTACCTGGTAAGATTCTAATTATACACTTTGAACTTATCTGTATTCATGTTCTAAACTGTTTAGAATTCTTGTTTAATACTCATCACAATCTATCTTGTTCTTATTCATTTCTATTTTTGTACACATTTTTACATTTATCTTCCCAAGAAGATCAACAAAGAGATCCATTCACATGAGGCTCTAAAAACCTTGTAAAGTTTTTAGAATGTTTTATGGTTTTATTTTTTTTATAAAACACAATTTATGAAGCAGATATTAGTTATGCTCCCAACAATGAATGTATTAAGAATTTTCACTATGCAAAGAAAACTTATTTTGAATATGCATTTTTACAATAGAATTACATAATCACAGAATTTTAGAGCTGGCAGGGAATTTGGACTTCATCTCAACCAATCCCATCCTTTGATAATCAAAGACTCTTGTATACAAACAGATTAAATGAATTGCTAAAAGCCATATAACTGAAGAAACTAGGAAAAGAAAAAAAAGTACACTAGTTACCTATCTAGCTATCTATCTACAATAAGCCTAGGTGCCCCTCCTCTTCTTTTTTCTTTAAATCAGCCTATTTTCTCATAGCAAGTTATATAAGGATTTAAAATGAATAACCATTAGTTTCCAACCCACTCCCACCCCCATCAACTGATTAGAATGACAATTATCTCTAGATCAGTAAAGTGACTAATGCCAAGCCTAAGTAGACATACATTTAGCAACAAATCAATCTATTATCCAACACTTGTAATAGTTAAGGTGTATGTGGCGGCAGCGTGGGGGAGAGAAGGAAGGAGGGCAGCATAAAAGGCAATTCTTTAAAGATATATACATTTTTCCTTTTTCTATTGTATTCCTATCCACAGAAATTTAAGATAGTCAGAAGGACTCAATAGTGATATCCCCATCAAATCCATTATTTCCCAAATATTGAAGGTCTAATAGTTGGACTCTCCTGTAATCTAATCTCTTAGATTTTACAAGCTGAAAATTAGAAATGATTTTTCCTTTGTTTCTTTTAGTGTATAAAACAGCCCAGAATCAATTAATGAGAGAATTTCAGATAGAGCAGCACTTTGTTCTCACTGAACACCTCAGACAAGTGAACTAAAACAGCTCTACTCACAGGGGAGCATTAAAAATCTTTTGAATAGCAGTGGAAGGAGACTTAACTTATGCAAAGTTTTACATTCTAACCTAGAGTAAATAAATTAAGTGGCAGCTAATTAACAAAATATTAATATTTGTCATGGATAGAAAAACATTTTCTATTAAATCTTTTAAATTTTCTGGTTAAAATAGTACTGCCAAGATATATTTCTTGTAGATTTTAAAGTATTTTGAAATTGGAAGAAAAAGTGCTGAGAGAGTCATTTTCCTTTGATAAATCCCTCTTTCCCTTTCACATCCATTTCAAGTTCTTTAATTAAAATGGGGCAATATGATTCAGGGGCAGAGACAAGATGGCAACATAGGAACAGCAAGATCCCGTAGCTCTGACATATCCACTTCAAATACCCATAAAATATGACTCTATACATATTTTAGGGCTGTAAAACACACACAAATACACCCCCCCACCCCCCTTGAAGGCAGCTCAGCTCAAAGGGACTATCTCAGTGCTGGGACCAGAAACCAGTCCAGGCTGAAAACGTAGCGTGGACCAAGGGGCAGCTGGATGAGCCTAGCCAAGCCACAGCTGGAGCTTCAGGAGAGGGGATCAGCAGCAGCTATGGCAGTTTCTAGAATTATCAAGCCATAAGAAACAAAGACTAAGTGAAAGGTAAGTGGAACTCAGCTAAACTTGGGGAAGAAAACTGGGTCTGCCCAAACTGCCTCCAGGGCAAGGAAGCGGCAGAAGCCGCTGCATCATGAAGCTGCTTCAGAGCTCCTGGCCTCCAGACTACAGGGAGGTCAAGCAATCATTCAGAGGCCAAGTGCTCTTGCGTTGAGCAGCCTGGATGCGGATTATGGTCTTGGGTGGTGGTCCTGGGATGCGTTTTCAGTAGCCAAGGCTGGTGGGGGATGCAAAAAAGTGATAGTCCCCAAATAGCTCGGGCAGCTAGGAAAACCCCAGTGATTTAGGATTTAGGACAGAGCTTTTCCCTTTGGAAGCAGAGTTCCACAAAGCTAAAATTTCATTGAATGGTCATCATGAGCAGGCAAAGGAAGCAAAGGAAGAACAGCAACCAAACTCTCCATTCCTTCTTTGGGGACAAGAAGGATCAAAATGTGGAGCAGTTGGAAGACAACACAGTCAGAACTACCACACCAAAAGCTTCCAAGAAACATGAAGATTGCCTAAAAGCCTTAGATCAGCTTAAGAAGGATTTTGAAAACCAAATGAAAGAAGTCAAGGAAAAATTGGGAAGAGAAATAAGTATGATGCAAGAAAATCATGAAAAGAGAGTCAACAACCTGACTGAAGAAAATAACATCTTAAAAAATAGATTAAATCAAATGACAAAAGAGAACCAAAAAGCCAATGAGGAGAAAAATGCCTTAAGAAGTTGAATTTGTCAGATGGAAACAGCATCTCAAAAGCTTTCTTAAGAGACTAATTCCTTCAGAATTAGAGTGGAGCAAATGAAACAAATGACTTTATAAGAAATCAAGATATTATTAAACTGATCCAAACAAATGAAAAAAATAGAAGGCAATGTGAAATATCTCCTTGAAAAAAAAACTAACCTGGAAAATAGATCCAGGAGAGACAATTGAAAAATTATTGGACTACCTGAAAGCCATGATCAAAAGAACTTAGAAAGCATCCTTCAAGAAATTATTAAGGAAAATTGCTCCAATATTTTAGAACCAGAGGGCAAAATAGAACTTGAAATAATTCACCAAATAACCTCTTGAAAAAGATCCCCAAAAGAAAACTCCTAGGAATATTATAGCCAGGTTCTGGAGTCCCCAGATCAAGGAGAAAATATTACAAGCTGCTAAGAAGAAACAATTTGAATAATGTGGAAACACAATTAGGATAACTCAGAATGTAGCAGCTTCTACATTAAGGGATCAAAATGCCTGGAATATGATAATCTGGAAATTAAGGGAGCTAGGATTAAAACCAAGAATCACCTACCCAGTAAAATTGAGTATAATGTTTCAAGGGAAAATATGGTCATTCAAAGAGGTGGAAGACTTTCAAACATTCTTGCTGAAAAAATCAGAACTGAAGAGAAAGTTTGACACTCAAATACAAGAAGCATGAGAAGGTAAACATGGAAAAGAAATCATAAGGAACTTATCAAAGCTGAACTATTTACTTGCCAAGATGGAAAAGTGATAATTGTAACTTATGAAACTTTTCTCAGTATGTGGATAGGTGAAAGG
>CM053591.1:95971479-95993863 GCA_028646515.1 Pseudochirops corinnae
AGAGGAGACAGGGAGAGACAGAATGGGGTTAATCATCTCATAGAAGAGGCAAAGGATAATTGTTACAATGGAGGGAAAGAAAAAGAAGGCAAAAGGGAAAGGGTCAACTTTACTCTCATTGAACTTGGCTTAGGGAAGGAAAGACATAAACTCTAAACTGGGTATCTTGCCACACAGGAGAGTAGGGGGGATGGGGATGAGAGGTGGGATTACAGATGGGAAGACAGGGTGGGGGGGAGCCTTGATGGAAGTACACACTTCTGTAAAGGGACAGAGACAGGGTCAGGGTAGAGAACAGAACAAGAAAGGGCAGGGTAGGAAGGAGGGACATATAACCAGTCTCTCACAATCAGTCTGTATTCATAATTACACATATAAAGTCTATATTTAATTACTTTTCCTTCCAGTGGGGGTGGGTGATGAGGGAGGAAGGGAAAGAATCTAGAATTTAAGTTCTATAATGAAATTTTTAAAATACCTATGCTTATATATGTATATACATACATATATATATATATATATATATATATATATATATATATACACACACACACAATTTTTTTATTATTATTATTAACTACATCCAACTTAGAATTACCATACACAGGCACTGTGGTGGGGAGATCCATCCTGCCCCACCAGAAAGTCAGAGCGGTGAGGGGGAGGACATAGGAGAGAGCAGATTCGGGGAAGGGTTATACAGTGTCATGGCTGTTTTGAGGTGTTGAGTAGGGGAATGATGGGTTGAAAATTTGTAACTCAAAATCTAGTGGAAATGAATGATGCAAACAAGAAAATAAATAAATTAATAAAAAAATTAAAATGGGGCTATGAATGACTTTATTTTTTTTAAACTGCATCCTCTGATTTTGGAGGATTTTAGAGCCATTTGTGTTTGTAATTTCTTCTGCATTTGCAGTCATAACTATTTGAGAAGATGTCTTTGAGTATGAACTATGGAGCCAGAGACCAATCCTTCTGCTTTTCTCTTTTTTACCCCATCCATGGTGATATTTTGTTTGGTAATATCATAGATTTCTTGGATGGACTTGACTTTATATAGTTCCTTGGTAGCTAATGTTCAATAGAGTAATGAAATTAGAAAATCATAGGCCATTTAAAAGTCATCAAAATGAGATTTACTTACTTATAATAGAAGAAGTGTATTTAACCAGGATGTCCATTGAGAACATCAAAAATTGATTCATTTGAATGTGTCTCATATTTTTTCATGTAGATCTGTAGTCAACCATCAAAGCATACTTTTAACTTCTTGGGATTGTTTTGTATTTAAGGGACCGGGAAGTGTTGTCAATAACATAAGCCTTTAGTTCTGTTAGCCAGCCAAATCTTGGGGGTAGTTTCTATACATTTTAAAGTAAAGACAAATCAAAGCAAAAGTAAGTTCTACCCTAAACAGGGGATAGCAACCTTCAAGTTTTTCATGGTGTTGCTTTCAGGTCTTGTTCTAGAAGTCTGTAAGTGTTCAGTTCCTCCAAGGTGGTTTGACTCAAAGAGAAGTACAGTCATTGCTCTCCTGTCCTTTACTCTTGTCTTTATCAAGAAAAGGACCTCAGTCTTCTATAACTGCAACTGTTAGCACTCTTCTTGGTCTTAGAGCTGTGACCATGCTCCCTGCTCCCTTGTGACCACAAGCACTCTTCTCTGCTTGGTACTCAGACTAGGGCACCTTGTTCCTCTGAGACTCTAAGCAATAGAACTTCTTTTTACCTTGGACCTGAGACTAGGACCACTGCTTCCTTGTAAGGACAATAAGCCCTCTCTTCCACCCTGGAATAGTGACCACAGCCATTACTCCTCTGTAGCCATAAGTGTAATAGCTCCTCTTTGGTCTGGAACTGCTCTCTTGTGGCCATAAGCACTATTGCTTCTCTTTGTTCTGAAACTGTGATTCACACCTTAATATAGCCAATGCAACTGGTTCACCTGGTTCCAGCACAGGGTCTTCTGTAATCTCTTTCTGACTGGTAGTCTGAATTCATTACCATCTTTTGGTTGAACACTCCCAAACCTGCTGGCTGCTACTTTTTCATCTGTCGCCAAGGCCTCCAGCTACTATTGCCATGGTATGTGCTGCACTCCAAGCTGACCCCAACACTGATGCCACAGACCTCTCCTGTCAAACTCCTAAGTTTACTTGGACTGGGAAATTTTTTCACCCTGACCTTTGCTTGGATGTATCACTCTAGAATTTTATGTAGGCATTCTTTTTAAAGTAGTTTGGAGAGGACTGCTGTAGCTGAACTGATGCCTATATTGTATGATTTTATCTCCACCCCAAAGCAGTAGAAATAATTTCACAGTAGAATTAATTTCATATTAATGTGTAATATTATAAATATTGATAGACATAAAATATAGAAATAAAATCTTTTTTTAAAATAATTCTTAAGAATGTCAAGGAGTCCTGGGAGGAACAATGAAATAGATAATCACTAAGTTCCCATCTAATCCCTACTGTCTAATCCAGACTGAATCATTGGCAAGATTTCTGAATAGTTAAGGTTTTGAATTAGTGCCCTAGGAGGGAAGACATACAACTAAATTGTTTTAATCAACTATCACCCTCTTTCTCTTTTTTAAATTTTAATTTATTTATTTCCTTTTAGTTTATAACATTCAGTTCCTCAATCCCTTAAGTTTAAAATTTTATTCCTCTCCTCACCCCTCCTCCCCATGGTGGCAGGCAATCAAATAATCTACAAAAACCTTCACATTAAACATTAGCCAAGCAGGAAAGAAGGATTATAGCCAATGGAGTGAATAATGAGAAAGAGGAAATAAAACCAAAAAAAAAAAAAAAAAGAGAGAAAGAGTACAAGTAGTTTGCTTCAATCTGCATTCAGACTTTGTAGTTCTTTCTCTGGATTTGAATATCTCTTTCCATACTAAGTCTTTTGGGATTGTCTCATAACCTTGCATTGCTAAGAAGAGCCTAGTCTATCAAAGTTGCATCACACATAAGATGTGTCTAATTGTGTACAGAGTTCTCCTGCTTCTGCTCACTCAGCATCAGTTTGTATAAGTTTCGCCAGATTATTATGAAGTCCATCTGCTCCTCATTACTTATAGCACAATAGGGTTCCATTACATTCATGTACCACAGCTTATTTAGCCATTCCCCAGTTGATGGGCATCCCCTTGATTTCCAATTCTTTGCCACCACAAAAAGGGCTGCTATAAATAGTTTTGTACATACAGATCCTTTTCCCACTTCTATGATCTCTTTGGCATAAAGCCCTAGAAGTATCAGCCTCTTTCTAAACACACTTCACTCATATATACATGTATACATATATATACATACATACATACATATATATTCTAAAGAAGGAATAAAGCTGAGTCAATATGTTATGCTAAAGCATGTAGACTTCAAATGCTATATTATTTTCACTATATATATGTATATATATATATATGTATATATGCAGATTCATTTCTTTCATCAATAGCAGATGAATTGGGTCCCATTTGGGGCGTTATAAAATTCACAGAAATCATTCTCTAGCTCAAGAGATAGATAGAGTGATTCCTGAGGCTTGATTTTCAAAGAAAATAAGAATACTGCAGTGGCAGCAGCTATTGTGATTAGATAACACAAAAAATAGGTCATTTAAAGGGTTATTGACATCTTATTTAAATCCTTAAAAACCAATTGCATTTGAAAACAATTACAGTTACTACACACATAGTTGATTTTTTTTTTTTACCCTTCCTTATTCAAAAAGACACTGAAATGAAAATAGCATCTTTGTTCCTTAGGAATTCATTGACTTCTTACTGTTTATTCTCACATAAAGTAGCATTTCAGAACAATTAGTCACTGTAAAGATTATAATAATGTCACAAATAGGGGATTATGATTTCAGCTAAAGAATAAACAGCAGGAGTAGAAGACCTACTAAGGTGTAAAGATTGTTTCCATACAAGTATTCTTTCCAATTAAATGAAAGGACAATAGAAATAAAAAGAAATAGAGAATGAAAGCACACTTTTGAGATTTCTGTGTGTGTGTATTCCTGAGGACACATGCCCTAATTTTGTTGTTGGGTAAAAAAAAAATCTCTATTGATGACAATTACAATTAAGTTGCAGTTTATGACAGTCCATACCTCCTAGGGAAAAGCATAGTAAGGGTATAGCCATCAGTTCTAGAATGATTATAATGACAGAATTGGAAAAAAAGAAACATTGTCAAAGTTAGAAATACATTAGATATATTGTCCATTGTAGCCATTACTTAAGAGAGAACACATCATAGTAGATTATATAATTATATATACTCAACACAGCACATGAACAAGCTTTTTGTGAGAAATCTAAAAACACTAGTTCCATGGTATTGTGATTGCTTCAATTAATCAGATAAACTCCCCTTTATGACAGCTGATTTAACCACTAAGTAGATCCAGATTGAGTTCTTCATACCTATCTTTGATCAATAGTATGGATTTTTTTATAAATGTTTGAAAAAACAACCTGAAATTGAAGGATGATGATATGTTCACAGACTTGTTTGCACACCCCATATGAGGGTCCCTTAGAAGAAGCTATCAATATTTCTATGGATTCATGACTTTATTGATGTAAGAACAATCTCCAACACTGAAAATTGCAACCTGCCTGTTTTATCATCCCATGTGATTGTTGTCAATGCTTTCACATAAATCCTACAGAGAAGATCTATCCAACATACAAGATGTTCTCCATGTCTTTTAAAATGCTGTGCTGTTAGGCTCTCAGTAATAATTTATATGTTTGATGAATAAAACATGATTATCCACATTCTCATTCATGTGCATATAAACACATACATGGGCAATGACATGGGTACAGTATTCACGCAAACACGCCAAGCAGATTGGAAGATAAAGAACCACTCTCAGAGTCAGTAGTCGATCAATCTATAAGCAATTTTGTTTTTAAAAAAAGACCTGATATAACTCCTACCTCTTTTAGGTACAATCTATGTACTTCAGGTAAGTTGCTTAACTCCCCAGTGCTCCACGAACTTTCTGAGTATACTTCGCAAAATAATTGTTTATTAATCGAGGGAGTTTCTTCATCAATAGCAACTCTTCACATTAGTGAAATCAGAGGTCTAGACCTACCTATATGCATGCATACAGATATTTACATATATTCATGAATTATTGTTGTTCAGTTATTTCAGTCATATCTGACTCTTCATTACCCAATTTGAGATTTTCTTGGTGAATGTAATGGAGTGATTTGAGTTGCATTTTCCAGCTCATTTTATAGATAAGGAAATTAAGGCAAACATGCTTAAATGACTTGTCCAGGTTCACACATCTAATAAGTGTCTGAGGCCAGATTTGAATTCAGGACAAGTGTTCTTAACTTGAGACACAGCACTCTATTTACTGTGCCACATAGTTGCCATATTCATGCATATACTTGTCAATTTAACAACAATCATCAACTTAAGAATATCAGCTATAGGGAACTTCTTAGAAGCCAAAGCAGTATTGGTTTGTTTTCATTATGAATGACCACACTAAAAAGATTTCGCTCTGTCTCTATCTCTTTGTTTCTCTATCTCTGTATCAGTCTGTCCATTAATCTGCTTGTCCATATGTCTCTTTTTTCTGATAGAATAGGGAGGATGCTCAGAGGAGTTGATTCTGATATTACAACTAAACTTCAGAGTGTTATGAGTAATCCTAGTGTGGGGAGCTGTATGTTTCCTGCTAAACTGTATCTCCTATGATCTCATCAGTATATTTCCCATGAAAACAAGTCAACCAAGTTCACTTCATTACCTCTTCAACAGTTCTTTTACAACAGACACCTTAATCATGGTATATGCCAAAGTTTCTATTTCCTCTATGTCAGTAATTCTTTAACTGTGAGTTGCGACCCCATATGAGGTCGTGTAACTGGATGTTGGGGTGCCAAAAAATTTGGCAATAATAAAAGGTTTATGAATGCTCGATAACCAAAAATTAATTCAAAATCAAACATATAATGAATTTGAGATGTTTCTAGCAGCCCTTTCCCTTGTTGGATTATACAACTTCACTGTTGCCTTGCTTCTGAACATACAATATGCACATTTTGCCCTGAGTGTGCCATCATGTGACGCAATACTAACAAAAGCTGCTAGAAATACCTCGGCTCAGATTCAAGACTACTGTATGCTATGAATTGCAATGTTTTTACTGTATACACAAAATTAGTAAATGAATTTTGGCTTGGTATTAGGATAGAATTTCCAACGATTTCTGAAATGACCCTAAACATACTTTTACCATTTTGTAATATGTATTTATATAAGCAAAGCAGCATTCTCAACACTGATGATTATAAAATTAAAATATCAATCAACTCTGAAAAATGTTGAAGATGTTCTATGTCCTGCAGTATCAAATATTCTGCCAAAATTGAGTTCTTTATTTGAAAATAAACAAGCACATTCATCTTGTCAGTATGCAAATGTACTTTCATCTTTAATAAATGGTAAAATTATAAAATGATAAAATTTTGAAATAAAATTTTTAAATGGTTATATCATATATATATATATATATTCTATCTATCTATACCAAATAACTACTTTAAAATAAATTTCTTTATGATTTATTACCAGTAAATATTGATATGTATACCTATTTTATATGTCAATAAACCTGACTTTGCATAAAAATTTCTCAGGTGAAAAAGGGTTATGGATGGAAAAAAGTTTAAGAAGTCATGTGGTATATTACTTAGATTCTGAGAAAACATTAATCACTTCACATGAGAAGCAGTTATATTTGCGTCTATTGTCTGATTTGAGGAGTTGATGCCTCTCAAGTCACAGAGTATAATAGGGAATTATAGACAAGTACCTTATAATTTCCCTCCTCTCTTGTTGTACATGGTGTTAATGATTGAGGTTGCCTTTCCTTTCCGTTCAGAACTCTAGTGTTTTGTTTCTGACTACTGCCTCCTCCAGTCCTTCCTCCTGTTTTTCTTATCTCATTCCCCTGCTACTTTTTCTAGGGTAATGTATTTCTATACCCAACTGAGTGTTTATGTCAGAAGTGGGGAACCTCTACTTGCTTCAGTATAGCCCTAGGAAAATGCTAAAAAACCCAGCTTGGTCTCAACACACACCACACAGCACCACTAGGACTCCAGCTGAGCAGCAGGTAAGCTGCCATACTCTTACAGCCTCCAGCTGCCAACATCTGAGGCCCCAACGAACAAAGCCAGTGACTAGTCTGCTGGCCCCCATCACAAGAAGATCAAAAGACAAATTCAGAAGAGGACAGCATTGTCCATTTATATGGATCTAAAACCTCGAAGTAGAATATGAATAGGCCTCGAGCCCAAAAACTTGGAAGAAGACAAGAAGGATTTTAAAAGTCAAATGAAAGAGATAGAAGAAAAATTGAAAAAAGAAATGAGAAGCATGCAAGAGAGAGTTAATAGCTTGGAAAAGGAAGGACAAAAATTTACTGAAGAAATGAAATCCTTAGAAAATATAAGTGGCCAAGTTGGAAAAAATAGTCCACTGAAGGGAAAAGGAGGTACAAAAGCTAACTGAGGAAAACAATTCATTAAAAATTAGATTTGGACAAGTGGAAAGCTAATGACTCCATGAGACACCAAGAATCAGTGAAACAAAATAAAAAGAATGGGAAAAAAGAGAAGAAAATATAAAATAGCTCATTGGAAAGACAACTGACTTGTCAAATAGATCCAGGAAACATAATTTAAGAATTAATGGTCTACCTGAAAGCCATGATTACAAGAAACTGCCTGGACAGCATGTTACAAGAAATTATCAAGGAAAATGACTGTGAGGTCTTAGAATCAGAAGATAAAATAATCATTTAAAGAATCCACTAAGTACATCATGAAAAAAATCCCAAAATGAAAACACAAAGAAATATTGTAGCCAAATTCCAGAATTATCAGGTTAAAGAGAAAATACTGCAAGCAGCCAGAAAGAAATAATTTAAATACCATAGAACCACAGTTAAGCATATATAGGACCAGGTCTGCAGTGGGACACAAAGAAGTCAGGTCACTGGAGGATGCCTATCCACCCAGGGCTGCTCTGAATCCCATTGAGGTCAATGGTTGGGGGATGCCTACCTTCCTGGGGCTGCACCACTGCACATGATAGTTCTCTGATTGGAAGTCTTCTGATTCTCCCAGCTATACTAAGGCATGTGTGGGTTCCTGGTGGTGGCATTTGCCTGCTCAGGATCTCATATTGGTTTGCTGAGATGAGACTTGCCTTCAACTTCCTGGGATACTTCCTGCCCTGGAACGTTCTCTCCTTTTACCTAAGTGAAATAGACCTTCCTTGCTGATCCTCCAAGTTTCCCAGGCTAAGAGTCTGTTCTACCCCATTTTTATGAAGACTCAGCTGTTCCAGGATTTTCCTGCAGTGGTATTTTCTGTTTTTTTTAAGTAGTCAAAAAAAGAGATAGATAGTGATTGACTTCTTACTCCTCTATCTTGTGAGAGTAACTAATTCAAATACTATATGAACTATTTGGAAAAAATAGGTGAGGAAGGAGTCCTGCTAAATACTTTTTATGATACAAATATGATGCTGATACATAAACTGGGAAGAGTCAAATCAGAGAAAGAAAATTATAGATCAATTTCTGCAATGAGTATAGACACAAAAATTAAAAATAAAACATTAGCAAAGAGATTACAGCAACTCATCCCCAGGATAACACACTATGACCAGATGGGATTTGTACCAGGAATGCAGAACTGGTTCAATTTTATGAAAACTATTACCATAATGGATTTATAAATAACAAAATTAACATAAACCATGTGATTATCTCCATAGATGCAGAAAAAAGCCTCTGGCAAAGTACAATACCCATTCCTATTTCAAAAAAAACAAAACACTAGCGAGCATAGCAATAGAGTTTCCATTAAATTGATAAGTAGTGGCTATTAAAAATTGGAATGGGGGGGCAGAGCCAATATGGCAACATATAAGCAACAAGGTTCTGCAGCTCCCACATAGCCACCTCAAATACCCATAAAATATGAGGCTAACCAAATTTTAGGACTCCAAAACTCACAAAAATACAGAAAAACAAATCCCCTGCTGAAGGCAGGTGGGCAGGAAGGGCTCATGACAGCATGCTGGGAGCCAAAACCAGCCCAGGCTGAAACAGAGGCTTGGCACCAGGGTCACCAGGACAAGATGGTGCTGGAGCCTTCAGGAGAGAGGATCAGAGGCAGATGTGGTGATTTCCAGAATTATCAAGCCATAAGAAACAAGGAAAAAGTGAAAGGTCAGTGGAACTCAGATAAATTTGGGCAAGGAAAGAGGTCCAGCCAAACTGCCTGCAGGACAAGGAAGTGGCAGAAGCACTGGCCCTGCAGCCACCTCCATGTGGCTGCTTCAGATCTCCCGGCCTGAAGACTTCAGGGGGGCAAGTGATCATTCAGATGGCTTGTGTTGAGAGGCCTGGATTGGGATCGTGGTCTTGGATTGCAGTCCTGGGATGCATTTTCAGGGAGCCAAAGCTGGTGGGGTCTACAAAAAATGGCAGCTGTGAAAACCCCAGCAATTTGGGAGAGAGCTTTCCCCTTTGGAAGCAGGGTTCCACAGAGCTAAAATATCAAGTAATTGCCTGGCAACATAAGCAGGCAAAGGAAGCAAATTAAGAACAGCAACTGAACTTTAGATTCCTTCTTCAGGGACAAAAATGATCAAAACACGAAATGGGAGGAAGACAACGCAGTCAGAACTCCCACACCAAAAGCTTCCAAGAAGCATGAAGACTTACTACAATCCATAGATCAGCTTAAGAAGGATTTTGAAAACCAAATAAGAGAAGTGGAGGAAAAATTGGAAGAGAAATGAGAATGATGCAAGAAAATCATGAAAAGAGAGTCAACAACCTGACTGAAGAAAATAACACCTTAAAAAATAGATTAACTCAAATGGCAAAAGAGGCCCAAAAGGTCAATGAGGAGAAGAATGCCTTAAAAGGTTGAATTTGCAAGATGGAATAACAATCTCAAAAGCTCACTGAGGAGAATAATTCCTTCAGAATTAGAGTGGAGGAAATGGAAGTAAAGGACTGTACGAGAAATCAAGATACTATTAAACAGATCGAAACAAATGAAAAAAATGGAAGGCAAAGTGAAATATCTCCTTGAAAAAAGCACTGACCTGGAAAATAGATGCAGGAGAGACATTTTAAACAATATTGGACTACCTGAAAGCCATGATCAAAAAAAAAATAGAAAGCGTCCTTCAAGAAATTCACCAATCACCTCTTGAAAAATATTCCAAAAAGAAAACTCCTAGGAATGTTATATCCAGATTCCTGATTTGCCACATCAAAGAGAAAATATTACAAGCTACCAAGGAGAAACAATTTGAATACTCTGGAAACACAATTAGGATAACCCAGGATCTAGCAGCTTCTCCATTAAGGGATTGAAGGTACTGAAATATGATATTTTGGAGATCAAGAGAGCTAGGATTAAAACCAAGAATCACCTATGCAGCAAAATTAAGTATAATGTTCCAGGGGAAAATATGGTCATTAAATGAGGTGGAGGACTTTCAAACATTCTTGGTGAGAAAACCAGAACTGAAGAGAAAGTTTGACACTCAAATGCAAGAAGCATGAGAAGGTAAACATGGAAAAGAAATAACAAAGTTGAACTATTTATGTGCCAATATGAAAAAGTGATCATTGTAACTTATGAAACTTTTCTCAATATGAAGATAGGTGAAGGGAATAGAAATGTATATATATGTATACATACATATATGTCTATATAGCAGGGTTTATATATGCATACTAACACATATCTGAATATGTGTATATATGAGTGCATAGAGGTCACAGGATCAATTGAACAGGAAGGGACTATACTCTGAAAGGTGAAATTCTGAGGTGGGAGAGGATTAGCATGAGAGGAGACAAGGAGAGACAGAATGGAGATAATTGTCTCATATAGAAGAGGCTAGGGATAATTGTTACAATAGAGGGGAAGAACAGGAATGCAAAAGGGAAATGGTCAACCTTACTGTCATTGAATTTGGCTTAGGGAAGGGTATCTAAACTGGATATCTTGCCACACAGGAGAGTAGAGGAGATGGGGATGAGAGGCGGGATGATGGAGGGGAGGGCAGCATGGGGGGCGGGTTGCTAGAAGCACACACTTCTGTAAAGTGATAGGGAAAGGCTAGAGAATAGAAGAAGTGAGAGGCAGGACAAGAAGGAAAGACATGTAATCATTCTAATAATATGCCAACTATGGAGATATTCTGCATAATTACACATGTACAGCCCGTATTTAATTGCTTGTCCTTCCAGTGGGGGTGGGTGATGAGGGAGGATGGAAAGAATCTAGAATTTTAAGTTCTAAAATCAAATGTCAAAAATATATATATATATATGTGTGTATATACATATATATGTATATACACACATATATGTATATATTTATATAATTATTATTATTAACTATATCCACCTGGGAACTAAGATATACAAGCACTGTGGTAGGGAGATCCTTCCTGCCCTACCAGAAAGTCTGAGGGTTGCGGGGGAAGGGGGACATAGGAGAGATCAAAATCTTGTGGAAATGAATGATGCAAACAAGAAAATAAATAAATTAATTTATTTAAAATAAGTAGCATCTATCTAAAAACCATCAACAAGTATCATATGTAATTAAGATAAGCTAAAAGTATTCCTAATAAGACCAGAGGTGAAACAAGGATGTCCATTATCCCTACTTTTATCCAATATTGTCCTAGAAATGGTAGGTTTAGCAAGAGAGAAGAAAAAGAAATCAAAGGAACCAGAATAGGCAATGAAGAAACCAAGCAATTGCTCTTTGCAGATGATTTGATGGTACACTTGGAATCAGCTAAAAAAAAAAAATTGATATAATTAACAACTTTAGCAAAGTTGTAAGATATAAAATAAACCCACATAAATCATCTGTATTTCTATATATAACTATCAAAGCCCAGGAGCAAGATAGCAAAATTCCATTTAAAGTACTAGTAGACCATGTGAAATATTTGGGAATCTCCCTGCCAAGACAAATTCAGGAACTATATGAACACAATTGCAAAACACTTTTCATTCAAATAGTCAGATCTAAATATTCAGAAAAAATCAGTTGCCCATGGGTAGGTTGAACTAATATAATAAAAATGACAATTCTATTTAAATTAATTCATTTTTTCAGTTCCATACCAATGAAATTACCAAGAAATTATTTTATAAGACTAGAAGAAATAATAACAAAATTAATCTGGAAGAACAAATGTTCCAGAAATGCAAAGGAATGTGGCTTTACTGTACCAGATCTAAAACTTATTATTAAGCAGCAATCATCAAAATTACTTAGTTCTATTTAACAGTACCCAGAGTGGTTGATCAGTTGAATAGGTTATATTCACAAGACACAATAGTCAATGCCTATAGTAAGCTACTATTTAATGAATCCAAAGAATCCACCTTCTAAGATAAGAATTCACTATTTGACAAAAGGTGCTGAGAAAACTGGAAAATAGTATGGCAGAAATTAGGCCAACATTTTACACCATATACCAAGATAAGGTCAAAATGGGTACACAATTTATACATAAAGGCTCATACTATAAACAAATTAGGAGAGCAAGAAATGTTTACCTGTCATATCTATGGAGAATGGAAGAATTTTTGAGTAAACAATATGTACAGAACAGTATAAAGCTAAAATCAGATAATTTTGATTGCATTAAATTAAAAGTTTTTGCTTAACAAAGTCTATCCCAATCAAGATCAGAAGGGAATCAGAAAGCTAGAAAACAATTTTACAGCCAATGTTTTTGATAAAGGCCTCATTGATAAAATACATAGAGAACTGAGTCAAATTTAGAAGAATACAAGTCATTCTCCAAGTTACAAATGCTCAAAGGATATGAACAGGTAGTTTTTAGACAAAAAAATTAAAACTATAATCGTATGAAAAATACTCTAGATCACAAATGATTGGAAAAATACATATTTACAAAGTTCTGATGTATCACATCACATCTATCTGATTGGCTAACATGATAAAACAGGAAAATGATAAATGTTGGAGAAGATGTGGGAAAATTGGAACACTAATACATTGTGGAGTTATGAACTGATTCAACCATTGTAGAAAGCTATTTGGAAATATTCCAAAAGCATTATAAAACTGTGCACACACTTTGATCCAGCAATACAACTACTAGATCTGTATCCCAAAAAGGTCATAAAAAAGGTAAAGGATCTACATATGGAAAAACATTTATAGCAGCTCTTTTTTTGATGAGAAAGAATTAGAAATTGAAGGGATATCTGTCAATTGGAGAATGGCAGAACAAGTTGTGGTATTTGAATGTAATGGGATTCTATTATTCCATAAGATATGATAAGCTGGTGGATTTGAGGAACAAAAAGGAAAACGTATGTGAACTGATATCCAATGAAGTGAGCAAAATCAGGAGAACGTTGTACATAGTAACAGCAATATTGTGTGATCAACTTTGATAGACTTAGCTCTTCTCAACAATGCAATAATCTAAGACAATTCCAAAAGATTCATGATGGAGAATACTATCCACATTCTGAGAAAGAGCTATGGAATCTGAATGCAGATTGAAGCATACTTTCTTTCTCATGTATTTTCCCTTTTCTTCTGATTATTCTTTCAAAACATAACTAATGTGGAAATACTTTTAATAATATTGTGTATATATATGTATATATATGTGTGTGTGTGTATATATATATATACATTTATATATATATATATACATATATATATATATATATATATATATATATATCCTATATCAGATTGCATCTTATCTTGGGGAGGGGGAAATGGAGAGGAGGGTGAAAAATTTTGAACTCAAAATCTTGTAAAAGTGAATGTTGAAAACTAAAAATAGATAAATTAATTTTTTAAAATACGCTTCAATTTAGGGGAAAAACTCATTTGTTTCTAGAAATCATACATATTTATTTAAATTTGTCCCCCTCAGGAGCTCAAAGCACATTAGTCACTATCTAATTAAGTCATAATTTAATTAGTATTCCTGGTGATTTAGGAGTTACTTAATAAATTCTACCACCTTGGAATCTAGATATATTTTAATCAAGGGGATATTGTTCTGTAGTAAAAGATTCTCTCTCTCTCTCTCTCCTATACATATGTATGTATATATATACCTATATGTATGTATATGTTTGTTTATGTATATTTGTACATACATATGTAGGCATACATAGAGAGACAGAGACAGAGAGCAGACAGAACCCACAAAAAAAAAAGATCATCTATATGGTTTATGTATTTTTACATGAAAGTTGCCTACACAGACATTGTATTTAGATAGGATAATCAACATTTCAGATTTCCTTTCTAAATCTTTATCTCCCAATTTTAGCTGAGTACCTCTTGCCATTTGATTAAGATTATTTAAATTACCTCTGTTTTGGTCATTCTTTCCAAAGGCAAGTGTGCATATACTCTATGCTGATACTGTTCATCCTTTGTTCTCAAAGAGGACTAATGGCATCAGGAGGGTGATATCTTGACTTGTGAGTGAATTAGATTTAACTGAGGCAGAGCTCCATAAAGTCTTGAGTCTCATTCTCTTTTTCAGAGTCATGGAAGTCTATGG
This sequence comes from Pseudochirops corinnae, assembly GCA_028646515.1. Lineage (NCBI taxonomy): Eukaryota > Metazoa > Chordata > Mammalia > Diprotodontia > Pseudocheiridae > Pseudochirops > Pseudochirops corinnae. The sequence continues at coordinate 95,986,172 of CM053591.1, forward strand.
CAAGGCAAAAGTCAAGATAGCTGGTGATAGCTCAGAACACAGTGGGTGACCTTGGCTTTTCTTAATTAAGGTCTTGGTTTGTCTGAGGAAGTGCCCATTCAATGACTAAAGGCTAGGTAAGAAATGAGACAAAAGATGGCCCAAGATACCATCACAAAATAAAATCAATTTGAGAGGGGAAAACCCTCAGAGTTTCTGACTAGAACAGAAAACAATTTCTATTTACACTCATTGTAAGCCATCAAAATCTAAACAATGAGCCATAGAGACTTGGACTGAGGGCTATTATTAATGTCCCAGGTAGGGCAATCCCAGATCATCAGAGAGGAAATAGGGAGATGTGAGTTCCTCTCATATTGTTAGGGAAGCCTAATGACAAAACTCTCATATTCCTTTTCAGTCCATATTCATATCCTATACATCCTTCATGTCCCATCTCCTTTGTGAAAACTATCTTGAGTACTTACATTCACAATAATTTTTCCATTCCCTGAATTCTTTTAGTAGTATGAATCACAGAATGAAGGCTTTGCTTGCATTCCAGATAACATCTTGTGGTTTTCAGGTGCTATTGTTTTTTTAATACGTATATCTTTTTTGTCAATTAGATTATAAGGTCCTTGTGGGAAACAAACCTTTTACCTCTAAACAATCCACATAGCATCTGGCAGACAGTTGGCATGCATGAGTGTAAGTGCTTCATTTGTGGGTGGATGATGGGAAAAAGAAGTAAGACAGTATTATAGAGTGTAGAGAGAACTAAGTTTGAGGTCAGAAAGATATGTCTGAATTACATCCATGTTATTTGTCACACTTACTTGTTGTGTGACCTTCTATAATTCATTAACTTTCTCAGGACAGCAGTTTTTTCATCTATACATGGACATGTGTACTTGAGTCAACCACTTTTACTACACAGAGTGAATGTGAAAAATAAGTGATATCATTCATTTGAAAAACTGTGAATTATAAAATGAGATTCATGCACACATACCAGCTATTATTAGCTGTTTGGAACTAAGTCTGAGATATCATTGACATAGGGAACTCTGGTGAGGAATTACCTCTCTGAATAGAGATTGGCACCACTTCTACATTACACAGTAAAAGGAAACTGTTTAGGGGGACTGAAGAACTTTTTTACTTGCCAAGAGTAACACTACCAGTACTTGAGGTCAACTCTCTATCCACTAAACCAATCTAACATTCTGCTATTACTAGCAGAAAACATTTGAATTGGCTCATTTCTCTTTATATAGTTGTAACATTCAAAAATCAGCTGATACACAGAGGACAAGAAAGTTACGATAGCTGAAGCAGCAAGGCACCTTGAAGGAGAAATAGAAAACAGCATGTGCCAAGGTACTCAAATAACTACCACTGCCTGGATCACCATCTCCCCTGATAAAGAAGTACCATTTAAGCTAAATGTTGAAGTGAACTAGGAATTCCAAAAAGTAAAGAAAGAAAATTACCCAGGAATGAGAGAGAGTGTATAAAAAGACAGAAGATGATATTTGGTTGCCTAAATTAAACATAGTATCATACAGAAAGAACACAGAGTGTGAAGCCAGAAATATAAGAAGAGGGAGAAAAAAGGTAAAGGGACATATTCCGACCTGTATCAGCTAAAATTCAAGCTGGAAGTTATGGATGTTACAAATGTTTAAAAGTAATAAAGCTGAGCTGAGGAACAGTTTGAAAGCAAAGGTTCAATTAAATCACCAGGTAGACCAAATTGTTTGACTGAGATTTGCTAAGTGAAGTGTCAGCACAATTTGAATCAATTTAGGTTAGGAGTAGAAGTATCTCTTCAGCATTAAAATTATAATCATAAAAGAACTTTGAAGGTTAGGTCCTAAAACATAAAAAGGACACAAAAAATTTGCTATTCCAAATTTGTGATGTATTCATACTTATCAAATATAGATTTTCTTCACTTACTGGTGCCAATCTTTATTGAAAGTTGTGGCATATGATTGTGATACTGTATTCAGAGAGGTAATTCCTCACCAGAGTTCCCTGTGTCAATGATAGACGCAGTTCCAAAATGCTAATAATAGCTGGTATATGTGCATGAATCTCATTTTAAAATTCACAATTCATTTTTCAAATGAATGATATCACTTACTGTTCACATTCACTGTGTGTAGTAAAAGTGGTTGACTCAAGCACACACATCCATTTATAGATGAAAAAACTGCTGTCCTGAGAAGATTAATGAATAATAGAAGGTCATATAATAATGGTGCTGGCAGTATTTCTTCACTTACTTTCTTTCTTGACAGTTCTGTGTGGATGATGAGTAGATGCCAACTCTCCATCATAGAAACTCAATGAATCTGTAGGAAAGTATGGTTCTGGTTTATGTAAGAGTGGTCATACTTTTGTTTTTGCATTTTTTCAATATGTGAATGCTAGTAATGTTATAACTATTTAATTTATTGTCAAGTGAATGGTGACAAGTAAAATTCAACAACAACAAAAACTGAGGCACATTCTCTCTGAGCAAGATAACTTTCTCCGAACAGGGCTTGAATATGCCAGTAAGAAAAGATCAATGGCTCTGACTCAGTTTTAAGCCAAAGACCTCAAGATGAAGGCAACTAATTTTTATAAGATTAGAATAAAGAATAGAAGAATAAGTGGAGTAATGAGATTAAGGACATTATGATTGGTTACATGACTGAAGCATGGGGAAAAATATGATCATTAGGAAATTGGAACTGAAGAGCTATCAAAAGTTTCCCTACTTTCCTCCTATGACTAGGGAGGAAATTATTTGAGTTTGGTATGTTTGAGTTTATTTGAGAATTATTATTGAAATTATTTGAGTTTACCTGTTCATTATTTGAATTTACCTGTATGTTTAATAGCATGCCAGGCTTCCCTGGATAATAAACCAGAGATCTTTGAGGGCTCCTAGGCATATAAAGATACTAGACTAGACTCACTGATATCCACCCACATTCCCCAAGAATAACAGAATTCCTTGAGACAAGAATAGAACAGTGATAATATATGTCTTCCCAGGTTTTTCTGAAAACATCTTGCTTATTATTTTCTATACTACAATATATCACAATCATATGCCACAACTTGTTCAGCCATTACCCAACTGATGACCATTCCCTCAAGTTCAAAATCTTTGTCACCACGAAGAATTGCTATAAATATTTTTGCACATATAGGCCTTTTCCCTTTTTCTTTGATCCCTTTGAGATGCAGATCTAATAGTGGTATTTCTAGTTCAAAGGGTATGCACAGGTTCAAAGCCCTTTGGATATAGTTCCAAAATTGCTCTCCAGAATACTTGGATATGTTTATAAGTCCACCAATTTTTGGTGAATTAGTGTCCCAATTTTTCCATATCCCTCCAACATTTTCCATTTTCCTTATCTATCATATTATCCAATATGATAGGCATGAGGTGGTTTTAGAATTGTTTTAATTTGCATATCTAATCAATAGTGATTTGAAGCATTTTTTCCTATGGCTATAGATATCTTTGATTTCTTTAGCTGAAAATCGCCTATTCATATTTTTTGACCTCTTATCAATTAGGAATGACTTGCATTCTTACATATTTGCCTCAGGTCTCTCTATGTTTCTGAAATGAAACCTTTATCAGAGAAATTTGCTATATATATGTGTGTGTGTGTGTGTGTGTGTGTGTGTGTGTGTGTGTGTATGTGTGTGTGTGTGTTTTCCCTTTCCAGTTCTCTGCCTTCATTCTGATTTTGGCAACATTGCTTTGCTTTTGATGTAGCAATTTTTAAAAACAATTGCTGGATTTAGATTTGGGAAGATCTAGTTTCAAATCATACCTCTAATATGTGATAGCTAGGTGAATGAAGGCAAGTCATTTAACTCTGAGCTTCAGTTTCCTTGTGTGTAAGACAGGAGTAGTTTCTATATCATTTAAGACAAAGTTCTGTTTTATGTATGAAAAGAGATAAAGTTACAGTATTTTAAAACCTTAAAGTGCTATGTCGATGTCAATTATCACTATTATTGTTATTACTGCTATATTAGAGAATGTCTACACTTTCAGAATAGATATAAATGTTATTTTTTAATTCAACATTTATTAAACAACTACTAGATATAACCCACTTTGAAGCTGATGTAATCTCCATTTTAGGAACACTGTCCAATTCCCTTCCCTATCAAGCTTACCTAAGAAACCAGCCTTGCACCCATACCCCTGGTGCCCTAGGAGACTCACCAACAAACCAGAGCTAGCCTGCAAGAAAGGCTTGCCAAGTCAGACTTGTCCAAGCCTGCCACAAAAGCCCACCAAGCAGAACACCACAGCCCCTCACCCTTCCCTAGGAACCAATCAGAAGATTTTTACTATTTGAATAACTGCCAGGTCATTAAGCAACACTATCCTTTGGCTTCTGTATTTTCTCACTTGCTCTTAGAAACTGTCAAATTGTGGTTTCCTTTTGCTACTGTTATGTTCTGGTTTCAGCCTATATAAGCCCTGATTATATATAACCCAGGGCCTCTTGATTTGGGTTCACTTGTCTGTTCCCGGCAGCCTCAGGCCAATAAACTCCACTTTAAACTTTGAATAGTCTCACTCACTGAATTCTCATTACAACAAAACTACTGATTATAAGATGATTTTGGGGAGGAAATTGGACTAGAACTGTCATTTCATTGATGTGGGGAAATCCTATTGTGGAAATTCCCTGAAGTATTTGTATACTTTCCATAATTTATATTCTTAGAGAGATGTATGTAACACTGCAAGTTGTAGTGACTTATCTATGGTAGCACACATAGCATGTATCAGAGGTAGATTTTGACCCCAAGCCTTCCTTACTCTAAAGTTGGTCCTCTATCTACTATATCACAAGCAATACACAAAGATTAAATAATATACATAGCACCTGTATTCATAAAATTTCATCTAGAACAAGACCAATCAGGCAAAAAAAAAAACCCACAAATGTGAATGGGTAAATGTAATGGCAAGCACAGAAGTAGTTCACATCTTGTTTTAGCTATTGAATTAACACCTTGTTTCAGTTCAAGCTTCTTTTGAGCCTTGTATCAAGTCTGTTAAGAAACAGAACATGTGAAACACACAACTTGTGAACCCTAGAACTTGTGAACTCCTGGGGAGGAGCTAATGACTATATAAGGAGAGCCCCAGGGCTAGAGACAGCAAAAATTGAGAAGAGAACTCTTGTGGTGGCAGAGTTAAGGAGAAAACTTGTGGTATCCTGGCACTCTGTTTTTCTGCTCTGCCTGTGTTGATGTTTGTTTATGATACTTTGTACAAAAGCCCTGGGACCTTACTAGAAGCCCTGAAAGAGAGTTTTCTTGTATGTTTACAGAAGTCCTGGAGGAGGGTTTTGAAGGTCTTGGGACTTTACTGATGATTTCTTCTGACCTCTTGCACCTTGTTTGTGGGTCTGTGTTGATTTCTATGTTGATGATTTGTGTTGAGTTCTCAGACCTTGTTGGTGGGTCTGAAATGACTTCACAGGCAGAAAGTGAATTTATGATGGTGCTGGCAATATGTATGAATATTATTGTGGCTCCATCAAGCTTTGTCTTTCCAGGAACAGGAAATGTGAAGAACTCAAAGTGGACTGGACACTGTGAACTTCAATATGAAACAGGAACTGCACAAAGAACTGGACAAGGAGCTGGACAAGGAACTAGGAGCTGCCTGCCTTTGAACCAAAGTGACTGTTGGAGCTGGGACCACAGAAGATGATGGCCAACCTTGCCTCAAGCTGAAAGAAGACTTTACTTGGATACTGTGTACTGACTGAAACAATTATAATTTACTATGATCTAAGGGTGAAGAACTTTGACTTTTGTACTTTGTGACTGAATTAAGGATTTTGTGATTGACTAAAGTATTGTACTCTGTTGTAAACTATTGTGACCACTTTGATGAAAACTATGTGGCCATTTTAGTGATAAGTCATTGTGAATTCTGTATCTTGATTTTCTGTGAAAGTTTTGCTCTGATTTGTTATGGAATAGTGTTCACTATACTGTGTAATCAGAACCTTTAAAGCTGTTCACATTAGCGTTCTGGAAAGCTACTCATGCATGGCATTCAGTAACATTCCAAGGTAAAATTTCAGGATTGTACTAGAAGAAATTCTTTCCTAATTTAAAAAGCACTTTCATCAAAGACACAGATTTTTGTTGTGGAAAAGGCCCTTATTAGATGAGGAGTCAGATTTGGATTTCTATGCTGGTGTCTCTTACTAGCCAATTGGGCAATTAACTTGTGTATCCTCTGTGGGCCTACATTTCTTGTAAGATGAAGGTGGTAAGGCCATGTAATAGATAATGTCCTTTCTAGCTCTAGAATTATAATAACTCTTAGCAGCACTTATGTTAGGCATAAACATCTCCAAAAGGTCATTTCATCAGGCTGCTCATAAGAGGAAAGAAAATGTCTTAGTCAGATAATGTATTCCTGTGATGTGCCTACAGGATACTGTAAACAGTCACCAACTAATGAATCAGCTAGTTTGTCATTTTGTATATATTGCATTTAAGTTCTATGAGCCTTAAGCCTCCTCTGATTCTGCTAGTTCTTTAATTTAAAAAGAGAACCTGTCATTTGAAAGAGATTGTTAAAGCTATGCATCATTGTCATAATTTATGCAAAATGATACATCTGGAAGCATTTCTGAGTTAGAGACTTACTATTTCCATGTGGGAAAATGAAATTAAAGATCCAATTTCACTCAGTTAATTGAGGAAAAAAAATCCTGATATTTATTTAATCCTGATATTTGGTATATCAATAGTTGGGTAGCTAGGTGTTTTAATGAATAGACTGCCAAAACTAGAGTCAGGAAGATTCATCTTCTTCAGTACAAATCTGGTCTCAGACACTTACTAGTTCTGTGACCTTGGGCAAGTGTAATGATATGATCATCTCCATCCATCTCTCCATTTACATGGTCAGCATCTTAGCTCAGGCCTTTATTACCTCTTGCTTAGACTAATCTCACAGCCTTAGGGAGTTGGTCTAAATTCCAGTCTCTCCCACAAAGTTGTCAAAATCTTCATACACCTTAAGTCTATATCTGGCTCTCTTATTTAATTCTTCAGTAGTTTCCATTGCTTTTATGATAGAATACAAATTTCTTAGCCTTGCATATCAGCCCCTCCACAATCTAGCTACATACTATCTTTCCAGCCTTAACTCATATTACATTCTTTTACTTACATTTTATTCCAATGAAACTGTACTATAAGCTATTCCCCTGTAAAGTCATGCACAGATTCCCAAAAGAATGCTACTGTGAACAGCTTTTAAGGTTCAGATTACACAATATAGTGAACACTCCATTTATTCCATTACAAATCAAGGCAACATTCACAATAAATCATAATATTATATTCACAACATTACATCTTATCACAGAAAATCACAAAATAGTGTTCATAACAGTTTAACATTAGAATGGCCACACAGTTTTCACTACAGTGGCCACAAAATTTAGAACAATGAAAAAAAGAATAATCATCTGGTTTCCCTAAGGGAGAAACCCTCCTCACTTAATCATTCAATCAATTCACAATACAATAATCAATCTTCCACTCATGGGGCAATCATACATTGACTTAGTCACTTATCTAACAATCAGTCACTAAATACAATCATTAGAAAACCACACAAACTCTCCACCCCTCAGTGTC
>CM053591.1:95993963-96012475 GCA_028646515.1 Pseudochirops corinnae
CTGATTCCCTGAATCGCCTTCCATGGTACCAGCTCCTTCCTGAATCCACCCAACAGTCACCTGGATTCAGGGGCAGATTAGCTCCCAGGTCCTTGTCTAGTCCTCCAGGAAGTCCCTGGTACATACTGAAGTTCACAGGGTCCAGCACATCTCAGACCCTTCACCACTTCTGTTGCTCGGTACTCAAGGATCTACCAAGTCACAAACCAATAAAGGCTTATCCTGGTCATGCTTCTTCAGTCCTCCAGCAGTTCAGCTGGCCCTAGGTCCCAGAAGAAATCTTGTCCTTCCAGGAGGCCTTCTAGGCAAGCCCTCTCAGCTTTCAAAGTAGCCTTCACCAGATTCTGGCATCAGGAAAACTCCAACTCAGTTCTCAGTCAGCTTCCAGATGCTGGGAGAGAAACTCTCTCTGTCTCTCTGTCTCTGTCTCTCTCTCTCTCAAGAAAACTACAGCTCAATTCTTCAGTCCAGCAGCCCAGGTACCAGATGCTGGGACAATTCTGCTTCCTCTAACAGGAGCCACCAGGAGGAAGATCCCCAATTCTGTCTCTCTGTCTCTAGAACTCTTCTTATATACACACACTGGCCTCCTGTCTCAGCCAACCCCCTCTTACCACGTCAGGACAGGAGAAGAGCTCTCACTTTCCATACTTAGCCCTAAGTTACTAAGTGCTTAGTATCTGCTAAATTGATTGCTGCTACATTGCCATACTTGATGCTTCTTCCTTCCCCTGCTTTCTTGAATTTCCACAGTTCACCACTTATACTTTGTGATTGAATTAAGGTGACTAGAATGCACTGATTTCTTATTGGTGTCTCCTTATGTTACTTCAGGGATCAGTTCAGAGATCATCTCCTCTGCAGAACCTTCTCTAATATTTCCTCACCTTTTAAAAGCTCTCTTTTTCTTCCTTCAGTAGACTAGAAGCTCCTAGAGGACAAGAAATATTCTAGTTTTGCCTTTGTATGCCAAAGGACAAGCAAAATTATTACCTTACCTCATAAGTGTTTGATTCATTGAATTAAACATTATAAATAGAATTACAATTATTTCCTTGCTGGTCAAATTTTCTTTGTCATGGTTCTCCTGTGCCTCTGATCACTCTTTCTTGTCTCTTCTGTTTTTTCTATCCAGGCTTCCTTAACCTGGGGTCTGAGAATTTGTTTGTTTTAGTATTTTTTTGTAACTCAGGGCTCAAGTCTATTTCTATAAAACTCTTCTCCTTTACAACGAATGATTACTCAATGTTCTATTCCTTTGTGAATGTAGGGTTGGACAGAGTTTAAGAGAGAAGACATCCTTTTTCTGGTTTCCAAAAAAGCACATTCAGTTCCATTTTTTCTTTAGGGAGAAATTACTGGAGGAAATTGGGAAAAGAAGGAAAGAGAATAAGTATTTACATAGTACTCGGGGAAGGAGGGGATGTTCATTTATGCAGTACCTATTATCTGTCAAGTACTATGCTTAGAACTTTTAAAATTCTTTACAAGTATTATTGCATTGTATTTTCACAAAAACTCTGTGGGGTAAGTACTATTATTCTCATTCTACAGTTGAGGAAACTGAGGCAAACAAGAGTTATGTGACTGGCCCAGAATCACACAGCTAATAAGTGAAAGGTAGAATATGAATTCAGGCCTAACCTGACTCCAGACTTAGTGCTCTATCCACTCTGCCATCATCTGCCTTTAGTTTAAAGATTCCCTGAAGACATTTAGAAGAGTCAAGTCCCTATGCCCAATTTACCATATTAGAGACTTTAGACAGGTGTGGAGAACCTGTGGCCTTGAGGCTACATGTGGCCCTCTAGGTTCTCAAGTTCAACTCTTTGACTTAATCCAAACTTCATAGACCAAATCCCCTTAACAAAAAGATTTGTTCTATAAAACTCTGACTCAGTCAAAAGGCCACACTCGAGAACCTAGAAGGCCGCAGGTTGCCCACCCTTGCTAGGGAATTTCACTTGGGTTTCATGGGGCATCTCTTTCTGAAGGGAGTCTGAAACAGTGTGTCTTTTTTGTGAAACTCTTACCAATTCAAACCCTGAGGTAGACAGAGCATCAAACAATCAATCTCCACCAATGAGGTGAGTCTTATGCAAATAAATTGAGCCCCAGCTTAAATTCCAATAGCCATATTACAAAGTAATTTAAAAAAACGATATTCTGAGAAAAGGTTCATAGGTTTCTCTAGAGTCTAGACTGACAGGTCCATGACACATGAAAGCTTAAGAAACTCTGCTCTGTTTCTTCCTGACTTCTAAGTGTTGGATCTGTGTGTCCTAGGCCCTTCGCTCCTTTTTTTCCACATTGAATTGCCACCTCTATGCTGATTATTCTCCAAAATAATTCTCCTTTCCATCTCCCCCAGATTCCATTCCCAAACTTCCAACCGTCCAGTTCATCTACTTGTCAACACCTGAAATCTCAGCATGACCAAAACTTCACTTGTCTTTTTCTGTCTCCCTCAATCTCCTAGTTCAGGTTCTCTTCCTTTCCACTTTCGTATTTTTGCTGATGATTCTCTCTTCTACTCGCTCAGCTTCAAAGCCACATTCATTGACTGACTCCTCTTTCCTTATCCATTCATGTGTTAAATCCTTTAAAATCAATTACCACAGTATATATTCTACTCTTCCTCTCCTTTCTACTTCCAATGCTATCGCCCTACTTGAGACCCCTGAGTTTTCACTTTCTACCTTAACTATCTTAATGCAAGTGCCTGGAACATTATGTTAAACACTGAAGTAGATACAAAGTTTGCCTGAGATATGGTATCTGCTCTTAAGTAGCTTGCCTCTAGCAAGCATTTATTAATTATTACAGGAGAGAGTATGTCTCAAAATATTAAAAGAGAAGAACTGGGGAGGCAGAGTAAAAATGGTGCAGTAAAGGCAGGGGTTTACCTGAGCTCTAACCAAACCCTTTCAAATACCTTTAAATAATCACTGTAAACCAATTTTAGATCAACAGATCCCACAAAAAGTCAGAATGAAACAATCTTCTAGGCCATGACATCTTAGAAGGTAGGCAAAAAAGATCTTTTGCACCATCTTTTGAATGAAAGGAGCACAATCCAGAGGAGGCTGCACAAGAGCAGAATGTGCTCTAGTAAATAGGGGGCAGACCTTGACTGAATCAGTGACAGCAGTGGTGGTTTCCAGATTTCTCAGAGCACAGATGCCAAAGACAACTTAGAAAGTCAGCAGGAAAGGCCAGTCTCACATGCATGAGAGTTGAGCACAATCTAGCACAGGCCACACCAGTGCAGACATGGTCCTAACAAACCAGGAGTAGGCCTTGGGAGTCTCTAAATTAGCAGTGATAGCAGCTGCTTGCAAAACTCTCAGCCCACAGATGATAAGGGGATTGAACAAGTGATCAGAAGGAAATTACAGAACTCTTTCTGCTGGAACCAGGGACAGAATTCTATTGCTTTACCCATACTCAGATCCCAGTCACAGTCCTTAGTGGCAGTCCCAGGATAAAGGGATTAGGACACCAGAGTTTATGGCTGCCTTGGAGTGGGGACCCAAGGCAGAAAAGAGTGTTTGTGATAACTCAAAGACCAGAGAACAGGCCAGGAAAGTAGTAAGCAGAACTCTCCTTAGATCATACCCCTTTTGAGGAATTGAAAATTTACAAGTCCCTGAAAGAATCTCTGAAAACAGCTGCTCAAAAACCCTGAAGCTTGGGACGGTAAATTTGCCATCCTGAAAGCAGAGCCCTACCTTAACAAAGAGTTAAAATTTAATCAATAGGCTAGGAAAATGGGCTTAGAAATGAAAATTAACATGGTGACAAGGAAGATAAAAAAAAGAAAACACTCAGAAGAACAAGATATCAATGTTAAAGCTCCTACATTGAAAGTATAATTTTAATGGTCAAAAACTACCTATTTAACTTGGGGTTTACGGGTTAGGTTTCTTTTTCCAAAGACCAAGCCTTAAATCCAATTCACTCTGGATCTTAAGGATTGAACGATAGTTCCTTTTGTAAGCACCACTTAATGGTTATTTTTTGGATCTTCCTGGCTTAGAGTGAATTTAAATAGTAACTAATTCTCTTTGGACCAGCAACCCAGGGAATTTTCCCCTCTCAGTTAGATTTTCTTTTTCATTCCTTGATTCACTTCTTAGTGAAGCCTATTCACTGAATGGCTATTGCCTCATGCAAAGTGAGAATCTGAAAAGACCTTAGCTTAAAAGGGCCAAGGTCTCCCATTGTATCCTGGGCCATCACCAGCCATCTTGAACAATATCTGGCCACTGGACCCAAATGTTTCTGGAGGAGAAAGTGAGACTGGTGACTTTCCATAGACCTTTCTCACTCAAATCAAAGTCAATTGTAAGTCATGTCATCATCAACCTGATATCATGGTCCTCTTAGAGGATGAAGAACAAATTACAACCTATGAGTAGTCCAAGTTGCCTGAATGAGGACGCAGCTGGCTAATTCCAGTTGAGCACCTCACTTCCTCCTCTCCCCTTCCCTCCCTTCTCCTTCTATGTCCCCTTACTTGATGGTGTTCTGTCCAAAGGAAGGTAAATTGTGATATCCAAAAACTACCTAGTTAACTTAGCATTCACTGGCCAGATTTCTTTCTCAAAGATCAAGCCTTAAACTTAATTCACTCTGGATCTTATGCATTGGACAACAATAGGTTCCCTGGTCAAGCACCACTTAATGGTTATTTTTGTGCCCTCCTAGCACAGAGTAAATGTAAATAGTAACTTTTCATCTTTGGGTCAGCAACCCTGAGGGTCTCCCACTAGCAGTTTGATTTTTATGTTTTTCTTTTTTTTTTAATTAAAGGGCCCTTCCCTTGATTTACTTCTTAGAGAGGCCTATTTATGGAATTGGCATTGCCTCATGTAAAGTGATAATCTTAAAAGACAGCTTAAAAGGGCCAAGGTCTCCCACTTCATCCGGGACTATCTCCAGTCATCGTGATCAATGTTTGACCACTGGACCCAGATGGCTTGGAGTAGAAAGTGAAGCTTGTGATTTTGCACAGCTCTTCCCCACTCAAATCAAAGTAAACTGCAAGTAATGTTGTCATCAACCTGATGTTATGGTTCTCTTCAAGAAGGAAGGATAAACCACAACTAAAACCTTCAGGGGAAAATATGGCTATTTAATGAATTAGAGGACTTTCAAGCATTCCTGGAAAAGACCAGAACTGAATGGAAAATTTTACTTTCTAACACAAGACTTAAGAGAAGCATTAAAAGGTAGACAGGCAAGGAAAATCATAAGGGACTTAATAATGTTAAACTGTCTACATTCCTACATGGAAAGATGATAGTTGTAACTAAAACTTTCTTATTATTAAGGCAGTTAGAAGGAGTATATATAGACAGAAGCGACAGAAGTGAATTGAATACAAATGGATGACATCTTAAGGCAAAAATAAGAGGCGAGAGAGGAATGTACTGGGAGAAAGGAAAATGGAGAGATAGAGTGGGGTAAGTTATGTCCATAAAAAAGGAAGAAAAAGCATTAACAATAGAGGGGAAGATGAGGGAGGGAGGTGAGAGGGAGTGAATGATTCTTACTCTCATCAGAATTGTCTCAAAGAGGGAATAAAATACATGCACAACTGGGTATAGAAATCTATCTTACCCAACAAGAAAGTTAGAGGGGAAAGAGAGAAAAGAAGGATGAGATTGGGGAGGGGGTAGTCAGAAGAAAAACACTTTTGAGGAGAAACAGGGTGAAAAGTGAGAGAATGGAATAAACAAGATGAGGGATAGAATAGAGAGAAATATAGTTAGCAATAGTAATTAAGAAAAAAATATTGAAGCAAGTTTCTCTGATAAAGGACTCATTTCTCAAACATATAGAGAACTGAGTCAAATTTATAAAAATGAAAGCCAATCCTCAGTTGAAAAAATGATCAAAAGATATGAACAGTTTTCAGATGAAGTAATCAAAGCTATCTATAGCCATATGAAAAAAATGCTCTATCTCACTATTGATTAGAGAAATGTAAATTAAAATAATTCTGAAGCATTTTCTCATACCTATTAGATTGATTAATAAGACAGAAAAGAAAATGACCAATGTTAGAGGGCATGTGGAAAAATGAGACTGCTAATGCACTGTTGGTGGAGTTGTGAACTGATTCAAACATTCTGTAGAATAATTAGGAACTATACCCAAAGGGTTATAAAACCATGTATACACTTTGACCTAGTAATACCACTATTAGGTCTATATTCCAAAATAGATTTAAAAACAAAAGGAAAAGATTTCATATGTACAAAAATATTTATAGCAACTCTTTTCTGGTGGCAAAGAATTGGAAATTGAAGGCATATTCATCAAATGAGGAATGGCTGAACAATTTGTGGAGTGTGATTATGATGGAATACTATTATGGTTTAAGAAATGATGAACAGGATGCTCTCAGGAAAACCTGGCAAGATTTACATGGTCTGATGCAAAGTGAAATGTGCTATGTACAAGGTAACAACAATATTATGTGGCGATCAGCTGTGAATGGCTCAGCTATACAATGATTCAAGACAACTAAGAAGGAATTATGATGAAAAATATTATCCATTCAAAGAGAAAGAGCTGTTGGTGTATGAATACAGATTTAAAGCTACTTTTTTATTTTATTTATTTTTCTTGAGTTGTTTTGTCTATGTTTTCTTTCACAGCATGACTAATATGGAAATGTAATGCATGACTACACGTGTACAACTTATATTGAATTTCTTTCCTTTTCAGTAGGGAGTGGGGTATGGGGAGAGAGGAAGGGAGAAAGTTTGGAATTCAGAGTTTTAAAAACAAATGTTAAAAATATTTTCACATGTAATTGGGGAAAATATAATGCTAAATAAATAATCAAAACAATTTTTAAAAAAGAAAGAGGGACTTTATGTGGTTGATTAAGAGGGGGTTATAACAATAATGCAAAATTCACAACACCCATTGTGGTTATGAATATGTTGGTATAGTTGTGAATCACAAAATGTAGCAGAATCTCCACATGGAGGGCAGAACCAAAGCCTTTATTCAAATACCAGAAAACTGAGTCCCAGAACCAGAAATCCAAAGTCATTACAGTAGCCACAAACTTGGTACACATGGTAATTGCAGTGAACACCCACATTCTCAGGCCTTCACAACAGAACAGGCTCCTTCAAGCAGGGATCTTCCTCTGTCACTCATGGCAGCTCCTCAGCCTGGTTCTTGGAAGTTGAAATTTCCCAAAGGAAAGGTCTCAGCAGAAGTTCCCAGAAGGAAGGTCTCACAAGAAATTGCAGCCTCCAGATGCTCATTGAGAGAAATTCCGACTGTCCTGCTGGTGTTCTTCCTTCTATACAGTATAGCACCTCTCTGTTCTGCCCCTTCTTGTTACATCAGCAACTTCCTTGCAAGGTGTTAACTACTTCAGCGTTAATTAAATAGCTTAAACAAGGTGTTAACTTGAAACAAGGTGCTAAGTACCTGCTTACTTGCCAATACAAAGGGGCATAGAAGATCTTCAGATTCCATTAACATTACAGGAGTATATTTCAAACATGGGGGAAGGGCAGTATGAAGATAGAGAGGATGGAGAGAAAAATATGTAGTATTTATTATTAGCACTTTATGGTGTATAAAATACATTAATTCAGCAAGCTCTATGGATTCTCAACAGCTCCTGTGGGCAGGAACTATTTTTGTTATTCAGTTGTGTCATATTTTTTTTGACCCCATTTGGAGTTTTCTTGGCAAAGACTTTATAGTGGCTTATCATTTCCTTCTTCAGTTCACTTAGCAGATGAGAAAACTGAGGCAAACTGTGCCCAAGGTCACACACTAATAAGCGTGCAAGGTTGGTTTGAATTCAAGGTCTTCCTGACAGGCCCATCAATCTAACCTCTGCAAGACCTAGCTGCCACAGTAGTGATTATTATTATTCTTTTTTTACAGATGAGGAAATTGAATTAGACACAAGTTGTAAATGACTTTCTTCGTGGGGTCACACCACTATTGAGTCAGCCCCCTTTCCTTGTCCATTCATCTGACAACTCCAGTGGACTCAATTGCCACAATAATATCTTGGATCCTTCCTCTTCTTTCTATTTCTACTGCTTTCACTCTATTTGGGAACCATGGATCTTCACCTCTTGCCTAATATAACTGGATACCACAAACCCATGAAATGCAGAACATTGTATTAATATGGTAAGCACTGAGGGAGATTTGAACTGAAGTCTTCTAATTGCTTCTTCCCATTCCAAAACTGAGTCCCCCATTCAAGTATTTGGTCTCTTCCTACCCTCTCAAGTTTGGATTTCCTCCTCACTCTGCCTCTTTTGCCCTGATTTGGTCTCATCCCCACCCCCTCCTTCTTTTTCTCTTCCAAAATGGCTTCAGCCTGAAGTTCCTGGAGTAGAAGTCCTGGAACCAGATGTGGGTCCCAAGCCTGGGAAGTTTGAGCACAATTGTCATAGAAGATGAAGATAGATTAATTGGTCAGTAAGGGGTGCTGGATGAAGAGGAGACACATGACTCTCCCCTTGTGGCTGGGGCTGCCTGGGGCTGCCTGGGGCTGCCTGGGGCCTGAGGACCCGGATGAGGACAGCTATTCCTGGGAATAATTCTCCCTTTTTCACTTCTGTGCCTACCCCCTTCTGAGGTGGAGCCCAGTCACTGGAAGGACTGATGCTGCTTTCCCAGCCAGTGTTGTCAGACAGTGTTCCAAAAGTTTGTTTCTTTCTGTTCAACACTAGACTACTATGGCCATTTAGTATGATGTGTTGTGTGCCTAATGTATTACACTGTTTCACCACGCTATTTCTTATCCGGTACCAGATTGTTCTGATGATTACTGTTTTGTAATGCAGTCTGAGATCTGGTACACCTAGGCCAACTTTTTCTCATTTTTAAAAGTCAGTTCACTTTGTGTTCCTGACCTCTTGTTTTTTTCCAGGAGAATTTTCTTCTTGTTTTTTTTCTGGCCCTATAAAATCATTTTTGGTAATTTGATTGGCATGGAATTGCATGAGTAAATTAATTTGGGTACAATTATAATTTTATTATATTGCCATGGCCTCCCCATAAGCAATCAATATTGCTCCAGAGTTTAGATCAGACTTTATTTGTGTGAAATGTGTTTTGTAAATTGTTCATATAGTTCATGATTTTTCTTGGCAGGGAGAATCCCAAGTATTTTGTGTTGTCTACAATTATTTTAAATGGAAATTCCCTTTATCTTGCTGGATTTTGTTGGTAATATATAAAAATTCTAAGGATTACATGAATTTATTTTATATTCTGCAACTTTGCTGCAGTTGTCAATTATTTCAACTTTTTTTGTTGATTCTCTAGAATTTTCAATGCAGACCATTATATCTAAAAAAAAGGTTTCTATTTCTCATTGCCTGTTCTAATTAAATTTCTTTTTTTTTCTTATTACTAGAGTTAGCATTGCAATTAAAAAACTGAATAATAGTGGTGATAATGTGCATCCATTCTTCACCCTGATCTAATTGGGAAGGGTTCTAGCTTATGCCCAGAATGTCTGATAATGCTTGTGGATAGTTTAAAATAGATTGTTGTTTTTGTTGTACAGTCATGTTTAAAACTACCTGACCCCTTCAACATGTCCATGGGGTTTTCTTGGCCATGATCCTGTAGTGTCTATGATGCCTTTTAGCAAGATGTAGTTTCTCTGATTATCCTTTTTAATTTTCTTTTTGATTTTGATTTTTGTGAAACCATATTTTACTTCATCTCAACCATAATAGATTCTGCTTCAGTTCCTAATTTTAACACTATGTGTCTCTGCTTTAAAAGTATGTTTGTTGCAAATATGCAGACATAGCAAACATGGTGTTGGATTCTCTCTCTCTCTCTTTTTTTTTTTTTTTGTAATCCCAAGCTATCTGCTTCCATTTTTATGGAAGAGTTTATCCATTTCGCATTCACAGTCATGATTATTAAATATGTATTTCCCTCTACCCTATCACCTCTTTCCCTTTTACCAGGGTTATCCTTACTCTCTCACTTTGCACATTGTGTCTCATCAAAAGTCTCTTTTCCCCTACCACTTCTGAACTCACCCCATTGCATCCCAATTTCTCTCAGTGTCTTCTCTTCTATACCCAACTCAGTATGCATCTTATCTCTTCCTTGAGCCAGTTCTGATGAGAGTATTACAAGCCACATCCTCTTCCCCTGCACTCTAAAAGTTCTTCCTTTTTCACCTCTTTTGTATGGGGTAATTTACTCCATTCTATCTCTCCCTTCCCTCTTCTCCCATGGCAGTCCTCTTTCTCATACCTTTATTATCTTGAAATCATCCTGTCATAGTCAACTCATACCCTGACCCTTCATCTAACTGCTCAAAGAATGAGAAGGTTCTGAGGAGTGAAAATTATCATCTTCCCACATAGAAATGTAAATAGGTATTGAATCTTTTATGATTTTGCATTTATCTTTTTATGTTTTTCTTGAGTCCTGTATTTGAAAGCCAAATTTCCTATTCATCTCTGGTCTTTTTATCAGAAATGCTTAAAAGTTCTTTATTTCATTAAATATCCAATTCCCTACCCCCCCAAACCCCCACCCCACAAAAAGATAAAAAGGATTATACTCAGTTTTTCTGGGTAGGTGATTCTTAGTTCTAATCCAGGCTTGTTTGTCCTCCAGAATATCACTTTGCAAGTCTTCCAATAATTTTAATGTAGAAGCTGCTAAATCTTATTTTATTCTGACTGTGGCTCCATCATATATGAATTATTTCATTTTGCATGCTTCTTGTATTTTCTGTTTGATGCGTAAGCTCTGAAAATTGTCAATAACATTACTTGGGGGTTTCTTTTTGAGATGTCTTTTAGAAGTTATCAGTAGATTCCTTCACTTTCTATTTTCCTCCCTAGTTTTAGGATATCAGGAAAGTTTTCCTTGATAATTTCTTGAAATATGATGTCTAGGCTCTTTTTATATATCATGGCTTTAAGGTATTCCAATAATTCCTGAATTATATTTTCTTGATATATTTTCCTCTTTAATTATTTATTTATTTTTACCTTTTTGCATTCATTTTTGCAAGATTTTGAGTTACATATTTTTCTCCCTGTCTTTCCCTTACCCCCACTCCAAAATGGTGAGCCTACTGAATACCCCTTCCCCCGATCTGTTCTCTCTTACATCCTTCCCCATTACCCTGTAACTTTCTAGTAGGGCAAGAAGGATTTCTATACACCAGCATCTGTATATCTTATTTCCCAGTTGCATGTAAAATACATTTTTTTAAAAACAAACATTTGTTTTTAAAACTTTTGAGTTCCAGATTTTTTGCCTTCTTCCCTCCTCACCCACCCTTACTGGGAAGATAAGCAATTCAATATAAGTTGTACATGTGTAGGTATGCAAAATATTTCCATAGTAGTTATATTGTGGAAGACTATATTTACCTCCATCCTATCCCACTCCTCACTTATTCTATTTTCTACTTTGACCCTGTGCCTTTTCAAAAGTATATGTTTCTAACACTCTTTCCCCATCTGTCCTCCTTCCATCATCCACCCTCTTATCCCCTTCCCCCCTACTTTCCTGTAGGGTAAGATACCCAATTGAGTTTGTCTCTTTTTCCCTCCTTAAGCCAAATTCAGTTAGAGTAAGGTTGTGCCATTCTCTTTCACCTTTCTGCTCTTCCTCTCCATTGTAATAGTTTTCTCTTGCCTCTTTTATATGAGATAATTTGTCCTATTTCTATCTCTCCCTTTCTCCTTCTCCCAATAAATTCCTCTCTCACCTCTTAATTTTATTTTTTAGATATCATCCCTTCATATTCAACTCATCCTGTGCCCTCTGTCCATGTATACAGGTATATGCATATGCCCACACTCACATATATATTTATATACACATACACTCTTCTATATATACATATATATTCCCTTCAACTATCCTCATACTGAGAAAAGTCTTATGAGTTGCAATTATCATTTTTCCATGTAGGAATGTAAATAGTTCAACTTTAATAAGTTCCTTATGATTTCTTTTTCCTATTTACCTTCTTATGCTTCTCTTGCTTCTGATATTTGAAAGCCAGATATTCTGCTCAGCTCTGTTTTTTTTGTCAAGAATTCTTGAAAAGCCTCTATTTCATTTAATGACAATATTTTCCCCTGAAGCATTATACTCAATTTTGTTGGATAGATGATTTTGGTTTTAATCATAGCTCCTTTGACCTCTGGAATATCATATTCCAAGCCCTTTGATCCCTTGTGTTATTCTGATTGTGTTTCTACAATATTCAAATTGTTTCTTCCTGACTGCTTGCAGTATTTTCTCCTTGACCTAGGAACTCTGGAATTTGGCTATAATATTCCTAGGAGGTTTTTTTTTGGATCTTTTTCAAGAGATTATTGGTGAATTCTTTCAATTTCTATTTTGCCTTCTGGTTCTAGAATATCAGGGCAATTTTCCTTGAGAATTTCTTGAAGGATGGTGTCTAGGCTTTTTATTTTTATTTTATTTATTTATTTTTTTATCATGTCTTTCGGGCAGTCCAATAATTTTTAAATTATCTCTCTTAGACCTATTTTCCAAGTCAGTGGTTTTTCCAGTATGATATTTCACATTGCCTTCTATTTTTTCATTTGTTTGGGTCTGTTTTATAGTATCATGATTTTTTCAGTGAGCTTTTGTATCTCCATTTCAATTTGTCCAGTTCTATTTTTAAGGAGTTATTCTCTCCAGTGACTTTTTGTGCCTATTTTACCACTTACCCAATTTGGTTCTCTTTTTAAGATATGATTTTCTTCAGTATTTTTTGTGACTCCTTTACCAAACTGCCCTCTTTTCATAATGGTCTTGTATCACCTCTCCCTTTTCTCTCCCAATATCTCCCCAATTTGTCCTCTACCTCTCCTATTTGATTTTAAAAATCCTTTTTGAGCCTTTCTAGGAATTTTTTTTTCTGAGCCTGTGCTCCATTTACATATTTTTTCTTTCAGGCTGACCATGCAACAGTTTTGATTTAATTGTCTTCATCTTAGTTTGTATCTTGATTTTTCTCTGTGACCATAGTAACTTCCTGTGATCAGTTTCTTTTTTTGTTGTTTGCTCATTTTGTGTGTGTGTGTGTGTGCACGTGCATGTGTGTGTATGTGTGTGTGTGTGTGTACTTTTTACTTTATTCTTATTTATATCCTTTTTTGCATATACTTTAAATTTTATTTTAGAATTGGATTTTCCTCCCAGGGAGAAGGGTACATTATCCAAACTTCAGGTTTTTGAATCTACTATTTTCAGAAGTACTTCTTGGGGTTTGTAAGTTTCAATTTCTTCCAAGGTGTTATGATCTTAAATGAAGTATAGTCTCTCCTATCTTTTTGTCTTTGAGTGACCACAAGCAGTCCTCTCTGAAGTGGAACTGTTATTAAGATCCAAGCTCACCTAAGGACATAAGTGCTTTCTTATTATTCTAGCATTTTTACTATAATTTATCTTCTCCTGCAGTAACAAATATCATTATTCCTTCCTGTCTTTGACTTGATGCTATCATGGCCCCTGCTTTTCTCTGAATGACCAAAGGTACTGTTCTGTACTCTGGGACTATGACCAGTGTCTTTGCTTACCTGTGGCCAAAAGTGCTATTGATGGGGTGTTTGCGTTCAGACCCTAGCCCTAAAATCATGTCTCTGGAAGCCTCAAAATCTCTCAAGTATGCCCCTGTCTTGTAAGAAAATTTCCACTTATTCTCTTTTTGAGGTAGCAAGCCTGTGGAAACTGGTATGTTTTCAGAGCATGTGACTCCAGTCCCAAATGTCTTGTTTGTTGAGCAACCTTAGGCTAGGTATGTTTCTACAGAGAGAAAGCTTGTAGTAACTGGAATATTATCAGAAAGACTGTCTCTTGTCACCATTTTCTTTTCCTTTGAGTGTTTTGAGACTAGATTTGCTTCCACAGAGAGCAAACCTGTAGTGACTGGGATGTTCTCAGAGCATGTGTCTTCAGCTTCTCTTTACCTTCCAAATGCAACTCAAATTGTGAGACACACCTTTTCTGCTAGCTTCATAAATTGTCTTGTGTTAGAAAATGGTTTCATCTAGACTTTTTCTTGGTTGTGCCACCTCAGAATTTTATTTAAGGTGTTATTTTAATGTTGTTCGAAGGGGGAGTTTGGGATAATTCATGTGAGTCCTTGACTTTACTGTATCATCTTGGATTGCTCAAAACTCATTATTTAACCAATATTCTTTAAGGTTATAGGAAGGATTTTGCTGTACATTTTTCTAAGCCATGAAGGGAAATAATTTACAATCAAATGGGAATTTCCCCTATCTTAGCAGGGGCATGTCTTAGACTTGTATATTCTTGATAAAATGCCATTTCTACTTTGAAGGAAAAAGAAATGCTCTCCTTTGTAACCAGAATGTTTTTTAGTCTGATAGTTATGAAGACTTATTATCTCATTTCTTACTACGTGAGTTTGAATGTACCAGAGAACAGTTGAGTAAGGCTGTTCTTTCATCAGGCTTAGGATGATGATTGTCACTTCTTTATCAGAATGAAAAGAGATAGAGAAAGGGAAAAAAAAAGTCTCACTTTTTATAATGGACACTATACATGTACATTTTTCCTTCCAGAGTGTCCTATTGAAATGTTTTAACTGAGAGATATGACAATATTTCACCCACTTTGAATTGTCATTGTATGTTCAGTCTGTGTATTAGGAGATGAGAATGTGCAGGATAAATATCTACCAATTCTTAGCTAGGGGCTGGGTTATAAAATAATGGTGATAAAACCAGACACTGGAAACAGGAAATGACCCATTATATGAATAATGTGTTCTCTTGTGCCCAATGACAAATAAAAGATCAAAACTATTCTAGGCAAAAGTTATGTGATGGTAGCTATTACCACACTAGCACTGTTTTGGTTTTTTTTTCTCCCTAAAGGGATCAAAGTCAAAACCTGCTCAAGGGAGCAAATGAACAGAGCTTTGATTGCTGTAATTTAGCTATAACTACATATTCTTTCATATATTTGTGTGGCTGGCAGTTTCTGGTAGTTCACAAAAATGAAAAACTTAAAGTTTTTACAGGTTTAGACTTTTTTAAATGTCCATTAAATTTTCTTAATCACACAAAAAATATACTTCATCCTGTTATTCTATTTTTTGTTAAATATCCAAGTTGTGAATACTTTTGTCTTCATGATATGAGAAGAGAAATTGTGTAAATATACACTAGAAATATAATGAGTTTAATTACTTCCTCAATGCAGAAATTCTTATACTTGTAATACTTACAGGCAGTCCCTATTGTGCTGAGACTAAAGGGATTTTGCCCTCGATAAAGGAGGAAAGAGACTCAAACCATAAATTATTTTGTTTAAGAAGGCTTTTTGTTATGTTTAAATGAGTGTGGTCTAGTATATTATGTCAATACTTGAAGATGCCCAAAAGTGTCTGTTTGACACACAGCTATACTAAGTATTGGACTTGTATTGGCTATTACTATATTCTTGTGCCAGAAAAAAAGGAAGAAAATTTCTGTCATCTGCCCAGTTCAGTTTTTATGAAATTTATCTCATGCCCCAAAGCTTCTTAGGGGCATCTTTCAACTTTCAAAGAATGATGGAAAAAGTAGTTGGTGACATGAATTACCTAAAATTGTGTGGTGTTTTTTGATGATGTCAGTGTATTTGCAAATCTTCCAAAAAGAAGAAAACAGAAAGAATATAAAATTTTTGGATTAGGTAGAAGAAAATAGGTTAAATTTTTAAATTGATAAATGGCAGTTTTGTGAAGTTCCTACGAAGTATATAGTTCACATGGCAGCATGATAAGTCATGAGATCCAACCTAGACAAAAGAAATTCACTCTTGATTTGCTTATGCCTAGAGAATCTGTGAGATCTAAGGACGTTTCAAGGACTTAGTGATTATAATTTCAAATTTATTAGCAAATATATTAATATTAAAAAATGACTGGATGGCCATATTACACACACACATATATCTACACAAACATGCACATGCATATTCACAAATCAAATATATATGTATATATGTATATAAACACATAAACGTATATTTATATGTGTGTATATATGAAATAGCAAGAAAGGGGGCTATACTTAAACAAAACAAAAAAGAAAGGCTTAGGAGACCAAGGGACAAGCAGAGGTGAACAAGCTATCAAAGCATTCTTCATTTGCCTCGCACACCAATCAAGGTTAGCCTATGCAGATTCATTGAAAGCCTTTGATACTGCTTACTGAAGCCAGCTTGGAGAGTTGAGGAACAGTTCTGTACTAAGATAGAGATGTTTACCAGAAACCAGTTGCCATTTGGCAGCAGAGGCTTAAGACACAGCAAGACAATACAGAATAAATAAGCTGGAGTCGTTGGCTTCAAAGTGGGCTGCCATTGAGAATTCAAAGATTGTTTATATAGATTAGATTTACAGATGTGGAATGACAACAGTATGTGGACCTATAGTCCATCCTGTGTCATGTTAGATTCTGCTTTCCAGAGGTGAGTACCAGCATCTCTCAGTCAACTATGAATTAAAAACTCACTATAGGAAGGGGAAAATTAATGGAGATAGGGATGCCTTTTTCCAAAAGTTACATTTCTCTGATACTATGGTAGTATCTAAAGAAGATGTAGAAGCCTTTTGGAACACCTAAGGCAAATGGCAGTATAGCTGAAAATCCTGGACTTCCACAGGGCACATGCTGTGTATACATTGACCTCACATTATTGAATTCACCTTCTTTGCCTCAGTCATCTGTGAATGACTGGCAAAACGAGCAGGCAGTAATATTTTGTGAGAAGTGTCGTAAGACACAAGACAAGTGGTGATTCCAAGAAACCCAAGTGCCTATCTCCTCAAAGAGCCCAGATAAGGAAACAATGAAATATTTTAGAGATATGCAATGGGATACGGAATCAGACTGCCACCATTCCCAGATACTATTCAAGGAAATAGTTGGTACCTTTACTCATCAGTACATAAAATATTATTTCTGCTTTTTTTGCTATTTTATGGGCTTACCGATGTTTAGTGTGCCATTATGGACTAGAGAATCACAAATAAGCAAGATTCAAGAAAATAAATTTCTGAAAGTGGAAAGCCTTCTGAGGAAACTTTCAAACCCTAGGTGGACTAGGAAAAAGCTTCTGGAGAAGGTGATGTATCTTGGAGGATGATGAAGATTCAAAGAGACAGTGGTAAAGAGAAAGTTAATTCTAGGCTTTGGGGACAACCTGTACCAAAGTAGACATATGGGAAACAGAGAGTAAAATATAAAGAATTAACAAGAAGACCAATTTGACTGGAATACAAAGTGCATGGAAAAACCTGAACCAGGAGTAAGGAAGACACTTTCAAATTACTAATTATTAACTGCATGACCTGAGCAAGTTTCTTAAATTTTGTGTACCTCAGTTTCCTCATTTGTAAAATGGAGATAATAACACCCAACTATGATATTGTGAGGATTTAGCACAATGCCTAGCACAGAGAAAAATTTGTAAAATGCTTGTTTCCTTCTTTCCTAATAAGGTTAAAAAAAGCAGAATGGAGTCAGATTATAAAGGTATTTAAAGGCCAAACAGAAAATTTTAAATTTGATCTTGGAGACAATAGGGAGTCCATTGAATCTACTGAGTAAAAAAGTGATATAGCTAATCTCTGCTTTAGAGAAAAAACAAAACAAAACAAAACACCAAACTGTTGGTTGTGTGGAAGTTGGATCAGAGTAGGCTTGAGAAGGGAAGATTACTAAAAAGGCTATTGTAGTCATTCAGTTGAGATATGAGGGTCTGAAGTAGGGTAGTAATTGTTTAAGTATGTTTATAAAGTAAAATAAATTTTATGAGAGAAGGAATAATATATGAAAACTGATTTGAAATGTAGAGTGAGAGGGAACTGTCAAGGAAAACTGAAGTTATAAACATGTGTAACTGAAAAAAAATATTACTTTCATCAAAAATAGGAAGTTTGGAAGGGTCTCGGATCAGCTACTTTTTAGCCATGTGAGTTAGGGCAAGTCATATACCTATCTGAGATTCAGTTTCCTCAGTTGTTAAATGCAGATAATAACACTGGCATTACTTCTTGCACAGCATTGTTATGAGGAAAGTTTGATGCACTATGAAACTGCACAAATAGGTTATATTATTATTTTTGAAAGAATCTGACATATGAGGTGTTTCATAGAGAACACAGGCCTCACTGAGGTTACCAAAGTAAGTGACCCAGTGACCAGAATTGAATCAAAGGGCAAAGGCATGAGGCAAATAAAAAGTTAGAGGAGAAAGCCAATGGTAAGATGAGCTTATTCATTCTTTTTTTTTTTCTTTTTTTTTTATTTTCTGACTTTTTAATTAATTAATTTATTTATTTTTAAATTTTATTATAGTTTGCATCATTCATTTCCACAAGATTTTGAGTTATATATTTTCTCCCTCTCTTTCCCCCACCCACCGCCCCAAAACAGCCATCCCAGTGTGTCCCCCCTCCCCCAGTCTATTCTCACCTA
>CM053591.1:96012975-96030863 GCA_028646515.1 Pseudochirops corinnae
ATATATATATATATATATATATATATATATATATATATACACACACATACATAGAGACACATATATGTACAACATATACATGCATATATTTGCATTTGTTCTGTAAAACTTACATATACATATATTTGCATTTTTGTTACAACTAAGACTGAAAACAAAGTAAATAGTCATCAATTAGGGACTGACTAAATTAATTATGGTGCATGAATATAATGAAATATTACTGTATCATTTAAAAAAAATGGTAAACATATTGGAGTCTAAAAAACCTGGGAAGACCTGCATTAATGGGGCATGAAGTGAGCAGAACAACATACAATCTGCCCAGTCTTAACAATGATGTAAAGAAAAGCTCCTTTAGAAGATTTCGGGAATTGTGATCAATGCATTGACCAATCAAAACTTCAGAATACTGATGATAAAAAAGTGTTCTCACATCTTTGCAGATATGTAAATGATTAAAGATAAATAAATATACATTTTAGAATTACTGATTTACAGTTTATTAACTTAAATCAACTTACTGATTGGTTTTACTTTTCTAAATTCATTTATTAGAAAGAGATCCTTCACTGATGAATTGGGTCACTGTAATGTTAATGGAATAGGAAGATTCTCCCCACCGATAAATAGGCCTAATACATGGAGCTTGTGATTACTTGGAACCTGTGATCATATGGACCCTGAGTCACATGGAATCCAGTGTGTGAGAGGAGCTTGCCTGAGGAGGAAAGAGAGAGCCTGGGCAGAGAGCAGAGAGAGAGAAGCAGCCTGAGTGGGCTGAGGGAGGAATCTTGCCTTGGGAACTTGTTTGTGGGGAGACCTAACAGAGAGAAGGTTTAAGATGTTGGCGCTCCCTGGATTATTAATAAGTATCATGTTAAATCTTATCTCCTGGTAACCAAATGATGTTCCAAATAAATATTTTGGTTTTGCCTTTGAGGGAGAAAGTTTATTATATTTTGAAAATCTACCCTGGAAATATATATGCGTATTCATAGTGGCTGCTATTGTATCATACTGGTTTCATGACAATAATGCCAAAAAGATAAAAGAACATTAAGATTTTTTTGAAGATATGAGATAGCAGAATGATGTTTAGTGGAGTACACAAACCAAAAAGGACACATACCTTGAATACAACATAAGTTCACAGTTTAATAAACAGTAATTTATGTTCTTTTTATTGAAATATTAATCTTGGGCAATATTTTTAAAATTCAAAGTAACATAGTTTTAGGGCATTTTTGGAATAAATTATAGCTGACCAGTTCTATAGATGAATCTATATATAAAAATGCTATTGCTTGAGGGCCCCTGATGTATTTTCATGCTATCTTCTACAAAGAGTGAGTTCCATTTCAGCCTAAGAGGTATATTATGATAAAATCCCATATTTTCATTAAATACCAACATCTAGAGAGTGTCTATAGTGTCACCAGAGACATGCTGCATTGCTTGATCCATGTGCTTTGTACACTCATACTTAAAGGGCCTTTCTTTATGAGGTTCTACCATTACTTCCATTCCCCTCTACTCCACTTTGGAGTCTCCACTGTTTTGGTTGCTGGAGAAAGATTTCTTTTTGCTTTATTTTTTCTAAGTTTATGGTTTGTGGCCTTTGGTCAGCTATATGGTATTAGATAGAATGCTGGGCCTGGAGCCAGTAGTTTAAATCCCTCCTCAGACACTAGCTCTGTGACCCTAGAAAAGTTACTTAACGCCTATTTCATTCAATTTTCTTATTTGTAAAATGGGGATAAATATAGCATCAACCTCTCCAAGTTGTTGTGAGAATCAAATAAAAGAATAATTTTAAAACATTTAGCATACTTTTAGTCAAAGTTCCTCAGTTAATATCTTTAATCTTGAAAATGATTTCCTTTTCCCTCCAATTAACAGCCAGATAAATTTGGTATTCTGCACCTGTATATTACTAACCAAAACAGATAAGATACTGATATGTGTGTGGGGGTATATTTAGATAGATAGATAGATAGATAGATAGATAGATAGATAGATAGATAGATAGATAGATATACACACACATATATGCACATAACACATGTAATGTATATAAATATGTGTATTATATACATGAATCCATTATCTATCTAACATAAACAGTTCTACTTGAGATAGCCTTACAAGGATATGTTCTTGCAACTACACTGGATATGTATTAAGATATTGTTTCATTAGGACTACAGATTGCCCAAAAGGACACTGTGCCACAAAGAACTTATGATTTAGTTACACGATAATATAATAAATAAAAAGGTAAGACGATAGACACTAAGTGATTGGAAAGACAATGTATAATCTACAGCAAATTAACTGAGACAAACTAAAATTATTTATAAAAAATATATCTTCTAAAAAGTTTTGATATATATATATATATCTTTTTTGGCTGAAATCACCTGTTTTACATGACTTGGCATCAAATTAGCAAGATTTTGACATAATTATTTAATTCTTATTATAATGCATAGTAAATGTACCATTGAGATAATTTTATTTTTCCATGTCTAGACTTTATTACAGCCCTCAGTTTTCAATGGAATTTGCATCAAAAGATTTCTTATCCTACAGTCTAGGATTCCCAAGAAGTCCATGAGTAGGTTTCTGAGTTGCCTATGAAATTGGAAAATCACATCTTTATTTTCACTAAACTCTAAATTTAATATTATCTTCTATCTTGAATTAAAAATATTATTTTGAGAAGGGGTTAATAGCCTTCACCAGTTTGTTAAAGGCATTTCCTACATACAAAATAAAAAACAAAAGAACAAAGAAAAAAACACTCCAGCTTTGTATACAATGGTATAGGAGGTGTTATTAAGGAAGTGGCACTCAGAAGTTTGGGAATGGTAAAAGAGAATTTGTAAATAATTGTTATAATTGTGATCTATGTAGAAGAGCTTTTTTTGCTGAATTTTATCACTCTCTATAGTAAAGAAAGAGATATCAAAAGCTTTCTTTGTTTTCAAAAAATAAAATAAATGAAGAAGGTAGATTCATGAAGCTATAAGTCACTGAGATTGACACTGATTCCTGACAAAATTCTATAATGTATTTTATTTTTTAAAAAATCTCTTTTTACATGAACTCACTAAACAGTGGGATTATCACAGTGGATTGTTATTTATAAAATCAGAATTTTTCAATGTTATGATTCAGAAAAATCAATTGACATGGATCTGTACAAAGATACAGCTATTTCTGTGACAGTATAGTAAAAACAATAATATTTCTACTATCAAAGTATATTTTTAATTTTTCTTTTTAAGAAAAGTTTTATTGATTGCTCTCTTTTATTATGATCATTTCCAGATTTCCCCATCCTACCCTCAGTGAGTCCTCCTTTCTGACAAAGAAAAATCAATCAAGTGACCACTTAACACTGTTCATGAATCTGACTGTATTTATGACATTTTCATATTTTAAAATATCTGATTTATTTTAATGCTTGTCACATAAATTTTGCAATCAGTAACAACTAGAATTTTTTTTAGTTGTCTGGAAATTAGGTCCATGACAAATCTGGTTACATTCTTACAGCATTTGGATTTTTATGCATACCACCAAGGCAGCAATGGATATCCTTCTGCCTTCACCTAGTCAACTGCACTTGATTATACTGACAGCAATCACTACTAGCAGCAGTATCTTCAAATATGAAGAACAGGGAGACAAGAGTATTTTCATATTATAATAGCATGCAATTCTCATACCTAGTCCATGGAAACTGCCCAATACCATTCTCAGTTTTAAAATAATAGCTGAAGTCCACTTTTATATGATGCTACATGGATTCTATGATTCTCTTTCACCCAGTAACATTCATTTCATATAATATTCTACTTTTTGATAGGGCATGGCAACCTTGCTTCTGTTTTTAAGTGGCAATCCAATTCAATCTGACAGTATTACTGTGCCAATAGACTTTTTTTTTGAATGAAATATGTTGTGTGTTTTAACTGGGGGATCTAAGCTATAAGAAAGAGAATTATAATTAATCTCATATTTAAATACTACTTGTATTCTCCTCTTAATATATGCATATGGTTTGTTCTTACCCTCCCTTTAAGAAATTTAGAGAGGATAAAGAACACATAAAATAAAATGTTTTTAAACCCTGGGAAAAAACTGCAAGGTAATCTAGTATGATCTGTCCTGGTCCTGTTATTTTTAAGACTGATTCTAAGGAGTTTTGTGACTTGCAAAATCATACCACTAATGAAAGAATCAGGCTCCAAAATGAGGAGCTCTGGCTCTGAGAGTTCTCCTTCATTTCCACTGCAAATTATTCTTCTTTATCTCCTTCAGCATCCTTAATTATGTTTCAAACCAAGTTGCTCCTCCCTACCATCTCTGCATATAGCTAATGTGCATAATCAAAAGTCATGAGCACAGTTGAATAACACATTTTAGCAAATTTTGAGAGCAGTTATACTTGGACTACTTGTATTCTCCATCCCTGATTGTGCTCCTGTGAGGGAAATGAATAGAGTGATAGTTAGCCCAGGGACAATGTGGCTTTTCCTCTGCATAATAATATACAGCAATGGGTCAGAGAAAAGATTTTTTTTCTTCTTATATGTTCCTGATAAGAGTGATCTTAATGTCCAAGATTTGCTTTTTTAAAGATATTACTAGTGTGATGTAATCACCCCCAGGCTCTGTCATCTCCATGTTCTTATCCCCTGTGGTGCCTATCTTGTAAGACCCACTTTTCTCCTTAATACTTATTGTGACAAAGGCAAAATTTTCTGGTGAACAGAATTTCTATTCTCCTAATAGAAATGCACCTGAAGTTGAACTGTCTTCTGCACTAACCCTTCCCTTCTTTCTCTGTAAACCCTCTCCCAAGATTGAAATGAATTTTCCCTAATTGCAATAATTTATAGTAATATTACTGGTGATGGAGGGCAAGATTACATTCAGAAGGAGGACTAACACATAGCATCTTCATACCTAAGCTCGTTAAAAAAATACAATTAATTTGTCACCTAATACCTTTAACAACATTTACTTGTCAAACTGTATATGGCTGATTTTAATTCCTTTAGTCCACTGAAAATCACTGAAAAGTTTGCGTTACTAAGCAATAGAAAAATGAATCTTTTGTTTCAGTGAAGTCTGATTTTTTTCTCGATTTCTTCTACACACCTCTAACATTTTCATTTGTAATAATCATTTTTTTTATGTTCAAGATCTATTAAACTCATCCTATTATAAGCTTCTAGAGTGCATGGAGTATCTAATTGATTTTTTTTTCCTCCCCCATCACCTAGCCAAATGTCTCTCATGTTGAATAAATAAATGAAAGAATTTCCAACATCAAGTTTTATAAAGATTACTTCTAAGAAGAATGTGAAAGAGAAGAGTATTACTTGTACTTTTTTCAATTAAAGGGTTATTTCTTCTGCAAAAGAAGTTATATTTAGTGAATCAACTGCTGTGTCATAGGGACCTTAGTTAAACGCAGTGGCTATGGTATTCTCCAGTCCAGTTAGAGGTACCCTTGTGTTTGCTACAGAATATGGTATGATGGATGTATTATACTTTTGTTTTCTCCATATCTTGGGGAAATTATATAAATTACATAAATATATATAATTATCTATCTACCTATATATTTATATATATATATGTGTGTATATATATATATATATATATATATATGTATGTATGTGTATATGTGTGGGCATGTATCTATCCATCTATCTATCTACTTATATATGTCTTCAAAATCAAGGTGAGGAGGGGTAGATTAACTCACGGTGTACTAATCCATATGTATATTTAGGACAATATTATCATGCTCCAGAATTTACCTGGCATCCAGGGAACTCTGAACTGCTCCTGAACATAGAATAGATGTGCAAATTCAAGAAAATAATTAAATCATCATTGAGTAATAAACTAGAAGGACAGCACTACTTGGCAAGGGCACAAATACTTTTAGGAACTCAAAAGAAAGCCAACATATTCAACTGTAAAAGCAAAACTTCAAAAACATTTGCTCTACGACTAGTAACGTGGCCAAGGTTATCATAATCTCAGGCAAAGGGTAGGTGGTAGTTTAGAAATATGTAGAGAAACAGACTAATAGTATGTTTGTCTCGTTTTACTTGGTGAACTTCTTTGCTTCTGCTTTCATAGTAAATAACTCCTCAGTTTGGAAATGGGGTATTGATTTATGTTTAATCAAGGATTAATGAATGCTTTAATTAAAAATCTTTAATTAATTAAATTAATTGTGAAATTTCATGGTCTGTTGAAAATCCCCAGCTTCACATTCCTGGCCTGGCACAATAAAAGAGAAAAGGTTTTCTTGGTATATGAATGCAGTTTTGAGGTTCATCTTCCCCTTTGGGTTCGAAATAAGTGCAATGCTGTTTTCCTTCAGGATATGACTTTGAAATAATAATAACAAACTTCTTTTGCACTTGGACTTTTTTTTTCCTTTAGAGGAGATTTTATGGCTCTCATATCAACCTTAATATTGAAATATGTAGATGTGCTCAGAGGTCTCTTAGAGGCACTTCAAATAAATCAAAATTGGTGCAAAAGCATATTATGGTATCTATTTGCAATAGTGAGTTCAGACAATTTTATGGACTTAATGAATACAGCCAAATCATTGTCAGGAGACATTATTTCTTCATTTTCAATCCTCATAAATTGCTGATTCCCCTCGTGGATATGATTTGTGTGCTGCTTTATGGAAGCTTAAAATATCTATTTTTAATGAAAAAAAATACTTCCTTAGTCAATCTCTTTATCCCTAAAAATTATGTTTCCTTCTTTCCCCTCCCCAAACACAACCAGCCACATCATACTTAATAATGATTTATTTACTATATAAACCTGTATTTTCCTAACCATTGAAACTGCAGAGTGACCTAAAAATGGATTTTCAGTCTAAAGACCTTAGTTTGAATTGCAATTCTGCTACTTGTGTGATTTTGAGAACATTATTCAACTTCCTATGCTTAAAGATTATAGTTAGAGAGATACAAGGCAACCTAGTCTAATCTTTAATTTTGGAGGTGAGGAAATTGGGTCTCAGGCAGTTTTAGTGACATACCCCATGTCACAAAGTTAGTAGCAGAAATGGGATGTGAACCCAGATTCTCTGCCTTTCAAGCTGATGTTCATTTTATTTTACTATGTTTCTTATTCTATTTTTCTTCCCATTTCTTCATTTGTAAAATAGCATGTGTGGGCACAAAAGAAGAGAAGAGGACTCACAGATCTTTATACTCCTTCCTGTCTCTAAAGTCTATGATCATATGATGTATTGGTTGAGCACCAGATCTTTTTGTCTGACATAAATATAAATATAATTATAATATATAATCATAGTCTACAAACTCACCAGCAGTTCAGCAAACAGTTGGTCTCTTGGTCTCACTCTTGATGTCTCATTCTTTACTTCAGTTATACTAAATGGATTCTTGAGTTGTTTCTGCATGACTGAGCCCTGTGTTGTGACACATTTTCAGGAATTGGATTCCTGCTTTATCTTTTTGTCCCCGAGCCTTGACATTTCAACAAATTCAATTTGTGAAAACTATCATAACAACAAAAGAAGGCAGTCTGGCATGCTGGCTAGAAAGCTAATATAAAGTCCAGAATAAGTGGATCCAAGTCTTCCCTCTGATACATACTGACTATATGACCCAAGAAGTATCATTTATACTTTCATTATCACAGGTAACTTTCTAAGAATAAAACTCCAGAGTAATAACAAATCTATACTAATACAGCAAATGTTCTCACCAGAGGAGTCACAAGTCTGAATGTAACATTAATATATAGCATATGGGTTTAACGAGACAGACAGGGATATGATGATAATGATATTGATGATAATGATGATGATGCGTCTTGCTATCAACTTTAGATTATTTGAGGAAAATATAGCATGTAAAGAAGAGAAGGAGAAGGAAGAGAAAGAGGAAGAGGAGGAAGATAAATACAAAATGATATCATATGAGAGCTTGGAAGGAGATGGATTGGTGAGGTCTCAAAAATGTTTATGGAAAAGGTGACGTTTGAAGGCTTTAGATACATAAGATATCGACAGGTAGAGGAAGAAGCAGAGGAATGAGTCACTGATATAGTGGGGAAAAAAGTGCTGTCATTGATATCAGTGGAACTGGGTTCAAATCTTATCTCTGCTATTTGCTCCCTATCTGTTCTTGGGCAAGTCATCTAAACTTTCTAAGTCTCATCTATTTGAAAAGGGTGTAATGTTCTCTTCATGTTCTAGACCTAAGATTCTATGATATTTACTGTTCATGTAAATTGTAAAATAACAGAAATTTGATGAGAAGTTCAAGAGGAGAGAAAAATTTTGAAAGAGAAATTATGTCCTGGGCATTAGATTTAAAAAAAAAAAATACGGTTCATAGACTTTATAACAACTATTAGGTGGCACCTTGATAGACTCAGGATGGAACTGGGTGCTAATGCGAAGAGGAAATGGCCAGTCAATTAAAGAGAAAACATGTATTTATACAAAGGAATGTAAAAATAGTGTCAAGAAATAAGAAATTCTAATAAGAGGGGGAAAACTGTGAACAACAACTACTACTTATAAACTATATATACACACAAAATAATATCAGAAGGAAGACACTAGTGACAGGGTTGGGATGATGCTAGAAGAGGTTTTAACTAAAACCTAACTGGAGTGTACATGTAGAGGGAGAGAATTCCAGCCGTGGGGAACAGACAAAGCATGTGGAGTAAGGAATTGTAGTCTTATTCAAGTAACAGCATGGAGTTCATATCACTGGATTATATTGTACATGGAGGCAAGTAGTGCAAAGTTAGGTGAGGGACAGCTTATGAAGGTTAAAGTCAGCTAATTTTTATAGTGATCCTCTGGGTAAAAGGAACTCCTTAGAATTTACTACCTAGGAAGGAGGTCAAGTTTTAGAAATGTGAAGACTGAAAAAGGAGGGGAACCATTAGTATAATTTAAAATTCTGTAGTAAGACAGGTGAATAAGGTGAATAAGACTAAATAAATGTCTTTAAAAAGAAAAAAAAATGTTTTTTCTAAATATTTTAATTTTTAAAAAAGATGGAACTACTTCGTTTTGTTTTTTTTTTTTTTGTTATTATCATCCCTTCTTGCATTCCATGAGTATTTATTCACTTTTTATTAGGGATGGTCTCTGCTTTATAAGGCACTGTGATAGGATCTCAGACTTATAAAGACATATATGAAATAGTCCTCACCCTTGAGAGGCTTACTTTCTAGTTGATGGTGGTGGAAAACTGGGTGCATGCATACAGGGGCACACACTTGTGTGTGTGTGTGTGTGTGTGAATTTAATGGATAACTGGTGAATATATGTATTTATCATGTGGAAAAAGCTAGCAAGCCTGATCCAAAAGGACATGATCACATGTAATGGAAGGGTTTTGTTCTCCAATCTGGAGAAAGCACAGATTCCATAATTAGCTCCTTCCCAGCCATCCAATAATTTGATAAATAGAAGAAATGTTGTAATTAAAGACATGAAATGGCCAAAAAAAGGGTTCTTCCTCTTTCATGATGACGGTGTTTAAGTGAGATACACAGCTGACTGGTAAATCCTTGGTGGACCAACAGAGTTTGCCACCATGCAGATATGACCCTAATATTATTTGTATTTCTGTTGCTCCTACACTGACTGCTTTATGGTGAAGGAATAATGGAGAAGCTATGACCATGTTAGCTTCAAAAGATAAACAGAAATGATAGAAGTTAATGAAATAAAATTGATATTAATATTTCTAAGCCACCAAGCATAGCAGCTGAGTCACTGAAGAATAATCTGTTTGACACATGCCAGGAAAGGCTGTGATACTAATTCATCCAACCCTTATCTATGCCTCATTTGAAAATAAATCAGTGCTGAGCCAAGATGGCAGAGTATAAGAAGGAAATTCCATGAGCTCCTCCCATAACCACCTCTACTACCTATAAAATATGACTCTAAATAAATTTTAGAGCTACAGAACACACAAAGTGAAGAAAGAAACAAATCTCCCACTCAAGGCAGCCTCGTGAACTGATAGGAAGGGTCTATCCCCGTTGGCTGGGAACTATGCAGTCCAGCATGAGCAATGCTGGTTTTAGCCCCAGGGTGGTCCCAAACAGCAGAGGCCAGAGCTAACTTCAGGAGAGTGAATCACCAGCAGGTGTGGTAGTTTCCATACCGCTCAACCCATAAATGGCAAAGACAAAGTGAGAGGCTAGGGAGAACTGTTGGAAAAGGGGGACTGAAGAATATGGTCTAGCTCCTGCCCCTGGAGTGAGAGGTAGTAGAGGTTAGTGGCTGTGGCTGCTGTAATGTGACTGCCTACAAAGCTCTAGGCCTGAAGATCACTGGGGGACCAAGCAACCATTGAGAGGGTAACTGATTTTGCTTTAACCTGCTTGGATCTGGGTCTCTGTCTTGGGTGGTGATCCTGGGGTCAGAAACACCAGTGTGGTGTCTGTAGAGAAGGCCTCTGACCTCTGACAACATTTGCAAACACCTCAGCAATTTGGGACAAAGCTCTCCACTTTGGAAGCAGAGTTCTGCTGTGGCAAAGAGCTCAAAAGTCATGTAATTGGCTGGCAAGATGAACAAGCAGAGAAAATGCTATCAGCCCACAGAAACTTTTTGGGGAGACAAAAAGGATCAAAACATGGAATTGGAGGAAGACAACAATGTCAGAACTCTTGCATCAAAAGCTTCCAAGAAAAATATGAATTGGCTACAGGCCATGGAGGAGTTCAAGAAGGATTCTGAAAATCAAATAAGAGAAGTGAAGGAAAAATTGGGAAGAAAAATGAGGATGATGAAAGAAAATCATGAAAAGTAAGTGAACAGCCTGCTAAAGGACACCCAAAAATACTGAAGAATATAAAACCTTAAAAAATAGACTAACTCAAATGGCAAAAGAGGCCCAAAAAGACAAAGAGAAGAAGAATGCCTTAAAAAATCAAATTGGCCAAATAGAAAAAGAATTTCAAAAACTTACTGAAGAGAATAATTCCTTCAAACTTAGATTGGAGCAAATGGATGCTAATGACTTTATGAGAAATCAAGACAACTATAAAACAGATACAAACAAATGAAAAAATAGAAGGTAATATGAAATATCTCACAGTGGAAAAACCACTGACCTGGAAAATAAATCCAGAAGAGAAAATTTAAAAATCATTGGACTGCCTTAAAGCCATGATAAAAAAAAAGAGCCTAGAAATCATACTTCAAGAAATTATCAAGAAAATTCGCTCTGATATTCTAGAACCAGAAGGCAAAATAGAAATTGAAAGAATTCACCTCTTGAAAAAGATCCCAAAATGAAAACTCCCAGGAACATTATAACCAACTTCGAAAGTTCCCAGGTCAAGGAGAAAGTATTACAAGCAGTCAGGAAGAAACAATTTGAATATTGTGGAAACACAATCAGGATAACACAAGATGTAGCAACTTTTACCTTAAGGGATCACAGGGCTTGGAAGATGATATTCCAGAGGTCAAAGGAGATAGAACTAAAACCAAGAATCACCTACCCAGCAAAACTGAGTATAATGCTTCAGTGAAAAATATGGTCATTCAATGGAATAGAGGACTTTCAAGCATTCTTGATGAAAAAAACAGAGCTCAACAGAAAATCTGACTTTCAAAAACAAGAAGCAAGAAAACTATGTGAAGGTAAACAAGGACAAGAAATTATAATGAACTTATTAAAGTTGATCTATTTACATCCCTACATGGAAAAATGATTAATTGTAACTCATGAGACTTTTCTCATTATGAAGATAGTTGAAGGGGATATATATGAGCATGTGTATATATGTATAGGAGGGTGTATGTGTGTATAAATATATATGTAAGTGTCTATATATATTTGTACATGTATAAATAAAGGGCACAGAATAAGTTGAATAGGAAGGGATGATATCTAAAAAATAAAATTAAGAAGTGAAAGAGGAATATAATGAGAGGAGATAGGGAGGGACAGAATAGGGTAAATTATCTCATGGAAATGAGGCAAGAGAAAACTGTTACAATGGAGAAGAAGAACAAGAAGGCAAAAGGAAATGGGTCAACCTTACTCCCACTGAATTTGGCTTAAGGAGGGAATAGCATACACACTTAATTGGGTATCATACCTTACAGGAAAGTAGGTGGGAAGGGGATAAAAGGGCAGATGATAGAAGAGAGGGCAGATGGGGGCGAGGGTAGTTAGAAGCACACACTTTTGAAAAGGACAGTGTCAAAGTAGATAATAGTACAAGTGGGGGGTGGGATAGGATGGAGGTAAATATAGTTAGTCTTTCAAAATACTATGGAAATGTTTTCTGTAAGTATACATGTACAAACTATATTGAATTGCTTATCTTCCCAATAGGGGTGGGTGACGAGGCAAGAAGAGAAAGAATATAGAAATTAAAGTTTTAAAAACAAATGTTTAAAAAAATTTTTTCCCCATGTAACTGGGAAATAAGATATACAGGCACTGGGGTATATAAATCCATCTTGCCCCACTAGAAAGTCAGAGGGAGAATGGGGGAAAATATAAGAGAGAGTAGATTGGGGGAAAAGGTATTCAGTAGCATTGCTATTTTGGATGGGGGGAAGGAAATTTGTAACTCGAAATCTTGTGGAAATGAATGTTAAAAACTAAAAAAATAAACAAATTAAAATATTTTTAATTGTAAAAATTTAATTTGTCAATGATAATGAATGAATGAATGAACGAATGAACAAATAAATGAATGAATGAATGAATAAATGGATAAATAAATGAATTAATGAATGAATGAACAAATATATACATGTATATGAATAAATAAATATATAACTAAATAAAAAAAATGAATGGATAGGTAAATTTAGTAGGTCAAATGCTATTTAGAAAAAGTTTTCAATTTGGGCTCCCTCACCCCAGGTACTGATGCAAAACTGCTGGTTGTTCAGATATGACTGACTCTTCTTGACCCCATTTGGGTTACTTTTTGTCAAGGATGCTGGAGTACTTTGCCAATTCCTTCTCATCTTACAGATGAGGAAAATTAGGTAAAACAGAGTAAGTGATCTGTCCATCATCACACAGCTAGTGTCTGAGTTAGGATTTGAATTCATGTTTTCATGATTCCAGGTGTGGTGCTCACCATCTAACCAATCGAGGAAGTATAGGGGAAAATTTTAATTTGATCATTGGTAGAAAATGTTTGTGAATTCTATTCTTGCTATATCTTCTCAGGAAATAATCCATTATAAAAACTAATTGATATTAATTGGATAAATGAAATTGTAAACATTACAGAGACCATATCAGAATGGGAACTAAAGGTCATGACATCATAAAAAGAGTCCTCTGAATTTTCAGGGATGTCTCTGGAATTAAGAGCTCAAGATGTAGCCTCAGTGGCTTAATCCATCTGTGGGAGTTAACTGGGATGAGAATCTACAGAGTTTATGTGAAGTCCATATAAACAGAAAATAAATTTAGGTGTGGAAATTACTAACACTTTAGGGAATTAAGAAAGGATGTTTGTTGGGTCACAATAATTGAATAAGGAGGGGAATAAACACCTACAGTATGCCAGATCCTATAGAAAGCTCTTCATGAATATTATCGAATTAGATTTTCAAAACTACCCTGAGAAATAAGAGATATTATTATCCTTACTTTACAGTTAATGAACCTGTGGCATACTGAAATTAAGTCAATTGCCAAGTTTCACAAAGCATGACTCTCTACACCACACCATCTAGATTCTTTTTGTCATGAACTGGGCTTTTAAGAGAACCAGGAATTTCAATGAATAAAGCTGAAGGGGAAGAATATTCAAGGCAATGGGAACAGACAGTCTGTGCAAAGGTGCAGAAATGTGAAATGTAATGACATGCATATGGAAAAGCAAATATATCAGTTTGTCTAGAATGAAGAGTGCATAAAGGACAAAAGAACTGAAAGATATCTTGAAGCCAGAATTTAAAGGTTTTTAAATATTAGACAGAGTATTTTGTATTTCACAAATTTAGAGGCAGTAGGGAGCCAACAAAATTTCTTAACTAGGGTCTTGTATGGTCAGATCTATACCTAAGGGATGATGGTTTGGGATCTTTAAGGATCATGCTGAAGGTAGACACTTGATAAATGTTTTTGGAATTGAATGTTGAATGAAATTTTGAAATACTCTGTTTTGAATTTTAAGTATAAATGGTTCAGAAATAAAACATACTATAGACCCTGAGCTTAGTTAGCTTTATGTATATGCTATTGTACCATCATACTTAGATCATATGTGGTTACTATTAATTAAACTGAAAGGGAACTTAAAAAATTGCAGAATAAACATCTTAAGCATTACTTATGAAACAAAATCTAAAGGTGTGTATGATACCTTAGTATCTTATGACAGTACTGAGAACTGTGTAGTACCAGAAGCAAGTGGGGCATGATAAAGCAAAGACTGATGGAAATGTGAATGAAGAATCTCCAAATCCTAATCTAGTTCCTTTCTTCCAAGGACTCCTCCTTATCTTTCCTAATACCTGCCCCCAATCCCATCCACATCAATTCATTTTATGATTTATATCCAGCTAAACAGAATAATCAACCTGAGATTATTTGATAACCAATAAATTTATACCTTTTTCTATTAAATATATGCACATTTTAACTAATACTTTAATATAGTTATATGAGAAACAAGTTTATGAATTATCATCCTCAGTGGGGGATGGGAAAATTGGACATGTCTGGTCTTTTCAGCTCTTCCTACATGGAGGGTATGAAAAGATAGCAGGGGAGAAAAAGAGGTTCCTTAAACTGCTTGGTTTCATAATCAACACAAGGTGGAAGAGAGGGGTAGTACACTATAGCTCAGGTCCTTGCTCTAAAAGGATTGTCCTACTCATATTAGTTTACAGTAAGCATTTGCTTTTCACACCTATTTAATAATGTTTGTGCTGAATTTCTGTCTCTGGACCCTTTTGACCAGTTCTTGCCCAGCTGGCCACTCTGGCTGATTGCCCAAACTCCTCTCCCATTAAAGCTCCATGTGCTGCCAGATTGCTTGCTCTCAAATCTCAACTCTTGTGTGATGATTCATCTATTTTCTTTTGAGTAAATGAAAAGCTAGGAGA
Organism: Pseudochirops corinnae; assembly: GCA_028646515.1. Taxonomy (NCBI): domain Eukaryota; kingdom Metazoa; phylum Chordata; class Mammalia; order Diprotodontia; family Pseudocheiridae; genus Pseudochirops; species Pseudochirops corinnae. Next base: position 96,028,142 of record CM053591.1, read on the forward strand.
CTAAAATTTCAAGATGTCCAGCTGTCTTGGAAAACTTTTCCCCACTGAGGTTCATACACTTGACTATGTCTCAGGTGATGAGGTATTGCAGTAGTATTTTGATAGGCATACTTCCCACTCATGAACTTTCAACACTTGAAATCTTGTAGTAAATAAAAAATGCTCCATCATCTTATTCTGCCAGGAGGCTGACATCTGCTTATATCTTTTTTTCATCATGCTTGAAAATGATAAATTGGAAATGCCTGAAATTGTTCCATTGTTTGTATGGAAAATTTGCAGAATACAGCATTGAGATCAGCTTTTCATGGAGAATTTGCCTAACTTGCTTCTTTCACTCTTTACCAATTTTATTCATACTTATGATTATTATGTACGGAAACACTAGATGATTTATTTGTTGAAGTCTGCAATTGAGTTAAAGCTAATTTTCTGCAAGACGACCAATAGAAAAGAAGGTGAAAGCCTAAGAAAGAAAAATGTAGGAAGATATGAAATCAAAGAGCTTAAAGGAAAAGAATATTATTCAACTTCAAAGATGTCAGATAAAGTTCATAGGAGGACAGTGTTCACAATTGTTTCTGCCCTACTCTATCATTGCCAAAGAAATGATATTTCATCAGTTCTATAGTTAAAAATACCAAATTGCCGTAACATATCTCATTCTATATTCTTAACTATTTACTAGCTCAGTCAGTCTTTTCCATTAGTACAATTATAGCCCTGAGGAAAGTCTGAAGCTTTAAATTTTCATATGAGAAAGATCTCTTCCAAAATCAGTGGGAATATATCTGCAATACCTTGCTCAAATAGTCTGAGAAAAAGTGAAAACAAAAAAAAAAAAAATCACATATACTTCAGCTTCAAATTAAGGACATGATATGGTATCAGTAGAGTAATGTCAAGGAATATAAAACTGTCTCTCTTATCCATTTATTTTAGCACATTTGGAATGCTCATTCTTTGTTTTGTTTTGCTGTTTAATGAGATTACCACTTTAGTTTAGAAAGATACTCTTCTTGGAAATAATAAAGAGAATAATATCTGCTACATTCTTACCATTGGATAAGAGAGCAGATTTAGAATTGAAAAGGAACTTAAAGATAATTTGTCCTATCCTAATAATTTTATATATCAGGAAACTGAGCCCCAGTTAGGTGAAATTTATATTCAGGTAACATGGTTAATAAGCAACAGCATTAGGATTTGAATGAAGTTCGTAATTCAAAGATATGTTCACTATGCCTTGTGTAAAAGCATTGCAATATTCACAGTGCCCACAATCACTATAAATATACCCGCATGGTTCTCAACTGCAAAATATAACAGCATCTCCATATAGAGGACAGAAGCAAAACATCTATTCAAACACCAGAAAACCAAATCCCAAAACCAGTAAGCTGATTCCATCGTAGTAGTAAAGAAGTTAATAAGCCACAACAGCACAGAGAGCCACACTATACTTTAGCCTTCCCACAAACCAGTATCTACTCATACACCTGACTGATTCCCTGGGACATGTCCTCTCCCCCTCCCAGTCTAGCTAGCTCTCACTCCCAGCTTCCTGTGGCCTCTGCTCCACCCTTCAGCAAACTCCTCCTACCACAGGCTCCATGTGATTAAATTCAGCCTATCAGGGGCCAAAGTTTATTTTAAAATGAGGAAAGGTCTTCAAATTCCCATTACCATTACAGCCTTGCTCATTTACCATCATGGGGATTTTAGAAATAAATGAAACTCTTCCAAGTACCAATATTTTAAAATTTTCATAATCTTTCTAAAATGGAAAATACACTATCATTTTTCTTACTCAGAATAAACTAAAAATAAATAAGCTTTCATTTATGTATGCATGTATGTATGTATATACATCACTGTGTTTAATAACAAGGGATCAACAATATGATCTTCAAATATTGTACTAAACTACAAAAGAGTAAGATGCCTACTGAGGACCCTGTCTCTATGTTAAATAGTGTTACAATTCTGTGCTCTCTGGATCTTTGCGTCGAGTGCATGTGTGTGTATTTATGAGTGAATGTTGATGTTTAATTTTGTTCCTCCATCACTTTCACAAAATCTCAGAGTTTTAAGGAACCTAATCTAATACATAACTGACAAAGAATCTCTTCTCTCTCATACCCAGCATCTAGTCATTTCTCCCTTTTTTAAAGACCTCAAATGATGGGAAAACAAATATACCCTGGATTGTTCTATTCTATATTTGATCATTGTTAAGCATTAAAACGCTTTGGCAAATATCAGGTTAAGATTTTCTTCTTAGCGATTTCCACTTATTGGTCCTCTTTCTACCCTTTAGTATAAAGAGTAAGTCTCAATATTCTTCCATATGATAAGCTCTCATTATCTCCTTTCCCTCTACACCTAATTTCTACATTCTAAATTCTTCTTCTTTCAACCAGCTCTCATATTATGAACTCAAGATTTTTCAACAATTTGGTTGCTAATTGTGATCCTCTACAAATACAACATTTCATCAATATTGATCTTAAAATGTGGTACCTAGTACTCAACATAAAAATATGGTTGTGGTCTCACAAGAGCAAAGGGAAGTAGGGCTATCTCCTAGCTGCTTCTATCTTTTCCTGTGTTAATACAGCCTACATTTGTATTAGTTTTCTGGTGTTTTTATATCACACTGTTAACTTGATATTTAAATTTCAGTCCACTAGATGGGGGGGGGGGGGCATGATAGGAAGAA
>CM053591.1:96036520-96056340 GCA_028646515.1 Pseudochirops corinnae
TCCCCATTCCCCCAAGTCACTTAATTGTAAAATCTTATCCAGCACCTCTGAAAGAGGGTGTCCTACTTCCCCAATTAATAGAGTCAGAATTAGGTGCTTGTAAGCAGGAGGAGCCGTTTTCACTATGATATTTCTATGGGGAACTCCTAGGGGGGTATCATGATATTTATTTGCACCTCCAAGCATGATAGCAGTTTTCATTACCTCCTCCTTTAGCTTTGTCATACAGTCTCTGAGTACCAGAGTCCACCAGACCATATAGAGTCAGTAGGATATTACTTTTTTGCATCCCTCTGCAGCTTAAGCTAACAGATTAGTTCTGTGGATGCCTCCTCACTTATGGTGATCCCTAAAAGCTTGGTGTACAAAAGGATTCTGACTGATGCTTATGAATTTTGAGTAATTTATAGTGTCTACCATTATTCCTCCAGCACCTTCATCTATAATTCTTACCATCCAAGACACTAAAGACTCTCCCACTCTTTGGGTGAATCTACTCAATATATCAGTAATTTCCCGTTGAGTGAAATCCTCAATTATCTCCCTGGACTCTGTTCAGCCCTGGCAGTTCTCTTGTCTTCTTCTTCTTATGGGGAGAGCTTCTACATTAGAAGACTCCTAAGCTAACCCTGTACCATTCTCCTCACACACATTCTCCTGGCAGCTGTCTGAGCAACTCTGCCCTGCCTGTGCAAAAGCTGCATGCACATTCCTTCTGCTAGTTTTTTGCTTCCTTTTAGCCATATGAATAGTAGCTTGCTCTTCCACCAGGGCAGTTTGCTCTTCTGAATGCTGTGGCACAGAAGAATTGTCAGACAAACAAGCCAACTCCCTAGCCATCTGAGCTTTTTCTTCCAGCAGCTTATCTCTACTTTTACACATAAGTTGATAACATGTTAGCACGATTCAGCCTCTCCTGCACACTCATGCCAGTTCTTTGCCTGTTTCTATGGGTATTCCTTGCAAACATTTTTCCAAATCTCCAGGTTCTCCCCCTTTCAGCCTTGGTTCCCAGTTTTCACAGGGCCCTGTGCTTTTGGCCCATTCTCGGGCTAGAGAGCAAAAAGGCAAATCCTCCCATCCTGGGATAGTCATTTCTCCCTCTACAGCCGTCCTGCTTCCAAATAGAGGCCTGACATTTTGTGATCCCATCCTCATAGCCAAATGTATCAGCAATGCAGTATTCACAATACCTACGGCAACTATAAATATGCTGGTATGGTTATTAATCACGAAATGTAACAGGCTCTCTACATAAGAAATATAGCTACAGCACTCATTTAAATACCAGAAAACTGAGTCCCAAAACCAGCAAGTCAAAGCCAACACAGTAGTTATGAAGTTGGCAATGTGGTTAAAGTAGTAAACACCCACATTCTCAAGCCTTCAAACAGGACAGCCTACCTCAGGCAAAGATCCTCCTCTCCTCATGCACGCAACTACTCAGCATCCAGGCAGCTTGCCCCCAGCAGCTCCGCCCCTAGAAGTTCCTATCCCAGGAAGTCCTCAGCAGGAGTCCTTAGCAGAGATTCTGGCCCACTCAAAGCAAAAGGAGTTCGCAACCACAGCCGCTGCCTCTGCCACCGCTTCCAGTCGGCACCGAACAGAGACTACCTTGGTTCTGGTGTTCTCTTGCTCCACTCCTTCCTGCTACATCAGCAAGTTCAAGGGGCATGGAAGATCTTCAAATTCCAGTATTGTTACAGTTGTTCCCTGCTTGCACCCGAACCAATGAGGGAAAAGTTCATATAATGCTCATCTCTGTCCCTTTTTTCCCTCTAATATAATGTTTCTATGCCACTTTGTGTAGCATAATTTACCCTTGTCTGCTTCATTCTTTCCTCTTCTTCAATTGCTGTCCCTTTGCAGCCCTTAATAAGGTTATTTTTATCATCATTTTGTGTAATTTATACCCACACCCTCTATTTATCTGTATCCCTTTTAGATGTCACCATAGGTATAGAATTTACAATATTGGCAGGTCTCAGTTTCCCATATAGGGATGTAAACAGTTTACTCTTATTAAATAGCAAGTTTTGTGTGTGTGTGTGTTTGTGTGTGCGTGTGTGTTTCCCCTATTTGCTTTTCTATGTCTCTCTTGAGTCTTGTAATTGGAGGTTGAATTTTCCCTTGCACTCTGGCTTTTTCATCGGGAAGGTCCAGAATTCTATTATATCACTGAATGTCCATCCTCTTGCCTGTTAGATTATGCTCAGTTTTGCTAGATAGGTGATCCTTGGGTGTAACCAGATGTCTTTTGCCTTGCAAAAGAGTCATCTTCCAATTCCTCTGATTTTTTAATGCTGAAGCTGCCAGATCCTGTGCAGTCTTCACTGTGGTTCCATGGTACCTGAATTGTTTCTTTCTGGCCACTTGTGGTATTATCTCCTGATAGTTCTGGAATTTGGCCACAACATTTTGAGGACTTTTCAATTTGGGATCTTTTTCAGGAGGTGTCTGGTTGATTCTCTCAATTTCTATTTTACCCTCTGGTTCTAGGATCTCAGGGCCATTTTCCTTGATGAGCTTTTGGAAGATATTGTCCAGATTATTTTATCATCATGATTTTCTGGTAGACCTATAATTCTCAGATTATTTCTTGTAGACCTGTTTTCCTGCTCATTTATTTTTCCACTGAGATATTTTACCTCTTTTTCTGATTTTTCGGTCTTGATGTTTTGTTTGACTGATTCTTGGTTCATCATAGAGTCCTTACCTTCTGTTTGGTTGATTCTGATGTTTACTGAATTATTTTCCTCAAGTTGTTTTTGAAGCTCCTTTTCCATATGTTCAGATTTCATTTTTAGTTCACACATTTTTCTTTTTAAGGAGTTGTTTTCTTCATTGTAATGTTTTTTTCTAATTTCTCAATTTTGATTTTAAAAGAAGTGTTGATTTTATTTTCTACCTCTCTAATATGGATTTCAAAGGCAAAGGTTTTTTTTTTTTTTTTTGAGCTCATGTAAGAATACTTTCTGTGCCGGAGACCATTTCATAATCACTGTTAAGGCTTTAGCTACGGGTGTCGAGTCAATAATGTCTCCTTCTGAAGTTGGTTCCTCCTCTCACAGTAATAGGATTCCAGAGTCTTTTTCTTTGTAGCCTGCTTTTCCCCCGTTTTGAGTTAGGACTTTAGCCACTCCCTTCCTCTGTGGTTCCTTAGCCTTTATTGTTAAAAATTTTTCTCTGGGCCAATAATTACTGTGTTTTCGGGACCAGAGGTGGGGGATTGGAGCAGCCAGGGTTCATTCTGCTATCCTGGTCCCTGGAAGTTCAGATAGGGACTTTTTATATTTCCAGGCTGTGGATTGGTAGTCCCAGGAGTAACTGCTTCCCCTGTTGCAGGCCCTGCCTTTGTCTCTTACCCAGTGTTGTCTGATCCCTACCTGTGGTGATGGGGCTGGGAATGGCCCTTGTGGTTGGTGGATCAACTTGCTGCCATGTTGACTAGGCCTTGTACCGGCCTCTTGGTGTGTGCCATGTTGTCTGGGCCTCTTGATGTGCTGCCCAGGCCTCTTGGTGATTGTGTCTTGAATTTAAATACATTTTTAAAAGTTTGTCTCAAAAAAAAAAAAGAAGGCATATTTCTGGTGGCTAGGTGGTGCAGTGAATATAGCACTGACCCTGGAGTCTGGAGGACTTGAGTTCAAATGTGACTTCAGATACCTAACACTTACTAGCTATGTGTCCTTGGGCCTGTCACTTAACCTCAATTGCCCTGCTACCCCCTCTGCAAAAAGCAAAAAAAAAAAAAAAAAAAAAAAGCCAAAAGTTTGTCTCAATATCCTCTTCAGTTTCTCCAAATTCCTCAGCTTAGTTTTAGTAATAAATCAGATATAGGCTACTGGAAACCAATGAATATATGCCATAAGAGCATTTCGCACTTCATTAGAAAATAACACCAAAAACAACAAAAAAACCATATATTCAGGCATTCTGGGCTTCTAAAACAAAATAAATTTCAAAAATACACACTGAATTCAGTAACCCTTTCTGGGGAAAATAATGTTATACCACAATGAAAGCCAATTGAGTAAAAACATAATATGCAAAATGGCAAGTGAAAAAAAAATGCCTGTATTGTTAAACCCATGGAATAATAAACAATGTTATAGCCATGATATACTATATTCTTTTATAGATTTATATAATGACAAATGCAATAATATAGCTGTCATCCTTAGATTGTCCATTAAGGAATTTATATAAAATTGAATCTGTCTTTAGATTATTGTGAGCTAAAGCAGAAGGAGAGTACCAAAATCCTAAGCCAAAATACGTGACCACTCTGCAGCAGTTTTTTGGACATTTTCAGTCATGTCAGAATCTTCATCACCCAATTTGTGACTTTCTTGGCAGAGATGCTGTAGTGGTTTGCCATTTCCTTTTCCAGGTCATTTTACTGATAAGGAAAATTAACAAACAGGCTTAACTGCTAGTAAGGACCTGAGATCACATTTGAACTCAGGTCTCACTAACTGTAATGGTAATGGGATTTGTAGATCTTCCCTGCCTCTTGTACTGGCAAGCAAAGAAGTAGTTAACACCTTGTTTCAGCTATTTAATTAACACAGAAATAGTTAGCTCCTTGTTTCAGTTCATGATTGTATCAAGTAGTAAGAAATAGAAATTGTGAATCCCACAGTGGGAGGAATTTGCTGATGCAATAGGAAAGGGTGGGGCAGGGGGGAGCTAATGACCAGGATAAAAAGATGAGCATGAGCTGAGAGTGTGCCGGAACTTCTGGGAGCAAGCAGCCTGGAGGCTGAGGAGCTAAGAATTGAGAACAGAATTGAGAACAGAACTTGTAGTGGCAGAACAGAGAACTGAGAAATGAGAAGAACTGGAAAGAACTGAAAAATGAGAAGAGAGGAGAACTGGGAGGAAGCATAGCTGTGGCACTGGTACTTTGTCTGTTTTGATGTTACTTTTTCAGATTCGTCTGCCAATTAAGAGGATGTTTCTGTTGTTACAGAAGCCCTGGGACCTTACTGCTGGTTCAGAAGCCCCAACAAAGGATTTTCTTGTTGTTTGTTTACAGAAATCCTGAAGGAGGGTCTTACTGTTGTTTTCAGAGACCCTGGAACTACACTGATGATTCGTGTTGATTTCTCAGACCTTATTGTTGGGTCTATGTTGATTTCACAGGCAGAAAGTGAATTGATGATGGTGCTAGCAATGTGTATGAATATTATAGTGTCTTTGTCTTCTCAGGAAATGTGGTTTTATCTACTCACAATTATTTTGAATATTATATTTAATTGAATTTTGGAGCATTCAGTTTGTTCAAATAAAAATATTTAATCTTTTTGGAGTATTTGTCTGAAATGAGTTCCCTATACCTATTAAATATTCCAACTTGGAATTTTTTTACATGAAAATTATCTACTAACTGCTCAATTTAGTACAGTTTTCTGTATGTAAATGATGAATCTCAAGCTTTGAGTTTCAACACTTAAGAAATGAAATAGAAAAAATAAAGGCCTCCAATGAATATTGCAGTAAGCCTCTCTCACTCTAGAGATTACTGTTATTCATATGTTGGTAGTTTCATTATAATTCTATTTGAATTTATTAATAAAACCTTCACTTTGAAGAAGAAAAATGGTTCACATAGCAACACAATAATGTCTTTTGTTTAGAGCTGCTCAGTTATAGAATTTCAGACTTTAGGTTTTTGCTGTTAATTTCCTTTTATCTTCCCTGTGCACTGAAAATGTGTGTAAGCAAGTTTCAGAAAAGACAGAAAATCACTGTTTTTCCTTCCTATCCTACTCTATGCCTTTCCAGACTTTAAAACTTCCACATTACACTTTAAAGTGTGTGCCCATTTCTTGTCAGAACTAAGAGACCACTACTTCCCTCCAAGGTAATCTAAATCCTTCAGACTACACTTAAGCACATTCCTTTTTCCTCTTTCTTAGCTAAAGATAAATAACTGATAACCATCTTCAGCATCCCAGGGTGAGTAATCTCTATTTCCTTTAACTTTTTCTCCTCAGAGGTCTTATATTCTCACTTTTTAATCTAACACTGTTGAACTAGTGGTTTTAAAGTATGTGTATGCCTGTGTGTGTGACCTGAAAATCTAACTCAAGTTCTGTCTTACCTGTGAACCACAGAGAAAAGTGTAGCAACATATGTTTAGGCTTCTTAGACCCTATACATAATTTCTTCTGAAGAAATTATGAGCAAGAAGAATCTGATAACAACTCAAGTTATTTTCAAGTACTAGTAATCACAGTATTCAATGGACTAGAATCATGTGACATTGGAGAGGTAATCAGACAAAAATAATTTTGTTTCACTCTTGATAATTTTTATTTAAAATATATGGCTGAACATCAGATTTTGTATATAAAAACAAAACAAAAATTGTTTATCATAACCATTTTCAAATTCCTGTGTAATACTAAAGACCAGATCATACTTCATTCTGGAGTATTTATATACAGAGATGATGTGAAACTCACGCAGGAATAAGGAACACTAGATTGTACATACAGATCCCTATGGGCTGCATATTGAGTTAGAAAAACCACATAATTAACATTATGTATATTTTATTGTGTTTTTATTTTTGTGAAATATTTCCCAATTTTAATCTGCTTGAAGACCTACTCAATAGTGTTGCAGACTGCAATGCAGCCTAGTGCCTCTTTATATGATAACCTTTGATACAGAGTACTGAGCACCATTTTTTCAGAAATAGCACTGAAAATCTGAAATATTTATGAAGGAAGGCAGAATAGTTAGCACTGAAGATTATGGCAAACAAAAATCTGTTGAAGGAAGAGAATGTTTATTCTGAAGAAGTGATAGCTGTCTTCAGGTACTTAAATAATTGCCCTGAAGAACGTGGATTGGATACTTCTGCTTGGCTCCATAGGGAGCCAACATAATCTTAATACTTATGTTGTAGTGGCTAAAAGAATACTGGCTAATGCACTATTACTAGAGATATAAATTGCCCCAGACATTCTGGATTACGATAAAGGTAACTAAAGTGTCTAATACCCTTCCCCCACAGATCCCACTGTTGGGCCTATAATCTAAGGAAAGCTAACACAGATAAAATTCCCATATATGCCACAGTACTCTCAGAAGCACTTTTTGTGGTATAAAAGAATTATAAGTAAAATAGATGCCCATCATCTGGGTATTTGTTAAACAACTTCAATATATGAATATAGTGATGTATTACATATGAATATAGTGTGTAGCTGAAGAAATTATTAATGTGAAGAATTCATTGAAAGATAAGATGATTTGCATGAACTTATACAGAATGAAGTACGCAACACCATGAAAACAGCATATACAATGACTACTATTATGAAAAGAGATGAATAATAAAATAAAGTGGAACTATTCATAATTATAAACATGAGATTTGTTCTTGGAGAAGAGTTTGAAAAAAAAGAATTTTCATCCTTCATTGAAGGTGTGGAATGACTATGAATGTGGAAGGATGTTTATTCTATCTTCACCTTCCCACCCCCTCCCTACTCAATAAATTCTAGTGGCTCACTCTTACCTCCAGTCATAAAATTTAAAATCTACTCTTTGACTTTTAAAGCCTTTAATAAATTTTGCCCCTTGCTATCATTCCAGCCTTCTTGCATTTCATCCCTATATTCTCATACTCTATGATCCAGCAACAATGGTCTTCTGGGTGTGCCTTACAATAACATTCCATCTCCCAACTCTGTGCCTTTTCATTGCCCATACTTCTTGACTAAAAAGCTCTTGTTCCTTGTCTCTATCTCCTGACTTTCTTCAAATTTCAGTTAAAACATCAGCTTCAGAAAGATGTCTTTACTAGTCCCATAATGTTATTGCTTTCCTTCTGAGACTTTATAAACACATAATGTATGCACACACAGACATATGTCTGTATGTGTATAGACACACACAAACATACACACAGACATATATACACAAGTATATTTACAAATATACACATACATGTATATATAAACACTTAATAGATTTGTTTATTTATATTATTCATAGTTGTCAGCGTATTATCTCCTCCATTAGTATGTTTCTCCCTCAAGGGCAGAGATTCTTATTGTTCCCAGTACTGCACAGTATCCAACAGCTGGTAAATCCTTAAGAAACTCTTGTGCCTAGACTTGACTTACTGCAACAAAAGTTCTGGCTTTGCTAAACTACTGCTTTTCTTGTTTTCTTGGATTTTTTAAAAAGTCTCTTAGAGAGAGAACACTATGTAGGAGGGTAAGGGCTACATTCAGAAATAAATGTGATATAAAAAAATCTTCAAATTTTAGTAATGATAAAAATGATAACATTTTTCATAAGCACATCATAAACTCCTTGAAAATAAAAATGTCATCACATAAATATGTGATTTATCTTTCAATATGTAATATTATCTAGTTTTTGAATCCTATGTTTGCATGGCTCATTAGACAAAAGTAAAAAAAAATCTTTGGCTGGTTAAATAGTTAGGAATAATACTTGATGGAATTTGCCAGAGCATTTCATTATTTTCTAAGAACTGTGAAGGAAAGATAAGCAAGACATTCCTCCTCAATCTGGGTTTACTCAGGGGCTTTATAAGAGAACCTTAACTATAGTCTAATAGAATCATTGAGGATCAGTGTATGAGTACATTTTGACCTTCATTTTTAGAGGGATGATCCAGTCAGGAATTAATTTGAATATTAGAATATTGGAGCAGACTAGTTCTTATATTCGCATTTATATATTTTTTCAATTTGCACACATTTATTTTCTCTTGCTCCTTCCTCACACCACTGAATAAAATAAAAAAAGAAAACCCTCATAACAAATATATATAGTCAAATGAAATAAATTTCTCCACTGTCTATATCCAAAATCATACATGTCTTATTTGGAATCCCAACTCCATAACCTCTCCATCAGAAGGTGAGAAGCATGTTTCTTCTTCAGTCCTCTGGAATTGTGGTTGGTCCTTGAGTTGATATAAATCTCCATAGCTGTTCTTTTCTTCAAGTTTCATTGTTGTTGTTTGTTCTTTTTTTTCCCTCATATAAATATTAATAAAAACAAGAACTGAATATCTCACACGAACAATATTTTGGTCATGCCTTTCATGGAAATATCTTGAAATGCTCAATAATAAAAAAGATTGAAGGTGAGAGAAGGTGGAGAGAGATCTTGGTTAGAAAGAATAAGGCACTTGCCCTGCTAAATATACTATAAGCACAATTTTAAGGGCCTACCTGTGAAGGCTGATTGGTAAATTTAGACTCAGTTGATGAGATAGGTCAATAGCTATGGGAAGTAGAAGGACACAAAATAGGCTGAAAGAACAGCTATTTTCTCCCTAATTTAGCAACATGCATTTAGTTATTATCTATTGTTCTCTGTCATTACTACTGGCTTCAGGAGATGTAAAGGCAATAATAATATAACTCATCCCCTCTAGGAACTTAAATGCTATGGAGACGGGAGGGGAAGGACATCATATACATATATATTAAATATATGCTGAGGCAAAATAGTCAATGAAATTTGTGGAGAGGGATTATTATCTGTATTGTTAGGAAAAGATTTTTTTTTTGTATTGTAGAAGACAAGACTTGAACTAAATATTGAAAGGAATTAAGTAATTTAAAGTTCACATATGAGGAACACCCTTATCCATAATGTGAAAATGGGTTGTAGTGTGTGAAGAGTAATAAAGTAAATTTAAGCAGAATATAGAGTATGTGAAGATGAGTAATTTATAATAAGACTGAAAAGATATGATGGGGACAGATGGTGAATGGCTTGCAATGTGCAAGTCTTAAGAGTAATGTAAAACCACTTAAGTTTTTTGCAAAGAGAAATGACTTGGTCATACTTGAGTTTTAAAGAAACTTAAGGAAAGGACAGTTTGCAGTGAAAAAATACTTCTTATAGGAAAACTAATAAGGATGCTTATTGCAATATTCTGGATGAAGGGTGATGATGGTATGAACTAGCTTGGTGACAGTTTGGATAAAAATAAGGGTACAAGTGAAAGAAATTTTGTTATGATACCAAAATAAAGTTATGAAAACTTGTTTCTGGGAAACTGAAGAGAGTACAGGATGATATTTATATTTCCAACATAGCTCACTGAAAGGATAGTTGTGTCGTTAATGGTAAAACGGAATTTCAAAAGTGGAATGGGCTTTGGGAAATGATAATGACTTCACTTTTGGATTATTAGAGCTTGATATGACTGTGGTACATCCACTTCAAAATTCCAAATAAACAATTTGTGAAGTGAAAATGATAGTCATGAGAGATTAGGAATGGAATATAGATCTAGGAATCATTTGTCTGGCAATGAAATTGAACCATATGACAGCTGGTGAAATCAGAAGTAAGAGACAGCAAAGACAGAAGAGAGGTTCCCAGAATACAGCCTTGGAGTATGTCCATACTCATGACACAGGATATTAATAATGCCCTAGCATATGAGACTGAAAATGAGCTACCAGAAGAGTAAGAAGAAAACTGAGAGAGAGTAGTGTTATGAAATAAAAAAAAAAAAACAGAGGAGAGAGAGGGTGCAATGCCAGGTTGAAGAAATTATGAGCAAGAAGAATCTGATAACAGTTCCAGTTATTCTGAAGTACTAGTAATTGCAGTACTCAATAAGCTAGAATCATGTGACATTGGACAGGAAGCATACCTAAGTAAACGTAACTTTTTTTCATTCTGGATATTTTTTATTTGAAATATATTGCTGAACATCAGATTTCATATACAAAAGCAAAACAAAAATGGTATTATCGTAGCTATTTTATAATGCCTGTCTATAACTAAAGACCAGGTCATACTTCATTATGGAGTATTTATATAAAGTGATTATGTAAAACACAAATAGGAATAAGGAACACTAGAATGTATGTATAGATCCCTGTGGGCTGCATATTGAGTTAGAAAACCACCTAATTAACATGTGTGTTTTATTGTATTTTTATTTTTGTGAAATAATTCCCAATTATATTTTAATCTGGTTGAAGACCCACACAAGAATGTTACACTTATTATCTACTCTCTTTTATCACTGCTGGCTTCTGGACATATAAAGATAATAATAATACAATAACTCTTACCCTTCAGGAGCTATGGAAATGGGAGGAGAAGGACATCATATACATATGTACGAAATATATGCCTAGGCAAAATATTCAATGAAATTTGTGGGGAGGGATTATTATCTCTGTGGTTAGGAAAAGATTGTTTGTTTGGTTTTTTTTTTTTTGTATTGTGTAAGGCAGGACTTGAACAAACTACTGAAGGGAATCAAGCAATTTATAGTTCATGTATGAGGAACACCCTTATTAATGATGTGAAAATGGATTGTAGTGTGTGAAGAATAAAGTCAGTTTAAGCAGAACATAGAATATGTGAAGATGAGTAATTTATAATAGGACTGAAAAGATATGATGGGGATAAATTGTGAAGGGCTTGAAATGTCAAAGTCCTAAGGGTAATGTGGAACCACTGAAGTCTTTTGTAAGGAGCAATGACATGGTCATACTTGAGTTTTAAAGAAACTGAAGGAAAGACTAGATTGCAATGAAAAAAGACTTTATTATATTATATTATTATATTTATTTATATTGTTATTATTAATATACTATTAGTCTGGATATAGATCAGTTCTGCACAACCTGTGGCCTGTGGGACACTTGTGGTCCACCAAAGGATTTCCTCTACGTACAAAGGATGTTTTCTTCTACATTTTTCCTAGAGTTGCATGTTACAGTTAAATACTGGAATATAAGGTAATGTCTTACAAGGAGCAAGAAAGGAAAAAAAAAAAGGTCACATTCATGGATTGAAACTCTTTATGCACTTAAATTATCAAAGTTAAATACTTTAAAAATCAGATATTCTTTTCTTAAGGCTGTTAAATATTATGAGTAAATTAAAATGTGTATGACTTTCACAAATATCTTTGAATGTTAGAATAGACACCCAAGTTCAGCCAACATTTGCATGTATTAATATTAGCACTACATGCAGATAGAGATCTGTCACGGATATGTAATTTCTTTAGGGAAAGCACAGAACAAAACCCATCTATGAATGAGCAGAAAAGGTTTCCATACTTGCCCAATGATAAACGAGGTTAAGTTATTTGCAGTAACTTGCAGTATTTGAGTCACACACAGGTAGCAAGCATTGGAGAAAGGATGTTAAAAACCTGTCTGACTCCAAGTTGAGCACTCCATTCACTATGCCACCTTCAGATCTTAAAGTAAAAATTACCATGAAAATCTTTTGCAAAATTGTAACCAAGCTGCAAATAAAGATTGTATTAATTTCATTTGAAGTAGACAAAAAAGAGTGCACTGTTAGCCTTAGTTGGCATACCTGAAAAAGATAAGGATGGGATACATAAACCAGGCCTTGATATTTTAAGTATGTTCATGTGGAAAACTTTTTTTAATATTACATTAAATTGCAGGAAGAGAAATTAGACCTTTTATTTCAGTGGAAGTGATATTTACTGATGTACCTTCCTCTCTACAGATTAAGTTTAGTGTTTTCTCTGTAAGTTAAAAGTCTCAATCACGAAAAGTTTGAATGAAAAGTACTCAGGATCACAAAACCTAAATATGTCAGAGGCAGATTTTTGAAACCAGGTCTCCTTGATTTCAAGTCTAGGTCCCTAGTCACTATTTAATGCTTCCTAATTACCAGTGTTATATTTAAAGGCATTATCTTATACACCAGGATAATATGGTATGATATGATATCATTAGATGTGATATGATATGATGTGATACAATGTAATGTTGTTTTATATTACTTTCAATAGTACCACCATCTTCTCAATCCCTCAAGCTTCATAATCTAGGTGTCATTTTCAACTCCTCACTCTCATACTACACATTGCAAAGTCCTGTTGATTCTCCTTTTCTCATATCTCCCACAAAATGCCCCTTTCTGTCCTCTGAATGTATCACAATCATTTCTAGGAACATCTGAACTAATGTGATCACTTTCTAGTTCATCTCCTGACCTTATGTCTCCTCTGACTTCATTCCATTGTTGTTCCTAAAGTGAAAGTCTGACCATGTCACTTCTCTTTTCAACAAATTCCATTGGTGTTTTTTTTTTTATTTCCTGGTTCAAATATAAAATCTTCTGTTTCCCCTTTAAAGTGTGTTTTATAACATGCCCCGCTCCTGCCTATCCATCTTCTTTCACTTTATTCCTTTTCACATATCATTGTATTTTTTGTACCCACAATTAATGCAGTCTCTGACACATAATACGTGCTTAATAAATGTCTTTTTTTCTGATTGAATGAACATTTTGTGTGTGCATGTTCATTTCTACCTTCACAAAAATCCATTTTATGCACCCCATTCTCCCTAGTTGCATCCCTAGTACAAGCCCTCATTACTTCTGGTCTGGAATATTCTAATAGTTTTATTAATAGCCTACCTGCCTTGCTTTCTTCCACTTCAACTCCTAAGAAAACAAGGTAATTTTCTTAAAACTAAGGTCTGACGATTTTATCCCATTCTTCAATAAACGTGTCTCCCTGTTACCTTCAGGTTCCAACATAAAGTTTCTATTTGGCATTTAAAGTTTTTGGCAAATTCACCCATTCCTGTGTTTACAGTCTACTTACAAGATAGTCCCTTAAATTCACTCAAAGATACAACTTTGTCTTCTGGGCACATAATATTCTGTCTCCCTAATATGTGCCTTTGTACTTGCTATTTCCCCATGGCTTGAATACTCTGGACATTCTCCTCTGTGTCTTAATTTCCCTGGCTTCCTTTAATTATCAGATTAAATTACACTTTCTATAACCTGCCTCTTTTGGTCACTCCCTTTTTTACTGTCTTCACTTCGAGATTACTTTCCATCCTTGGTATACCTGTTTCATGTAGACATTTCTTGTTGTCTTTTGCTTTAGAATGTGAATTCCTTGAGGAAAGAATCAGTTATTTCACTTTTTTTGTGTGTTCTCTGTTCTTAGTACAATTTGGATACTTAATGAGCATTTAATAGACCCTTGTTTACTGATTGTCTAAATTGAAAGTGGTTAGCAATGTAGGTATGTTGTCTTTTGACCTCTGACAGCTTTCAGTACACACACACACACACACACACACACACACACACACACACACACAGAGTCACAATTCAAAGACGCAGATCAGTATCTATAATAACCAATCAAAATTCAAAGTATTATTTTGTTTGGAAAGGAACAATTAAAAAGCGTTAAGGTTAACTCAATAGAGTTGTGAATAGGAATAACAATATTTAAATTGAAATCTTAATTAGAAAGGAGTCAAAGATTTATTTCTCTGATGTCTGGGTTTTTGTTTGTTTGTTTGTTTGTTTGTTTGTTTTGCTTTTTTCTCCTCTGCAGGAGAGGCTTTACCTTGAATTGTTAAAATAATTCTCAAGAAAATTGGAAACTTAATCCATTGTTGGTGTAATAGTGAACTATTCTGGAGAGCATTTGGAACTATGCCAAAAGGTTATAAAACTGTGTGTAACTTTTGATCCAGCAATACCAGTAGGAGATCTGTATCCCAAAGAGATCATAAAAAGGGAAAAAAGAACCACATACACAAAGAATATATATAGCAGCTCTTTTTGTGGTGGCAAAGAACTGGAAATTGAGGTGATGTCCATCAATTGGGAAATGGCTGAACACGTTTTGGTATATGAATGTAATGGAATACTATTGTTCTGTAAAAAAATGATGAGCAGGAGGATTATTGGAAGATGATGGAGTAGGTAAGAAAATTCCAAGATCTCAAGATTTCCCCCCAAAAAAGAGATGAAATAGTGTCTCAGGGCAAATATAGAGTGCTAAAAATAAGTAAAAGTAGGAATAGAACAGGGGTCCTCCTGGATCAGTTAGAGAAGATATGAAGAAAAGTCCCAGGATTAGATTTGGTCCATGTGATGAGTAAACATCTACAGATTAGGTCCCAAGCAGCAAACCCTAGGGTTAGCTAGATTGAGAGACTGCCTCAGCCCCAGCCACAGGAACTTTGATCCCCAGGAAGGGGTGTAAGGGGAATTTGGCCATCTTAACCAGAGAAGATCAAGGGAACCCTTGCTGACAAGAAACACTAGACCCAGCTTGTTTGTGGAGTTGCTATGGAAAGTGGGGTTGGGGACAAGAAGAAACCAGAATGGATCTGGTTAGTGTAGAAATAGTGGGGTGGGCATATTACTGACTGGGGGCACTTCCCAGAGGCTGGAGGTCTTCATTTAGGTTCCAAGCCAGAGGGGAGAACTGAAGTATCAGACACCAGAGGCATCACCCCCCCATCCCAGGAGTAGAGGTGATTATTGTAAAGCTATATACGAGAAGATTTCCAGAGACTTGCTGTTGTGAAAAGCTTTCAAAGTTCTGATTACATAGTATAGTCAACTCCCTATTTATTCAGTAACAAATCAGAGCAAAATATTCACAGAAAATCAAGGTACAGCATTCACAATGTTACAACTTATCACAGAAAATCAAAATACAACATTTACCATGTCATAACTCAACGACTTATCACTAAAATGGACACCTAGTTTTCACCAAAGTGGTCACATAGTTTTCAACAAAGTACAATCATTTAGTGACTCAGTCATGTAGTGACTCAATCACAAGGTGTATTCATTTAGACAGTCGATCATTTAGTTAAGTCCTTAATTCAGTCAGTCTTAAGGAGGAGAGCCTCCTTAATCCTTAACTCATCCTTAATGAGGTGAGGACTCCTTAAGGGACACAAAGTACAAGAGTCAAATTTCTCCACCAATGGGGTGCAATTAAATTACAATATCAGTCACTAACCAGTACTCTCTTAAGGAGTAGTGGAAATTACACAGGTTATCTACCCTTAGGTCACTAGTAAATTACAGTTTTCTCAGTCACTACTCAGTACCCACAAAGAGGTCTTTTCATCTGACTCAGGGCAGGATTTCAGCCCCTGTGGTTCCTCTTCTGTGGTCCCAGCTCCTGCCTAAATCTAACCAACTGCTACCTGGGTTCAAAGACAGGCAATGCCCAGTTCCTTGTCCAACTCTGTGCAATTTTTGCTCCATATTGAATCTCACAGTATCCAGTCCACCTCAAGTCCTTCACAATTTTTGTTCCTGGGGTAAGAAAACTTAACAGAGTACCAACACCACAGTCATGCTTCCTCTGGCAGCTCCAGCTGTCCCTCAGAAGTTCTCAGCAGCTCCAGCTGGCCTTCAGAAGCCTTCAGCAGCTCCATTGTCAAAATCAAAATCTTTTTCTCCCATTCTCAAAATCAAAATCACTTTCTCCATGGAAGTTCGAGTCCAGTGGCAGCAGCCCAGCCTTCAGATGATTGCTGAGAGAAATTCTCTCTCTCTTTCTCTGGCAACAGCTTCTCTGCCTCCATGAAGCTTATCCCAAGAAGTTCTGACTGTCGAACTTTTGTTTTTCCTTATATATGGTATTAACTTCTCTCTGTTCAGTCCCTCTTGTTACATTGGCAACAGGGATTCATACCTCCTGTTTCTTTACAGAAGCTTAATGTGAAACTAGGTGCTAAGTACCTGTCAGCTTTCCAATACAAAGGGATCTTCAAATTTCATTAACATTATGATTACAAAAACTAAATTATTACCAAAAAAATGCAGAGACAAAGGAGAAAGAATAGAACCATAGAGGTACTGTGGCAATACAGAAGACAAGGGCTCATCTTTGGAAGAGAAT
Organism: Pseudochirops corinnae; assembly: GCA_028646515.1. Classification (NCBI taxonomy): domain Eukaryota; kingdom Metazoa; phylum Chordata; class Mammalia; order Diprotodontia; family Pseudocheiridae; genus Pseudochirops; species Pseudochirops corinnae. The sequence goes on from CM053591.1 coordinate 96,053,235, forward strand.
ATTGTAGTAAAAAAAAAAAACAAAAACCAAAAAACCACAATCCTTTTCTACCATAAAGAGCAATGTCAAATGACCACCTACCCAAAAAGAATTCACAGAAGAATTTTAAAAAGACTTTACAAATCAGATGAGAGAGATTGAGGGGAAAAAATGAATGAATGAATAAGAACGATAAAAGAAAAACAAGAAGATTATGAAAAGAAAGTCAACCAATTAGGAAAGGAGACAATCTTAAGGAAGAAAATGATTTCTTGAAAATTAGAATTGGCCAATGGGAAGCCAGCAAAGTCACAAAAGACCAAGAAATAATAAAAAAAAATATAAAGAATGAAAAAAAATTAAGAGAATGTGAAACATTTCATAAGAAAACAAAAACTGATCTGAAGAAAAGATCAAAAAGAAAAAATCAAACAATATTCAAAATACCTGAATGCTGTGATCAAGAAATCAATCCTGATACAATAGTACAAGAAATAATTTTCAAAATTGTACTGAAGCACAAGAACAAGAGGAGAAAGTAGAAACAGAAAAAAGAATATACTGATCCCCATCTGAAATAGATACTTTGTGGAAAACCCACAGGAATATTATAGTCAAATTCAGAAACCCTCAGCTCAAGGATAAAATATTGTGAGCAACAAGAAAAAAAAACCTAAATATGGGAGTGCTACAGTTAGAATCACACAAGAATCACACAAGATCATGCAAGCAGCAGCTGCGCTAAAAGATTTCAGATCTTGGAACAAGATTTCAGATCTTGAAGAAGAAAAGAACTGGGATTTGAGGAGAAAATGTCATACACACCAAAGCCAAGCATAATCCTGAATGGAAAAAAGGAACATTAAATGAACTGGCACACTTTCAGGACTTTGTTTAAAAACAAACAAACAAAAACCTTAACTTAATAGAAAATTTGACATACAAGAGCTAAGAGAACTATATGGTACATACCAAAGACTAATTGCAAGGGACTCAGTAAGGACAGACTGTTTACCTTTTATGTATGTAAAATGTTCAGTGTATGTCTAAGATTGTTATTAGCAATAGGGTAGTTCATGAGAAAGATTGTTGTAAACCTCGGTAAGATATGACCTTAAAAAGTAAAAGCATTTAGGAACTGCTAAAAAGAGTAATATACCTTATACAAATGAGGTTTGAGAGGAAGAATTGACATAGAGGAATTAAATTGGGGAGGAGGGCTATTAGTTTTGAAAAAACTATTTTCATCATGAATGGATTCAAGAGGGAACAATATACATTTATCTAGAACAGTATAAAATTCTTCTAAATTCAGAAAAAAAATATACCAAGGGGATAGGGAGGGGGGAGAGAATAAGGGAAGGATCTCTAGAGCAGAGGGTGAAGGAAAGTCAAAGTGGGGTATAGAAAGGTGTTTAGATTTAGGGGACTAGGAGAATGAGGAAGGGAGTTGGTCCAGTAGTTGCATGGCAAGGTGGCGGGTAGAACTAAAGTAAAAGATTTAGGAGGGATAGGAAATAATATAGATAGATAGATAGATAGATAGATAGATAGATAGATAGATAGATAAATAGATAGGGAAAGAAAGATCAGAAGTAGAATTTGTTAGGGAAAAGTGTCTATATATGTATGCATGTATGTCTATATTTGCATAAGTGCATTATATATCTTTATCTGTATCAAGATATATACATGCTTAATTGTAACCTTCTGTGGTGGGAGGAGGGGGGAGAAGAACAAAATAAAAAGTGCACAGCAGAAAACAAGAAAACCTATAAGGAAGGAAAAAAAAGATGGACAGCTCTCAACACAGCACATAGTATTTATTATATAGATTTTCTTGAAATGGAAATTTATTGCTATATATTTTGTATCCAATTTTGCATTCTGCTGTGCATGACACTTTTTTTCTTTTTCTTATTTTTTATTTCTTTCAATATTTAAGTTTATGTTTCTTTTTCTTCTTGTATTTAATTTTTAGTAAGAAAAAAGGAAAAAAAAATATGAGTAGGCAGATTTCAGAATAACCTGGAAAGACTTATATGAACTGATACTGAGTTAAGTAAACAGAACCAAGAGAACATTGTACAAAACAACAGCAACATTTTGCCGTGATCAACTTTGATAGATATAACTCGTCTCAGCAATGTAATGATCTAAGATAATCTCCAAAAAAAGTCACGATGAGAAAAAAAAAAATAAAAGATTCACATCCAGAGAAAGAACTATGGAGTCTGAATGCCGATCAAAACATACCACTTTCTCTTTTCCTGTTTTTTTTTTCTTTATCCTGGTTTCCTTTTTTTTTCTGATCCTTCTTTTATAACATGACTAATGAAGAAATATGTTTAATATGATTTTACATGTATAGGCTATATCAGAGTGCATACTGTCTTGGGGAAGGCTGTGGGGGGGACTTAGAACTCAAAATCTTATAAAAGTGAATGTTGAAAACTTGAAAGAATTCTTGAAAGAGAAAAGGAAAAAAATTCATTTCCCAAGTTTTCCTCTTCATTTTCTCTGTGGAAATAGCCTATGTGAACTGGACTGTTTCTCTACCTATCTTTTGCTCTAAACTGAACAGAAAATCATCATGCTCCTTTTTCTTATGCAGCTTTTATTTAGCTACATCATCTTTGAATTTGACAGACAAAGATACATCCAAGTCTTACATTTATTAAAATATATATCCATTATAATGCCAATGGATAAAGGGTATTATTTTTATCTAGCTCTAAAGGCCAATTCAAATAAGCTATTACTGATCACAGTGGTAACTAATGGTAGAAGAAAGAGCACATTAGAAGTTATATCAATAGATTACTCTCTCTTATAACCCAATCAAGTACAAAACCCAATTTACTGGTACAAAAGTATTTTCTATAGAACAAACTGTGTCGTGCACAATAACTAATTAAAACACGTCATGCTGAACTAATTAAAACTGTGCACTAGAGAAAAATATATCTCAGATAAACACATGCCATAAAATTTAAGTACTAAATCAAAAAGAGGAAAATGAAGCTTCTTCCAACAAAAACAATATGCTTAACATGCTGTATAATAATAATAATAATAATAACCTGTATTAACATTTATTGAAAGGTACTCATTCTTTTGTCCTAAT
>CM053591.1:96056840-96076101 GCA_028646515.1 Pseudochirops corinnae
TGAGGAGAGGAGGATCTTTGCCTGAGGTAGCCTGTCCTGTTTGAAGGCTTGAGGATGTGGGTGTTTATTACTTTGACCACTTGTGCCAACTTCATCACTACTGGGTTGGCTTTGACTTTCTGGTTTTGGGACTCAGTCTTCTGGTATTTAAATGAATGCACTATCTATATTTCTTATGTAGAGAGCCTGTTCCATTTTGTGATTAATAACTCTATCAGCATATTTATAGTTACTGTAGGCATCGTGAATACTGCATTGCTGATACAGAAGGAAACTAAAGAGTTTAAGAATCAGAATTGATAAGAGTATACAATTAATCCAATCAGAGATTGATGGCCAATCTATGAAAAGACATAAAGATGGGAAATGGAATGTGGAATTCAGGGAATAGTAATAATAGTGAAACTATACTCATCTTTTCTTTACTGTGGATTCCATTAACTCTCAAATATACTTATTTATATTATTTTTTATCATTAAATGGCTTCTTTAATGAATCTTGCCTTCACAAGTATATTAGAGACCACCTGAGGTGAAGGACTGTGCCATTTCTTCTGTTTCTTTGACATTTTCTGTATTAATAAGTGACAAATAAGATATCCTATAATTTTAGATTTGGACAGCATCAGATCAAATCTTCAAATCTGTGTAAAATGCTCACTGCCCCATCTCTTTACACAATAAATCAAAGTAATACTTTTCCAGTGATTATATATTACTGAGCATCATTTCTTAGCAGACAATGAAGTTGCCCTATCAGCTTTGTAAAATTCTCCTTCAACTTAGCTAATACAATAATTAATTGTATTATATTCCTTTATTTTATCAATCATGTCATCCTCACAGCTGCATTCATAAGCAGGAACAATTTAAACTGCCTCAACCGCTCTTCATAAATGATAAGTATGAATACAGCTTCTCTCTCTGCACATTCGTTAGTAAGGCATTAAATTTTATCCTCATAAAGAAAGTAATGAATTTCCATTCATAAAAGTCACTTTTTGGAGGGAAAACACCCTCTATCTATCTATCTATCTATCTATCTATCTATCTATCTATCTATCTATCTAAAAACCCTTTAAAATATCTTTCTACTTTTAAAATGTAAATTTCCTTTAGAGTAAGTATCTCTAAATTCATTGAGACATTATAGAGTAAAAACATGACATTGGTTGGAGTTTTAATTTCTTTGCTTTGTTTTTCCTGTAGCAAAAGGAAAGAGAGGTTGGTAAGATAGAAAACTGAAGTGCAGTTTGTCTCATTAGTTAGCTTAGCTTATGTTTGTGCTATGCTTATATTTTACTTTTGTTCCTTTATTAACATTTTTAGATCCTTTAAAAAAAAGCCTCCATCCTCATATGTTTCATCCCACACAGATTTTAACACAAGTCAATTTTATTCCAAATTGCTCTGCAATCCCTTAGCTACCATAGACTGTTGAATTATTCTTTTAAGTAGTCTCTATTGCATCATTCAGAGACATTTCAAATTATGTAAGGCCTGTTCCAATTACTCAGAACATCCTAAAAAGGTAGTTTCTTCCTAGACCCAATTTTTATGATATTATTAAAATGTAAAATACTTCTATTTTTAACAGTTTGCATTCAGCATTCATTTATTAAAACTCTAAGTCTGTTTTTACATATTCCATCAAAAGTTATGCATCTGCATTGACATTAGAGGTTGTACATCCTAAATGAAATACATTTGTGACAAATTATAGATTTTTCACAAACCTACCTAGATAAATGTATACACAATTAACTCAAACACAATTAACACAAATAATCAAGCTAGACATTTTTATCATTAAAGTCTTTTTTTCTGATGAATTGCATTTCAACTTCTTTTTTGAATGTGTAGATACATCTGAATATAAATGACCTAAATAATAGTGTTCCTCTAAAATAAAAATATTATTTGATTAAAAACACTAATTCTGATTGCAATCTTCTAGAAAATTTGTGAATGTATTTGGCTTCATTTTTATGTGTATGAATATTTTTTACATAGATCACAGAGTATATACTTGATTGGCTCTCAAGCTTTCTAAAGGAGTAAAACATACCAAAGACATTGAAAAAGTGATCCTTATTAATACCAAAATACATTATCAACTTTAAAGAACATTATTAATCTATCAACACATTGACCTTTCTTTGCATAAGATGTATTTTTAAAATGAAAATAAGCTATATAACAAAAGAAGCATCATGGTCTCTTGGATAAGGCACTGGGCATATGCTATTAATATCCAATACATCTCTGAAAAATAATATTGAAAAAATAAAAATTGTGACATATGGTCATGAAAAGAGATCATAAATCTTATGGAAGAGATCCACTAAGAATCCAAATAAAAGAGCTGATCTTTATTCTCTTACATATTCTGTTAATACTTTGTACCCTAAGAGTATTACTAGGCTACAGGGTGTTACTCATTTTATATACATACATGTAAAAGTCCCAGAGTGAGAAGAGTCTTCATGTGCTAATATGTACCTTTCAGTAAATTATTTCTTTTTTCTCTCTGAAGAATTTTGCAAATTTTTTTGTTTAGTTTTATTATATAACATTCATTTCTACAAAATTTTGATTTATACATTTTCTCCCTGTCTTTCCCCTACCCACCACCCCAAAACAGCAATCCCACTGAATATCCCCTCCCCCAATCTGCTCTCTCCTATATTCTCTCCATACCCCAGGGCCTGTATATCTTATTTCCCAGTTGCATTAAAAATAATAATAATAATAATAATAATAATAATAATAATAATAATATTTTGAACATTTGATTTTAAAACTTTGAATTCTCTATTCTTTCCCTTCTTCCCTTGTGACCCACCCTTACTGGGAAGCCAAGCAGTTCAATATAGGTTGTACAAGTGTAGTTATGCAAAACATTTCCATAATGGATATATTGTGAAAAACTGACTATATTTCCTTCCATCCTTTCCTGCCCCCCACTTGTTTTGTTTTCTACTTTGACTCTGTCCCTTTTCAGAAGTGTGTGCTTCTAACTACCCCCCGCATCTCCCATCTCATCTATCATCCCTCCTTTCATCCCCTTCCCTCCTACTTTCTTATAGGGTAAGATACTCAATTTAGTGTGTATGTTGTTTCCTCCTTAAGCTAAATTCAATGAGAGTAAAGTTGACCCCTTCACATTTGCCTTCCTGTTGTTCCCCTCTATAGTAACCTTTTTCTCTTGCTTCTTTTATATGAAATGATATACCGTATTCAGTGTTTCCCTGTCTCCTCTCCTTATATTCCTCTCTCAACTCTTAATTTTATTTTTTAGATATCATCCCTTCCTATTCAACTGATCCTGTGTCCTCTGTCTATGTATACATGTACATATATATATATATATATATATATATATGTATATATATATATATATATATATACGCATGCACATATGTATTTATATGCACATATACCCTCCTATATAAACATGTGTATGTATACACACACATTTATATTCCCTTCAACTATCCTCATAATGAGAAAAGTTTCATAAGTTAAAATTATCATTTTTCCATGGAGGAATGTAAGTAGTTCAACTTTGATAAATTCCTTATGATTTTTTTTCCCCTGTTTACCTTCTCATGCTTCTTGTATTTGAACATCAAATTTTGTATTCAACTCTGATTTTTTAATCAAGAATGCTTGAAAGTCTTCTATTTCATTAAATGACCATATTTTCCCTGGAAACATTATACTCATTTTTGGTGGTTAGATGATTCTTGCTGTTAATCCTAGCTCTTTTGACCTTCAAAATATCATATCCCAAACCCTTTCATACCTTAAGGTAGAAGCTGCTAGATCTTGTGTTATCCTAATTGTGTTTCCACAATATTCAATTTGTCTCTTCTTGGCTGCTTCAAATATTTTCTCCTTGACCTGGGAACTCTGCAATTTGTCTATAATATTCCTAGGAGTTTTCTTTTTGGAATCTTTTTCAAGAAGTAATCAGTGAATTCTTTCAATTTCTATTTTATCCTCTGGTTCTAAAATATCAGGGCAATTTTCCTTGAGAATTTCTTGAAGGATGATTTCTAGGTTGCTTTTTTTTTGGATCATGGCTTTCAAGGTAGTCCAATAATTTTAAAATTATCTCTCCTAGATCTATTTTCCAGGTCAGTGGTTTTTCCAATGATATATGTCACATTGCGTTCTATTTTTTTCATTTCTTTGGATCTGTTTAATAGTATCTTGATTTCCTATAAAGTCATTAGCTTCCATTTGCTCCAATCTAATTCTGAAGAAATTGTTCTATTCAGTGAGCTTTTGAAATTCCTTTTCTATCTGGGCAATTTGGCTTTTTAAGGTATTCTTTTCCTCATATTTCCCAGTCCTTTTTGGACTTCTTTTGCCATTTTAGTTAGTCTGTTTTTTATGGTGTTATTTTCTTCAGTCAGAATGTTAACTCTCTTTTCATGATTTTCTTGCATCATTCTCATTTCTCTTCCCAATTTTTCCTCTGCTTCTCTCACTTGATTTTCAAAATCCTTCTTGAGCTCCTCTATGGCCTGTAACTAGTTCATGTTTTTCTTGGAAGATTTTGGTGCATGAATTCTGACTTTGTTGTCTTCCTCCTATTCCATACTTTGATCTTTTTTTGTCCCCAAAATAGGAATCTAAGGATTGATTGCTGTGCTTGCTTTGTTTCTTCTGTTTGTTCACATTGTCACTCAATTACTTGACTTTTGAGCACTTTGCCATAGTAGAATTTTTCGTCCAGAGAGGACAGCTTTGTCCCAAATCACTTAGGTTTTTACAGCTGCCAAAGCTATTATTTTGATGCCCTCTTTGGAGCCCCCAGAAGCTCTGGTCCACTGGCCACACACCCCAGGACCTCCACCAAGACAGCGATCCAGATCCAAACAGGTTAAAGCAAGAGTGATTACCCACTGAATGGTTGCTTGGTCCTTCTATGATATGCAGGCCAGGAGCTCTGGAAGCAGCCACACGTTGGCTTCACTGCCACTGTGCTTATCACCCAGGGGGCTGGGGCTGGATGATGCTCTTCCATTCCCCCCCACCCCAGTTGCAACAGAGTTCCACTCTGGTCTTTTACTTGCTTTTTGGCATTTATGGGTTGATAAGTCTGGAAATCTCTACATCTGGTGGTGATTCACTCTCTTGAAGTTTGCTCTGGCTGCCAGTGTTTGAGGCCACCATGAGGCTAAAACTGCAGCTCATGCAGGGCTAGGCTCACCTCCAAGTGTGCTGTGATGAACCCTTCCTGTAGGCCTGTCAGGCTGCCTTCAGCTGGAGATTTGTTTCTCTCTGTACTTTGTGGCTTCCATAGCTTTGAAATTTGTTTAACATCATATTTTATATGTATTTGAAGTACTTGTGGTGGGACTTCATGGATTTTTCCTGTTTCTGTGCTGCCATATTGGCTCTGCCCCCTCAGTAAATTATTTCTGCCTTGTTGTCAAGAATGAAGCACAAATTTTTGGGTCCTCTAGAAGTTTTAATTACCATGGGATTATATTTGTTATTGACCTGGGTGCATCCTGTGCAAAGAAACCTAGAGAGTTATGTGTATCAGTGTGATTCCTTGATAAGTTTTGTGTGTATTTATGGGAGTATGTAATTGCATTTAGTAAAACAGAGGGTGTCAGTCACCTGCCTTGTTGGTACATTAGAAGAAAACAAAGATGAACTAGAACAACCCTTTGAACTTATATCTGGTGTCCACATATACCTAGACTAAAATATCTATGAATTGTGAGGTCCTCTAGATGCTCAGCTTTGCAGATGTAATTGTGCTGATTTTATGAGGCCCTGAGCCATTTTAACACTTCCAAAATGAAATTTGCAATCCCTCTAAAGGTTGAGGGGAAAAATACATGAGAAATGCTTAGTGTCCACTCTAATATGTACAAGAAGCTAGAAAACTGATAGAACATACCAAAAGTAAAAGAGAGAGCGAGAGAGAGAGAGAGAGAGAGAGACAGAGACAGAGACAGAGAGGCAAATGGGCAGTTGCTTGAATTGGATAATAGCAAAATTTTTTTTGTCCCAAAATTTTCCTCTTGAAACAAAGGTTCATAATTTTAATACCGATATTCTTCTGGTAATATTGTATAGCTACAGTTCATAAGATTCTACTGTGTTCAAAGATTTGAGGTTAAGTGTACACAAATTGCTATAAAGAGGTATATGGCAGATATTGGTAGGTCAACACATAATGTACAGGCTGTCATCAAGTAAACATGATTGAAAAATAGAAGGGGCTGGTTTTGCAATTAGAGTGAGAGATACCTAGAAGACAACTTACATACACCATTGGTATTCTTACGGTGTCAGAAAAATAAAGGAAAGAGCCCAACATGCTGAGTATATTTCCATTAGAATACTTATGGGAAGACATGGACAATTACCACATTGGATGAGAAGATTGAATGAGTGACAATCTGCATCTTAGCAAGAAATACATTAAAGATCATAAATCCATTGGAGTGTTGGACTATACCGTTATAGACATAGACATAATCATAGATATAGACATAGACAGAGACATGGACTTGGACACAGACGCAGACACAGACATGGACATGGACATACACACAGATATAGATACACACTTACATATGTGGAAGAGCAAAGGTAAATGGATGATCAGTATATCTTTTCATTAACTTGTCAAATTAAAACATATAGACAATTAAGACATAAAGAATATTATCTATTATATGCCAGATATATATGTATTTTTATATAGAGATTTGATTATGATTATATAATATAATTTATAGTAATTATATAACATATTTCATGCATATGTTACATAATACATAAACATACATTACACATCCATATATAAATACTTTCATTATATTTCCCTTTCTCAGAGAAGAAGGAGGAAGAATGCCAAAGGATACTATGTAAGCATTTATAACTGTATGTCTGAGTAAATACGCCTGTATATGAGTGTTATTTCGGATAGATGTTATGTTTTATATGGTGTGGAAGTTTAAAAGAAATTTTCTGGAAATAGTGCTTAGAGTATTTGGATATTTGAAAAACTGATAATAATTTTAAAAATGTTACTTAGTAGTGGAAATATGTATTAGGAAGAATAAATTAAGCCTATTGTCACCTCTCTACACACCTTATAATAAGAGTATTGTGTGTCCTGCTTTTTCTTTAAGGAGTATAACTGATACAGAGATTGAGACAGAGATACAGAAATATTTTCTTTGTATAAGATCATTATATCTAGACAATTTATTCAAATCATCCCAATACTGTACTGTTGCTAGAGAACATGTGCAGTTTTTTTTTAATAGCTAGTCTTGATCTTCATTTATGATTATAGAGTTTTCTAAGTAAACTAGCAAAGTGTAAAATAGCAGATTTGCATTTAAACAGGGATGCAATTCTAAATAATGTCAAATATATGTTAAAGCATTTATAAAATTATTTTTAGAAGTAGTTTAATTCCTATGTCATTTGTTAGCAATTTTTCATTATACACTGGAGAATATTACAGATGTATCTTTTCAATAAGTGATATCTAACGCAGAAATTACATTCATTCATATCCCTCCTACCTGTAAAACTTCTTTCACTACTTATGATATAATATTGATATTTTCACATATTTAAAACCTAGAAGTCAGCAACCAAGAGAATAATAAGTTAATAATGCAGGAAGACTATTTCTTAGAATTAGATGGATCTTGGGTAAGAAAAATGGCAGTCTCATCATTGTTTTCATCATCTACAACCCTAATCAATATGCTCAACACTGATAATTGAATCATAAAATGTTAGATTTGTGTTTAAATGAACTAAAGAGATTTTTCCAGGGTCACACATATAGATAATAGTAATAGTAATAAATAATGATAGTAATCATAATAATAATTGTAATAGTAAGAGTACACATTATTCCTGTATAGGTCCTAACAAGTCACTACTTGTACAACCCTTTAAAATTTAGAGCAATCAGTGACCTAATTCAGACATATTAGTGAAAATTAATCTCAGTTTCCAAATGGGCTGCTTCAGCAATAACCTATTAAATGCTATGATGTGATTAATTCTACCATGGATTAACCTTTACTAACAAATGTGAAACTAATTTGGTTATAATTGAACAATTTACAGAAGCTAAGTGGTTGAAGTTTTAAGAAGTGACATTGTTTCACAAACATATAGTAATTATTTGCTTTGAAAAACTGTCTCTGAAGTGTTGGACACTTTATTCCAGTCTGAGTTGCACTTGTACTCATTGCTGAGTTCTTCAATGGATTGGTATAATGCTTTTTATCCCTTCAAAACTTAAATTATTGTGTTCAAAGAAACATCGATAACATAAACTGCTGACTAGCTGGCAGGAACTCAGTAATTCTAATAAGGAAAGTTTGATTTCCATTAGTGACCTTCAATATTACTGTCTCTGGCATCATGGCTTTAGTCCCAATTAAGCCTTGTACCGATATATTCCTAATCTTGGAAATTGTATTCACAATTGTGGGACTTTCCTATTTTTTGGGAATTATACTGTGGCAGGTTAGTTGGAAAGATATGGATGAAAGGCCAAAAAAAAATTGAATGTGTTGGAGATTTGACAAGGGTTAAACAGATAATCAGAAGATCAAAACTAAAGAATAGATATCAGAAAGAATCTAGAAAGGCAATGTGGATGAATGTGTGACCCATTACAAATGGGAAAATAAAATTAAATTGTACCAAAATTAAATTACTTTCTCACTGCCATTCCCCCAATTTAACATTAAAGAAATGTTGTTTTTCACAACCTAAACTTCTAATCAGTGAACATTAAAAAAAAGAATACTAGACACTTAGAATAATTATTGTAATTGAAATATTATTCCCTATTCTATTATTTTCATTGTAGTATCTCAATTTGTATTCTAATGGATAGCTTTTATCTTTAACCACAAGTAAAGATACCTAGTACATATACAGGGTGAACATCTGATTCCCGAATTGGTCAACATCTTGCTTGATCTTAAACAAAACATGAAAAGATATTTAGGGATCCCTTATTTAGGGACATGAATGCTTAAGTGTTATGTTTGAGCACATTTTAGAGTTCAGGATGAATAAATTTTTTTTTATTTTTTAATTTTTTTTTTATTTCCTGGGGTTGATTCTGACAACATCTCATGGTTGACAGATCAATCCTCATAAAACTATATATCTGACAATCTAGATAGCATGCAGAGGATACAGATCAATCTTCACTGAGATGAGTTGATAGAATCTGCTATAAACCAAGAGGACACAATAATGCTGTGACCTTGTATTTAATAAGGAAATAACCCTTGAAGTTTAGTAACTTGCAAGAGCCTTATGAAATTGTTATTACTAGTAGATTCTATATGAAATGAACCATTATTATAATCATTATATACCATATTACAAAGATCCAGGAAAACATAAACAAGGTGTATCAAGGACATGAAAATTAAAAATTGGTAATTTACCTACTGCATTCAAATATGTCTCATCAAATCTCATTGATTTATGTCTTCTCAAACCATAAAATACAGCAGCTATAGCTTCAAATCATCATTACTAAAGGTATTTGGAATGATCGCCTGCTCAGCTGAAATAGAAACAAAGCAATAAAAAATTATTTTTACTGTCTAGTATCTTTCCAAAATTGTTTGGTCATTCATGTGTGTGGCTCTTGGTGATTCTGGGAAGGATATTTACACAAGCTTAATATCATTGAGTTATAATTAAACTTTCCCAATATTAGTATTTTTACAATGAGTGTTTACATGGAAACTGGTGAAATTTTTACCCAGATTTTTGGTAACAAAGACATGAACTATGCTGAATCTATATCTTGATATTTCTTATGAATGATTCTGGATGGAGTTAATATGAATGAGAAAGAAATTATTGGGGGAATTTACTCCTCTAACATTGATTTGATCAGGATTGGAGGCCATAGGGTACAGAAACTAAAAATAGACATTAAAATATACAAATAAGAAATATGATACAATAGAAATTAGAAATAGAAATAGAAATAGAAATAGAAATAGAAAGCAATTATGTATTTTGCTTTCCTGTTTTCTAACCTCCAAATAGAAAAGGACCAAACAACTACTTTTTACTTAAATAAAACATTTAACTGTTCTTCCAAACTCTGACAAGCACATTTGATATTTAATTCTGTTAGCATTAATTTAGGGACATGAATAAAAATACTCTTATATCATAGAGCAAAATAGTTGCTACTTGTTACTGGAACATTAAAAAAAGAAAAAAAAACTTTTACAGTCATCATACACCAAATAATGCACATGGTATAAAATTATTGAAATTAGTAGTGTAATTGTATATATTGCTGAGAATTGTTAAATGTGACCTATTACCATCATCTGAAGTTCTGGTGTTAGACAGAGTCAAATCTTTGGAACTTCTCTCCATCCTTTTAGTATTTAGTATTGATTGTTAGCACAAAGATGTTCAGCTAGGGTAATCCTCAAAATATATTTTTGCTTTGGCAAGTGACTGGGCTGCAGGGAGTATACTATTGAACATGCTTTACACAATGCTTTGGAGTCTTTGTAGGTATGTGAAATATTAGTGAAGATATTCAGGGAAGAGGACCATAAACTATTACACTTGGTGAAGTGCATAATACTTTGGAGGTTATTTGCATCCTAAGAAATAGATACATGACATGAACTACAGGCTAGTGACATAGAGAAATGTTTGCTCAATTTTCAGGAATGCCATATTCTGGGGGATTATTCTTTTCAGCAGGCAGAACCTTAATTTAACACTTTATTCATTGCAATGTCTATGGTGCTTTTGATGTATGAATTTCTACCAAAATGAGTGAGGCTAAGCAATGGATCAAACCTGTATCATTGTGGCTATTATAACTACTATAACAGTAATGGTATAGGATAGTAGATGTAGAGTTTGCCTCAGAAGTGGGAAGATATAGTTTGATTGTTGCTTCTAACACATACCAACTGTATCATCTTAGGTAAGAAACTTCACTTCTAAATGTTGTAGTTAATTCTCTAAAAATAAGGTGAACAAAAGATGTGTCTGTATTGGGATTTTCCTCATCTTGAATTTCCCTCTACAGTACAAATAAGGTCCCTAAACTTGACTAATCTAGTCCCTTTCCCTCATAACTGCTGTAATTACAAATGCAACTCTCATGTTAGATTTATTTCATAAGTAGAATTTATTACCATATTTGATTTATGATAATCTTTTTTGTTATTTTTTGAAGTAACAAGTTCTTTTAAATCATAGCCATCTTTAAATTTGTCAAAAATTCAATGAAATTTTTTGCTGTCTAACTTCTACTAAACTTTGTATTTCTTCTCCCTTCACTTCTCAATTAAGATGAAAGTCTGTTTAAATTTTTTTTTCTAAGTTATTTGTGAATAATCAGACTGAACAAATTGTCATTCTGAATTAAATGCTAACTTAGAATATCACCAAAGGATATAATAAGGTTCATTTAGGAATCATCCCACCATAGAATTTTCCATGAAGAGCAATCATGTATGCCTCAGGTGAGTGAGTTCTTAATATGTGACAAAGCCAAAGGCAATTTATTGGAGGGTGGAGCCAACATGGCAAAGAAAAAGCTGAGTGCTCTAAAATTCCCCTTCAACAACTTTACAACGGTGCCACAAGATAAATTGTGGAAGGGCAGAACCCAAAAAAAGGAAAGGGTGAAACAGTTTTCTAGTTTAAAGTAATTTGGAAGTTAGGCAGCAAAAGTCTATCACACTGGAGTGAGAATGGAAAGCACCTGTAGGTAGGGTATGATTCCTTACATGGACAGAGGGAGGGTAGGGAGAGGAGAGAGAGGGAGTGGAGACAGATTTGGGAAGGCAATAGTAAGAAGCAAAAGATTTTTGAGGGGATATAGAGTGAAACGAGAGGGAGACAGTAGGACAAATAAAAGAAAATGGGGGATGAAGGAAAATACAAAATAAACATAACTATGAAAAAATTAAAAGTTTATCTGATAAAATCCTCATTTCTCACATATATAGATAACTGAGTCAAATTACCCAATTGATAAATGATCAAACGATATGATCAGGCAGTTTTTTGTTGAAAACAATCAAAGGTATCTTCAGTCATGAAAAAAATACTCTAAATCATTATTCATTAGAGAAATGCTAATCAAAACAATTCTGAGTCATCACCTCACACCTCTCAGATTGATTAATATGGCAGGAAAGGAAAATGGTTCTGAGAACTGTGCTCGCTCTAGAAAGAACAATACTTGTGAAACCAGGATTGCTCTTGTTTTATTTTACATTCCTTATGAATGGGTAACTCCCTAAAGGAGCACACTTGCTAAGACAAAAGACAAATGCAAAGCTATTTATTTCCTTTTCCAGATTCAAATTTGCCCCTTTGTTCCCCATTGGCTAGATACAACTTACTGAACCACTAATTTGATGCTCTCCTGACTTCATTGTGTTCCTCCTGTTCCATGCTTTGATCCTTTTTGTCCCCAAAAAAGGAATCTAATTTTGGATTGCTGTGCTTGCTTTGCTTCTTTTGCTTGCTCATGTTGCCACTCAATTACTTGACTTTTAAGTTCTTTGACACAGGAGAACTCTGCTTCCAGAGGGGAGAGCCTCCCTCTCCTTGACATGTTTTCCCTCCATTGTCATGTATTCTATGTGCATTTAAATTAACTTGCTCCACCCTGGGAGTGTGCAGGATAATGTTAAACAACTTGTTAAGGGGGAAGAGCAAAGATGGCAGCGTAGAAGTAGGAAAACTCCTAGAGCTCCCCCCATAACTACCTCAAAGACATATAAAATGTGACTCTAAATAAAATTGAAAACTACTGAACCCACAAAATGACAGAGAGAGAATAATCTCTCTCTGAATGCAGCCTGGCAGACCAGCAGGAAGGGTCCATCGCAGCATGCTTGGAGCCAAGCCCAGCCCCATGTGAACCCATGGTTTTAGCCAGAGACCAGGCACAGCCAGAAGCTGATAGAGAGGACTTCTGGACAGTAGATTCCCAGAAGCTGTGGTGGTTTCCAGAACTATCAACCCATAAATTCCAAACACAAAATGAAAGATCAGTGGAACTCTGTTGGAACTAGGAATGGAATGGGACAGAGCCAAAGTCCGGCCTGTGACCCCAGAGAGAGAAGAGAAGCAACAGAGGCAACATGGCCATGCAGCTGCCTCCACATGCCTGTTTCAGAACACCTGGCCTGCAGATTGCGGTGGGGGGAAAGAGAATATTCAATGGGGTAATCAATGTTGCTTTAAACTGGCAGGATCTGGATCACAGTCTTGGGTGGTGGTCCTGAGGCATGTGACCAGTGAGCCGTAGGTGATGGGGACTGTAGAGATGGCACTCTCCTAATGGCTCTGGCAGCTGCAAGAACCACAGTGTTTTGGGACAAAGCTCTCCCCTCTGGAAGCAGAGTTCTCCCCTGCCAAAGAACTTAAAAGTCAAGTAATTGAGTGGCAACATGAGCAAGCAAAAGAAGCAAAGCAAGCCCAGCAATCCAAATTTAGATACCTTTTTTGGGGACAAAAAGGATCAAAGCATGGAACAGGAGGAATACAATGAAGTCAGAACTCCTCCACCAAAAGCTTCCAAGAAAAATATGAACTGGTTACAGCCCATGGGAGAGCTCAAAAATGATTTTGAAAACCAAGCAAGAGAAGTGGAGGAAAAATTGAGAAGAGAAATGAGAATGATGAAAGGAAGTCATGAAAAGAGAGTCAACAACCTGACTGAGGAAAATAACCCCTTAAAAAATAGACTAATTCAAATAGCAAAAGAGGCCCAAAAAGCCAATGAGGAGAAGAATACCTTAAAAAGCCAAATTTGCAGAAAGAAAAAGTATTTCAAAAGCTCACCTGAGAGAATCAGTTCTTCAGAATTAGATTGGAGTAAATAGAAGCTAATAATTTTATGAGAAATCAAGATACTATTAAACAGTTCCAAACAAATAAAAAAAATAGAAGGTAATGTGAAATACCTCATTGGAAAAACCACTGACCTGGAAAACGGATGCAGGAGAGATAACTTGACAATTATTGGACTACCTGAAAGCCATGATCAGAAAAAGAACCCAGAAATCTTTCTGCAAGAAATTCTGAAGGAAAATTGCCCTGATATTTTGGAACCAGAGGGCAAAATAGAAACAGAAAGAATTCACTGATCAGTTTTTGAAAAAAAATCACAAAAAGAAAACTCCCAAGAATATTATAGCCAGGTTCCAAAGTTCCCAGATAAAAGAGAAAATATTACAAACAGCCAAGAAGAAACAATTTGAATATTGTGCAAACACAATCAGGATTACAGAGGATCTAGCAGCTTCTACATTAAGGGACTGAAGGACTTTGATTATGATATTCCAGAGGTCAAAGGAGCTACAACTAAGACCAAGAATCTCCTACACAGCAAAATTGAATATAATGTTTCACGGGAAAATACAGTCATTCATTGAAATAGAGGACTTTCAAGCATTCTAGATGAAAAAAACAGAGTCGAATAGAAAATTTGATGTTCAAATACAAGAAGTCTGAGAAGCATGAGAAGATAAACAGGGAAAAGGAATCATAAGGAACTTATCGCATGCCTACGTAGAAAAATGATAATTGTAACCTATGAAGCTTTTCTAGTATGAGGATAGTTGAAGGGAATATAAATGTATGTATATAAAATGAATGTGTACATATATATATATATATATATATGTTTATACATATATATACATATATATACATACACACACATACACACACATACATACACATATATATATATGTCTATATAGGAGGGTATATGTTCATATGAATACATATTTGAGTGTAAATATATATACCTACATACACATACATATATATATATATATATACATACATGTGTGTATGTACAGTTATACATAGACAGCAGGCACAATATCAATTGAATAGGAAGTGATGATATTCAAAAGGTGAAATTGAGAGGTGAGAGAGAAATATAATGAGAGGAGATGGGGAGAGACAGAATTGGGTAAATCATCTCGTATAGAAGAGGTGAAGGATAACTGTTACAATGGAGGGAAAGAATAGGAAGGCAAAAGTGAATGGGTTGACCTTACTCTCATTGAATTTGGCTTGGGGAGAGAACAACATACACACTAAATTGGGTATCTTGCCGTACAGGAGAGTTGGGGGAAGGGGATGACAGGGGGGATGATGGAGGGAAGGGCAGGTTGGGTGGAAGGGTATTTAGAATCACATACTTTTGTAAAGGGATGGGGTCACAGTAGAGAATAGAACAAGTGGGTGGCAGGATAGGATGGAGGGAAATATAGTCAGTCTTTCACTGTGGAATATATCCACTGTGGAAATGTTTTGTGTATCTACACATGTACAACCTATATTGAATTGCTTATCTTCCCAGTATGGGTGGGTGACGATGGAAGAAGGGAAAGAATCTGGAATTTAAAATTTTGAAATAAAATATAAAAAAGAAACGGATAAAGATTGATAATAATAATGATAATAATAATTATTATTATCATTATTATTATTACATGTAACTAATAAGATATACAGGCACTGGGTATGGAGATACATCTTACTCTAATGGAGAGGATGGGGAAGTATGTAGGATAGAGCAGATTGGGGGAGGGGGTATACAGTGGGATCACTGTTTTGAGTTAGTGGGTGGGCAAAAGACAGGGAGAAAATGTGTAACTCCAAATCTTGTGGAAATGAGCTAAACTAAAAATAAACACTAAATTTAAATTTAATTTAAGAAAAACCCAGCTCATTAAGCATGTGCTCAAACTTTTGACCTTTGTACTTGATCAGAAGTCTGGTTCTGCTTTGTCACAACTCTGATTAGAAGCATTAATCCCTAAATTACACTTTGATAATTCCTGCTATCTCTCTTACAAAGCTAGGAGTAGTATTAATCCTGTGGAAACAGAATTTCTTCCTTTTTTTCATGTGGTAAATGTTGGAGGATATGTGGTTAAATTGAAACACTAATGCAATGTTGGTAGAGTTATGATCTTATTCTATCATTCTAATAAGCATCGGACACTGAATTTGAGCCTAGGTCATCCTAACTTTAGGCCCAGTTATCTTTACCCTGAGCTGCCTACCTGCCTCCTTTATACATGTGTAATGCCAAGCAAAGGCAACTTCCAAGGTTTGGATTACCAGCGTAGCAAACCCCATTTATTCAGCAAACATTCACAGAACAGAGAAAGTCAAAATATAGTGTAACTTGTTCCTTTAGCAAGTAAATTCTCAATTCAATCCAGGTACTACTCCACCCCTTGACAGTACATTCGTTTAGTCAGTCAAAATCTCTCCTCTCAAATGGAGATTAGTCTGGAACCATAAACAAAGTACATTTGTTTGGTCAAAAACAGAGCACAAAAAGAAACAAACAAATAACCAAAAATCTCACAGGCTTCCCACCCCTGAATCTCAAAAGGAGGCAGGAGAACACAAAAGGCCATCCACCCTTAAGTTACAAGGTTAAACTCAGCATTGAATACCCAAGTAAAGGTCCTTCATCTTCACTTGAGGCAAGCCCTCAGCAATCTCAGTTCCTGGGGAGACAAAACTCAACAAAGCCATAGCCAGTGCCCTCATCAAGTCACTCTCTGCCTATAGAACAGTCTCAGAACCCCTGAAAACATCCACAAGGCACTCTTCTAGGATTTCTGTGAAGGTACCACAAGGAAATCCTCCTTCAGGGCTTCTGAACCAACAGCCAGGTTCCTGGACAGCAGCACTGTCCTTCACCATCAGGTGAATCTGGCAAAACAACATCAAAACAGATAGACAAAATATTGGCATCACAGCCATGCCTCCTCAGTTCTTGGCAGCTCTGGGTGGCAGTTGCGAAAAGTCCTGGACAGTTCCAATGGGATCTTAGCAGCCTTTCTCTCAGCAACTCAGGCTCCATGATATTGGATACTGCTCTCCCAAAGTCCTTCTGGTTTCCTCTAGGCTTGGGCATCTCTCCCAATTCATGGATCCTCCCAGTTCAGCCCTCTCTCTTCATGTAAACAAGTCCAAAAGTGTGATTCAGAAGCTCTGGTTTTTAACACTTGACCCAAAAACCAAGCCAATACAGGGGCATCTCCAAATTCCATTATCAATACAACATGGTTTCAAATTTCTTTAAGGCAACTGTATAACCTAACTGGAGGTCTGCTTTATTCAAGAAAACATATATCAGAGGAAAAAGACCAGGAAGAATTATTCTTGTTAGTAGAGAAGGAGATCCTGGTTGAAAGAGTAACTGGAACCAAAGATCAACAAAGGTCACAATAGTAGAACCTTATTGTGGAAGAGTATAAGTAGATCTTGTCCTTTACTATTATTATGAATTATTTCACCTATAGAATTTGAAGAACAAGACTATTATAAATGCTTTCCTCAAGAGTTAGAGGGTATATGTGGAAGTTTAGAAATCCATTGGCTGTAGTAGCTCACTGAAGAAAGAATGGGTATTTTTCTTTGTCCGGGAAACTAAGTCTATTCTACTCCTTACCACAATATACTGCGGAGCTGTAAAATGTTAAAAACTGGAAAACAATTTTGAATTGTGCTAAGAAAATGTTGCCTACATGTTCTGTGAAGATAGCCTGTTTCTAGATGTATATATGTTTTGTGACGTTAGCAATTATCAATCTATGCTTCTAGGAGCATTAAGGGGGATCAGAAAAATTTGACTTTTACTGGATAAAACCAGATTAGACTGTTTTTCTCTCCATTATTTGTTTATATTTGAGTGCTGGTTTTCATGCCATAAATGTCTTTCAGTGCTCTCTTTAGTATTTTTTTTAATTCTGCAGTTTCACCATTGCATATTAGTTCAAAGTAAATGAGCAAAAATTCCAACTTTTAAGGTCACACCTCAGTGAATATTGAAGATATTGCCATGGCTTTGTATATTATTAAGTAAAGTTTTTCAAGGGTTATTAAAGCCCTTAGAGGAAGAGGATCAGTCACAATGAAACACCATGGTAAGTGTGGTCAAAAATAAAAATTGGTATCAAGAATTGGCAAACTATTCGTCACAAAGAGTTTAATAATCCTCAAAAAATTGAAAAGCCCTTCAGAGGGATAATGGAACTGCAATTAATTTAAAAAATTGCAACAGTTACTGGCATCACTAATATTAATATCATCATCATCATCATCATCATCATCATCATCATCATCATCATCTTCATCATCACCATTATTCTATTATTGTTGGCCAATAGTTGCCAGCATTTCCAGTGAAATAAAAAGTTAAATTATATGCATGCATGACCATGCACGGAAAATGCAATTTTTCCTTAGGAAAGTATTTTTTGGATATACTACCAAAATCATTGCCAAAAGAAATCCAGTTGAGCATGTAAGATAAAGACATGTTGATTAGTCTATAAAAATCTACCTTAAAATACTGAGGGGTTTATTTACTTTAATTAAACCTGCAAGTTTTCTCTCCTTTTACAGAATAATGAATTCTGATGAATTTTTTATATAATGAGAAGTAAAACTATTTTATAAATATGGAATTTATGTATGGATATGGAATGCTTCAACATGAGCTTACAGCATATCCATATAATATCACATGCAAGATTAAATACTTAACAAAGAGAGATAGATAAATATATATTTTAGTGAACTGAGTACTTTCTTGATTTACAAATCCAATATGTGATATGATCATTTATAGAATGGGAAAAATTAAGAGTTTTTCATAGGGACATTTAATATCAAGGTTGATTAAAGTATGACTTTATGATTAAGATAAGACATTTTTCAAAACCTTGTATCAAAGATTTAATTGTACCAATGAAAAAGATATATTTCACATAAAAGTATTTTAAAAGTTATATTGCTTTATGCCCAGTCTCGTCCATGACTACCTCAGAACCTACTGTTTCTTTCCCTCAGGTCTCTTCTAATGTTGGCAAAGTCTCTGTCTCTAAAGCTTTTTCATCTGATCATTGAGTTCCTTATCAAATGTTCTTCTATTTTTTTTTTAAATTTTATTATAGTTGGCATCATTCATTTCCACAAGATTTTGAGTTACATATTTTCTTCCCCTCTTCCCCCCCCACCACCCCAAAACAGCCATCCCAGTGTGTCCCCCCAACCCCAGTCTATTCTCTCCTATGTCACTTTTCGGTAGGGCAAGATGGATCTCCCAACCACAGTGCCTGTGTATCTCAAGTTCCAGTTGGATGTAGTCAATAATAATAATAATAATAATTGCATA
>CM053591.1:96076601-96096673 GCA_028646515.1 Pseudochirops corinnae
CTAGCTTTAAGGCATTCTTCATGTTTATTGGAGGCCCCTGGTGGGGGCACTCTGGCTGCGCTCTCCTCCTCCCTCTCTCTCCCATGATCTTTCTTTTCCCCAAAGAAGGAATCTAGGGTTTGGGAGCTGTTCTTACTTAGCTTCTTATGCTTATTCTTACTCATGTTTGTTCAGACTGTGATTTTATTTTATTTTTTAATCTCTATGGGGCTCTGCTTCCAGAAGGGAAAGCTCTGTCACAAATCGCTGGGGTCCTTCCGGCTTCCGTAGAGTTCCAGCTGACTGGATAATGAAGACTCCCATACCAAGGCCCAAGACGACGATCTGGATCCAGGCCGCTCAATGTGAGAGCCCTGGCCTGAAAACAATTGCTCAGTCCCCCTGCTGTCTGCAGGCCATGGGCGGGAAGCTACAACACGGAGGCAGGTGCAAAACCTCTGCCTTTCGCTTTTCCGCTCTGGAGACCTTTTGGCCAGACTGCTTATCTCCCCCTTTTGCAATCCCCACTCGCACCTGGTGCTAATCCCCCCACCTGAAAGGCTCTTCCGCCGCCCCCACGGCACAGCCACGGCTTCATGCCAAGCTGGCTTCGGTTCACAGTCCTGATAGGTTCCTTGTAGCCGAGCTGACTTTAGTTGGAAGTGTCCTTGTGTGCATTAAGGAGGTCTAGGATTGGTTTAGAGTCCTATTTTATGGGTATTTTGGGGTGGCTATGTGAGAGCTGCGGTATGTTGCTGCTGCTACGCCACCATCTTGGCTCTGCCCCCCTCAAATATTCTTCTAACAAAGTAATTGTACAAGTAAAGCTCACTTCTCACCTGGAGCAGCCCCTGATTCCTCAGACCACTTGCCTTTGAGAATACTTTCTCTCCCAACACTTTTTCATGTCCTTTTCATGTTTTATTGTCTCCTATTGAACATAACATAACTGAAATCTGAAGTGCTTTTTTTCTTCATGTATTTATATTCACAGCATCTAGAATAGTGCATGGAACATATTAAATGATTAATATATTATCTACCCCTCAGTCTGTCTGTCTATCTATCTATCTATCTATCTATCTATCTATCTATCTATTTATCTATCTATCTTTCCATTTACCTATCTACCTATCTTAAATCTGCCTACCTACTGTATGTAAAAATATATTAATATTTACTTTCTCCTACTTTATTTCAAGTTGCCCAAAATTTTCTGAAAGAAAAACGTTCTATTTAAAAGTTTTAATAGCAACAAAAATAAGAAATACTATTGATATTTATCAATTGAAGAAAGACTAAACAAATTGTGATATATAAATATAATGGATCATTAATGTCCTTTAAGAACTAATAAAATGCAGAATAGGGGAAAAACAAGGCAAGACTAAGAACTATTCTCAAAATCATCATAATGAAGAAAATATATTAAATTACTACAGCCTCATGAATGGAAGAGACAACAAAAGCCAGAATAAAAAGTGTATATTTTGTAATTATAATGATGAAAGTGATACTGGAGTTTAATTTTTGGGAAAATACTGAAGAGAAATTGAAGTTATCCTTTGAAGAGAAGACAAATATAATTTTTCTCCCTTCGCTGTAAGAGTTGTAAGTTTGGAAGCCCATGTGAAATTGATGGATTTTGAAGTTAATTTTACTGAAATCTTTTGTCGTTTAAGAAATGCATAAAGATGGTTCCTCCCCTTTCTAATGGAAAAAAAAAAGATATATTGATAAATACAGGTTATATAAAAGAAAATTATTTAAAGGAATAACAATTTTTCAAGTAGAGAATGAAGAAAGGTTGCTTTGTATATATGTCCTCTTCTTTTATCTATTTGAAGTACCTTTTCCCCCAGACTCTATGTGATAATATTGATACTAAGGAAGACGATTATGAATTTTCAAAGACAATGAGTCCTAACAAGTTCTAATTCTCTTATTCTCTCCCCCTTCTTAGGAAGGAAAGCTGGAGGACTCATGCAGGGATATTTAATAATTTTATTTTTCTTATATTAAATATGCTATGTGACTATAATCTGTTGATAGTCCCTATTTGTAAATTTTGTTTGTGGGGGATCCCTTAGACTTAGAGAAAATATTCTATATATGGAGGGGGGCCTCTAGAATCGTACATTTCTTATATTTTACATTTGAATTGGTGGTTTTATTTGGCTTTCTGATAGTGTTACAAGGTGGTAGTGAAGTAGCCCAGTCTAGGTTTTTGTCTAATGAATGTCATCTGCTGGACAGTGGGGATACTGGAGTCTTTTTTGAAATGTATTTCCAGGTTGTGGTTGTGTGGTTTTTCCCTCATTCTCGAAGAGGACCATGACATCAGGGAGATGATGGTGGGAAGTTTCCGTTGGCCTGATGCCTTAGCAAGGGTACTCACTGATGTACAACTCAGATATTTCATAACCAAACAAGAAAAGTAGCATAGTGATCTACCACCATTTTCCAGGTTTAAAACAATACAGAAACCCATTTTAGACTGATTATAGTACTCTATTGCCTCAGGTTGAGAGACAATTATCTGATAGATGCATACTTAATTAAAAACCACTATTTTTAATTCAACATCCCTTTAGTATTGGAAAGCATCTTAAGTCATCTAATCTAATACTTTAATTTTACAAATTAAGTCTATAGAGCTTAAGTGACTTGACCAAGAGGCATAATTGGCACCTCAAAGCCAGCTTTCTTTGAACTTGAAGATGCCCTCTCCTCTAAAACAGTAATCAAAAGTTTTACAAAAAGGGGGAAAAGGATCACATTTGCTTTATTACTTTTTTGTTGCTTTTCTTTGGGGCTATCACAAAGCACAGACTTCATAAGTTGATTGGATATGCTAGTACTTACAGTTTGTAGATTGTTTTAGAAGAATATAAAGTGTTGTATGTGAGTTTATATTTAAGTGTTTATGTGCATATGTGTGTTGCTGTCTGTCTACTTTTTATCTGTCTATCTATCCATCTGTGCCCCTGTCTATGACCATATCTATTATCTCTCCCTCTGTGCACTAATAAAGTTTCTCACTCAAACTGATGACGTTATTCAGCATATCTTTAGGAACATGGAACTGCAGATTTAGAACTGGCTGATACTTTCAGGATCATTTCTAATTTTGTACGATGTGGATTGACCTACTTTTAAACCCTAGCTGAAAGATTCACCTTCATTGTTGACAACTGATTCACTGACCTGTACACTGAGAAGATCCTGTGTACTCTCTACCCGGCTTGGTCATTAACAGTTAAGGTTAGAAAAGCAAGTTTAGAAAACCAGTAATTCAGAAATTTTTTATTCATCTTTGTGCTTAACAGTTAATAAAGGAAGGGAGTGGTAATCTTAAGTTCATAGCACTCATTGGTTGACTACTGTGTAGTTTCTTTTCAGATTCAGTCCATGTGAATTTGCCCAGAACCAACAAATCAGATATAATGACAGAGAAGCAAAAGTCTGGGCTCTTAATCAGTGTATATACCCTGTTATGAGCCCAAGTTACCATTATTGTGTGCTCATGGGATGGTAGGGTTAGGGAGTCACATACTTGCATGCCTTTGGGTAATGAATTGACCAACTAATGATCTTCACTTGCTGTCCTTTTTAATAGCCACTCACCCACAATCTTTTCACATATGCATGAGGAAACTAAAACCCAAATATGTTAAGTGACTTTCCATACTCATAGCAGTAGTAATGTTATAAGTAAGACTTGAACCAATGTCCTTTGACTCAAAAACCAGTACATTTCCCATTGTTCCTGTCTTGAATTATTATCCCATGTCATGAAGATATATCCAGTGGTACATTTTTATTGGACACAAGAAATTGTTGATGAGTGGCTAACAGACACATTTGGATAGATGGCATTTATCTTCAGAGACGACACTCTTTTTATGGTGTATAAAAAAGTTTTCCACCTGAAAAAGCATTCTTTCCCTCTCACTGTCCATCTCACTCCTCCTCTTATATTCTCTCCCCTTCCCTCTCATTCTTTTTCCCCCCAGAGGAGGAATCTAGGTCCATAAGCAGTTGATGACTTATGGTAGAAGTTTCATGACAGATGTGTATAGTCTAAGAATAATGTTTTAAACTTAATAATGTTATGAATGGGCAGGAGGACAAATTGTGTAGAACTTTGTGGTAAAGAAGAAATCATAAACTGAACCTGATAACAGTGTCCTATTTCACTCTTTTCTAAGGAGAATCAATTTTATTTGACAAAAATCTTAACAAATGATCTGTTGAGAAAAGGCAGGCTTTCCTGGACCTCCTATATATTTGTTATCTTGAATGTATAGACAGATTATGAGCACCTTTCACCCACAGCTGGGGAAACCTAGACATGAGCTATACACCAAATGTAGTAGGAGATTTTCCTAGAATATATCCCGTGGGGAAAAGGAACAACAACAACAAAAAAGAATCTCACTCACTTTGGGTCAGCTGCAGAGGTCAAACTCTATTTGGGTGAACTATTGGTTACACATAAAATAAAGTGTTCCAAAGCAGAATTCAATGATATTTTCACTATTCTTCCACAAGATAATTGTACATTCAAATAAAGGACTCTCTGCCTTTTAAAATTCATTGTGAGTAAAAAAATCTGGCAATGAGATTATTTCTGTTTAATTAAGCATGCAGAGAAAAAAAGGCAAATGAAACCAATTTCATTCGTTCTTTTTGTTGTTCTCTCAGAAATAGCTTGACCACAAATTTTATCAAGTATCAGCTTTGTCCTCTGGGTTCTAAATAAGAGGAAAATTATATGCAATAAAAGATATAGCACCATACTTGCCAGCATTTAAACTACAATATCAACAATTTCCCCATTCAAACTCAGGCTTTTCTGCTTGGCCTCAGATGTGAGAAAGCAGTCACATATTTCTTCACTTTTCAATAACCTGAATTTATTTTAACCTCAATGCTTCTATTCAAAATGGTGATTCCATAGGATATTTTGAAACAGGAGGCCTGCTTTATATGCATCTGTGTACCTTGTCATCATTAAGTATTGCTTCAAAATTTTACCATGATCTTAATGCCCCATGGTTCTACATGACAGCTTAGCTACATCTTAAATAGTGATCAATATGAAACTAAAAGCAATTTTTTCTGTCATTGTTAGCAAAGGGAATAAATGTGATTGGATTTTTCACATGCCATTTTTCCTTCTGTATTTTCTCTGTAAGACTATAACTTGAAATTCTATGTCCAAAGTAACAAAAAAAATAGCATAAGATGGGCTCTTTTTAAAAAGTATGTTTGCATATATAGACATATACAGCTACACATGTGTGAATATGTATGCATAGTATATGGAAATATGTATGTGTGTGTCTGTGTATCTAATTGTCAATGCATCACAGGAAAAAAAAACAGACAGAAAGAAAATGTTATAATAATAGGACAGTGATATAGATGTGAACTGTTACTTAACTGCTATAAGGAACTCCCTAGTGAGGGAAAATTGTCTTGAACTTACAGTTTTAGAGTTATCTAAAGCACAGATGTGTAATGGCAAGCACAGAAGTAGCTCACACCTTGATTCAGCTATTGAGTTAACACCTTGTTTCAGTGAAGCTTATTTTGAGTCTTGTATCAACTCTGTTAAGAAACAGAACATGTGAAACCCACAACTTGTGAAGCCTAGAACTTGTGAACTCCTGTGAAGGAGCTGATGTCTGTATAAGGTGAGCCCTAGGTCTAGAGACAGCAAGAATTAAGAAGAGGACTCTTGTGGTGTCAGAGTCAAGAAGGAGAAAACTTGTGGTATCCTGCCACTCTGTTTGTCTTCTTTGTCTGGTTAGATGTTTGCTTATGATACTTTGTACAGAAACCATGGGACCTTACTGGAAGTCCTGAAAGAGGATTTTCTTGTTGTCTTTTTACAGAAGTCCTGGAGGAGGGTTTTGGAGGTCCTGTGACTTTACTGGTGATGTGTGGTAACCTCTTGGACATTGTTTATGGGTCTGTGTTGATTTCTATATTGATGACTTGTGTTGAGTTCTCAGACCTTGTTGGTGGGCCTAAGTTGATTTCACAGGCAGACAGTGAATTGATGATGGTGCTGGCAATGTGTATGAATATTATTGTGGCACTTTTAAGCCTTGTCTTCCAAGAACTAGGAACTGTGAAAGACTTGAGGTGGACTGGACACCGTGAACTTCAATATGGAATAGGAACTGGATGAAGAACTGGACAAGGAGCTGGACAGGGAACTGGGAGCTGCCTGCATTTGAACCCAAGTGACAGTTGGAGCTGGGATCATGGAAGAGGGACCATGGAAGCTGAGAGCCAGCCTCAAGTCAAGCTGAAAGAAGACTTTACTTGGATACTGTGTACTGACTGAGGGGATTATGATTTACTGTGAACTAGGGGTAGAGAACTTTGACTTTTGTACTTTGTGATTGAATTAATGACTTTGTGATTGACTAAATGATTTTACTTTGTTGAAAACTATTCTGACTATTTTGGTGAAAACTATGTGGCCCTTTTAGTGATAAGTCATTGTGAATGCTGTGCTTTGATTTTCTGTGAATGTTTTCCTCTGATTTGTTATGGAATAAATACAGTGTTCACTATATTGTGTAATCTGAACCTTAAAAGCTGTTCACAACAGCCATCCTCTGGAAAGCTTGGCTTTACAAGGTGTCAAACTCATGACCTGAAAAATTCCTCAGTGGCCTGAACCAAATTAAAAATATTATTGTAAATATTTAACAAAATGAATAAAGATGCAATACAACATAGCTAATGCTAATTTGTGGCTTTCTAAGTCAAAATGCATTGGCAGGGATCTGTTTCTATTTGAGTCTGACACCACTGGCCTAGAGCAATGAAAGGTTAAAGGATTTTCTCAAGGGTACACAGATACTCTATGTTAGATCCAGAAATAAAGTCCTTCTTGGCTCAATGGCCAACTCTCTATCCACTATACCACACAGCTTTTTAAAATTATATTAGTTTACATTTCTATAAGTCTTTCCAGGTTCAAAAGGATGCTCACATATACTTTTACAAGGCAATATTTACAATGAAAGGTGAATTAGACCAGATAGGTATTATGCTCTTGTTTTTAGAGAGAGTTGAAGCTCAGAGAAGTAAGGTCAAAATAGTAAAAAGGGTTAAGCATCATGGTAGAGAATTTAGTGCCAAAGACCTAGTTTTGAATCAAAACTTTACTGCTTTCTACATGTGCTACCTCATCTTTCTTCATGTAAAATGGAGAGTATTAAAAAAGATGATCTCTAAAATATGTTATAATTAAACAACACACAAATTCTTAGATTCAATGTCTTACTAAAGATCAAGTACATTAAAAAGATTGATGTGAAAACTGAATATCACTTCCAGTTCTAACTTCAGGGCTCTTTCCACCAAAGCACACCACTGTGTGGTGGACATGAACCACCAAAGTAGAGCTATGAGAGTAGAGGCAACATGGTGGAATAAAAGTAGGAACTTTCTTGATGTTACACTTCAACCATCTTTAATAACTCTAAAATATGTCTCTAAACAAATTTTAGAACTACAGAACATAAAAAGTGACTGACAACAACAAATCTCCCACTGAAAACTGCCTGGCAGGCCAATAGGAAGGGTCTATCACACAAAGTTGGGAACTGAGCACAGTACCATGGGAGCTGCTTGGGTACAGACGCAGATAGCCCAGACCAGATGCCCAAACTAGATGGAGCAGATTTCAGGGGTGTAAATCAACAGTAGCTGTGGCAGTTTCCAGACTTTTGAATTCATAAAAGGCAAAGAGAAAGTAAAAGATCAATGGGGAACCCTGTTGACCCAGGGTGAGACAAGAGAGTGATCTGGTAGTCGACAGAGGTGGCTATGGCAAATCTGCTGCAGTTGCTGCCACACAACTGGCTTCTGAGCTCCTGGCCTGCAATTTGTCGGGGGACCAAGTGACCATTAAGAAGGTAACCACTCTCGCTTTGACATACTTGGATCAGGGTTGTAGTCTTGGGTGGTGGTCCTGGGGTGAGGAATGCTAGTGTGCCAGAGCTTGTGGTGGCTGTAGAGAGGGCACTCTTCTCATAGCTCTGACAATAGCTTTGACAACTATGAAAACCCCAGCAATTTGGGACACAGCTATCTCCACTCTGGAAGCAGAGTTCTACCATGGAAAAGAGCCCAAAAGTCAATTAATTGGCAAGATGAGAAAACAGGGAAAGCATAATCAGGCCATAGAATCTTTTTGGGGGACAAAAAGGATCAAAACATGGAAACTGGAAGAAGATAACAAAGTTAAACCTCCTGCATTAACAGCTTCCAAGAAAAAAAATATGAATTAATCACAGGCCAAGGAAGAACTCAAGAAGGATTTTCAAAATCAAGTAAGAGAACTGGAGTAAAAATTGGGAAAAGAAATGAGAATGATGCAAGAAAATCATGAAAAGTGAGTTAAAAGTCTGCTAAATGTGACCCAAAAAAATACTAAAGAAAATAACACCTTAAAAACAGTCTAATTCAAGTGGCAAACGAGGCCAAAAAGCCAAAGAGGAAAAGAATTCCTTAAAAAGCCAAATTGGACAGATAGAAAAGGAATTTGAAAAACTTACTGAAAAAGAGTAATTTATTCAAAATTAGATTGGAGCAAATGGAAGCTAATGACTTTATGAGAAATCAAGATAATGTAAAACAGATCCAAACAAATGAAAATCATAGAAGACTAACATGAAATATCTCACTGGAAAAAACTACTGACCTGGAAAATGGAAGCAGGAGAGACAATATAAAAATTATTGGACTACTTGAAAGCCATGGTAAAAAAAAGAACCTAGAAATCATCCTTCAAGGGATCCTCAAAGAAAATTGCCCTAATATTCTAGAACCAGAGGGCAAAATAGAAATTGAAAGCATTTACTGATCATCTCTTAAAAAAGATCCCCCAAAGATAACTACTAGGAATATTATAGTGAAATTCCAGAGTTCCTAGGTCAAGGAGAAAATATTACAAGCAGTCAGGAAGAAAAAAAATTGAATATTGTGGATAAACAATCGGGATAATACAAGATCTAGCAGCTTCTACATTAAGGGATCAAAGGGTTTGGAATATGACATTCTGGAAGCTGAAGGAGCTGTGATTAAAACCAAGAATCATCTACCCAGATAAACTGAGTATAATGAAATAGAGGACATTCAAGCACTCTTGAAGAAAAAAACAGAGCTGAACAGAAAAGTTGACTTTGAAATACAAGGAGGAAGAAAAGCATGAGAAGGTAAACAGGAAAAAGAAATCATGAGGAATTTATTAACTATTCACACTCCCACATGGGAAAACAATAATTGTAACTTGTGAGACTTTTCTCAGTATGAGGATAGTTGAAGTGAATATGTGTGTGTATGTATGTGTATGTGTATGCATGTATGTATGCATAGGAGGGTGTATGTGTGTGTGTGTATATGTGTATATATGTGTATATAATGATATCTAAAACATAAAATTAAGAGGTGAGAAGAATATATTGGGAGGAGAAAGAGTTAGAATAGGGCAAATTATCTCATATAAAAGCGTCAAGAGAAAACAATTACAATCAAGTGGAAGAGCAGAAAGGTGAAAGGGAATGAGTCAACCTTACTCTAATTGAATTTAATTTAAGGAGGGAATAACATACATACTCAAATGGGTATCTTACCCTACAGGAAATTAAAGGGTAAGGGGACATGAAGGGGGATGATAGAAGGGAAGGCAGATTGGGGAGAGGCTAATTAGAAGCAAACACTTTGAAAAGGGACAAGGTCAAGGGAGAAAATAGAATAAGTGGGGGGAGGAATAGGATGCAGGGAAATATAGTTAGCCTTTCACAATATAACTGCCATGGAAATGTTTTGTGTAACTACTTATGTACAACATATATTGAGTTGCATATCCTCCCAGTGAGGGTGGGTGAGGAAGGTAGAAGGGAAAGAATGTGGAAATCAAAGTTTTAAAAACTAATGTTAATTGTTTTTTTACATGCAACCATGAAATAAGTTATACAGGCACTAGGGTATAGAAATCCATCTTAGTTGGGGGTTATGGGAGAGGATATACAAGAGAATAGACTGGGGGAAAGGATGTTCAGTAGGCTCAACCATCTTGGTGTGAGTGTTAGGGGAGAAAATTTATAGCTCAAAATCTAGTGAAAATGAATGTTGAAAACTAAAAGTAAATAAATAAATAAATAGAGCTATTATTAAATGATCAAGTGTGATCACTTTCACAATGTCAACAGTGTAAATTAATTACAAGGGAATAATTAAAGTTTATTCGTTGACATTCTAAATTATTAATTTTCATTTAGCCTATAAAGAAAAAAATAAAGAAATTGGATAAAATTTAGAGGAAAAGAATACATTTAATTTAGGACTAAATAAAGTTGATAATGTTTGCTTATATCAATGAGTAACATATCAAGGAAGGTTGGGTAGGGAATCTGTGGAACTAACTCTTTATTTTTCACTGTAACTAGTAGTTATTTCAGTTGATTGAATGAAGCCATGATCAGAGGGGAGAGGAAGTACAAGACTGGAGTATAGCTAAGTAATGACAGCATAAAGGACAATATAAGGATAGGAAGAGTTGCACCAGAAATGACAATGATCAATTTCCCTATAGGAGTTGGTGGGAGGAGGGTGTGACTGGAGAAGACAGACACCATGTGACAGGATCATAAATGCGGAGTTTCTGAAGGTGAGAAACTAGATCATATTTGGGAGCACAGTTTGTGAAGCACCATGGAGTGAGTGCAAAGATGATGTACCCCTGATCCATTTTTAGCAAAAGTATTTAAACCTATATATTGGCACTTTGTGTTAAAGTATCATACCCCCATTTATATGTTTGTTTTCACCTCATGAGATTGTTAAAAATAACCTTTTTTCTTTTCTTTGTGGTTTTTTAAATTTATATCTCTTTAGTTTTTAGCATTCACTTCTATAAGAACTTGAGTTCTAAATTTCCTTCCTCTTTCTTCTCTCCTCCCCAAGATGGCATGCAATTTGATATAGCTTATACATGTGCAGTCATATTAAATATATTTCCAGATTAGTCATGTTGTGAACAAAAAATCAGAACAAAAGGGGAAAACTATGAGAAAGGAAAAAAATAAAAAAACCTAAAAAAGGAGAAAATAGTATGCCTCAATATGGATTCAGATCCCATAGTTTTTGTTTTTGTTTTTTCTAGATGTGGATAACATGTTCCATCATGAGTCTTTTGGAATTGTCTTAGATCATTGCATTGCTGAAAAGAGGTAAGTCTAACAAAGTCAGTAATCACACAATGTGACTCATGCTGTGTACAGTGTACTCTTGGTTCTGCTCACTTCTCTTAGTAGCAGTTCATGTGAATTTTTACAGGTTTTTTTTTTTCTGAAATCCTTCTGCTTTTAATTTCTTATGGAACAATAATATTCCATTATATGAATGTGCCAAAACTTGTTCAGCTATTCCCCAATTGATGGACAATGTCCCCTCAACTCCTAATTCTTGGACACCACAAAAGAAGTTTCTATAAATATTTTTTTTATTTCTGGGTCCTTTTTCCTTTTTTATGATCTTTTTGGGATACAGATCTAATAGTGATATTGCTGAATCAAAGTACGTACAGAGTTTTATAGTCCTTTGGTCATAGTTCCAAATTGCTCTCCAGAATGGTTGGATCAATTCACAACCTTATCAGCAATGTTTTAGTGTTCCAATTTTCCCACATATTATCCAACATTTATCATTTTCCTGTTTCATCATGTTACTCAATCTGATAGGTGTGACATCATACCTCAGAATTGTTTTGATTTTTATTTCTCTAATAAATAGTGATTTATAGCATTTTTTTTTCTTATGATTATAGATGCCTTCATTTCTTTATCAGAAAACTGCCTCTTCATATCCTTTGACCATTTATCAATTGTGGATTTTCACATAAATTTAACTCATTTCTCTACATTTTTTAGAGATGTGGCCTTTTCAGATATGCTAATCTTGTTTGCATTGGCTTTTGTTTGTGCAAAAAAGGTTTTAAAAATAATGTAATTATCCATTTTGCAGTTCATAATGTTCTCTTTCTTTTGTTTGGTGACAAATTCTTCTCTTCTCCATAGGATTAACAGGCAAAGTATTCCTTGCTCTCCTAATTCGTTTACAATTTCATCCTTTATATCTAAATCATCTAGCTATTTGACCTTGTCTTGGTATACAGTGTAAGATGTTTCTCTATGCCAATTTTCTGCCATACTCTTTTGCTGGCAATTATCATCAAATAGTGAGTTCTTATCCCAGTAACTGGAGTCTTTGGGTTTATCAGACAGTAGATTACTATAGTTATTGACTACTGTGTCTTGGATACCTAACCTGTTCCACTTATCTACCATTCTGTTCCTTAGCCAGAACCAAATAGTTTTGATGCTTACTGTTTTATAACATGGTTTTAGACCTGGCATAGATAGGCTACCTTTTCTTGCATTTCTTTTAATTAATTCCTTTGATATTCTTTAACTTTTGTCCTTCCAGATGAATTTTTTTATCATTTTTTCTAGCTCTGTAAAATATTTTTGGTAGTTTTATTGGTATGGCACTGAATAAGTAAATTAATTTGGGTAGAACTGGCATTTTTATTATATTAACTTTGCCAATCCGTGAGGAACTGACCTTTTTCCAGTTATTTAGATCTCAATTTATATGTGTGAATTTTTTTTTGTTTAATTTTGTTCATATAGTTCTTGGGTGTGTCTTTGCAGGTAGACTCCCAAATATTTTATATTGTCTACTGTTGTTTTCAGTGGAATTCCTCTTTCAATCTCTTGCTACTGGGTTCTTTCATCATATATAGAAATGCCAATGATTTATGTGGATTTATTTTATATCTTGCACCTTTGTTATTGTTGTTAACTATTTCAGGTAGTTTTTTAGTTGAAACTTTCTTTTTCTAAACTTTAAGGTACTGTCAGTTATCCCTTCCACATTGTAACTTTCCCTATTGTGGTTTTAATATAGCACAGGTTAGCATCAGAAATTAAAAACAATATTTTTTTCAGAGTTTTGTGGAAGCCACAAATGATGCATGAAGGCCAACAGATAACACAGAAAACTCAGAAGTGCATAAAACATGTATAGTTTGTATAATATCAACACATTTCATCTTTTAATACCATGATAGACTGCTCTGGTACTAGAGGAGGGCCAAAAAATTTTACATGGCTTTTACAAGTCACTGGGGTGGTGTATCTAACCTCATGATATGAAAGGGATAACTGCATTTAGGTGACACATTATGGAATAAGATGTTATACCCTTTTCTCAGAGAGCTAGATTATATAATCAACTCCAAACAAAGTGATTAAACAAACACTTGAAAATCTTATCTTCTCTAACAGACTGAGGTTTTTTTACAGCTTGGGATTGTATTGTCTTCATTTCAGCTTTTCCTGTAGATTTTAACCAGTTAGTAATTAATAAATTTTGTTGAACAAATGAATGATTCTTTAGTTCCACATGGTACACCTAGTAAAATAGATATTCAATAAATATTTATTTTCATTAAGATTCACTGACTTTACATGTGTTATTTTACTGTAATGCCATGCACTAGAAGATTCCCAAAAGAATGCTACTGTGAATAGCTTTTAAAGTTCTGATTACACAGTATAATGAACGCTCTATTTATTCCATTATAAATCAAGGCAAACATTCAGAACAAATCACAATATAATATCTGCAACATTACATTTTATCACAGAAAATCACAATATGGTGTCACAACAGCTTAACATTTGAATTGCCACATTGTTTTCACTACATTGGCCACAATATTTAGAACAAAGAACAAAAGAATAATCATCTGGTTTCCCTAAGGGGGGAAACCCTCCTTACTTAATCATTCAGTCATTTCTCAATACAATAATCAATCTTCCACTCATGGGGCAGTCATAGATTAACTTAATCAGTCACATATCTAGCAATCAGTCTCTAAGTATCTTTAATCACTAAATACAATCATTAGAAAATTACACAAACCCTCCACTCCTTGATGTCTAATACACTTCAATTTCATCAGGCATTCTATATCCAAGGAAAGGCCTTTTCTTTATCTTGACTCAGGGTGATCCTTCAAATTCCCTGAATCCCCTTCCATGGTCCCAACTCCTACCTGAATCCACCAAACAGTCACCTGGATTCAGCAGACAGTTCCCAGGTCCTTGTCCAGTCCTCTGGGCAGTTCCAGGTACACACTGAAGTTCACAGGTTTCAGCACATCTCAAAACCTTCACCACTTCTGTTGCTGGGAACTCAAGGATCAACTGTTGTGAAGAGAATAAGAGTGAGCCAAGACCTGTGTTCAAGATAAAATTCAGGTGTGGATTTATTAAGCAAGTGTGTGACTACCAGAGTGTTCACTCAAATCAGTAGTGATCTTTGGGTGTACAGACTTTGAGGAAAAAGGCTAAAACCACAAAAACCACAATCAGGGAGGGGAGCTAGCAGAAGCCATGATGTACAGAAGCAAAGAACTGCCATTGGTTAGATCTATAGGTCAGGGCTAATTTTGGAATATGGTGCAAGTGTATGGGGGTACAATCTTCCTGTGACTCAGGTGTCCGTTGGAAGAGCAGGAGTAATCAGCTGTTTCCAGAACAGGGTGGCATGTCATGGGATAAGGGGGAACTGGAAAATCCCAGAACAGGCCAGGGTCATGTTCTGGGAGAAGGGTGTGGGGACCCTCCTTGGTCAGCGGAGCAGGACAGGGTGGTCTCTATATTATACCTGAGTTGCACTTTGTACACTCATACTGATTCAAGGAAAATATACAGAATGCTAATAGGGAACTTTGCCCTCAGCAATGCTCAGACATGCCTTAAACCTGTTGAAAGCTGTGACAAGACATAGGATAGAGACAAAGATAGAAATATAAAGGGGACTTAATGGTGGGCCACAAATCAGGTGGTGTGCAGTGACTTGGGATTTGGGTTTCTGTACAACACAACCAAGCCACAAACAAACAAAATGTTATCCCGGTCATGCTTCTTCAGTCCTCCAGCACTTCAGCTGGCCCTAGGACCCAGAAGGACTCAGCCTTCCAGACAACTTCAGCCTTCACCAGATTCTGGTTTCATAGAAAACTCCAACTCAGGAGAAAAATTCTTGATTCTTTGATTCTCTGGAACTCCAATTCCCTGGAACTTTAACTATTGGCTAAGTACCTGCTAAATTAATTACCATTACGTCTACCTAATTATTCATGAAGTATCTTTCAGATCATTCTTCATCCTTTCTTAAAGTGTTTATCACCTAGGTCACAGTCTTTCTCTTCATCCTAAATGCTAAATTCATATTTAAAGAACTTCAGTATACACATTGAATCTTCTCATACATTCCAAATTCTCAATTCTTCCACATCCTCCAGTCTCATGACCTTCATTTTACCTTTGCTACTCACAGAAATAGTCATAACCTTCATCTCATCATTACCTATAATTTACTTACAAATTACAGAACTATGATGTTCTTTTGTAACATTACTGCCTTCCCTTTCTCCCTGTGGTTCACTCATAAATATGTTCTTCATCCTTACTGATATCTCCAGAAGCTCTATCTCTTTTCACTCTTCATGCCTATCACCCCTTTTCTGGTTTCATTCTTCTCCCTTCAGAGCCTTAACCCCATAGTTAAGCAGTTCAACTTTAGAATGTCATTGGAATAATTTTCATAACTTGGTTCCTAGGTCCATTAAAAGTCTTTGTTATACCAACTACTCCACTATTCAGGCACAGCAAATATTTGGTTTTTCTCTATTTTATTTTTTTAGCATTCTTCTTTTAGTAGCCAGTACAAATATTCTTTTCTCAAGCTTCCAAATAAAAACAACAACAAGCAAACAAAACACAAAAACCAATCAACTCCTGTCTGTTAATACTCAGCAGAGGACTCTTTTTTTCTTTGATGGAATTCATTATGAGCTTATATTTCTACTTCATTTTAGAACCAAAAATGCCTTCATATCATTTCTTATTTTCTCCTTTTTCCAATCTCTGAAAAAGAAGATGCTTTTTCCCCTTGTAAACTTATAACAACATTCCCTCTCTCTTCCACTTCAAATTGTGTCATATTTTACAATTCTTTTC
Organism: Pseudochirops corinnae; assembly: GCA_028646515.1. Lineage (NCBI taxonomy): Eukaryota > Metazoa > Chordata > Mammalia > Diprotodontia > Pseudocheiridae > Pseudochirops > Pseudochirops corinnae. Next base: position 96,092,708 of record CM053591.1, read on the forward strand.
CTTTGTCCTACAACCATACCAAAGTGTCTCTCCTAAATCTAAAAGAGAAATTGTCTTTGCATCCTCTTAAACTATCCTGTATCTCTTCTTGTTTCAAGAGGGAAAAAAGGTAATAAAAATATGTCTACTCTTTGTTTTCATTCACTTCCCATTCATGATTATAATCAGACTCCTGATTATGGGGCCACCATAATAAAATTGTTGTCCTCAAGCCAACCAGTAGTCTCTCAACTACTAAATCTGGAAGCCTTTTCCAAGTTTGAATTTTGAAAAACCTTACTAGAACCTTTTGCCCTTTTTCATGATCACTTCCTTCTGGAGAATCTCATGTTGTCACTTTTAGAACCCTTCCTTCCCTTACTTTTCTTCCTACCATCCTAATAAATGTTTCTCTATGATTATTTTTTGTTTGTGGATCATCGTCATTTTATTCTGTATCAGTTATAGAATTATAAAACTAGAGCTGGAGGGAACCTCAGAATTTTCCAGGGCAACATTTTACACATTAGGAAATTTATGCCCAGGGATATTTAATGACTTGCCCCAGATTACACAGGTATTTAAACATTCATAATAAGATTCAAACCCTGCCTATGTGTATTATGCATACATAAATGTATAAATGTGTTCATATATATGTATATATACATATACTTATGCACACACATATACAGATATACACTACCATCTATCTACTACATATTTCAAAAGTAGACATTCCATCAATATGTAAAATTCAGCATTTCTAAATCAATGCCCTCCCCCCAAAATTTACCTGTTTTAATTAAGGACATTAATACATTTCCAGACTCTTCGTTTTTCACATTTGAAATTAGTTTTGACTCTTCCAATTCCTAAAACACTCCTTGCCCTATATCTCAACAAATCTTGTTCATTATACCTCTATAATATCGTTCTCCATTTACAAAGTCACCATTAATGTTCAGATTCTTATCACTTCTTACTTGGTCTACTGCAACAACTTCTTAATTAGTCTCCCTCTACTCCAATTCTCTCTGTTTAAATTCATTATCCACATAAGTGTCAAATTAGTATCATATTCTCCTTTAGATACTTATTATCTGTGTGACTCTGGGAAAACCAATTAACTTCTTCATGTCTCAATGTTCTTATCTATAAAATAAGGGTATTAGAAACAATGGTCTCTTTCAGTTCTAGACCTATGATCCCATGATCTTTTTATCCAATAAAGATCTCTGACCTGACCTGACCAATTTCTAACCTCAGGAAACTTTAGTAACATCCTGTTGGATCTAGAAAAATATAAATTTAAACTCATCTATTTGACATTTAAATTATTTTGTAAGTTGGTTTCTATCTTCCTCCTACCCCCAGGCATCCTCAAATAACATGCGATTAACATCTTAGTCTCCATACACACTTTTTGTTTTGAACTTTCAGAAACTCTCTATAAAACTTGTCATTTTTAATCAGCAGCTCTACTTGGATTTAACTCCATGAAACATCATTCTTTACACCAAGATAAATTGATGACTAAAAATCTCATCACCACCACTCAAAAATTTTGATACTCAACATCATGTTCACTCCCTCAGTTGTCTTGCCCCTCTCTTACAATAAGAGGACTGGAGGGTGGAGTAGTAAGCTCCTCTTAAAGCCTTCTTTTATAGGAGGGTCTGAACTTCTAGAACTTTCTTGTAAATTCTTCATTGTCCATTCACATCTCTACTTGGTTTTGACTCTAAAGAACATAATGCCATTCCTACAAAATATTCTGCAGTCACACCCTTTACTGTTAATTTTTCACTTTCTTTTGAGTGTTGAGTTCCTCCATTAGATTGTGACCTCTGGGAAGGCAGGCTTTTACAAATTCAGTTCCCTTTTTGTATCTACAGTGCTTAGCCACTATCTAGCAAATAATAGGTGCTTTAGCCTCTTATAGCCTCTATATTACTTTGGTATTCTGAAGCAGACTTTCTGTATTCTGCCATTTGTCCATGCCCCTACTCCATTTTATTTATCTTGCTAATGTTGTAATTTGCAGAGAAAGTAATGATCTGCATTGGGAGATAATGTGCTTTGCAACAAGTTTTTATGTCAAAAAAATAAATAAAGAAAGAAAGAAAGAAAGAAAGAAAGAAAGAAAGAAAGGAAGGAAAGAAGGAAGGAAGGAAGGAAGGAAAGAAGGAAGGAAGGAAGGAAGGAAAGAAGGAAGGAAGGAAGGAAAGAAGGAAGAAAGGAAGATAAAAAGTCTGGTCAAATCAAATCAAAATTCACCTATCTTTGGGCATATTGGTTTTCTTCTATGTTATGTGAACTTCTTCAAGGCAGGGTTGTTGTTTTGTTTTGTTTTGTTTTTTTCCAATGCATTAGAGTAATATCTGTCATGAAGTAGGGACATAATTCCTTTTGAATTGTACGTAAATAATGCCATTTCCCTATAAAAGAATTTTTAGAGGCTCTCGTAGAAACTTCTAATCTTACCATTAAAATCTGAGCAATCAGGTCCCGAGTTACTTTTACATACTTTTCTTATGTATTTCTTGGATATTAATTCATTCTGAACAAGCTTACTTGCACTTGCTATATTTGTTATTAATTTACTGCCTCCATGCCTTTGTGCAGGCAATTACACATCATTTGAGTTCACACTATAACCAACTCTGTCTCTTAGAATCCTAAATCTCTTTCAAGGTTTAATTTAGGTATCATTTCTTAGGGACACATTTTCTTATACCTTCTAGTTGACACTATTCTTTCTACCCTCAAATTATACTTACTTCTTTATATGTATAATATACTTCTAGTACTCAAGTAGAATATAGTCTCCTTGAGAGGAAAAAATATATTTTTTAAAATGTTATTTGAATTTGTCTTTGGGTTCCCAGAGCCAAGTATAGTGCTATTCACATAGTAGAAACTTTAAAAAAAATTGCTGAATTTAATTGAATTAATTAAGAAACCTAGTATCAGCATAAATTTTTTCCAAACAATATTCTGTTAATTCAGCTAAAATTGTAGAAACTTATTGGAATTGTTCAAAGGCTCAATAAAGTCTTCATGTGGATAATGCTTTTCACTTAGGTGATGTCTGCATGGCTTGGGAACATAAGTTTTATTTATTTATTTTTTTGACAGTCCTGTTAACTGTCCAAGAGTTTATGATAAATACCATGGAGATTTCAAAAGCTTCCGTGAATAGGTACACACTAATATTTTGCTTTAAGAAGAATTGATTAACAAAAATAGGATGCTCAAACTGAAATTGAGTAGGTCAATGCAAAATAGATATATGGAAAAATGGTGAATTAGAAAGATGGCTTATATTGGAATCAGAAGACCAACTTCAAGTCCTCATTCTAGGCATATTGTCCATATGAACTTACACAAATGACCTCATCTCCTTAGACCTCAATTTCCTTAGCTGACATATGTAAATAATGATTGATTTATGCCATTGTAAGTTGAAAATTACCATGTAAATGTTGAATGCTGTGATTTTAGCTAGTAAAATAATTTTAAAATTTACTGAAAAGGAAAGAAATCGATAGTTCTACTATAATAATTAATAAAAACTTTTTTTTTTAGCATTTTAATTTCCGCAAAATACTTCATTATTTTATTTGAGGATTACAACAATTCTATGAGATAAGTGCCACAGATATTATTATACCTTTTTTACTGATGAACAAACTGAGGCCAAGAGATTAGTTACCTTTGCTTTGCTGTGATTAGAACCTAAGTCTTTCAGGCTTTCCAAGTGTCTGTCAGTCTGTCTCTTTGTTTCTGTTATGGGAATCTGAAGATCTTCCCTGCCCCTAGGCCCTTTGCTAATGTGGCTACGTGACTCTGAGGACCCTTGGATATTTGAAAGTATACTCTGTTCCTTAATAGGCTGAATGTGGTCACGTGGAGCCTGTGGCGCCAGGCTTGTTTTCCAGGAATGCCCGTGCCTTGTAGCTTTGTGATTGGGCAGTGGGTCTA
>CM053591.1:96097173-96116124 GCA_028646515.1 Pseudochirops corinnae
AAAAAAAAATAGATATATTGTCATTCTTGCCATCAAGACTTTGATATAAGGTTTAGAAAGATAGAAGTGGACACCTATTTGAGTGATTATAATCGATGAAAGATGCATTAGCTATTCTTAACCACTATTTATACTTGACATATTTTATTAATCACCAATGTAAACAAACTCAACATTTTTATATTTTAATACAAGTGCATGTTTTCACCTTAGAATGTACTTTTTGTACATAACAGGTACAGCAGGGTACATTCTCCTATGTATTTCTCCCCTCCTTTGGAACAATTATTCATGATAAACTCACATCTGGCTTCTCAGGCAGAAAATATTTTAGTCATGAATCATGTTCTTTTAGCAGTCAAATTGTCCTACAATGATATATGTGCTAATTGATATATAAACCTATGTATTTATCATCTTTAAACATTATTACTAGGCCTGAATTTCCAAGGTGAACTCAGAGGGCAAAATCCTTGGTGTAAAAAGCATCTCCCAGGGGCCATTTGTATTATGGATTGCTTCTAGATGACTTGAACACAGATGAATATTTCATTTTGATGAAGTGTTACAAAGTTAGAAAAGGATTTAACTACAAATTCAAATGAGTGAGATGTGTAAGGGAATCTGTCTAGATTTAGAAGATTATAAAATGTAGAGATCTTAGAAATCATGGAGTATGAGTCATGGAGTCATACATATTGGAAATGAGTAAGCTTAGTCTCAGAGATAAGGCATCTATCCAAAGTCAGACAAGTAATAAATAGCACATATAGGTGTTGAATGCATAGGGATCTTCTGTTCCTAAACTTCTTGGTCTTTTTATTATATGAAACTTAGATGTTAAAGAGAAAATATTTGAAGAAAGTTAGGTTCCTTTGATTCTAAAGAATCCAATTTTTGCTCAAATACAGTAGCCTTTTTTTTAAAAGAAATTTCCCCACAGAGGCCTCCCATGAGTTTAGCCTAAATGCTGAGCAACATCCAAAGAGAAAGTCACTTTTAAATTTTAATTAGCTTCTTTTTCTAAAATTAGTTAATAAATATATTAACAATAATGTTAAGGTTTTTTTTTGTTGTTTTTTTTTTTATTTGAAAAGTGTGGCATAGTGAGTAGAAAGCCAATCTAGGGTAAAGAAGATCTTCAATATCTGCTTCTGGAAAAATAGTAAAAATATGACCCTGGGAAAATAATTTAACTTCTCAATTTCATGTGTAATTTGAAAATATCATTTCAGATTAAAACACGCTTTAAAAAATGTTTATTGTAGGTCATCAGGAACAATTAGAACAGCAGAATTTATGCTATGTTCTCAATCAGTTAATAAATAAGTCATTTATTTGCCAAGTATTGTACTAGGCTCCTACCTATCTGATAATTGCTTCTCTGTCTCCTTTGTTGTATTCTGTAGATCTACCCTTTAATGGAAGATATACCTTAGAGCGCTGTCCTGGGCCTTCTTCTCTTCTCCCTCTATACTACTTCACTTGATTATGTCTTTAGCTCCCATGAATTTTATTGTCATCTTTAGGCTGACGATTCTCAAATCTACTTTTCCTTCCCCACTCTCTCTCCTGACCTCCAATTTCATGTCTATAACTGCCTTTCAGATATCTCAAACAGGAATATCCAGCAGACATGTGAAACTCAATTATGTTTAAAACATAACTCATTATCTTTCACTTTAAACCCTCCTCATCTCCTCCCTTTCCTATTACTATGAAAAACAACACCATCCTCACAGTCTCATAGGCTTATGTAATGTAATGAAGATCTTCCCTGCCCTTTGTAATGTAAAGCAAATAAGTACTTAGCACCTTGTTTCAGTTGAGCCTTGCCTGTGATTATATCAAGTCTTTGTTAAGAAGCAGAACTTGTGAAACCCACAGTTGGGAGGCACTTGCCAAAGACTGGAGCTAATGACCAGAGAAAAAGCTGAGCACAAGCAAAGTGAGAGCCAGAATTTCTTGGAGCAAGCAGCATGGAGGCTGGGCAGCTAGCATGAGTGAGAGAGGGGCATTCTTGCTTAAGGGAGCCTGTTTTGTTTTGAAGACCTGATGGAAGGAAGATTTGGGAAGGCTTGAGAATGTTGGTGTTTGCTGCATTGGTTATGTGTACCAACTTTGTGGTTACTATGATAAATTTGGCTTTCTTGTTTTGGGATTCAATTTTCTGGTATTTGAACAAATGCTTTGATTCTATCCTCCCATTTGGAGAGCCTGTTACATTTTATGATTAGCAACTACACCAGCATATTCACAGCTGTGGTGGGTGCTGTGAATATCACATTGGTGTTATAGCTTACAAGGAAGAGTCATCCTGTATTCCTCACTGTCTTTCATTTCTCACATCTGAGACATTCTCAAAATCTGTCATCATGTTTGAAATCTTTCTTGAATATGTTGCCTGTTCTCCTGTAAGACTACCAGCATACTAGTGCAGACCTTGGGTCTGGACTTTTGAAATACCTGCTAATGAGTCTAGCTGACTCAAGACTCTCCTTACTCCAACTCATTCTCCATTCATTCATTAAAATGATTTTCCTAAAAACAGGTCTGATCATGTCATCCCCTAGTCCCCCTGCCTGACTCAAATAAATTCAGTGGCTTCCTATTATCTCCAAAATTGAATACGAAGTGTTCTTTTTGGCAGTTGAAGCCCTTCATAATGTAGCTGCCTCCTACCTTTCCAGTATTCTTAAACTTTACTCCAAAACACCTACTATTCAAACCAATGATAAGGATCTCCTGTGTATTCGATGTACAAGAAACTCCATCTCTCGCCTACAGGCATTTTCTCTGACTGTCTGTCATGCCTAAAATATTCTTCCTTCTCCACTGTAACTATTGATATCCCTAGTTCCTTTAAATGTCAATTAAAATCCTGCCTTCTAAAGGAAGCCTTCCTAAGCACCTCTTAAGTTTCGTGCTTTCCTTCATTTATTTCCTAATTATCACATATATGTATACACATATACATACATATATGTATATATACACATGCACACACAGGTGTATACACAGATACACACGTATAGATATGAATGTGTATATCTATATGTACATATGTATGTATGTGTGCATATGTGTGCATGTGTGCATATGTACGTATGTACCTATATAAATATATTCATACATGCATACATGCATACATATATAATATGTGTGTCTATAGTTTGAGTTTTGTCTCCATTAGATTGTAACTTCTTTGAGGGTGAGAACTATTTTTTATTTCTATTTTTGTTTCTTTTGTATCCCTAGTACTTAGCACAGTCCCTGACACACATTAGGCATTTAACAAATATGTATTGATTGGTTAGATGAAAGTACAGAGAATAGAATAATTCCTGTTCACAATGTTCCAACATTCTAGCCATGAAAATACAAGGGTTATTCCTACATCATGGTGAAAAATTGGAGCAGGATTTCAAAGTAATTGGGAAGTTGGAAATGATTGAAAATGGAGAATGATTGAATAGGTTGAAAAAGAAGTACAGTGATACCGTGAGCTCTCAGTGAAATATGGATAGGCAATACCATTTTGTTTAAAGATTCTGATACATGTGAATATAGCAATCATCTAACCTAATTCAAAGAAAATAGTTTTCAATGATTACAACTGTCCAAAAATGAAATGTGTTCTTTTAAAGGATATTGAGCTCCCTAGGCTTTCAAGCAGAGAGAAACTCAGTGATTAGCATATTCTTGAAGAACACTTGTTTCTGAAGTTTGTTGAAGTTTATGCCTTGTGTAGGAAACTTGGTCAAGTGGATAAATATATTTGAGACAAGACAGGGACATGTAATACTTTACTGGATTTGTGACCATGGACAAGTCATTTAAAATTCTGAGCCTAATATTTATTTTCTGTAAAATGAGAAGATGACAATAGAAAAAAAAATGCATTCTAGGCCCAAATACATGAGGGTATTACCAGTTAGTCTGTTATATAGAGATAATAATGCCTAATTATTTACCTCTCAGGGATAATGCACTAGACAAATTAGATAATATATATAAAACTTAATAAACCAAGGAGTGCAACATTAATGCCAGCTATTATCATATCTGGTTATTTGTTATAAGATTCTTAAGAGCAAACATATTATAATGTGTATCCTATTTTGTTCTCCAGAATTTCATAGATATAGAAAGAAATAGTATGATTCAGTGAGGAAAAAAATCACTGGGTAATCAGTAAGATGGTCTGGGTTCAATTCTCAGGTCTGCTGCATTGCTACCTGTGTGAAACAAAGAAATCCTTATCTTTGTTGGTCTATTCCCTCATGTGTAAAATAAAGGGATTGAGTAAGATAACTTCCACAGTCTCTTCCAGCTCTAAATGAGTAGTTTTAACAACTCAAATAAGCCATTCTTTGTTTAGTGCAGAAATCCATGTAATCATATAAGGACTATTCTTTGAATGTATTTTACTTCAAAAATAAATTAGCTCAGAACCAATTTTCATACCAGAGGTAATAATGATCCTAATATTTAAACAGAAATATGAGAGGGTATTTCTTCTTCTTACTGGCTATGCAACTTTGGAAAACCACCTAACTTTTCTAAGTGCTATCTCTCCCATCTGCTAATGGAGAGACTTGCACTAGATTATCTCTACAGTCTTTCATTCCTAAATCCTATAGTTTCTATGACAGCACAAAACCGATTCTTGAGTTGTAGAAGGATTTTGTATCCTATAAATTGCATCAAAAGCTCATTATTATTCTTTTATATAGGATATAGTGGCTTTTGTTTGTTTTGTATTTCTTTCCTATTGCTGTAAAAAGAACATTTAACAGCTTTGATGTTTAATGAAAATGAAAGATTTTTTAGAGTCAAAAATAAGTAAATTGGAGTACTTACTCAGAGCTTCAACAGCTGTGTTATGATATTTACAACCACAGATGTGAAATGTTTCCAGATTAAAACAAGGGTGTCAGTCTTCAATATCCTAGAGGGGGAAAAATCCTTATATACTGATGAGTTTGAAAGCCAGTTTCATGGTTCTTCAGTCAGTGTACACATACAGCTGTAAAGTTTAAATGAAACATCCTTATATTATGTCATACAATTCTGTTTTTAATATTTACTTATTATTTTTAAATTGAGGCAGTATTGGCATAGTAAATAGAGAGCTGGGTCTGAAATTAGAGAGATCTGAGTTCAAGTCCTTTCTCTGGTATATTGTGTGACACTGAAAAAATCACTCAACATCTCAGACAGGGCCTCAAGAAACTCTCTAAGACTATATATTACAGAACAGTTACTAATTTGCAATGATGGATGCAATTTCTGGACCAGGAAAATCATAGATCTATAATAATATTCATAATTAAAAAGATAAAGCTGATGATACTATTGAGCTAAAAAAAAAAAACCTGTGATCACAGCTGCTACAAATAAAGGGACACAAGTTAAGGATGCTAGATATACTTGACTCAAGTAAAATCAAGTCAACTGGCACTTATTAAGTACCCACAAGGTACCAAGCCTTGTGATAAGCACCAAGGGTACAAAGAAAGGTAACAAACAATTTCTTCTCTCAATTAACTCCCAGCCAAAAAATGGGTAGAAAATATGCAAACAACTCTGTACAAACACAATATATGAATTAAGGGTTTATCTAGGGTGAAGACACATAGATTAAGGATTATTGGAAAAGGCTTTTGAAGAAAGTGAAGTTTTAGGTGATACTGGAAGGAAGCAAGGGAAGCTACAAAGAGGAAGAGATGATGAGGAAGATAATTCCAGTCATGGGAGATAACGAGTGAAACTGTCCGGGGTCAGCAGATGGAGTCTCTTGTGTGAAGAATAGCAAAGAAGCCAGTATCATTGAATCATAGATTACATGGAAAGGAGTAAAATGTAAGGATATTGGAATGGTTGGAAAATGTGAAGTTATAAAGGCCTTTAAAAGCCAAACAGACAATTTTATATTTGATCCTCAATGTAACAAGGAGCTACTGGGGTTTATAGAATGTGGAGATGATATGGTCAGGTCTATGCTTTAGGAAGATAAATTTTCCTGGGTGGAGGATGAATTGGAGTGGGTAGAGACTTGAGTAAGGAAGGCCCACAAATAGGCTAATGAAATAATAAAGAGCTGAGCTGATAAGGACCTGCGATTGAGTAGTGGTAGTGAAAGAGGCAAAAAAAGGGGTACCTACAACAAATGTTTTGAAGGTAGAAATAACAGGACATGAGTAATGATTGGATATGCTATGGAAGGGGATGAGTGAGCATAAGGGAGGAGATAAGAATGACATCTAGGTTCCAATCCCAAGTTTCTGAGAGGATGAGAGCACTGTCAATAGTTTTAGGGAGAATAAGTCTAGGCCTGAAATCAGTTTTTTTTTTTTCAAATTCCCTCAATTTACAAATGAGGAAGCTGAGCCCCAAAGAAATTAAATGATTTTCCCAAATTCGCTGGCATAAATGTTATGCATGAGTTATCAAAATTAGGACATAGGTCTTCTGACTCCAAAGCCAATTGTATCCTTCTTTAGTCTCAAATTTTAACTCCTAGGTTAACCTTATAACTGTGCCACCTACATTATTGTCTCTTTACGTGTGTGCTGTAAACTATGCACATTATGATTAATTCAAATTTACTTCACAATATTCAGAAATGAAAATAGGTTTGATATATTTAATAAAGAATCAATTAGTTTGACAGTTTTAAAGAAGGAAAGAAAAACTAATTCCATGTCAAAATAGAAACATAATAAATATTCCTACCTTGACTACTAATATTACTTGTTTGGATCCCAATAGGACATCAATTAATTGATGGCAAAAGTAGGTGAATAGATGACCTCTAAGGTCTCTCCAACTCAACTTCCTTGTTCCTACGAATGTTAATATGATGGACCTTTGTCTTGTGGAGTTTGGGGGTACATCTATTGGAATAATTCTGCAATTTCTCAGAGGCAAACAATCCAAGCCATTCTGTCCCCATTAAATTTTGGTCCTGACACATTACTCATTTGCAGAACATATTTGCCAAGATATGTGTGCATGTGTTTGTGTGTACATATCTCTCTGCAAATTATATTTCATGTAGAATCTCCTCTATGCTGCTGATAAATAACTTTGTAGGAGCATACATCTCTCTGTTTTCCTCCTTAATCAATGACTATTTATTAAGCATTTCCTGTGTGACTGGGAAGCTACATGGTAGACAGAGCACCCGACCTGGAGTTTGAATCCAACCTCAGATACTTACTAACTATATGACCCTGGGTAAATCACTTAATCCAGTTGTCTCAGGTTTCTCTTCACTAAAATGATATGGAGAATGGATTAACAAAAAATTTCAAAATATTTGTCCAGAAGAACCCCAAATGAAATCATAGACTCAGAAGTGACTAAAACAAATGAATTAACTTTCCTTTTTGACAAGTGGTGTTCTTTATGCAAGGCATACAAAGCAAGACAAAAAAAAAATATTCACTGACCTCAAAGATTCTGAACTCTGATAGGGGAGACAACATATCTATGAATAAATCCATGCAAAATACATACAGAGTAAATAACAGGTAAATTTAGATCATAAATTAGAAAGACAATTGAATACTTCCATAAAAAATGATGCTTGAATTGAGTCCTATAGAATCCTAGGAGTTCTAATAGGCTTAGGTGAGAAGGAAGGTTATTCCAGGCATGGGATCATTCTGTAAAAAGACACAAGGATGAGGAATGAAATGTGGCATATGAAGTAAATTAAATAGTCCAATATGTCAGAATGATAATACTGCATGTAAGATAACTGGAAAGCAGGAATCCAGGATTGGAAGAGCTTTAAATGCCGAGCATAAGAGTTTATATTTAATTGTTTAAGTAATAAGAGTTACTGAGTTTAATATGAATGCACTAATGATTTAATATGAAGTCACAATTAGGTTATATGATGATGTCTATAATTTAGTTGCTGTGTGGAAGAGAGAGTGTATTTGACTGACTGCTTCAATTAAAAAGATAGTTATTGTTATTGTCCAGTGGAAAAGTGATATGGACCTGAGCTATCAGGGTGGATGAATGAAGAAAAGGGGATATATGTGAAATGATATAGTGGTAGAAACAACAAAATTTGGCAATTGATTGGAAATGTAGGATAAGAGAGCATTAGGGGTTGAAAATGATGAATACAGAGCAATGACAGAAAATCTCAGTGACTAGGAAGATGGTGGTGCTTTCAACACTGAGAAGTTCTAAAAATGGCATATTGTGGAGAGGTAGGATAATAAGTTCCATTTTGAAAAGGTTGAATTTTGATGTTTATAGGCCATGCATTTAGCAACATTATTAAGACTGGAATTGATGAAAATGACAAAAACTAGATATTGAGGGCACATATGTTTCCTCTCAATTGTTCAAAAGCTATTATGTCTGAGTTTAACAAGATGTATATCATATTAAAGATATTCATAACTTAGTACTAGGATGCATATATTTAAATCATCATCATGCATCCTAACACATTCAGCATAGATATTTCAGATTATAGAGATTAAAGAGACAAATTTCCAAATTACATGGATGTTATCAAAGTGAAGTTGGTTATGATGTATAGAATCTTTTTTAGAAATCCACATGTTATGATAGTAATAGATTATAAAATTTACAAAAGCTAATAATTTCTTGGAATGTGACAACATTTTGTATACTAAGGAAGAAAAATGTGTATTAAAGTGTGTGGATATATGTTAATATGTGAGCATTCTATGATATATATGTCAATATTCACACATATCACTTATTTTTAATTTAATAAGGAAGACTTTAAAGAAGTCTTATGGCAGCTAGGCAGTGTAATGGTTAGAGTGATTAATTTGGAAGTCCTGGGAATGTATTTTGCCTCAGATGTTCAATAGCTGTATTACCCTGGAAAAGTCACTTAAAGTCTGACTGCCTCAGTTTCTTTATTTGTAAAATGAGAATAGTAATAGTGCCCTTCCTGCAGAATTACAAAAAAAAAAAATGAAATAAGATAATATAAATCTCTTTGCAAAATATTAATACATAAATATTAGCAATAACAACTATAGCAGTAGTAATATAGGAGTAGCAGCAATAGTAGCAACAGCAGCAACAGCAGTAGTAGTAGCAGCAAAATAAAGAAAAGAATTAAATTTCATAAGCATTTATTAAGAGTCTACTATGATCAATTACATTGCTGAGGACATAAAGTTAACGTAAATTTGTAGCTTCTCTGAAGGTCTTTTGGAAGAAAGGAAAGAAAGAGAATTCATAGGGAGGGCTATGTGGCACAGTGAATACAGCACCAGCTTTGGAGTCAGGAGGACCTGAGTTCAAATCTGACCTCAGATTTGAGGGAATTGTTAAGGAATAAGATACAAAGAAACATGAAGTCAAGGGAAAAAACAGCAAACACTGGAAAGGCCCAAAAGTGTGGGCCTTTCAATTATGTTCAACTATTGAACATGGTTATTTAAGTGCTAGTAATGAAAATTAGATATAACTTAACACTTACTTGCTGTGTGACTTTGGGCAAGTCACTTAACCCAAATTGCCCTGACCTCTCACCTCCAAAAAAGTAAAAAACAAACAAAAAGAAAGAGAATGCATTATATACACAAATAAACATAAAAAGTTATTTCGAGAACAGATTAATCAGTCATTAATATTTTTTTAATTATTAAGATCCAACTATTTACCAAGCACTATTTTTATCAATAAAAATACAAAGAGAAGCAAAAGACAGTGCCTACCTCTGGGAGATCACAATTCAATTGTGGAGACAAAACCACCTACTCATTAGGAATCCAACTAACTCTACTATGGGCAATATATGGTTGTAGCAATTTGTCTTGATAATCATGCCTTCATTCTTTGGTGTTATTTCAAACACAGGAATGTTGTCAATGATCTCCATTACCCTGTTTGGGTTAGCTTTCCAATGATCAGTTAACTTGTCAGCTGGTTGAATGAAGAAAGCAGTCTTATCCTTGTCTTCTTCAAACATAGGAATCTGGCCAAATCCCTGAAACAAAACCAAAACTGAAAAACACTGACTGCCTAGAAGACAAGACAGGGCATCTTTCACCCATGGCATAGTGTATTTGTCTACTTTAGTCCTTTTATTAAAATTTTGGTCATCGACACACAACTTAATCTTTAAATTTTTCTTAGGCAATTCCATTATGGGTAATGCATAAGAGGTGGTACATGCTGTGTTGATGGCATTAGTCAGTATTTTTTTTGAGATAGTTTCTGAGATTAGTCATTTGTATCATCCAATATTTCTTGAAAGATGAAAGCACAAAGAGGACTTTTTTCAGTTATCTAATGAGTACGATATTGAGGAAGATATAAAGCAGCCAGGTATGTTATTTTTAGAAATTCTTTGCCATTATAATGAAAGATGTCTCAAACCACAATGTTCAGACAAAAGAGATAATATCTATAGAAGATTAAGGATTCCAGATGTCACCAACTGTATCATATCCAAGAATATTATATGGCTTGTTCAAAATAACTGATGTCCCTACAAAACATGTCCCTACACACACATGCACAGACACATACATAAATGACCATATATTCTCTATTCTATATTGACATAATTCAATAAGTGCTAGTGATGGAAATCAGACATAAGAAATAAAAAAAATAATGCCTGTCATCATATACTTGTAAGGAAAATAAATCAATCAATAAAAATAAATAAAATATTTACTATTTTCACTTGATATTGTCATATGATAAAAATCCATATATCATCAACAAAGAAACATATGTGTCTATGTGGACTTGATATTTTTCCCCTTGGTGCACTGATAGACTACATATTGAAACTAACTGGGCAGTCCATTGAATCAATCCATCAATATATATCTGGACATATCTTGGATTGTCTCTGAAAATGTCTAGCACCAGGTATAAACAGGACAATGAAAAGAAATGTCAAAGTATTTGAAAAATTGTGAACCTACTTGTATTCCTCCCAGGTTTTGCTGGTTATATAACTGACTGTGTTTGTGAATCAGTGTGCATCATGATTTCAGAATTGAAGATGGTCAAAGAGGCAATCTGAAAAGATGTGTATTGAGTACTCAACTTGTATAGTGAGTATCATATAAAATCAAAAGGCATCCTGATTATCATGCTGGAACCCACAAATAACAAGATATCCAATATATTGGTTAGAATCTTTATTTATTTATTTATTTGTTTGTTTGTTTGTTTTTAGTAGAGGAAATAGGCACACATTTTATAGCATGAATGGATGAATTCATCAAAATATTGAGCAAAGTGAACTTCATAAAAAGGAAAAAAGCAAAAGGAACGTCCATGAATTTGGACACCAGTGGAAGAAGATCTGACAGTAGACCAATTCAGAATATCTACCACTGACCAGTAGAAACAAAATTAAACTAGTTTCCAAAACTTTAGTTAGTTGTAATTCTTTTGAGCATTATATTTGATGTCACATTTGTGACTCATTTTCCTCATGATTTTTAGAAAGTCTTTGGCTTTGAAGAATGGATATTGCTTCAAGGAATCTATCAGATAATTTCAATTAGTTTCTTTGTTAATAATATATGGCTTTCATAGTATATGTTAGTATCAAGTGAAAACGGAAATTTTACTTTTTTTTTCCTTCTCACTATAAAAATATGATATCAAGGCATTGTTTATTTCTTATATCTAATTTTCATTACTGGCACTTAAATAATCATGGTCAATACTTGAACTTAATTGAAAGGCCGACACTTTTGGGCCTTTCCAGTGTTTGCTGGTTTTTCCCTTGGTTTCATGTTTCTCTGTACTTTATTCCTTTAATCACTCTTATGCCAAAGTGGTTTTCTGATCCATTGGCTTCAAACTCACCAGAGAACTATCCCCTTGGACACTGCAAAAGG
The DNA here is from genome assembly GCA_028646515.1 of Pseudochirops corinnae. Classification (NCBI taxonomy): domain Eukaryota; kingdom Metazoa; phylum Chordata; class Mammalia; order Diprotodontia; family Pseudocheiridae; genus Pseudochirops; species Pseudochirops corinnae. The sequence goes on from CM053591.1 coordinate 96,109,059, forward strand.
GCCAATAATTTATCCATTTATGCAGTATACTAAATGGAAAAATGCTAATTTTAGATATAAAAATTTGGATCAATTTCTGTCATTCCCACTAATAATCTTTGTGAATTTCAGTATGCCATTGAATTTTTCTGGGCTCAAATTCCCCATTTATAATATGGCAAAGCTAGACTATATTGACTTTTCATCTCTTCCAATTCTAAATCTATGAAACTATGATCAATCAATGTAAAAGTTCCTATTAAGTGTTTATTACATGCCGTGAATTGCATTAGGTGCTGAGGATTCAAAGAAAAAATTCTTAAAATGACCTGCGCAGAAGGGATATAGGCTACAGTAGCCAACATGTTGGGGCATTGGGTAAGAACAGCAGTATTAATGATCTTCAGTTATTTTTCTGTAAGAATTAATCTGCAGAGTATTCTTTCCCATGTCTTTTTTCATATTAGTGTTACTTTGTTGCATTATTGGGAATTTTTTAAAAAATTCATTTGACATGATTTAGATGGAGAATTGTGCCATATATTAACTCTCAGTTCATTTACTTCTCCAAATTTCTCCCATTTAATCTATACCATTTCTTTGAAGTCATTCTTTGTTTCAGTCTTGTGATAGTCTTAGCATTACCATTTTCCCCTTTATTTCTTTGATAGTGCAGTATTTAAGAAGATTATTTGGAAGAGTTTAATTTGTTATTTATTTATTTTGTATTGAACTCCTCTGCTTTGCTTCTGGCATTGTAGCTGATTCAGTTGTTTGAAAGCATTTGATAAATGTATAAACAGTCTCCTATTATTATTTTCTTGTTTTATGTGTATTTATTCATTTCTCACTTATTTTGTCTTTTTGTTATTCTGTTTTGTCAGATTGTATGAAAATCCTGACTCCTTTCAATCTTCTGACTCAAACATCAGTGTCATTACTTACATGCAATTTTTCAACCCAGGGGAAGGATATTTCATTTTCATAATTTAATTTATTCCATCTTTATTTGTATATTTAGATTCTTTTAATCAGGAATCTCTCATTGAAATTATTAGATATTGTTTTATTCACAAAAAGAGACCAGATTTTAGTAAGCAAAAAACCCTTAACCTAAAGGAGTGACTTCTCTTAATCTAGTTCTGTCATCAACAATAGGTTAAAGCAGAAAGTGTCTGAGGAGGTGGCTTTTTTTGACACCATTTAGTGCTTATCACATGAATGACTTGAGATATATAAACAAATTGCTTTCTAGTGCTAAGGATTTACCATTTTGAAAAGTAACTTTTGTCACCAGGACACAAGATGAACACAGCAAAACATCTTGGCTGAAGAATCAAAAAATCTGAAAGAAACTGCAAAGAATCTCAAAGCATTAATACTTTTGACAATAGTTTAAAAATGTATGAAACTGTTGCTTCTGCATAATCTCAACACCTTTTGAAGTATTACAATCAAAGAGGCACAGTACTTCCAGATTAAACATATTTTATTGATTTTTCTCTTCAATAGACTGAATGCTATTGAGGTTTCATTTGCAAAAGCCTGAAATATCTGGTTTAATGTTGAAGTTTGCCACTGTGAATGTCTCCCAAATGCACATTGATCAAGAAGCTTTATTCTTTTGATTTGTTCAGTTTCATCAAAGGAGCAGTCTGTTCACATAGGTACTGCCAAAAAAAGCATGCATTTTTTAGGCAGGTTGTCTCAATAATGAAAAGTTAACACTAAGGTAGGTAAAAAGCTCAAAGGGACAAAAGGAAGAAAGAATAATTTTATTTTTCTCCTCTCTTGAGATTAAAATTTTTCCTCCTCTTTAATACAGCAAGATTTTCTTTAGAGCAAGATTCTCATGCAAAAATGGCCTAGAAGTGAACCATAACTAACCTTGGACAAGGCATTTGATCTTTCTGAAATTCAACTTTGTCATGTAGAAAACGGTAGTAAAAATAATTGAAATATTAATATGGTATGCTAATAAGTCTTGACAAAATGAAAAGAGAGACAGGAGAGAATAGTGTAATATACAGTAGATTTAATATTCTAGTATACTGTTATGGGAATCTGAAGATCTTCCCTGCCTCTAGACCCTTTTCTTAAGTGGCTTAAGTGACTCTGAGAACCTTCCCTGGTTTGAAAATATACTCTGATCCCTAATAGGTTGAATGTGGTCACAGGGAGCCTATGGTGGGAGGCTTGTTTTTCGGGAATGCCCCTACCTTGTTGCTTTGTGTTTGGACAGTGAATCAAGAGGACTGTGACATTCTCTGATTCAGGAGAAGGCTATATATATACCCTGATGTGAGGTTTTGCTTTGGGGTTCACTTTGAGAAGAGTTGTGTGATTTGGCCAAATGAGACTCTGGGAAGCCATTGAGCCCCCCAGCTTTAAAAAACCCAGAGGTTGGTGCTTCCCTCTCTGGTGACTGAATAGGTATAGATGTAATGGTCAGTTGGTTGGAAATCCATCTGATGATCTGTTTCTTTGTCTGCTTGTAACTTCTGCTTGTTAACTTGTGTTTGTATTCTGTTTGCATTCTCTGAAGTTCAAGGTGCTGACTATTTCCCCTGAACTAGGTAAATGATATGTGTTTGATTGATTAAATTGAGAGTATTAACCCATTTTGAGTTGTTTTCCTTTAGAAAAGCAGATCTAAAAACCTGTGCTAGCAGTCATCCTGAGTGTGCTAGGGTGCTTGCTGATACAGATACCTGGACTCCTACCCTGAATCTGCTACACATTACCCATATGATGTTCAACAAGGATGAAAATTATAAAGTTATATATATAGTCAAGTTTAAACATACTGAAGGTGTAAATTAGTACTATGATAATAGGAAGTGAAAAAGTGATTGATATTTTGGGTCAGAATAAACACAACTTTGAAAATAATTAAATTGGGGGGAACTAAAGAAACAAAGATTGTAAGATAACTGGAAATAATACATAAAGGATTTTGCCCACCCTAAGGTATTAAATAAATTGTTGTTATCATTGTTGTTTGTTTGTTTTGTTATTGTATTTTATTATTTTCAGCCTAGGAAAGCTGTGTTATTATCAATAGAAACAAGGGAATTAGGGTTAGGTTAAATTTTATATTTATTTTTGGAGAGAGTGAAGATACTGGAAGATGTAGCCATGAGGATAACGATCAAGTGAAGTTATATTAAAAAAATGGTTCACGATAGGAAGGGGAGCCAAGATGGCAAAGTAAAGGCAGGATCATGACTAAGCTTTCCCCAAACAACTCCAAATACCTTTCAATAATGACTCTAAACAAATTATAGAGCAGCAGAACCCATAGACAACATGGAGTCAAACAATTTTCCAGCTCAAGACAAGTTGGAAAGTTGGTAAGAAAGATCTGTTGCACCAGGGTAAGAGAGCAGCATAGTCCAACTCAGGCCATGTTAGTGGTGTTCAGGCACCAGCAAACCAGTAGCAGGCCTCGGGGGAACTGAATTAGTGTCGGCAATGGTGGTTTCCAGACCTCTCAATGCACGGAGTCCAAAAACAACTTAGAATGCCAGCAATAAGTGTGTTGCACCTGGGTGAGAGAGGAGCACAGTTCATTGGAGGACAAGTCAATATAGTCTTGGTCCCAACAAACAAGGAGCAGGCCTTGGCAGCATCGAATAAGTGGTAGTAGCTGCTTCTGGAATTTTCAGCCAACAGACAGTAAGGGGATCAAACAACTTGTGAGAAGGTGATTACAGGGATCTCTTTCCTTGTACTAAGCAGGACTATGTTGCCTTGCCCATACTCAGATATGGGTAACAGGGTGAGGAAGAGCACTAGCACACCAGAGATTCTGGTCACAGTGGAGCACAGCCCTTTCTCATAGCTCCAGGGCAGAAAAGAGTGCTTGAGTTCACTCACAGACAAGATAACAGTCCAGGAGGGTAGTAAAAACACTTCTCTTTAGATAATGCCACTTTGGAAGAAATGAAAACTTACAGTGCCCTAGAAGTATTGCTGAAAACAGCTGCACAAAACCTCTGAAGCTTGGGAGAGTAAACCTTCCAACCTGGAAGCAGAGTCGAACTTTAACAAAGAGTTAGAAGTTAAGTAGCAGTTTTGGAAAATGAGCAAACAACAGGAAAAAAAAAATCTCACCGTAGAAAGTTACTATAGTGTTAAGGAAGATCAAAATACACACTTCAAGGATTAAGTTAAAATCCCTACATCCAAAGCATCCAAGAAAATATAATAATTGGTTTCACACTATTTAAGAGCTCAAAAAGAATTTTCAAAATCAGGTAAGAAAGATAGAGGAAAAATTGAGAAGAGAAATGGGAGTGAAGCAAGAAAATCATGAAAAATGAGTCAGAAGCTTGGTAAAGGACACATACACACACACAGACAAATATTGAAGAAAATAAAATAGACTACAACAAATGATAAATGAGGCACAAAAGCCGAATGAGGAGAAGACTACCTTAAAAGCAGAACAACATTCTTGATACATAGAATTGGACAGATGCAAAAAGGAGTCCAAAAGCCCACTGAAGGATATCATTCCTTAATCATTAGAATGGACCAAATGCAAGGTAATGATTTTATGAGAAATCAAAAGAAAAATAAAAGAAAACAAACAAACAAAAAAAACAAAATAAAAGAAAATAGAAGACAAGACAACTATGTCATTGGAAAAACAACTGAATGGAGGTGAAGCCAAGATTGCAGTGTAGAAGCAGCAAGGTACAACTCCCACACAGCCACCTCAAATACCCATAAAATATGACTCTAAACAAATTGTGGGGCTCTAAAATACACACAAATATGCTTCCTGCTGAAGGCAGCTCAGCTGGAAGAGACCATCTCAGCACTGGGAGCTGAAAGAAGCCCAGGCTGAAACCATGGCATGGCCCCAGGGGCAGCTGGACAAGCTGAGCTGAGCTGCAGCTGGAGCTTCAGGAGAGTGGATCAGCAGCAGCTGTGGCAGTTTCCAGAACTATCAAGCCATAAGCAAAAAGGATTAAGTGAAAGGTCAGTGGATCTCACCTAAAATCAGGGGAGAAAATTGGGTCTAGCCAAACTGCCTCAAGGCAAGGAAGGGGCAGAAGCTGAGGCCCTGCAGCTGTCTCCACATAGCTGCTTCAGAGTTCCTGGCTTGCAGACTGCAAGGGGGCCAAGTGATCAATCAGAGGCCAAGTCCTCTTGCGTTGAGCAGCCTGGATCCATATCATTGTTTTGGGTGGTGGTCCTGGGGTGCCTTTTCAGTGAGCCAAAGCTGGTGGGGTTGGCAAAATAAACAACAGCCCCCTAATAGCTCCAGCAGCTGGGAAAACCTTAGTGATTAGGGACAGAGCTTTCCCCTCTGGAAGCAGAGTTCCACAGAGCTAAATAATCATTGGCTGGCCAACGATGAGCAGGCAAAGGAAGCAAAGTAAGGACAACAACCAAACTCTACATTCCTTCTATGGGGACAAGAAGGATCAAAGCATGGAATGGGAGGAAGACAACACAGTCAGAATTCCCATGCCAAAAACTTCCAAGAAACATGAACACTGTCTAAAAGCCATAGATCAGCTGAAGAAGGATTTTGAAAATCAAATAAGAGAAGTGGAGGAAAAATTGGGAAGATAAATAAGAATGCTGCAAGAAAATCATGAAGAGAGTCAACAACCTGACTGAAGAAAATAAAATCTTAAAAAATAGATTAAATCAAATGGCTAAAGAGGCCCAAAAAACCAATGAGGAGAAGAATGCCTTAAAAAGTCAAATTTGCCAGATGGAAAAAGCATCTCAAAAGCCTTCAGAAGAGAAAAATTCCTTCAGAATTAGAGTGGAGCAAATGAAAGCAAATGACTTTGTGAGAAATGAAGATACTATTAAACAGATCCAAACAAATGAAAAAATAGAAGGCAATGTGAAATATGTCCTTGAAAAAAAAACCACTGACTTGGAAAACAGATGCAGGAGAGGCAATTTAAAAATTATTGGACTACCTGAAAGCCATGATCAAAACAAGAACATAGAAAGCATCCTTCAAGAAATTCTCAAGAAAAATTGCCCTGATATTTTAGAAGCAGAGGGAAAAATAGAACATGAAGGAATTCACCAATCACCTCTTGAAAAAGATCCCCAAATGAAAACTCCTAGGAATGTTATAGCCAGCTTCTCAAGTCCCCAGATCAAGGAGAAAATATTACAAGCTGGCAAGGAGAAACAGTTTGAATACTACGGAAACACAATTAGGATAACACAGGATCTAGTAGCTTCTATACTATGAGATCAAAGGGCCTGGAATATGATATTCTGCAGATCAAGGGAGCTAGGATTAAAACCAAGAATCACCTACCCAGCAAAACTGAGTATACTGTTCCGGTGGAAAATATGGTCATTCAGTGAGGTGGAGGACTTTCAAACATTCTTGCTGAAAAAAACCAGAACTGAAAAGAAAGTTTGACACTCAACAAAGAAGCATGAGAAGGTAAACATGGAAAAGAAATCATAAGAAACTTATCAAAGCTGAATTATTTACATGCCACCATGGAAAAGTGATAATTGTAACTTATGAAACTTTTCTCAGTATTAGAATATGTGAAGGGAATACAAATGTATATGTACATATACATTCATGTATGTCTATATAGCAGGGTTTATATATGCAAACAAGCACATAACTGAGTATGTGTATATATGAATACATAGAGAGCACAAGATTAATTGAATAGGAAGGGACAATACTCTAAAAGATGAAATTCTGAAGTGGGAGAGGATTAGAATGAGAGGAGACAGGGAGAGACAGAATGGAGTTAATCATCTCATAGAAGAGGCAAAGGATAATTGTTACAATGGAGAGGAAGAGCAGGAAGACAAAAGGGAAAGGGTCAACTTTACTCTCATTGAACCTGGCTTAAGGAAGGAATGACATAAACTCTAAAATGGGTATCTTGCCATATAGGAGAGTAAGGGGGATGGAGATGAGAGGTGGGATGATGGAGGGGAGGGCTGGGTGGTAGAGAGGGTTGATGGAAGTACACACTTCTATTAAGGGACAGGGAAAGTATTAGGGTAGAGAATAGACCAGGGAGGGTGTTATGGGAAGGAGGGACATATAATCAGTCTCTCACAATATGCC
>CM053591.1:96116624-96137494 GCA_028646515.1 Pseudochirops corinnae
AAAAAAGGAGGGGGGGAGAGGGAGTATAACACATTCTACTATCTTCTTTTTTTCCAGACTATGTTTCCTCAGTACTTTCATCATTTCTTCATGTTATGATTTCTGATCCTCACACTATGCTTGCAGCTCTACTCAAATTCTGTCTACTGACACATATATTACATCCTCAACCAAGCTAAAGGAAGTTCTTTTGGCACCATCCTAGCTAGTCCTCCTGGATTTGCACTCTGGACAAGGTGAATAATTCTAAGCCCTCCTTCACAAGAAAACTCTTCAGATATTACATGAGCTAGCACATTCCTCCAGTTTTCCCTTCTATAGCCAAATGTATTTCTGTAGTTCCTTCAACTTAATTCTCAAAAAGAATGAATTTAATCGCCTTCAAGATTTTCAATGATCTCCCTTAAGGAAAAAACAAAACAAACAAAAAAGTCAATATTTTTCTCCCTAAAATATGGTACTTAGACCTGGACCCAATACTTCAGATATGCTCTAACTGGGGCAGAAATGCAGACAATTCAATTCAATAAACATTTATTTAGCTCCTACTAGTCCCAACAGTTCTTCTCACATAGTGTGTAATAAATTATTGCTGTTGTTGCTGCAGTTAACCATGATTGTAATGGTGATAATGCTCATCTAAATATGTTTTTGCTTTTCTATTTTTCTATGGGCAAAGAAAATTAGTAAAGATATTCCTAATGGAAGTCATTAAGCTCCCTGCATTGCTCATAATCTTCTCCTTCACTCATAGAGGACATCCCTGTGTTATGGAAAGGATGTTTCAAATAGCATAGTCCAACAATCTGGACCTTTAATGTATTATACTACAGATTTCAAAATTATTATAAAGACAGCATTATATCAGAGAGTAGCAAGATAAATGATATTAGAATGATGATACTGATCAATATAAAAGAGGACCAATGAAAATAAATCTATTTACTGTAGGAGGGAATAATATAACAAATTTAAAGCTGTTATCTATTTTGTTAAACAGTAGTCTCAATCATATCTGATTCTTTGTGAGCACATTTCATTTTATTTTTGGCAAAGATACTGGAATGGTGTGTAGTTTTCTTCTCCAGCTCATTTTATAGATGAAGAAAGTGGGGCAGACATGTTTAAGTGACTTGCCAAGGGTCACACAGCTAGTAAGTATCTGAGGCTGGACTTGAACTCAAGTCTTCCTGACTTCTGGCCCTACAGTATCCACTGTGCCATTTAGCTGTCCCTTTGTTTTCTACTAAATGTGTTAAAATAAAATGTTTTAACACTTAAACAATTAAGCAATGATTATTTAAATTTTCACTCATTTAAAATAGATTGTTTTACTATCCATTTCAGATCATTGTCAAATATGAGTCAGATTAGAATCAGTTTGTGAAACCTATGAATTGACTGATGGCTCAGTGAAGCTGGGAGCAAGAAAACAGAAATAAGAACATTGTGAAACATAATTGACAGCTCATAACATCAATTCTACCTTAGCTCCTATACCTTAACCAAGTGACAGTTTCAGATTTATCTTTATAAACATGCTTACATTAAGAAGTACTCATGAAATATTTTGAAATCTATGCATGTGTAATATTTTGTTTTAATATAACATATATATGCTGCCTGGAAGCAGCTAGATATTTTAAAAAGGGTCGATTTTTATTACTTTTTGTGGCTTTCTTTTTACTTCTTGATGTTCTTGATGGCTGTATTTGACATTTGGAATCTTTTTACTTTGTTCTGAGGGTTTCCAAGAATTATCTTTAGTATAAATTTCTGTATGTCTTTTAGGTCAGTATTGGCTTTCTTTGTTTTTTGACTACATCCTTTCTTTGGACTTTTTTCTGATATGACAATTAACTGGTTCCTTTTGATATTACCTTAAATTAATTATTTTCTGAGTGGATACATTTTAAAACAATTAAATATTCATAAATTGCTTACTAAAAATATAGCTTATATTTCTATGGCACTTTAATTTTAAGGTCATAGAGTAGTTAGGGACATCCTGATTGTAGTGATACTCATGACCAGGCTGGGCTTATGATGTGGAATTTTCTCATTATGATAATACACTAAAACTGTCTGCTACCATTAGATATGTACAGGTTGTGATTAGTGTGGAAATAAGGAATTCACTGATATGCTGAAGTAAATATTAAAGATTTTGAAAGCATTTCATTTCTATAAAATAGGTAATATTCAACAATGAATGTATTATTATCCCTATTTTATAGATAAGGAAATTCAGTTTTATAGAAGACAAGTAATTTGTCCTCATTTAACAAGGGAAAGGAAAAAAAAAAGTATTAGGGACTAAATTTTAATGCAGAAATCTTGGCCCAATTAAAATATTATAAAATCTTATAGAAATATCAGGTGGGTACTACAATCCTAGAGAAGATCACTGAATAGATGATCCTAAATCTCATTCAGAATGATCTCCTCTCTTGTTCAAAAAGCACATAACAGTATAGAACTTGACATTTTTCGAGGGTTTTTAGATCGTCAAAGTCCCATGGAGTAGAAAAACAGTTAAATAATCTATTGTACCTACTGGACTTCATTTTTTTTCCCACAATGGGGAAATGGTAATTTATTGTAATAATAACAGGTCAAAATTAATGTATAAGTCTCTTTTCAAATAAAGAATTTATGGTTTTATTTATTAGTTATGCTTGCTAGTGCTACCAGAGTAGGTTTAGAAAAACGTTGTGTTTAGGTTCATCTAAAACTTGTATAATTCTTCATGTAGAGGGTTGTGTCTGGGTATGTGTGTTTATTTACCCATCTTAAACTTATTCTTTAAAATAATATGTGTCTACATATCAGCCATCATAATAGCTCCTACTTCATAGAATAATAATGAGGATCAAATGAGAAAATATGCAGATATCATTTTATGAACATTAAAAGATTTTATAAAAGCTTGTTTTTATTTTTATTATTAAAAGTAGATTCTTATTAGGTGAAAATACCACATAGTAGAAAAATCCCAAGCAAGGCTTGCATCTTTTAACAGGACTGGCTAGGAAAATTGATCAAATGAATAAACAATTCCTAAGTGAGTGGTAGTATTGTGTGCATACAGCCGTAGATTCAATAAACTAATTTTATTCCTTCCCAGTCATTTCCATTTTTAGCTTAATCCATTGAAAATTGTAAACATATTTTAAAAATAAAATAAAAGGTGGAAGGAACAAAGCACAACTATGCTGTGATAATTGCAAGGAAGGCCAAGGAAATGTAATGTCTAGTGCTTAATCCTAATTACTCACTTCAGATTTGTGGTACTGAATCATGTGCACCTCTCTGTTTGGCAACTACAATAAAAAAAGAAAGGTTGTTCCTATTTTTAATGAAGGTTTGAAATGTGAAAGTTTAAGTGGTCTATGCTGCATTTTAAAATTAGAGCATCTGAGAGCCAAAAGGGGGATTAGGTTAGAATGCCACCTTAAATGGCATTTTGTCATAGATGAACATATTATTTTACACTAAATTAGTTTAAAGATAATATATATATACATTTTTCAAACAAACTGCTATCTTTAAAATGACATAATTACTCTCCACCTCCGGTACAACAATAACAATAAAATACAATATTAATAGTAACAAAAATCATTCAAATTTCAGTTAGAAACCTCAGAAAGACAAGAATTCAAATCTAGCCTCAGAAATTTCATACCTGTGTTATGCTAGGCAAGTCACTTAACTTCTTTTTGCTTCTGTTTTCCTATCTGCAAAATAAGGAAAATAACAGCACCTACTTCCAAGTGTTTTTGTGAGCATCAAATGAGAGAGTAACTATAAAGCCCTTAGCCCAATGCCTGGCACAGGGTAAGTGCTATGTAACTGTTAGCTGCTGTCATCAGCACTATCATCAACATCATCATCAACATCATCATTATCAAATTTCCAGTGTCTGGCACATATCAGTCATTTATTTAAATCCCTAACATGCCAGCCACTGTTCTAGGTGGAGGGGGGAGAACACAAATAGGTTATATAAAAAAATTTCTACTCCCAAGGAATTAATATTCTAATTGTGAAAGAACAAGTACTATATAGTTTTATTCAGAATATATAAACCCAAGAAATTAAAAAAATGAGTCTGTTAAATACAAAGTAGATTATGAGAGATGGCACTCATAGTAGGGTGAATGGGAGGAGGAAGTGTTTCATTTAAAAGGTGATAAATTAACTACATCTCAAAGGAATGAGGGATGCATGTATGGTAGAAGATGAAATACATTCCAGGCTTGAGGGGTGGCAACTGCAATCATGTGGGCGTGGGAAATGGGGTTTTCTGCATAAGAAATAGAATGCAGACTGATTTATCTGGGTTGCAAAGGACAAAAAGTGGGATAATGTAGAATAAAACTGGAAAGATATATTGAGGCCAGGTTCTGTAGGGCTTTAAAAATTAAACAAAAGAGTTCATATTTTATTATGGAGAAAAAAAAAAAACATTGAAGTTGATAGAGTAAGAAAGTACCATGGTTAGAAATTAGTTTAAAGTTACTTTGATAGGAATGTAGAGGATAAACTGGAGAAACAAAGGTTTAAGGAGGTAAGTGGTTAAATTAATTCACTAAGAAATGAAAAGATCCTGAACTAAAATGATAAGTGTGTGAGTGGAGAGAACTTGTTGAATGCACAGACATTGTGAAGGTAAAAATAGTAAGCATTAGTAACTGATTGGATATGCGGGAAAGCAAGGAGTCTAGTAAAATGCCCATGCTACACATTTCATAGAATGGAAGGAGAGTAGGTACCTTCAACAAAAATTACTGGTCTAGAACTGGGGAGAATTTTTGAGGAAAGATAATGAGCTCAGTATTGGAAGTGTGGAGGTAAAGATATCACTGAGGCATCCATTTTGAAACATTCAGTAGGCATTCAGTAGGTTTATGCATACATATGTGTGTGTGAGCATATAATATGTATTTATTCATCTGTAGAGTTGAAAGTTACTATCACGTATTGGGAATTAAAAAAAAACAACTATAGATTTGCTGACTGATTCCTTAAGAAAAAAAAACATATGAAAAATTAATGGACAGAAGATTAAAGGCTTGGATTATATGATTTGTATGATTATGTGCCATTTAAAAGGATTTAGCATAGACAGCCTTCACAAAATATATATGTAATAGTGTTCAATTTTATTTCAGTTTTTAGAAATCCATTTATTACATATATGTAGTGATATATGTAGCAGAGAAATTGCTTCTGTGGTGACCACTTACTTTACAAGAAAAATAGCTGAATGTGGCTATGTATCAAGACCAAGGGATATGTAGCAGTATGACGATTTCTTTCTTGTTCTGTTAATTTAGCAGGTGTGTTCCTGGCTAAGGAAACAAAAAACTGGAGAATATGGTGATAGAATATTTAGGGAATTGTTTTCCTCAAATACAAGGGAATACAAAGACAAAAATAAAAAGAACTTTTCCTCAAGAAGCTTACATTATAATTGCAGAGACAATGTGTTCATAAATAAGCACATACACAGTAAATAGAAGGTAAAATTTTAAGGGACTGTAAAATGAGCACTTGGAAATAAGGAATAGTTTCACATAGATTATTTCACTCAAATAGAATTTTGAAGGAAAGAAGGCACTTTAAGAATCAGAAATGAGAAGGAAATGAATTCTAGACAAGAAATTATATTGATGCCAAGCTCAGAGAGACTTTACTATATTTCTATTGCTTTAAACAGTTCCTGAATACTCCAATTCAAGTGGGAGCAGGGAGCTGTGATTGAGTTTGTCATCATTATAAAGTTGTTGAAACATGATTTACTTTGGAATGGATTTGCTCTTATTTTTAAATTTTTAAAAATTTTTCTAGTCATCTGAAATGAATGAGTTAAGGTTGATGAACTTCCCAGTACTCAATCATCTGGCCATGAAACCACTTAGAGATACCTTTACTTTAGACTCAGTTTGCTGTGATCTCTCCATTACTTTCTATGTCCCTCCTAGGAGCACAACACCTTGGAATGGAAAAGTGAATGAGGCTTGTATTCTCTCCGTCATTGGATTTGGTACCAATTTCATGTCATTGACTTAGAATTAAAGGAACCTAATTGGTACAATGATTGGAGTGCTGTGCTTGTAGTCAGGAAGACTTGAATGTATGATTCTGTAAAAGTCATTTATAGATATTGGATAGATTGATAGATAGATAGATAGATAGATACATACATACATACATACATATATATACATATACATATATACATACATATATACATAGAATGGTATACAGATGTAAATGTCACCTGGTGATATAACAGAGATGAGAAAGAATAATTTTACATCATTGCAGCAACCATATTTGGTCTCTTTCTCTCCCTTCCTTCCTTCCTTCCTTCCTTCCTTCCTTCCTTCCTACCTTCATTCCTTTCTCCCTTTCTTCCTTCCTTCTTTCCCTAGGAGAAACATTACCATGTGTAATCAATAGGGAAGACACCTGTAGATAGGAAGAGATTAAAGTTGAGAAATAGAGGTTGATAGATAAAGGTAGGTTCCAGGGCAAAGGGGAAAAGAAGCCCTTAAGGGTCCAAGGAAAATATTGTTTTTGTTGTTGTTGTTAAATATTGAATATACCATCATCATTCTCCTGAAATAATGATAGATAGATGAAAAATTGAATCATTGAGTTGGGGAAGATCAAATATCAAAAAGAAAATGTTATGAATGGCCTCTATATCTTCTGTCAATTTGATCATGACTTCAGATACTAAAAGGTAGGGCACTAGAATTATAGACTTAAAGAAAGAAGACCAGGTCTGGAACAGTCAATATGGTGAATGTAGTAGGAAACCAATCAGAGATGAATGAAATGAATTCTCAGTTGAAGTTCAATAGCAAGTGTGTACTGGACCCAATGAATATGTTGCCTTGACTTTCTCCAGTAGTTTCCAAGAGTCTTGACATAGAAACAAATTAGAGGGGACAGTGTAGTAAACAGATTCAATGTTGGAAAATAGTACCTTATAGAAAATACAAATTCTATTGTAGATTCAAAGATAGTAAGTTAATGCAGAATTATGGGATTGGGTTTTATATTTATGTCACCTTTGATCCCATCCAAGATAAAATATTGATCCAATTACACCATTAGGAATTGAACAATGCCAACAATCAGTATTACTTGACTCTCTATGTATTTTCCACTGGTCCATTTTTGAACATTCTGGAAGCCACTTTTGTCCATTCCAACTGTTGTGGTTTCTTCAGCTGAGTGAGAATATTCTAAAATGACACTTTTAGTCAGTGTAAAGCTGATTATGATTATTTAAAGCTCTAATATGTGTGGGTTTAATAATAGCTGAATCATCAGCTTCATGGGGTTGTTATGTGGATCAAATAATATTACTTATTAATGTATTTTCCCAACTGTAAAATATCATATATGAAGGATATGTATAATCAATAAAATCAAGATACAGCAACACAGTTTTCAAAAGTGAAAACTTGCTGCATCATATCTCATCATCCTCAATCTTAGTTGAAGAAAATTCCATCAGAATGTATTAAGAAATTTGATTTCTCAAGGCCATAGAAAAAAATTAACTAAAATAGAGATGCCTATAAATGCTAATGATTTTCAGAATTAAAGAACAATATTTTAATATTAATAACAAGATGAGATTTCATTCTTCACAATTAAATATGGTCATTTAATTCTTTGGAATGAACAGTGAAGTTTAGTTGGATGTTCTTAAATTTTCATGGAAATAGAAGAACTATAAAAAGGACCACATGATGTAACTAAATCAAATACAGGATATTGTACCTACAAATGAACCATCACCAATTTTGAATTAAGTAACATGAATTATGCTACATACATGAATTTTTATTTAAAAAATACCCCTATATGACCTCTCCCATTGAAATATATGTGCATTATATCACAATATCTTGTTTCAGAGTGATTTTATTTTGGAAATTCTAAATATGCTACATATTTAGTAAATATCAGATAATCAAGTCAAATATATTTGGGGAAGTTGAATGTGGTAAATTTACCCACTGTTGATTTTTATTTTTTCATAACTATTACTGAAACTACAAAGTGATAAAACTGATATTTTAATTAGATAAAAAAGAGTACAACTAATGCATCTTTACATCATTTTTCTAGAGTAAAGAACCTTCAAAAAAGCATGAAATTAATAATTTTCTGCTTCAGGACCCGAGTGAGTTTGATTTGCATCATTTGTAAATATAAGAAATGTTAGCAGTGACTTGGGAGGGTGGAAGAGTAGGTAGGAGAATCATTATTAATTCACTCCAGTAAAATCCAATAAGAATTTATTAAGTGCCTAATATATGTAAGACATTCTACCAGACTACCCACATGCAAAGACTGGGACAATCTCTACTAGGAAAACAACAACAGCAACTTTCTTTCACACTCTCTTCTTCTCCCCTTTCTCTGTCTCTCTGTCTCTGTCTCTCTCTCTTTCTCTCTCTCTGTGTCTCTTTTTATCTCTCTCTCTCCCTTGCTCCCTTCATTCCTCCCTCTCTCCCCATGTATATAAATGTGTATTTGTATGTGCATATATGTACAAATTTATCACAGCTCTTTTGTGTTTATATATATACATATATATACACATACATATACAACTGTCTATGTTATGCACCTTGTATATATAGTATGTACATATGCATAAATAGCTTATCTGTATATTTATGTTATTATCTGTTTTGATTTTCATTCTATGAGGCTGGTTTGAATTTTATTGAAATGTATTGTTTTGAAACAAATTATTTTCTATGAAATATGAACATCTCATAAGAAAAAGAAAAATGAACCACTAATACACAGGCACTTAAATCAAGGTCCACAAATTTGTCTTTTGAATAAATATTCATTTTACAACTAAATTTATATAAAATTAGCTTTCTTTATGTATTTTCATTTTTTCTCAGGAGGTTTCATAAGATTAGCAAATGGGGCAATGAACTTTAAAAAAAGGTTAAGTATCCCTTTAGTAAGAGAAATGTTGAGAATAAAATTATATGTCACTTTAAATTTTTTTTTAATTTTGCTAATTATCACAAAGAATTGATGATACTTCAGTTTTATTACCTTGGTAGTGGTCTTGCCAATACTATTTAAGTAATTTCTCCTCAAAGTGTTTTTCTTAAATAATTTCTATGACATACATTGTTAATTGCATTTTTAAAATATATAATACAAGAAGGTAATTGTACTTTGATATTTAGGGGGAAAAGGTGAGAGACCCTTCAGGAAACCATGCCTAGGGAACATAGATTTAGTTGTAGATAATAGGAGAAGGGATATCAAAATAAGTAAGGACAACCTGTAGGTTTTTAATAACTTAAACTTACTCAAAGAATGCATTTCGCACAGAATGTCTCTCCAAGTGAATGTCAGCTTCCAAGAAATGATTGATTTTTTTTTTCTGTCAAAATTTGGCAAGAGGAAGAAACTCATGGATGGAAATTTTTTTGTTTTAAATTTTAAATATTATTTTTTTTCTGAAGTTTTAGTGAATGTTATATATTTTTTTAATTCACTTGACTATTTTGATATTTTAATTCTGGAAGTGTAGTTATGATCACAGCTCCTTTGCTTTTCTCACCTTGAAATATCCATGTCAATGTATTTCTAGAAATCTTCCTTAGAAAATCCACTCAAAATATGAGAGGACTCCTGGTGTGTGTGTGTGTGTGTGTGTGTGTGTGTGTGTGTGTGTGTGTGTGTAAAGATATATTAATCTAGCACTCACAGTATCTACTTGCTGTATTAATTCTCTCAAAATTGCTTCAAAATCCTGAGAACTCTTTCTTGTCATACATAAGCTTCATGATACATTTTATGCCATCTTTGGAAAGGAGAGTCATTGTTTGTACCACTCAATAGCTGGCTTGTACCCATTGTATGTTTTTCTATTTCCCTCTGGGTTGGTTCTAATTTTGATTATTACAAGATTGGGGTTTGTCATAATTTATAGCTGTAAAGTAACACAAGATGTATATTTGTGTTTGAAATGGGCTTTTTAAATAGTGGGCAATTTAAGACTGCTGAAAGCATCGTGTCAATCTTGAAGGTGAAATTCAACTTAATTTCTTGTTACTACTCAGTTTTGGACCCGCTCTTATTGTGCATCTCCACAATATCTACAAAATGTATTTACTAATGGACTAAGTAAACAGGCTACTAGTTTAAATCCATGTCACAATTTTGGCAATACATATTTTTCATATTATTTGGTCTTTTGGCTAAAATGGATAGATTAGTCTCAAACTCATTATGATAGATTTCCTACATAAAAACTTTTTTATCACTTCATGGATTGTCCAATTCCATTTGAAGACATATGTATTTGAAAAGACTCATCATCAATAAAAATTGTCTTGTTTCAACCCTTAATAGTGCATAGAAAGAAACACAAGAATCAATGTCAACCAAATTGTAAGAGCATTTGTATCCTTGAAAATACCTCAAATATTACAGTACCCAGAAGGGGAAGAGAAAAGAAGACAACAAGCATTTATTCAGTGCCTACTATGTGCCAGACAGTGTATTAAGTACTATTTAGATATTATATAATTTGATACTCACATCAACCATAGACGGTTAGGTGCTATCATGATTCCTATTTTACAACTGAAGGGGTCGAGGCTGGTAGAAGTTATAGCTTGCATAGGTTCACAAAGCTCATGTAAGAGACCAATTTTGAATTTAAGTCTCCATTGCTCTAGGCCTAACTCTCTCTCCATTATGCCAACTCGCACAGAAAATCCATTAAAATGCATAATCTCCTTAGTCTCCAGGTTTGTAGACTTCCTGTCCATTCTGAGTCCTACCATCAACTTTAAAGATCATGTTTTAACA
Organism: Pseudochirops corinnae; assembly: GCA_028646515.1. Classification (NCBI taxonomy): domain Eukaryota; kingdom Metazoa; phylum Chordata; class Mammalia; order Diprotodontia; family Pseudocheiridae; genus Pseudochirops; species Pseudochirops corinnae. The sequence goes on from CM053591.1 coordinate 96,127,512, forward strand.
TTAAAAAGTCTTTTCTCACAAATATGTGACTTATTTAGGCTCAAGGTATAGGTGTTCTTCTCTTAGAGAAGAGATAATGTACGTGAGGAAAGTCTTTCAACTGTCCAAGTTAATATGAAAAAATGAACAATTCCTGTAAAGTTATTGAATAATGGTTTTAACATGAAAGCAAAAAAAAAGGGTTCTAAAAATACTTAAGCATGATAGAAAAGAACTCCAAATATTTGGAACTACATAACAGAAATAAGGTTCTACCCAACAAGTTCAGCTTGGCTCCACTGAGGAAGAAGCTATACATCTTTTATGAAGAGGTAATACAGTTAAATAGATTCTGTCACTTAAGATATCATCCAGTATGGTCAAAGGAAGAATATGTGGATAGTAACATTGGGTGACTTCATGCTGAGGAATACTGAGACAGGTATTTGTTTACCTGGATAGAAATGAGAAAAACATGATGAGTTTGGAAAAAAATGTAGGCATTTTATATATTACTAATGGACAAATTCATTAATTCATGTATCTACCAGAACCTCATTTGTATACAAAGCAGTATAGCTACTAATTTCTTGACTTTCAAAAAATATATAATTTAATTCTTCAATCAGTGCAAAAATAGAGGCAAATACTCTTTTGGATATAATTCCCATCAACAGGAATGTAACTTGTTAGATGAATATAATGTGATGTAATGGAAATTTAATTACGATATCTTAAGATGGGAGCACCATTCATAGATGTAGAGACTCTTAGAAATAGAAAAACATACTTGGAATATAGAGTATAGATATGGAAGGAAATATTTCAGAAAATAAGCAAAAGTCAACAACAATTTACAGAGAATGAATTCATGTGATAGTATTTTACTTTTATTTTCTTTCCCAAGGGAAATTATCTCTGGTCTAGAATAAACGGAACAAAAATAGTTTTAGGGTGAGGTCTAAAATACAAAATGATATAATGATGAGTCAACTCCAATCTTTATAAAATACATTATATGGTACTTAAAGAATTTGAAAATATAATTCACACCTTACTCTCATTGATCCTTGTAATATAATAGTGAATTGATGCCATGCTATCCAACTGAGGAGGGGGGTGGGGAAGAGAGAGAGAAAGAGAGAGAATAAAATTTAAAATTAGGCTTGGGGTTTTACTTTCATTTTTCTGTAGTATTGTTGAAGAGATTAGTAGTAAGCATCTAAAAAATTAACTGTAATCACAAGGAGCTGACAAGACTTCATTCATTCATGCCAGAATAATCACATTTCCTTTAGATAGGCCTACTTTGTGGGTAGATAAAGCAATGTTGCAAAACATGGATTGCCTAGACTTTAGCAAGACATTTGACAAAATTCCTCTCTCAAGACATTTCTTGTGGTGATGATATATGTATGTTTGTATACACGCATGCTGTTAATGTTTAAATCAGTGTATTAATTTGAAATTGGTTGATTGAATAGTATGGCCAAAGGAGCAATCAGAAATTTTTTTATGTTAACTTGGAAGGAGTTCTCTGATTTTATGCCTCAGGAATACATGCTTGTTCCGGTTTGGTTCACACTTTCCATTAATGATTTAGATAAAAACATACCATGGCATGCTTTTCCAATTTGCCAGTCACATTGTGTTAGTAGGGAGAGCTAACACAATGAATACCAGTGTCAGCAACAAACACAATTTTGACAGGTTAGAACTTTGGGGTGAATCTAATAATTTAATATTTAATTTGTATAAAACTTCACACTTAGATACCAAAAAATCAATTTTATATGCATAGGACAAATATGTTACATAGTAAATGCATTATTGGACAATAGTTCTAACAATATTCTGACCTTTAGAGTGGACTTAAACTTCTACATAAATCAACACCAAAACAATTAATCTTTTCTTTAGACCTCATTATAGGGTGGCTAGTTGGCACACTGGATACAGTACCAAGCTAGGTGTCAGGAAGACATTTTACTGAGTTTAAATCTGGCCTCAGAGACACTTAACTAGCTGTGTGAACTTGGGCAGGCCACTAAACCCTTTTTATTGTAAGTTTCTTCATCTGTAAAATGAGATGGAGAAGTAAATTACCACTCCATTATCTTTGCCATGAAAATTCAAAATGGTGTCACAAGAAGTCACACATAACCAAAAATGTCTAAACAACAAAAGGTTGCATAAAGGGAGTGCCAATATATTAAAAAGAGGAAGTATTAGTGTGTCTGTACACTACTCTGGTCCAATGATGAATACCTATGGAAATTTTGGCTAGGCTATTTTTTATCCAGAGATCAGTCAACATGGTGAAGTCCCTGGTGATTTGGTACTATGGGTTTCAATTGAGGGAGTAGTAAAATGTAAGAATAGAAACTATTTTCCATATTTGTCTTTGGAGCTTTAGTGACTAGCCCATATCTTATATATGGAAGACAAATATGGAAAGCAGTTTCTATTCTTACATTCAACTGAATTTTGGATGTTTAGACTCATGAAGAGAGGTTGAAGGGGCATCATAATTCTCTTCATGTATTTCAAGGTTGCATAGAATCAAAGCAGCACAGAATCCTAGATTCTGAGTTGAAAGGGGCCTCACAGGTCAGCTTACTTATTTTACAGATGAGTTAAATGATGACTAGGATACTTAAGTCAAAATGAAAACACGAATTCTTTCTTCTCTCTGACCTGTACCTTTTCAATTATACCTTTACTGTTAATTCCATCATCAATCAACTTCTCTACATTTCCATTATCTTCAATTTATTTGAAATCTTATTTGGGCATTTATGATAGCCTTTAGACTGGTGTTTCTACCTAATATCTCAATTCTCTCCAATCTACCATCACATATTTTCTAAGATATTACTAAGTCATTAAAGTGGTTATAAAGTGTGTGTATTGGGGGGGGGGCGGGGCTGGGGCATGAGAATCTTACTTTGTAATAAGTATACATTTGCACTTAGGTTTTCTGGACACCTTTGTAATGGTAATGGTAATTTCAAGATCTTCCCTGCCCCTTCATAAGTCTAAGGGAATCTGAAGACTTTCCTTGCTTTAAAAATATACCCTGTCCCATAACAGGCTGAATATCATCACACAGAGCCTATGGCGGGAGGAGTTAGCTGAAGGGAGGAGCAGAACCCACAGGAAGCCGAGAGTCAGAGCATCTAGACATATTTGTGAGGAGAGAACACTTCTGAGGGAGACAGGCTTGTGAGTAAATGATGATCATGTGCTGGTTTGTGGGAAGGCTAAAGGATTGTGTGACTCCCTGCTATGTTGTGGTATATTAACTTTTACGATGCTATGATGGATTCAGTTTCCTGATATTGGGATTTGGTTTTCTGGTGTCTGAATAAATATTTTGCTTCTGTCTTCTATATGGAGGGTCTGTTATACTTTTGCCATTGAACACTATTTAGGTATATTTATAGTGACTATTGGCACTATGAATTTGTCATTGGTGCTATATCCATGCCTCACCATATGAAATTATGTTGGTTATCAGGGCAGGATATAGTAAAGGACAGGGTGACTCACATGGTGCTCAAATTCACTAAGTTGGAAGGGTCCACATTGCATGAGGGTGGGAATGTTTATTCATTTTGGTGGCCAGAAAACAGTGGTAAGATGGTAGGGAAATGGGCCAATAAGGTCCCAAGTACCACTTTGTTTACTTTTAGGAAAAATAAAACTAAACTAAACTAAACTAAACTAATTCTATTCTTGGATTGAAGAAGGAGGCATAGATGGTAGTACTATCATGTTCTTCTCATCAATTTTCTATCACTGTCATAAAAGAAAGAGTTCATACAGGAATGGGAGAAAGTTTACAGCTTCTATTTTTTTTTCATTTCCTCAGTTAGCAAGGCCCAGAACCTTCAGCATCTTCTGGCCAACTGCATTGTAATAATGGCTTCATTGAACCTACCTAGTACAGCAGAAATATAGGCTGTCAGTAGGCACTGTATGCTAATATAAAACACTCATCTGTTCTTTTTCATTTATGTCGCCATATACATTGAAGTATAGATCTTCAAAATGGAAGGGCCTTCAGATTTCAAGTAGTCCAAACTTCATTTTATTTAAAAAAAAAAACTTGACATAATAGAAGTCTGTGATTTGTCCATCATAACATAATTTGGAATATGATATACTGAAGACCCCAAGTGAATATTTGATGTCCATTTTAGCACTCTATTTGTATTTCCTTATTTATTAAATGTTGAATGTAGATTTCAACTTCTTTTTGTTCTCTAACAATGTTTTAAATTATTTAAAATTGTAAGTCTTTCAATAAATCCCTATTCTTTGAATATAATTGGTCAAAGTAGGATAAAGACCTATTATTTAATTTTTATTTTAATTGACCTCTTCAAATTCCTGAAAGGTTATTGAAGAATTCTTTGTCAGAAGTGACATCATTTCCATTTAAAGTTACTGTAGACAATATAAAATATTTTGGAGTCTATGTGCCAAAACAAATCCAGGAACTATATGAATACAATTACAAAACAGTTTTCATGCAAAGTCAGATCTGAATAAGCAAAAGAACATCAGCTGATCATGGTTAGACCAAGCTAATGTTATCAAAATGCCAATTTTTACCTAAATTAATTTACTTATTTAGTGTCATATCAATCAAACTACCAAAAATTATTTTATTGATTGAGCTACAAAAAAATAGTAACAAAATTCATCTGGAAGAACCAAAGGTCCAGAATTTCAAAGGAATTCATGAAAAGAAATGCTAGGAAATGTTGCTTAGCCATACCAGATTTTGAACTTTATTATAGAGCAGTAATAATCAAAACAACTTGGTAATGGTTGAAGAATAGAATAGTAGTTCATAGAACAGAATAGGTGCTCAAGACATCGTATTAAATGACTATACTAATTTACTGTTTGATATACTCAAAGACCCTACCTTCTGGGATAAGAACTCAATATTTGAGAAAAACTGCTGGGAAACTGGAAAAAATATGGCAGAGGCTGGGCGTAGATCAATATCTTACATTGCATAACAAAATAAATTCTAAATGGGTTCACAATTTATACAGCATAATGGTAATTAATTTATATTTGAAGACCGGTTTTTTGTTATGTCAAGTAAGCTGGTACTTAGTGCTTAGTAACTAAGCTCCTTAGTTACTAAAGGCTAAGTACCTCTGTGAAAGAAATAGAAGGTGTGAACTCTATCTCCTGTTGCTGACATAACAGGAAGGGTTTGGCTGAGACAGGAAGCCAATGTGTTTGTGGGTACATAAGAAGAGGCCCAGAGACAATTAAAAGCAAGAATTTTTCCTCCTGGCAGCCGCTGTTGGAGGAAGCAGAACCTTCCCAGAATCTGGAAGCTTACTGAGAACAGAGAGAGGATTTCTTTGAGACCAGAATCTGATGAAGGCTGAAGTTGCTGCCTGGAGGGCTGCCTGCAAGGCTGAAGTGAATGCTGATGCCTGGAAGGCTGAGATTTCTTCTGGGTCCTAGTGCCAGCCAAAATGCTGGAGGACTGAAGAATCATGACCAGGATAAGACTTTGTTTGTTTGTGGCTTGGTTGATTCTTGAGTTCTCAGCAACAGAAGTTGTGAAGGTTTCGAGATGTGTAGGACCCTGTGAACTTCAGTATAAAATAGGAACTGCCTGGAGGACTAGACAGGAACCTGGGAGCTGACTGCCTCTGAAACCAGGTGACTGTTTGGTGGTTTCAGGTAGGAGCAGGGACCATGGAAGGGGATTCAGGGTATCTGACAGACCATGAGTCAAGATGAAGAAAAGGCCTCCCCTTGGATATTGAATGTGTGATGAAATTGAAGTTTGCTAGAATCTGAGGGATGGAGGGTTTGTGTATTTTCTAATGATTATATTTAGTGATTAATGATGTATAGTAATCGTGAATCTGGATAAGTGACTGATTAAGTTAACTTATGATTGCCCCATGAGTGGAAGACTGACTTTTATTGTGAAATGATTGAATGATTAAGAAAGGAGGGTTCCTCCTTAGGGAAAACAGATGATTATTCTTTTTTTTTTTCTTTTTTTCTAGATACTGTGACTACTTAGGTAAAAACTATGTGACCATTCTAATGTTAAGCTGTTGAGAACACTATATTGTGATTTCCTGTGATAAGATATAATGTTGTGAATATTATATTGTAATTTATTGTGAATGTTTGCATTTATTTGTTATTGAATAAATGGAGTGTTCACTATATTGTGCAATCAGAACCTTAAAAGCTGTTCACAGTGGCATTCTTTTCGGAAGATGCTTGTGCATGGCTTTACAATTTAAGCATTGATACTGTGAGCTATATGGGAGAACAAGGATTAGTTCACCTGTTGGATTTATGGAGAAAGGAAGAATTTATTACCAAACAAGAGAAAACATTATAAAATGCAAAATGTATAAATTTGATTACATTAAATTGAAAAGTTTTGTACAAATAAAGTCAATGTAATAAAGATTAGGAGGAAGCAGAAAATTGGGAAAGAATTTTTACAACCAATATCTCTGAAAAAATCCTCATTTCTAAAATATGGAGAAAACTAAGTCAAATTTATAAAAATACAAGTCATTCCTCATTTGATAAATGGTCAAAGAACATAAACAGGCATGAGTAGACAGACTTCATAATAATCTGGAGAGACTTATATAAACTGATGCTGAGTGTGGGGAGCAGAGGCAGGAGAACATTGTACACAATTACAGACACATCATATCTATGACAACTTACTTTGGTAGTCTGGGCTTCCCTCAGCAATGCAAGGTAATAAGACTGCTCCTAAGGACCCATGATGGAAAAGGGTGGGCACATTCTGACAAAGAATTATGGAGTTTGAATGCAAATTGAAGGAAACTACTTGCTCTCTCTATTTTCCATTTTGTTTTGTTTCTTCTTCCTCATTATTCATTCCATTGGTTATAATTCTTCTTTACAACATGACTAATGTTTAATGTGATGGTATGTGTAGAACCTATACGGGATTGCATGCCACGATGGGGGGAAGGTGGTAAGAGGGTTGGAGAGAAAATTTGGAACTCAAAAGCTTGTGGAACTGAATGTTGTAAACTAAAAAGGAAATATTTTTATTAAATGAAGTCACATCATTTGAAGTACAACAGTGTCAATGATTTCATATATCTACTGACTTCAATGAAGCCCAGAAAATTACCACCTGATAGATTGCTGTTTTGACATATGAGTTGAATGAGAAAAACTAAAGCTTTCTCTTTTTAATAACAGCTAAATATTCTAAAATAATTGGCAATTTCAAATCTCATTGTACAATCACATTCAAAGGTAGGGGAGTTCAAAATTATACAGATTGATTTTATTTTAAAATATTGACCTATTTGGTGTTAAAAAAAAAATTTCAAGCACTATGTGCAAGTTACAGTTTAGATTTTAAAACCCCCTTTGGAATAAAAATATGGGGAAAATATTATGAAAGTCATATTTTAGTGTGTTTTACTATATCTTGATATTTACCTATTACATTTAAGGTAACTAAATTACTACCTTCTTTGGATGAATTAATATTCATAGAGATTCCTTTATTTTCTTACTGGAATCATGTTGTCAGAGACTAGCTATATTTGACAAAGGAAAAACAACTTTCCCTTTTTGCCTGTTTTTCTACAACTTGAATTCTATGATATATGGATGATGTAAAAGAAAGAAGAAAGATGTAATATGGTTATTGTTAAAGTGAATTATATTGCCCATGGTGATTTATTTGCAAAACTATATCATAAAACTCATCAAAGACAAGTACAATGGGGAAAAAAAACATGAAAAAGTTGTTTAGAAATCATGAAGCTTATTCCACATTGTGACAGATAATTAAAATCCTGTATAAAACTTGACATAACTGATATTAACTAGAGAGAGTCCTCCATGGGTCAGAAGTTGCATGGAAAGGCAAAGAAAAAGAAATCTTGCATATTAAAAAGGCATAAAAAGGCTGAAATGTTATAAAATACACATACCAATGGAACTATATAACATTGTGCTTAATTGTCTTATACAGATGACTCCATACTCATCACCAGTTTTTATCCTGGTTCAACACAACCAATTAGTCATTGAACATTTCAAAACAAATGTCCAAGATACACGCTAAACTCAATGTGGTTAAAACTGAACTTATTGCCTTTCCCCTTTATCATTTCCTCTTTGATATCTCCCCCTGGCCCCCATCTCTCTCTCCAAAGATACAAGCATTTTTTTCCATTGTTTTTTTCCATATGTTTTTACATAATGGGGTAGTCAATGGAATGCTATCTTTTAAATCAGGAAGACTTGGCACTAACCCCTGCTCCTACAATTTAACAGCTGTATAATCCTAGAAACCACATTTACTATTTTTGAACCACATTCATTTCTCAAGATTTATCCAATGACTATATATGAATTGTAATCTGAATAATAGAAAGGGAGTTCCAAATATTTTCTTACCCATTACTGGTGCTTTTTGCTTTCCTATATTATGTTTTTGTACACTTCACTTCAAATTTTTATTATGCCCCCACTTCATTTTCAGCAACATTGAAATGGAACCAAATTTCCATTTTCCATTCCCTAATCTCCTTCATCCTAAATACTAAGTTACCAAATATTTCCATTTCTATCTTCACAGCACATCTTGAATCCAGCTCCTTTTCTCTCACTACAACTTAGTTCATGACCTCATTAGCTCTCAACTATGTCATTGCAACAGCTTTCTAACTGGTGTCTAAGCTTCAAGTGTCTCTGTTCCTCCTATGTATTCCTTTCAAAGTAATTTTCTTTAAGTAAACATCTGACCATATTAACCCAACCTTCACCCCCAAACCAACTCTAGTGGTTTCTACTGCCTCTTGGTTGAAACATTAACTCCTTTGTTTAGCACTTAAAATGCCAGACAACTGGGCTCCAACCTATCTTTCCACTGTCATTATACATTATCTTGAGTATTTTATTTTCATAATTCCAAGCTTAGGTATCACATTCTTCATGAAGCCTTCCCTGCCCATCTACCTTACTGCTGATGCTCTTTCTAAATTTTATTTATTTATTTATGCATGCATATCATTCTTCTCTCTTTAGAAAGTAAGTTCATTGTGAGTAGGGATTTTACATTTTTGTACTTTTACTCAGTGTCTAACATGATCCTGACATTATACTAGATGATTAATAAATACCTATTAGGTTCACTGATTAAACTATTAGAGTGCTTAAAGTTCACCACGTAAAAAGAAAAATGCCCTATAGGATGTGGTTTTTTTTGTGTGTGTGTGTGTCTGTGTGTCTGTATGTGGGATAAAAATAGTGAAGATAATAACTATTATGAGGATGACTACATACCACCAGCTTTTCTTAATTAAGATTAAAAAATTTCGTAAGAAATATATGTAAAATATATAAAATAAATACATGTAAAATGGATGATAAATATGAGCAAAGGATTCATGCTACACATTATGTTTTTACATAATGGGGTTGTCAGTGGAATGCTATTTTTTAAATCAGGAAGACTTGGCACTAACCCCTGCTCCTACAATTTAACAGCTGTATAATCCTAGAAACCACATTTACTATTTTTGAACCACATTCATTTCTCAAGATTTATCCAATGACTATATATGAATTGTAATCTGAATAATAGAAAGGGAGTTCCAAATATTTTCTTAAGCATTACTAGTGCTTTTTGCTTTCCTATATTATGTTTTTGTACACTTCAAATTTTTATTATGCCCCCACTTCATTTTCAGCAACATTGACTATATTGATGATACCAGATCTAACCACCATCATTAATTCCATTAAAGCTTATTACACTTTGAGTAGAAACATCCAAGGTTATTGTAAATGCCTCTCAAGAGCCTATGTAAAGAGATTTGTAATATCTAGCATGAATTCTTTTGGTTTTTGTTTTCTTCTTGAATGTTCTGCTAGACAACTACTATGTGAATGTCATTTTGTTAAATGTTATTTATCTTTGAATTTTAATC
>CM053591.1:96155807-96173170 GCA_028646515.1 Pseudochirops corinnae
CTTGGAGAATGTCACAGCCCTCTAGACCCACTGCCCAATCACAAAGCTACAAGGCACGGGCATTCCTGGAAAACAAGCCTGGCGCCACAGGCTCCACGTGACCACATTCAGCCTATTAGGGAACAGAGTATACTTTCAAATATCCAAGGGTCCTCAGAGTCACGTAGCCACTTTAGCAAAGGGCCTAGGGGCAGGGAAGTTCTTTAGATTCCCATAACAATATGATATTAAATTAACATCTTACTGCTCAGAAAAAGTTAATTATCAGCCAACAAGCATTTATTAAATACTTACTACACACTAATTTTGTGCTAAGCACAAAGAATACAAGTACAAGCAGACACTTTCTGCCCTCAAATGGATTAAATTGGAAGAAAGGGGGACAACACAGAATAAGGAAGCTGGCTTGGTATTGGGGAAGGAAATTCAACCTGCAGAGGAATGAGACATTGAATAGTTTGGTTGTCCTGCTTAAACAGAGGTTCTGGGAAGAGTCCTAGAAGGCAAAGTTATAGGGGCCCAAGGGTAATTCTAGTCTATGGATTCCAGGTTTAGAGTGAGAACCAGTATAAAGAAATTTGCTGGAAAGGAAGGAAGATTGTTATGTTATTTCCTCAACATTACTAATGTGTATTGAGATTAAAAAAAAAAAATTACCTTGTATGTCAAACACTCAAAACCTCACAATGTTGAAGAGGCTATGTCCCAGTTACTTCAGCAAGAACAAAAACTAGAAATCAAAGGCTTGCAAATTCCTTTTAGAAATTAGTAGAAGGGAGTCTATGTGTCATTAAGGAAGTCTGAAACAACAAATTATTTCTGTAGCAAATGCGAATTTAGTATATGTACTCAGAGAAATATGACTTGCTTCAATCATTATTGATTTACTTAAGCTGCAAAATTATATGCTAATTAAATTGTATTCAGTATTCTCTATTCTACACTATCATTGTCAGGGAATATACCTTTCCCCTTACCCATTCAAACTAGAACATCAAAATCCAATATAATGAATGAAGCAAAATACAGGAATGTCCAAGTAGATATGCATTTTAAATTAATCTAGGTCATACCTATTAATCTTTCAGTGAAAACAAATTCACTACACTAATCATTAAGTCATCACTTAATGTGGTCTATACTTTTGTAAATAATTTCCTTTGAATTTCCTTAATGACATTGTGTAAATTCATGCTCAGGTTTTGAACAGCCCAAAGAGTGAGCTTTTTTTACTCAGTCTCATTAGATAAAATTCTAAAATAATTTTGATTGAACAAGTCCCATGTAAGATAAAAGAAGGGGAAAATTAAGGGAAAGTAATATGGCCTACTGTGTTGGGTAACTAGCAATTTAATTTAATTTTCATTGAGAATATTAAAAGGCTTAGTTGTGAGAAATTTTAAATCTGCATCACACTGGTCCTCACTTCAATGAAAAGAATCACTTAGAAAACTGCATTAGTTAGCAACTAGCAAGGCGAAATCAGAGTTCTAGTGGTCACTGGAAAAGCTACTATAATCAGCAGGATTTATCAACAGATATACCACCTAAAATGACTGGCTGTGATTTTTTTGGTGAATTTTCATGCTCTCTTAATCACAGAAAATCACAAAGAAAAAGTAAAACATGATATCATAACTAAGCATAATGTGGCATTTCCCTTTGAAAAGGGAGGAAGTATGTTCAGCAGAAAGAGCACTGGGAATGGATATTCTATAGTAGGGTTTGTAATCTGACTCTTACTCAAATTACTTGGGTCTCAATTTCTTCCTCTCTAAAATGAGAGTATTGAACTTGAAATCCTATGATTGTAGGAGCTTTAAGAGAGGGGATACAAAGCTTCTTCACCCTTTCTACTGGAAATAAGAGCAAATGGGATGGTGGCTAGATATTAAACAAATAAGTCTAGCTCTGTCAGCTGCTCTGAATGGGGACAAATTTCTGTGCAGATCACAGAGAACATTTGAAAAGACATCAGTTTCCTGATATTATAGAACTGGAATTCCTGATCTGGTGGGATTCATGGTGATGTTTGTGAGAAATAAAGCCTCAAAAATCTGAAATAGTTTTAGAAAAAAAACAAATGATTAGATTGTTTGGAAGAGCAAAGCCAGCTGGAAAAGAGGTATGCCTCCCTCTCATCCAAGGTTTACATTATACAGGTTTACATTATATAGAATGTAGACAGGGGAACCAAACACCCACTTCAGCAATTTAGCTGAGAAGGCAACTTGAAAACAAGGTAGTTTGAGGTTGATATTAGTCAATATAAACAATCAATAGAATTTGGACTAAGCCTAAACAAAAGCTTGGGTGCACCCAAAACAAGACTTGGACTTGGGGACCACTATAAATATTTTGGGTACAAAATATAAATATTTGGGGTGGTTCTAGAACCTGGGAGAAAGAAAAATTCCTTGTAGCTATCTCCAGTGTTCCTGGAGAGTTACTGAGGTGAGGATAACATTCTGGGTTCAAACAATCTCTAATCACTTAGAGTTTGATTTTTTAAAATATATTAATTAAGCTTTCTGAAAAAAATAACTGATAGGTAACAATCTACAATGGATCCTCTAGGTCATTTTAAGGGGACAAGAAAGATAACTGTTAATATGAAGAAATATAGGATAATGTGTTATTTTCATTTAAAGACATTCAATAGGAAGGAACCTACATAATTAATTTACTACTTTTTTTTTACATTATGAACAGAAATCCATCAAATGATTATTCAGTGTATATTATGAATATACACACATATGCACACATTAATATGCATGGCAGTATATGGCAATAAGATTATTTAACACTCTTTGTCTTGCTTTTGAGTCTTAGTGTATTTGAAAGCTGTGTTTCAATTCTTTATCAGTTTTTATGTCAAGAATGATGAATGCAGTAATTTGGAGAGAACTAGACCAAACATTGATGAGATGGCAGGTGTTATATGTTTGGTAGTTTTTAAGGATGCTACATTGTAGCTTGTGATTAAATTCTCATTTTCAGATTTATCAGAGTATGTCTCAGTAAATACAAATTTGAAAAACATTTGAAGTCAGAGGGAAAGTGGATATGGGGAAAAATTACTGAAAATCAATGGAAATATACATGTTTGGTCAGTTCATATTTGACAACTTAATTTTTAATTAAAAAGAAGAGATTTCCAAGAATATCTATCTTCCATACATATCAAGATAATTTTTAAATGAAATCTAAATCTGATCATTAATTGTTGCATATATTTAGTTCTTGCACTTTGCGGTCCAGAAGGACAAAATATAAACCTTGTTATATATGCTAGGCAACAGAATAAGATCATCAAACTAATACTGAAAATAAATGTAGTTTTTGATATAGCATCCACAGGTAAAGGTCAGGTGCAAGAAAAAAAATGCAAGTATTTGGGAAACTGAAGACAAAAACTCAGGTTTAAAATTTCCATTAAAGGTAAAGAGAAAGTGTGATAAATTCGAATAGATTTCATGGTGAAAAATGGTGAAGACAGGAAGTATGTAACTTGAGGGGAAGAGAGGTTCAGAAGAATAGAATTGTAGACTTATAAATCAAACATTCAGAATTAGAGGGCACCTTGGAGGACATCTAGTCTAATTTCCTTAATTCATTGATTGGAAACACTAGTCAAGCAAGTTAAAGTGATTTTTCCAAGATCAAACAGTTTTTAAGGTAAGATTTAAATCCTGATCCTTTGATCTCACTTGTTTACTGAACTATTCTACATTTCTGTTTCCTGCTTTGGATACAGACATGTTTAGCTAAAGTACTTAAGAATCTCTTCAGCATTTCTCCTCGTACTGTAGCTTTTATTTATACAAATATTTAATGATCTAAAATAGTCACCAATATTAATTTTGTTTTCTAAATTTTAAATTATAATCTTGAGGCTAACATATCTAAAATTGCATTTATATAAAGTAGGGGAAGACCCAAAAGTACCATTTTGAAAAGAAATTAGGAAGGAGGGAAAAAGAAAAAGAAAAAATGAGGGGGGGATAAAAAAGGAAGCTATAACTGAGAAAGTTCAATCTACAGCCTTAGCAACCATTGCATTCTATGCATCTCTACTGCCCTTCATTAAAGACATATATGCTTTGATTCATTCCTGTCTCATAACCATTTTGCTGGGCAATAGTAATTGGCTACACCATGTGATCACACACTTTAATTGTGATTACTGATGAAGGAAATGTGCAAAAAACCTTTTTAGCAGACAATATTTCTGTTTCCATGTTTAAAGTACTGTAATGTTAATTGTTCGATTTAGTGTTTACTAAGCCCAATTCTCTGGGGTCTCTTTGCCAATGTTTTCATGCATCTTTATGTAGAAAAAAAACCCAGAACATTATTTCCCCATAATGCTGGGACAAAATTCTAGCTGTGCATAAAGCCTGTACAGACAGATAGATGATTATGCACAGATAACAAGTCTGTCATCTACACAATTCTTCTTATTCTTCTGGAAAGCAAGAAAAACCTTATTACCATGGTCTGAGCCAATAGAGGGTAGTAGAAGAGCTGAGTTCAAATACAGCATCAAATACTGTGAACCTGAGCAAGTCATTTAACTTCTGCCTCCTCAGTTTTCTCGTCTATGAAATAGAGATTATAGTAGCACATACCTACCTGTGTGGTCATGAGAAATTTACAGATCACTTTGAAAACTTCAAAGCACTATATAAATGTTAATAATTGAATTTGTTAATATACATAAAATAATAAGTTATTTTCATACAGCAAAATGTGTTAGAATGAAACTTATGAAAGCATATTACAAGAATTTTTGTTGTTTTGTTTTTGTTTTCTTCTATCTTTCTGTCTATCTATTTATGTGGTTTTTATTAGTGTCCATCCAGACTTACTTAAGTATGAGCTCACTGAATATATATGATATTCTAGCAATAATATGTGTTAACAGGCAACATTGTATAACTTAAAAACAATTTCTGTTCTAGATAGGCTCCTAGAAAGGGATGAGCATAGAAGAAAGAATACTCAACTGAATCCAAAGATCTGGGTTTTATATCTAATTAGTTATAGTCAGTATTACAGAGAAGAAGAGTAGTGAAATAGCTCCTTGGGGCAGAACTGTTGTCATTATTATTCGTGATCTTTTTTTTCAAAGAGGACTAATGACATCAATGATTATGTCTTGACTTATGCATGAATTGGATTTAAGTGAGGTAGAGTTGCACAAAATTGTCTTTCAGAGTCTTCGAAGTCCAATGGCAATCAAAATGACTGACAAGGACCCAGGATGCAGCAAATGTCCTTGGCATCTTCAATATCTCACCAGGCTCAAAGCACTCTTTGAAGCCTAATGAAACTGCTGCCTTCATGGCCCTTGTTAGGGTGGAGGATAAGGCTACAGAATGAATGATGATTTTTTTTTTAATCTGAAAGGCTTCATGGTGTATTGGATAGGATATTGGACGAGGAGTCAGGAGGGCCTACATTATAATTCTGTGTCAGAAATGAAACAGCTACATGACACTGCACAAGTTCCTTAAAGTGTTTGAACCTCAGATTCCTCATCTGAAAAATAAGTAGAATTGGTGGCAGCTAGGTTGTAAACTGAATAAACTACCAGGACTGGGGTCAGGAACATCTAAGTTCAAATGTGGACTCAGATATTTATTAGCTTTGAGCAAGTCACTTAACCTCTGTGTACCTCGGATTCCTCAGATATAAAATGAAGATAATGATAGCATCTACTTTGTAGAGTTGTGAAGATTAAATGAAAGCATGTTTTATAGTGCCTGGCTTATAGTAGACTACATATAAATGCTTATTCTCTTTCCTTCCTGCCTTCCAACTGTAAATATAAAAAAATACATTTTTATATAATTGAATTATATCTTTAATGGCATAATATTCTGCTTTTCATGTCAAGCAAATGCTTAAGTAAAAAAAAGTGTTATAGTGAAGTCTTAAAATATCTGAGAGACAATAAGTTGGAGCAGTTATCAAATGTAAGTGAGTGCAATATATAAACTTTATCTTGAATGGACACATGTCTATACCTGACTCAGTGGTGAAACCCCTTAGTGGTTATTTGATATTGGCCAAGTATCTTCTCTGAGACTGTTTCTTCATCTGTAAAATTTGAATAATGATAGTTGCTTGACTACCTAATACTATTGTTATAAGTGTTTTGATGAGAAAGCATATGGCTAAGCACTTTGAAATGTGTTAAGATATATATATATATATATATATACATATATATATATATATATATATACACATATATATGTATATATATACACACATATATAATTTTAATTTTATTAATAATATTATTAATATTTATTTGATAAAAGAAGGTGACAATATCACTTAATCAGAACTATAGAGATAGAAGGAAACTTAGATGTATGAAATTCATCTATAAATTCCGTGAAGAATGATTACCTTGCATTTGCTTGGACACATCTATTTGCTCAAAATTCACTCTCTGTCAAGACTACTCCTTTCATGTTCTGATACCATTAATAATTAGAATTTATTTTGTAAGTCAGTATTTAAATGCTCCAGTACATATTTCATCTTATTCCATGTGAGATTACAATAGACCTATCCTTCTTATTCTGTGCAATTTTTTTCCATGTCCCCAAAAAAATCCTCCAAAGATTCACACAACATGCAAAACATCTTTCTGTAGTCTGTTAACAATTTTGGGGAAGCAGTATATACGCACTTGGGTTGTGTTTCTGTTTTCTCACATTCTTTCTACTGGCCTGCCCTTTTAGATACATTTTCTGAATAATGATATTCTTTGTCAGAGATGTTGAATACACAGTGGCATGGCCAGGGGCAGTCCATAACCCTCCTGAATGCTGATTGAATCAGATTAAAATGTAACTTGGAAACATTTTTAAAAAATTAAAATATAATAAAACATAAATAGATTTACATTTTAAAACTAAATTAATATGTAACAGGGATCTTTACATACACATTAGTGACCACTATTTCTATTTGAGTTCAACACTACTGCTTCATGTCACTTCTTGGGGACAAGTAAACAGGGTAGCATACACCAGTCATAAATGTATCTACCATATCTCTTTCTGTTATTCCTTCGGTTAAATAGCAAGAAAGATATCTTTTTCAAGGGGAATATTAAGTTCACAACATATTGTATCACCAAAAAGAACATTTTTGTTAAAAATCTTGGGTATTTTGTGTCAGGGAATAGCTTAGTACCATCACAACTAGTGAACTATCTTCTCAAGGAAATTAAGCCCATTCTTTTCCTCTTCTTCACAGGTGGGTCCAACTCATAATCTATCTTCGATGTCTGTAAAATATAATTGACAAGCTCAGTGGGCTGTTTACCCAATTTAATATCATTCCTTTGTCTCAGTATCTTTATATCTATCTTAATTTTTGGCAATCTTTCATTTTAATTATTTCCTTAGTGATCTCTAAACTTTTGTTATTGTATAAACAATGAGTTTTTTAATGGCATATATCCCCAGTATATGTGCATTTATTTGTTTGTTCATTTTTTCAATAATTGCATATTAGAACATTGCATATATCCTAAAATTTTTAATGTTATTTGTGCAGACAACAGACTGTGTTAGTTAACAAAGTAGGCGTAGTTGCCAATGGTCTGGTGGGACCCAGTTTGGGGAGAGAGGGAGGGAGTATTCCTCTTGTGGAGATGTGACTTTCATTTGATTCCTTCTTCCTTCAGGGGATGACTTTTCTCTAAAATCTAGACTGCCAAAGACAATGGCCACTGGTTTGAAAAATGAAAGTAAGTTACCTATACTTCATTTGCTCTTTGCTTTTAATATACATTGATTCGTGATTTATTTCTAGGAAGAATCGAATACCCTCTTGCATTCTAATACACATTTTATATAGTTTAATGTTTGCTTCCCAGTCTCTAAGTCAATCTCTGCCTATCTGCCTGTCTATCTTTCTCTCATTTTCTGTTTCTACCTGTAAAACTCAAATAAATACACTTATAGATTAGTGCCTTTTCTGACCATAATGATTTTATTGTAGGTAAATGGCATAGAAATTGAAGTGATAATTTTGTTTCCCCAGATAATTAGAAGCATGGAGGAAAACAGTTTTATAAGAAAGTAAAAGTGGTTTCTTTGTATATCTGCTACATCTGTTGGGCAGGCACCCATATGCAGATACACATAGCAGCAATTCCCACGACAGCATGATACAGGATTGTTCCAGACCTGTTGGTAAGCTTTCATAGCTTATCTTCTGACAGTCATTTGCATCTGTGATTGACTCTTCAGGTTCTTCTTACTCCTTGCTTGGATTTGGTATCTTCTATGCACAGTCCTTTTTCTCTTTTTTTGCAAAATTAGTGCAAGGTAAACTTAAGAGTCAAAGTCAGTCCCTGCTACAATTTTTCCCTTTGCCAAAATGATAGAAATAAAATTTAAAAAAAGAAAAAAAAATTAAATAACTTTTAAAAGATCAGCTAAGAGTAAAACATTTTTAAAATTATTTTTCCTAATAATTTGGAAAACCTTTTAATTATTATTTTTGATAATATATTTAATGAGAGCAATGTGATAGGATATACTTTAATATTTTTTAAAAATGTTTGTTTAACTTTTCTGATATAGCAATTTGTCACAAGATACTTAAAGTGAATAAAGTTTGGGTGTTACTCTCAACCCCACAGTGTTATAGATTGCTTCACTTCCCCAGAATACATTATATACATATATATGATTTATCTGATATATGCACTAAATGATATCAGTGTCATTCCATGCCTTCAATATTTGCAGAGCTTAATTTCTTCCTTCTCTTTTTTCTTATTCTATTTTTAACTTTCACTGACAATTTATTCTTCTCTTATTCATATAGGCACCAATTATACTTAGCCCTTGTTAGATTCTGTTAATTAGTAACATGTGCTATCCTGTAAATAAACAGAGGGAACCAAGTAGAACTGGAACTCTATTACTTGCAAGTGGTGAGCGCAGAGGATGTGAGTAAGCATTCCACTTCCTTAAGGAAATCATTGTTATTAGACATCTAGACTAGATAGAATTATTGATTAGAATATGCCTCTTCAATTTATTGCATTTATTATGTGATTTAGAGATACTGGCATTCTTCGGTAATCCTGATAAATCTCTGTTGGATGGTGTGCTTAAAAATTAATCTTCCTTTAGTATAGCCTTGTTTTATGCTTCTTCCTTTAAGTTACCAAGAGACAACCATCATTCTTCAGGCATTTTTTACTTTAAAAAATCATGCTATCTGTCTAGTTTTTCAAGCACCCTTCCTTTCATATTTTTAGAGTTACTTAGAGGTTTCTCAGATTCTAAATGCTTATCTTCAATTGGAAAGGTTTGCTGGTAGGCGTTTTTTTTTTTCCTCTTGGTCCATCTTCCTATCTTTCATGGAATTGGGATTCTGTGATGTCTGAGCTTTTAGGATATTGCTATCTTCTTTTATTTAGTACTTTTTTTTTTGTATTTGTTCCATAACAGACTGAAATGGGGAGATGATTTTCTGACAAGCTTCTGAAGTAGTCTGATCATATCAAGGACCATTGCAAAGGCCCATTTCAACTACATACCAAGTCTGTTGCCATTGTAATTTTATTTTGTTTTATTTGCACAAGCTTGGGTTGGTGTGGAGCTTAGTCTTGATTAATTTTGCAGACATATTTAATAAGATGTGGTTCTTAAAGGTCTCAGACCAATGATTCACAATCCACAAAGAAGGCTGAAATGTGTATAGAAGATTATATTTTCATATCCCTCATGTTGTCCTCCATCTGGGAGAAGCTAAACTATAGAACTAAAGAGGAATATGTTTCCTTCTGTGATTTTCCATCTTTATTTTCATTCTTTCTCAATATCTTGATATCCTTCTCAGTTAAAGTCAATCTTTCTTTGGTAATATTTTTTTTTTCCATTTTCGTTTTCCTCTTAATAGTTTTCAGAATCATTGCCCTCTTAAATTTAAAGCCAAGCACAGGAAGTTCTCAACCTAATGTTCCAGTCTTATTATACATTATACCTTTTTATATGGACTCTTTGATTAAGCCAAATTGACCCTGTTGTTCCTCTTACATTACCCTTCATCTTCCATCCTTATTTGCACTGGCTTTCCCCAGTGCCCAGAATGAAATTCCTTCATCACCTCCACCTCTTAGAGGTATTTTTCATTAAGGTTTATTTCAAGCACTAATTAGTGTATTCATATATTTTTATTCTCCCAAATATAAGTGCCTTCCTCGCCAATATTGTCTTATATCTATTTTTTATATACTTAGCATTACGTATATGTCATCTTCCATGACAGAATCTCAGTCCCTTGAGTTTTTGTGTTTTTATCAGGACCTATTAAAGTGTAGGTGGTTAATAGATGCTGATGATTGATTGATGATGCCCTCACCAGTCTAATGTGAAAGGGCCTCTGGACTGGCTGCTAATAGCAAAAGCTCCAAAGAAGGAGGGGGAAGGAAGGATTGAAAAAGGGAAGGAGGGGAAAGAAAGATGAAAGTAAGGAAGGAAACTAGTAGGACAGTAAGGAAAAGTGTAAAGAAGAAAGAATGGGAGGAAAGAAAGAAGGGAGGGAAGGAAGCAGGAAAGGATGGAGAAGAAAGAAAGAAAGAGAATGAAGCAGGAAAGTACAAAGAAAATAAGAGAAGTAGAGAAACAAAGGCACAAAAGTAGGAGAAAAAGGAAGAAGGAAGAAAAGTGAAAGACAAATTAAGAAACTAAAGGTTTGAGGATAAAAATATGAAATGATATTAATAGAAATTTGATGGTATTCTGCAGAATTAAGATTTTTTGAAATAAATTGATAATTTTGCCTTTTTTAATTCTATAGAAATTGCTAGCACTGATTTGGACAATTATCCCATGGAAAGTAAGCATAGCATTTCTAGGGATTAGAAAATCAGCAGAAAAGTGCTCTTTATGATTCAAATTGTGGGTTATACTCTTTTGAATAGTTCTGCAAGTAAAATTACACTTCTTTAATGAATAGCAAATAACTATGTTTTGTACAAAAATACATTTTTAAAAATATACAGTGACATACATTATATTACTAATCATTTTTTCTTCATCTACACATACTATTGTGACAAATTCAGAAATCTGCAAAAAATTAAGGGAGGATATTAGTCATATTGAGAAGTATAGTTTTTTTTTAATCATATAACATGAAATAATTACAGAACAACCACAGTTTCTACCTGAAAGCTGGTATGCAGATAACAAATTCCCCATGCTGGGAAAAATACCTTGAAAATCAATGAAGAAGAGAAAATAAAGAGTATAAGATTTAAGGACAGGTTGTATATTATATAAAAAAGTAATAATATGGCATAAGTATAGAATATTTTGCATTTTGATGTAGCTGATATAAATTTATTAACTATCCTGAATTATCTCTCCTTCCAGAAAATAAGAAGTTAAAGGCCATTTCTCATTTGAAATAGCATTTAAATTTTTTATAGTTTCATAAGCCTGCAAATTATTAAAATAAGTTGCATATTTTGATCGGAGAGAAATACTGAGAGGCAAATTATTGGATTTTAGCCTTCAAAAGTCAGAATATTAAGGAATTGATGAGATATTTTATTTTATATTTCAAATTATTTTCTTTTAAAAAATTGTTTAATTGTATATCTTTTTATATGGTGTAATATAAAAAAAATGTATTACTCACTTGAAGTGGAAGTATATTTCTCAATACATTGAAGAAACAAAGGAGCAGCTTATAGTGAGGGGAAGCCAGCGCATCTCCGAAAACTAATTTTCCCAACTTTTTGAGAACCCAGGCTTACCAGTTTCTATTTTGCCATAGTGAAGCAATAGAGTAGATGTTTAATGAAGTATAGGTTTGTTATTTTACTCTTTAAACAATTTTACTAGATGTATGACAAAAATTAAAGAAAACAAAAACAGCACATGTTAATCAATACGTTTTTACTAATATAAAGGAATGAATGAATGAATGAATGAATGAATGAAAAGAATTCTAGTTATCTATATAGAGTATACAAGATTTGGATGAGGCACAATGAGAAGAGCACTGATTTAGAGTATGGAGTCTAAAGATGAAGGAAACCTTATCATGTTTGTAGATTGTATTAAAAGGAGCCAGTAAATAGGAAATTGTATTTCAGCTTAGCAAATGATTATTTTCTGGATTGAGCAAGTTACTTAATCTCAGTTTCAGTTTTCTCACCTATAAAATGAGGGTAATAATATTTACCTCACAGGATTGTTGAAAGGATCAAATGTGATAACATATATAGAGTTGTTTGTAATATTTAAAGCACTTTATAAACACTGGTTACTACTGCTGCCACTACCACAACTACTACTATTATTAATATTACTAGTACTATTTTAATGTGTAAAGAACTATTAGGCACTTGGCAAAGACAAACAAAATAGTTTTTACCCTCAAAGATCTACTAAGGAGATAGACTTATACAGAGAT
Source organism: Pseudochirops corinnae (assembly GCA_028646515.1). Taxonomy (NCBI): domain Eukaryota; kingdom Metazoa; phylum Chordata; class Mammalia; order Diprotodontia; family Pseudocheiridae; genus Pseudochirops; species Pseudochirops corinnae. The sequence goes on from CM053591.1 coordinate 96,168,285, forward strand.
AAATAAATAAAAATTTATCTGAGAAGAAAAACTACATTAGCAACTAAGAAGTATCATTGAATGTATGATTCTTAAAGGAAAGTGAACATGACGACAAGTAAAGTTAATGAAAAAAGAACTTGGAATATAAAAGACTGATGTCAATCATCAGGCATTTATTAAGTGCCAGTCATGTTTCAAATATTGTGGTAAGTTCTGAGGAAAGCAGGAAAGGAAAAGAAATAGTCCCTCTTCTTAAGTACAGCACAGCCTAAGAGGAGCAATTTATAAATGACTATGTATTAACAAGCTATATAGATAATTAAATGAAAATAATAGACAAAGAAAAGGTTTTTGTTTTTGTTTTTACCATTAAGGAAGATCAAGAAAAGTTGTTTTATTGTTGTCGTTTTGTTTTGTTTTTTGCAATAGATAGGATTTTATCTGTAACTTAAAGAAATCCAGGGATTGAAAAAGGTGTTGAGAGGGAAGAAAAGAATAACAAGCATGGGAGACAGCCAGTGAAAAATGCCAGAGTTGGGAAATTCTGTGTCTTTGGCAAGAAATAGAAAGAAAGCTAGTGTTTCTTGAACACAGAGTACATGAAAGGGAATAGGTATAAGACTTTAAAAGTGGGAAGGTGTAAGGTTATTATGGATTTTGAATGCCAAACAAAATATTGTATTTTATCCTGAAGGTGATAGGGAATCATTAAAGTGTATCGAATGTGGAAAGGGATGACGTAGAGCATCACTTTAAGAAAATCATTTTGGTAGCTGAGTGGAGGAAGGATTGGAGTAGAGAGAGATTTGAATCAGGAAGACTAATCAGGAGGCTGTTGCAATTGTCACTGGACCACTGAAGTAATGAGGGCTGGCCTGGACTGGGGTGGTGGCAGTCTCAGAAGAGAGAAGAGGGGTTTATACAAGAGATGGCATGAAGATAAAATTGATAGCACTTAGTGAAAGAGAGATTATCCAGGATTATAGTGAATCACTGGAATTAAATATATAGATTAGATTTAAATTTTAGTTTTATAAGGCCTTACTACTTTGCATTAAGAGTTTGTAAGTTTAAAAACAAATGTTTTAAAACATGTTTTTACATGCAACCAGGAAATAAGGTAGACAGGCAATGGAGTATAGAAATGCATGCCCTACAAGAAAATAAGGTGAGGAGTTTGAGGGGATATAAGAGAGGGCAGGTGGGAGAAGGCGTATTCAATATGCTTGCCATCTTGGGGTAGGGAGTAGGGGGGAGATGGGAAGAAAATCTGTAACTCAAAATCTTTGGGAAATGAATATTGAAAATTAAAAACAAGTTTTAAAAATAAATAAAATTCACATTAAAATAAAATAAAATACTCCCCCCATAAAAAAAGAGTTTTTTAAAGAATTTACCTTCCCCATTTCTCTGGTCTACAGCATGGACAGACTCTGTCTTATCCTGGAAGGGGGGGGGGAGTTAGAGAGGATAAATTGACCCTTTTGTGATATGTTCTACCTGGTCGTAAGCCTCCTGGTATACAGTGTCACTGACATGGGACTTTTTGAATATGCATCTTCCTAGATGATGTTGATTCACTCTGTATTTTTCCCTTACCATGAACTTTGGAAATTCCCTGATACTTCCAGCTTTTGTAAAACCCTCTTTTGTAAGCAGATCAACATGATTAGGCTAAATGTAATCCCACTGATTCCCTTTATTCCACCTCTATTATAGACAAACAATATTTTTGAATCTTAGGTAAGCGATGTTATAAAAGACTGCTCTGTTGCCTTTAATGCATCCTAGGCTACTGAGAAATCTTGGATCTCTTTTAGTGGAAATTGCTATCATTGCTAATAAATTGATTATGTTTGAAACTTTGTGTCTCAGTTGTTCTCAGCTGAAGATTTCTGTCATGACAACTTGATAAGGAAAGCAAAAAAAGGAGAGAGGCAAGGTTGTTGTAGAGGACCAAAGAGGGATAATCCTTTGCAAATCTAGGGACCATCTTACCACCTAAGACTAGTGGAAAGTAAGATAGTGTAGCTGAAGGTGTATGGGACATTTTGAGATACAGAGTGTGAAAGATGAAGCAGTCCAAGACAGATGGTCCTGCTTTTCTCATAAAATAGTAGGCAAATTCAGTGGTTCAGAGAGAAAATGATAATGGGAAGTGACATGCACAAACACACACACGCACACATATACACACACACACCTCTATATATATATATATATATATATATATATATATATATATATACATATATATAGGTGTGTATATATGCATATATATACATATATACATATGTGTGTATGTGTGTAGACACCTTGATTTTTGAGAACTTCACTAATACGTATGTATGTGTAAATGTGCAGACACACATACATGGTTGCATATACACACATTTGTATATTTGTATATATGTGCTAAAGTTCACAAATATGAAGGAAGGTATTTGGGGGAAGAGAAAAATTATGGGTCAGGTATTGTACTCATTAAGGAGGAAAGGGGAATGACCTAGAGGTTTGTAGACCATAACTATGCAGATTTTGCCTGGGTGCTAGATGTGAACTGGAGGAAAAGTAACTGAGTAATGAAGTTTGAGGGGAGGACCTGGAAATTACATTGAAGAACAAGGAGTATTCCAACTTTCTTGCCTTAATTCGTCATCTGAGGGAAATGAATGAGGGTATTGCCAGTACTGGAAAGGTTGGGCAGGGATGGTGAGTCTTCAAAGGTGAGCAAGCTTTCAACAACAGCCAGAAAATAAAAGGAGTGAGAATGGAAAAGACTTAAGATAAAAGAATGTTTGTTGCCTATGGAACAAGAATTCCAGAGGGTACCATGGAAGGAGTCTGTGGCTTGGAGATGGGAGGATTGAGAAGGAAGAGAATAAGAAAAGGGTAGTGGGCCATGGGAAATGGGGTTTGGTTGTTTACCTACAAGAGTTCTGAACTAATGTGTTGTTAATCAATGACCATGTGTGAAAAAGAACTGTGCAAACAGTCACTAATATCTGGTTCGGCTTTAGGAGACTGACTTTTAAAATTAGTATAGGAGTTTTAGAATTCAATTGTTTAAATGCCTTTATTTTGTTGCCAAGGGAATTAATTCCCAGAGAATAGAAAAGACTTGACCAGTGTTGCATTGACAGTCACTGCAAGAGTTAGGATTTAATGCAGTTCTTCTGACCCCAAGTTAATTTAAATAACAACACACTTTATAGTTGAAGAAACTCTTATAGTGATCATTTGTGACTAATAGATTCATTGTCAAAAACTGCTGTAACAAAGTCACAATCTTTATACCAACAGTCTTCCTATATTTTTTTTATTACTAGGAGTCACAAACACTCTAGCCTTTGAACAATTGAAAAGTCTAACTAATGAACAAGGGAGAGTACAGTTTCATATTTGAATAGCCCCACTGACAGGAATTTCTTTCCATATTGAGTTTGCATCTAGTTGGTGTGCTGATTAGCTACTCTGGTCACTGCTTGTAGAGCCTGTCATCTATGTGACTGCATCCTTTCTTCACATACACAGCATGATGCTTTTGCTCACACTGAGTCATTCCTTCTCTGACTGCTGAATGCCAGCACATTCTGCCAGCTGGTGTCACTTCTCAGCAATCAACAGTTAAGTTATATTGCTCCATACTGCGCTGCAGTGTGTCCTTTATGCTTTTCTTCAAGTTCCTTTGCTTAGATCACTGTGCTTTAATCATTCAGTAGTGGTTGTTTCTGTGCCCTGCTGTCATCCGTTCTCCTCCCATGGCCAGTAGAGCTCAGCAGTGATGAAAAACAGGACTTTGATGACAGTGGACCAAATGTACTCCAATAGCAACTTATTGGTGACCTTTTTTCTTATTCTCTCTTAAGGAAAGAGCTGTCATTAATACCAATATGATGCCCAGAGTTATGCAGTTCTCACCCCTGAGCTTTTCACTCCACCTCTGATTTTGATGTATATAGGGAGTGAAAAGGATGGGGAAAAGACACATTAGGATAGTCACTCTTATTTTTTATAAGCACTACTCTTGTGCCTACTGGTTTCCTCTCAAGAGTGACCCCTACTCCAGAGAGTTGCCTGAGGTTCTCTAGAAATATGAGTGGAACTGAAAGGAAGGAAAGATAAAATGAGTACTTAACTTCTAACTCTCCAGACATGTGAAATCAGTACTGAAATGCCCCTAGTTGGTACTACAGTCATCCTCTGACCTAAGATGAATTCATAGTGTCCAAGGATTATGTGCTTTGTCCTTTACACATCCCAGATGTTGTGTGTGTGTGTGTGTGTGTGCGTGTGTTGTTCTAATTTGCAAGGCCCAAGTATAATGAAGCTAGAGGAAATTCCTCCAGATTTTCTTGTTCTTACTCCTACTGAATTAACATTAATTTGTATTTACTTTGTAAAATTAGGGCAGTGATAGGTTCAAAACCTTTGATTTCTTGAGATAAGGAGATCCTGAATAAAGAAATATTTTACCAATGCAATTTTGAGTCACAGAATTGCCTAGGGTTCTAGAAGGTTTAGAAACTTGCCCATGTTCATAAGTAAGTATCTGAGACAGGATTTTACAAAACTGTAAAATTCCAAAGTTGGAAGGAACCCTAAGAATGAATGCCTATTACTGTATACCCAACAAGTTATTTTTTAACTTTTGCTTAAAGATTTCTAATGAGAAGTTGCTCACTACCTCTTTTATTGGTTCACTCTACTATTTGATTATTGGGGGAAAAAATTCCAAACATAATGTTTAAATTTTACTTTTTTAGACAGTCTTACTCACTCCAGGCTCAGCACTGTTTTCTTTATACCATCCTGCCTTTGTGTGATATATACGTGGTGTCCCAAAAATCTTCATGCACTTTTAAGATTACATTCATTTATTGTTTTTTACTTCATTCTTTCAT
>CM053591.1:96191805-96210722 GCA_028646515.1 Pseudochirops corinnae
CTCTTAGCCTGCTGGGGGTGGGGGGGAGGAGGGAGGCAGAGTTGGAGCAAAGCAGGAAAGAGCCTCCTGAACTGAGAAAGCCAAAGCCAAGCAGAGAAGGCAGGAGCACTTAGTTAGGGCAGCACTTCATAAATTGTGCATCACTATCCCATAGAAGATTACTTAAAAATGTGGGGGTCATGAAAAATTTTGCAATAGTGAAAGGTTTTGGAAAAGAAACAACTAAAAATTAATTCAAAATCAAACATGTAATGAATCTAAGGTTTTGCTGTCAGCATTTGCCCATGTTGCATCATCCAACTTCACTGCAGCCTTGGTTCTGAAGACACAAAATGCACACTTTGCAGTGTGCATGCCATCATGCCAAGCAGCACCATAGCAATGAATGCTGCCAGAAATACCTTGACTCATAATTGAAACTACTGTATGTTGCAAATTGCATTGTTTTTTGTTTTGTTTTGTTTTCTGTAAATGAAAAATTGTAAAATACATTTTGGCTTGGGATTATAAAAAAAATTCCCAGCAATTTCTGAAATGGCCCTAAACAACTTCTGCCATTTTTTACTATGTTTTTATGAGAAGCAGTTTTCTCAGCATTGATAACTATAAAATAAAATAAAAAAACAATCAACTCTGAAAAATGTTGAAGATGCTCTATGACCAGCAGTATCAGACACTCTGTGAATATTTAATTCCTTCTTTTGTTTTTTGAAGGTGGAAAACAACACAATTAAGGTTAAGTGACTTGCCAACATTGCAGGGCTAGTAAGTGTTAAGTGTCTGAGGCCAGATTTAAACTCAGGTCCTACTGAGTCCAGGGCCAGTGCTCTATTCATTGTGTGACCTAGCCACCCCTTGATATTTAATTCTTTATGTAAAAAGAAACAAGCATATCCATCTCATTAGTATGAAAAATTGTGTCTTTAATAAAGCATAAAAATATATAAAAAGAATGCTTTTAAAATAAATTTATAAGTTATCATCAGTAAGTGTGTGATTTATAAACCTGTTTTATATACCTGTATACCCAGAGTCATGTAAAATTTCTTGGGGAAAAGGGATTGGGAGTAGAAAAACTTTAAGAAGCTCTGGGTTAGGGGAAGAGAACAAGCAGAAAGAATTTATCCTTACCAGAGAGAGCCAAGATGAATCAGATCACCAGAGGGCCCTGGAGTTTCCTCACAAAAGATGGAAAGCTCAACCAAGGCAGGAGCTCAGAGCTTGAAGTAGGAACAAAGTCAGATGATTAAGTAGATGGGGGTAGGGGACCAAGAGAGAAGGTGACAGCATATTCCAGAGAAATAAATCTCTGTCAGCTTCTAGACCATTTCTACTGGTACCAGAGTCCAAACGCCCTTTTCTATTTCCAATCCTACTTCTAACACCAATTAATGTTAACCAGAAGAAATCTGTGTGTAACGCATGGATGGTTGGAGCTGAACAGAGCATGCTAAAGACAGGAAAATCAGGAATCAAGCTGACAATGAGAGATAATAGCAACAATGTACTGAAATTGTTTCATAGTAGGGCTTCATAACCATAAAAAAAATTCTGGACTTTGCTGTGACTGAGATGATCTAGAGGGGAAGTGCAGAGGATTGTTGTTATGCTAAGCTCAGGGAACAGCTTGCTTGCTGAGTCTTAGCTATGGAAAAAAAAAATGTGTCTCCTAATATCTTGACAAAATAAATAGGTAAAAAAAAGAACTATTGTATATTTGAATTCATTCTATGCCTGGATAGTAGTATAAATTCTATGATATTTTAGTAAATATTAGCATATTTGAGATTGGTAATAAGAAATTAAAATTAAAAAGAGCTTTACTGATTGCTAAACACTTTGTATACATCATCTTACATGAACCATACAACAATCCTGAGAATTTGTATTGCAGATATTAATATAATTTCCATCTTATAGACATAGAAACTAGGTTTGGAAATGGTAAATTTTTTGTTTATACTCACAGAGGTAGTAAAGTGAAAGAAGAAAGATATGAAGCCAATTTTTTTTCCCTTCAATCAAAGCTCCAACTATGCTTTATTATCTTCTTTTCTTCAAATTCTTCTATATCTAGTAAATAGAATAGATAGCCATTCCCAAAAGGAAGTAATGAGGGAACAGACCCTCATGTGTACTTGGACTAATCTTTGTACTTTTTTTTCATTTTTGAGCAAAGAAATAGATAATATCATTCTTCATATTTTAAATTTATAATTCTTCATTATCATTTTAAATTATACCCTATAGAAACAAAACTTGATTTTTTCATGAAATCCAGCTAAGTTGTACTTTTATAAAAACTACAAGGGTAGGTTGCTTATTTTTAAAATGTTTCATCATTGTCACTATCATATTGCTAAATTTGCAGATTTCCTTCTAATGGTTAGGCAATTCTTTTAGCATACCAGATGTTCTGCACTATATAATGTATGGAATTTTGAAAATCCTGCAGGTGATTTTGGGCTGCATCTAGAGCAATAGCTACCTGAACCCAATTTATAAATTTTCTGGAGAGCTGAAGACAGCCTGAAGCATGCTGTCAGCAGAAAGCTATTTACTAAGATAACAGTGGGGACAACTTGCTCCCTTTCCAGCTTTTACACCTGCTCAAAGCTGCCAGTGGCAAGGTTTTTATATTTTGGAATGTTTACCACTTCTCAGCTGTCAAGGGGAGAATTATAAGAAAAGGTAGAAAAGAAAGAAAGACCCCATCTTCAGAATTATGGGATATTATAATATTTGAAAGGATTAAATATGAAAGTAAATAAAATAATACCTTCACATTATTAACAGTTCCAATTTTAGATTTCAAAGAAAGTAAGAATATAATAATTATGTTATACATTCTTAAGAGTTGGAAAAAACCCTTTAGGAACAATTACCCTGAGTTCTCTACCCAATGCAATAATTCTCTGTAGTACTTCCCTGACAAGTGGCAATCCAACTTCTGCTTGAATAATTCTAGAGATGAGACTATGGAGACAGACTGTTATAACATCAGACAGCTCTGATTGTCATAAGCACTTTTTTTATACTGAGAAGCAATCTGGTTCTGTGGAGCTTCTACCTGTTGGTACTAGTATTTACTCTTGAAGCACAAATAATTAATCTAGTTGTTGTTTTTTGTCTTTTCTTTTCAAAGTATATCACTTCAATAATGTGAATATGATAAAGCCCCCCAAAAGAATATATTATGGAAGTAGTGAACCTCCCAATCATCATTTCTTCAAATAGAGGAATGACTAATGTTTTGCAAATAATAGGCACTTAATAAAAGTTTGTTGACTTACTTTTGCTAAAAAGAATAAACCTTTTCTCAGTGATGCTATAATGGTTGTGGAGTTTCAGGTTGGGGTTGTTAGTTGGGCAAGATGGGTTTCTATACCCCATTTCCTGTACATCTTATTTCACAGTTGCATGTAAAAAACAATATTTTTTAAACATTTATTCTTAAAATTTTGAGTTCCAGATATTTTTTCTCTTCTTCCCTCCTCACCCACACCCCCAGAAAGATAAGGGATTCCATATAGGTTGCACATGTGTAGATAACCAAATTATCTCCATAGTAGTTACATTGTGAAAGACTAATTATATTTCCCTCTTATTCTATATTCCTCCACTTATTCTATTTTTTTTCCTTTGACACTGACCCTTTTCAAAAATTTTTGCTTCTAACTACCCTCTCCCCCAATCTGCCTTTCCTTCCACCATTGCTCCTCTTGTCCCCTACCTCCCTATATTCCTATAGGGTAAGTTACCCAATTGAGTGCGTGTTATTCCCTCCTTAAGCCGATTTCAATGAGAGTGAAGTTGTTCCATTCCCATTCATCTTTCTGCCCTTCCCCTCCACTGCAACAGTTTTCTCTTGCCTCTTTTATATGAGATAATTTACCCTAATCTATCTCTCCCTTTCTTTTTCTCCTAATATATTCCTATTTCACCTTTTCATTTTATTTTTTACATATCATCCCTTCATATTCAACTCATCCTGCGCACTCTATACATACATGAACATACACATGGCCACACTCACATATATATTCATATACAAATACACCCCCCTAGACATACATATATATGTATGCAGATATATATGTATATATATGCATATATACATATACACATATATATTTCCTTAAGCTATACTCATACTGAGAAAAGTCGTATGAGTTACAATTATCATTTTTCCATTTAGGAATGTAAATAGTTCAACTTCAATAAGTTCCTTATAATTTCTTTTTCCTGTTTACCTTCTCATTCTTCTCTTGCTTCTTGCAATTTAAAGTCAAATTTTCTGCTCACCTGTGTTTTTTCATCAAGAATGCTTGAAAATCCTGTATTTCATTGAATGATCATATTTTCTCCTGAAATATTAGACTCAGTTTTGCTGGGTAAGTGATTCTTGGTTTTAGTCATAGCTCCTTTAACCTCCGGAATATCATATTCCAAGCCCTTCAATCCCTTAATGTAGAAGCTGCTAGATCTTCTGTTGTCCTGATTGTGTTTCCACAATACTCAAATTGTTTCTTCTTGACAGCTTGCAGTATTTTCTCCTGGACCTGGGAATTCTGAAATTTGGCTATAATCTTCCTAGGAGTTTTCTTTTTGGGATCTTTTACAAAAGGCTATTGGTGAATTCTTTTAATTTTTATTTTGACCTCTGGTTCTAAAATATCAGGGTAATTTTTCTTGAGAATTCCTTGAAGGATGATTTCTAGTTCTTTTTTTGATCTTGGCATTTAGGTAGCCCAATAATTTTTAAATAATCTCTCCTGAATTTTTCCAATGAGATATTTCACATTGCCTTCTATTTTTTCGTTTGTTTAGATCTGTCTTATAGTATCTTGAATTCTCATAAAGTCATTAGCTTCCATTTGCTCCAATCTAATTTTGAAGCAATATTCTCATCAGGAAGTTTTTGAAATTCCTTTTCTATCTCAGCAATTCAGCTTTATAAGGCAATCTTCTCCTCATTGACTTTTTAGGCCTCTTTTGCCATTTGAGTTAGCCTATTTTTTAAGGTGTTATTTTCTTCAGTGTATTTTTGGGTCCCCTTTAGTAGGCTGTTGACTCTATTTTCATGATTTTCTTGCATCATTCTCATTTCTCTTCCCAGGTTTTCCTCCATTTCTCTTACTTGATTTTCAAAATCCTTCTTGAGATCCTCCATGGCCTGTAATCAGTTCATATTTTTCTTGGAGACTTTTGATGCCAGAGTTCTAATTTCACTGTCTTCCTCCCACTCCTTGCCTTGATTCTTTTTGTCCCAAAAAAAGAATTCTATGATGTTTTTGTGTTTCCTCTGCTTGTTCATATTGTGAGCCAATTACTTAATTAACTTTTGGGTTATTTGAGATAGTAGAACTCTGCTTCTAGAAGGGAGAGAGCTTTGTCCCAAATGCTGGGGTTTTTGCATCTGTCTGAACTATTAGGGAGTGCCCTCCCTACAGCCCCCACAAGCTTTGGCTGACTGGGCACACACCCCAGGACTTCCACCCAAGACAATGGTCTAGATCCAAGAATGTTAAAGCAAGAGTGAATACCCTCTGAATGGTTGCTTTGTACCACTATAGTCTGCAGGCCAGGAGTTCCTGAGGAAGCCACATGGCACAGAAACTGTGCCTCTGCCAATTCTTGCCCCAGACCATGCTCTTCTGTCCCCCTGTTCCAAAAGAGTTTCACACTGATCTTTTACTTTGTCTTTGGTGTTTATGAGTTAAGAATTTTGGAAACTTCCACAGCTGCTGGTGATTCACTCTCCTGAAGTCTGCTGCTGCTGTTGCTGGTTGGGGCTACCCTGGGGCTGGAACCCAGCACTCACATGGAACTGTGCTCAGCTCCCAGCATGGTGTAGTAGTCCCTTCCTTTCCACCTGCCAGAATTCCTTCAGTGGGAGATTTGTTTCTATCTGTCACTTTGTGGGTTCTATACCTTTAAATTTGTTTTGAATAAGTATTAATATGTATTAGAAGTGATTGGAGTGAGAGCTCATTTTTTCTTTTATTCTGCCATCTAGGCTCCCTCTGATCTTCTATTTTTCATAACTCTTTGAAATTTGTTCTTACAAAATTTAGGATCCATGTCATGCTATGCTAATTTTTCCTTTCAATTTATTTTTTTTTTAAAGGAAGAGTGGATAATTACTTGGAAAATTCCTGTCATTTCTAGTTCTGTCATTATCACAAAGGCAAGCTGGAATTCACAGTCATTTGGTTTGAGTGAGCTCTAAAAGTTGAAGTCAATGAGCCTTGTTATATATATTTTTTCCATTCCAGCTTTTTGATATATTTTTTAGATTTTATCCCTCTCCCTCCACACTCTCTTATCTGTCTAAGTGATCTTTATTATACTTTCAGGATAACATTAATTTTATTTTACTCTCCATTGATCTTCAACCAGATTTTCTCTTTTGTTCTCATTTAAAATTTTTTGTTTGTTTGTTAAGTTTTTCCTTCTGTGCTTATTTCTTAAAACAAATGTATCTTTTGTCTATTGTTTCTTTTGAATATCTTTGCAGGGTTCTATTCCATTTATTATTCCCATTAAACCAAAATCAACGTAAGTACTTAAAACTGGACATCACGGTTTAGAACCTTTCCAGGCCATTACTAAGGTGGAGTTGATCATCATATGTTTTTACAAGAGGTATTAACTCTCTTCACAAAATTTCTTAATTGCTAGTAGATACCTGCTCCCCCCAAAAAAACACATTTATTCATTTTGTAAATATCCTATACACAAATAGACACATATACATACATATATGTATTTATGTGTATATTAACATATTTGTCCATATATTGATGTTGTTTCTGAATTTTTCATTTTTTTCACTAAACTGAACACAGAAGAACTTACTGTTTGATTCAGAATTTATAAATTCTGTAAAAATGAAATGTTATTCAATGTTCCAATGCACAATCAAACAATGTGCATTTAGATATCAATTAACACTAGGATATAAAATGATATAATTCTACATCATATATAGGATATTTTAACCAAAAATTTTGAGGCACATGAACAATACTGCTTGTGGTTTTTTTCTTTGTTTGTTTGTTTTCCTGTTAATTGCTTAATCCAGCAAGTGCAAATGATGTGACAAATATTTAAAATCAACTCAAACTGACTTGAATTTAGAGAGGTCATTTCATTTTAAAACTAGATAACTAACTGCTTAGATAATTTACAAAAAACGTTACTACTCATAATTGTGGGATTGTCCAATGGGAAAGCAAGGAGAAAAACTAGTGAAGTCAGGCAAAGAACAGAGGAAAATGAAGATATATTCAAGAAGGTAATTAGGTAGGAACATAATAAAAGAGAAAATCAGGCAGTATAAAATAGATAAAGCCTATAAAAATGATGCTGCATAGTAATTATATGTGAATATTAATTTTTATCTTTTTTAATTTCTCAATGAAAATTTGTTGAATAAATAAATGGATGGATGGATGGATGATTTGGATGGATGGATAGATGCTTATCACTTTTATGGGAACTCCATTGTCTTTTCTATCATTCAGTGTTCAATTAGCATTTCATTTTTATTATTGTACTCATTGTAGCATTTATCTTCTTGCTCCTAATGAAATTGGCCTTTATCAGTTCATACAAACCTTTCTATTCTTTTCTGAATTTTTCATATTTATCACAATAATGTTCATTATGTCCAAATACTATAGTTTCTTTGGCTATTCTCCAGTTAATAAGCATAAACTGTGTTCTTAGTTATTGAGTACCACAAAAATTACTGTTATGGAGGGAAGAGTCAATATGGCAGCATAGAAGCAGCAAAACTGTGTGACTACCTCCATAACTACCTCAAATACCTATAAAATATGACTCTAAACAAATCTTAGAACTCCAAAATGCACACAAAGACACAGAAACAAAGTTCCCACTGACGGTAGCCTGGCAGGCAGATGGAAAGGGGCTCATCACAGTAGGGTAGGAGCCCAGACCAGCACCACATGAACCTGTGCCTGTAGGCCAAGGGTGGCCAAGGACAAACTGGGGCTGGAGCTTTCAGGAGAGCAGAACACTGGCATCTGTGGTGGTTTCCAGAATTATCAACCCATTAGAGCCAAGGATAAAGGGAAAGGTTAGTGGAACTTGGGGAAAAGGGTCTGGCCAACTTCACCTGTGCTAGAAGTGGCTGAAACGGCAGGCCTGCAGCCAACTCAGTGTTGCTACTTCAGAACTTGTAGTCTACAGATTGAAGGGGGGGCCAAGCAATCATTCAAAGGCTATGTTTTCTTGCATTAAGTTTCCCGGATCAGGATAGCAGTTTTGGGTGGTGGTCATAAAGTAGGTTTTCGGTGAGCCAAAGCTGGTGGGGGCTGCAGAGACAATGGCTACATTATAGCTCCATCAGCTGCAAAAACCCCAGCCATTTTGGACAAAGCTTTCCCCTCTGAAAGCAGAGTTCCACAGAGCTCAAAGGCAAAGTAACTGACTGAAAACATGAGCAGGCCAACAAAGCAAAACAAGCCCAGCAATCCACCTTTAGATTCATTTTTAGGGGACAAAAAGGAGAAATACGTGGAAAGGGAGGAAGGCAACACAGTCAGAATGCCTGCACCAAAAGCTTCCAAGTAAAATATAAACAGGTTATAGGACATAGAGGAGCTTAAGAAGGATTTTGAAAACCAAATAAGAGAAGTGGAAAGAAAATTTGGAAGAGAAATGAGAATGATGCAAGAAAATCATGGAAAGAGAGTCAACAACATGACTGAGGAAAATAACACCTTAAAATATAGATTAACACAAATGACAAAAGAGTTCCAAAAAGCCAATGAGGAGTAGAATGCATTAAAAAGGCAAATTTTCCAGATGGAAAAAGAATCTCAAAAGCTTACTGAAAAGAATAATTCCCTCAGAATTACAGTGGAACAAATGGAAGCAAATGACTTTATGAGAAATCATGATACTATTAAACAGATGCAAACAAATGAAAAAATAGAAGGCAATGTGAAATATCTCATTGATAAAACCACTGACCTTGGAAATAGATCCAGGAGAGTCAATTTAAAAATTATTGGACTACCTGAAAGCCATTATCAAAAAGAGAACCTAGAAATCATCCTTCAAGAATTTCTCAAGGAAAACTACCCTGATATTTTAGAACCAGAGGGCAAAATAGAACTTAACAGAATTCACCAATCACCACTTGAAAAAGATCCCCAAAAGAAAACTCTTAGGAATGTTTTAGCCAGGTTCCAGAGTTTCCAGATCAAGGAGAAAATATTACAAGTTGCCAAGAAGAAACAATTTGAATACTGTGGAAAAACAAGCAAGATAACCCAGGATTTTGCAGCTTCTACATTAAGGGTAAGAAGGGCCTAGAATGTGATATTCCAGACATCAAGGGAGCTAGGATTAAAGCCAAGAATCACCTACCCTGCAAAACTGAGAATAATGTTTCAAGGGAAAATATGGACATTCAATGAGGTGGAGGACTTTCAAGCATTCTGGAGGAAAAAAAAAACAACTGAATAGAAAATTTGACACTTGAATAAAAGAAGCATGAAAAGGTAAACATGGCAAATAAATCATAAGGAACTTATCAAAGATGAAATATTTATATGAAACACAGAAAAACGATAATTGTAACTTAAGAAACTTTTCTCAGTATGAGAATAGCTGAAGGGAATATAAACGTACATTTATATGTGTGTGTGTATACACACACACATATACATATACACATGTATCTTTATATATGTATGTATCTTTATATATGTATATATGTATGCATATATATGCACATATGTGTGTATATATGTATACATACACATGTGTCCACATAGGAGGGCATATATATGCATATGAATACATATGTGAGTGTGTAAATATACGTGTACATAGACAGAGGGACCAGAATCAATTTAATAGAAAGGGATGATATTTTTAAAGGTGAAATTGAGAGGTGGGGGAGAAATAGAATGAGAGGAGACAGGGAGAGACAGAATGGGTTTAATCATCTCATATAGAAGAGTCAAGGGATAACTGTTACAATGGAGGGGAAGAACAGGAAGGCAAAAGGGAAAGGATCAACCTTATTGTCATTGAAGTTGTCTTAAGGAAGGAATTACATACACTCTAAATTGGATATCTTGCCCTACAGGGCAATAGGGGGGATGGGGATGAGAGGGGGGGATGATGGAAGTGAGAGCAGGTTGATGGGGAGAGTTGTTGGAAGCATACACTTCTGTAAAGGGACAGGGACAAAGTAGAGAATGGAACAAGTGGAAGGAGGGATAGAGGGGAGGGAAATATAGTCAGTCTTTCACAATATGTCCATTATGGAGATGTTCTGCATAACTACACATGTGCTGCCTGTATTGATTTGCTTGTCTTTCCAGTGTTTGTCCTCAATGGGTGATGAGGCAGGAAGGGATAGAATCAGGAGTTTAAAGTTCTAAAATAAAATGGTAATATATATAACAATAATAATGATGATGATGATGATGATGATGATGATAATTTACATGCAACTTGGAAATGGGTTATGCAGGAACTCGTGTAGGGATATCCATATTGCCCTACTGGGAAAGTTGGAGGGGTGATGGGGGAGCATATAAGAGAGAGCAGATTGGGAGAGGAGGTATACAATGGGATCACTGTTTTGGGGTAGTGGGCGGGAGAAGGATGGGGAGAAAATTTGTAACTCAAAATTTTGTCAAAATGAGTGGTGTAAACTAAAAATAAACAAAAGGTAATGTCAAAAAAATTACTGTTGTGAACATTTTGACATATATTTAATTTGGATATCCACATTTCGTGTGGACAATTTAGTCACTTTTTAAAAATTTCAAATTGAATACCTATATTATCAGACTAATTCAATGATCCATTCTTGCCAGTTTGCATGATATGAGGGACACAATTTCAGGTTTTTTTTAAATTTTAATTCCCCTTAGTAATAATTTGAAGCATATTTTCAAATGATTACCAGTTGTGAAGCTTCTTTTGTAGAATTTATTTAATTGACCTTTTAAAACATTCCTTTGGGTGCTGTATATATTTATGTCTGTTCCTCATATATATTAGTTGCCAGGCTTTTAGAGAAAATATTTAATGAAATGACTTTTTCCCCCCAAAAATACTTCTTTTTTTTATGTTTATTTTGTTTGAGTTTTTCAACCTTAGCCAGTTAGAAATGTCTTTGTTTTAATGTTCTTCTTTATTGCTTTTTATGATTAATAATTAAAACTTCTCTATACTTTGGCTTCAACTTATCCAACCTTTCTGTTAAACTAGTTTCCTTCAATTATTCCATGATCTTGTTAAGGTGAGTTGCTTATAACTGACTTATTGAATTCTGCTTTATTTCATCTTGATGACTTTATGTAAACCATCTCCCATATTTTGAATGGACTTCCCTTGTTTGCTTATTGGTGTCCTTTCCCTATCTTAAATTAATATCACAGTAGTTCCATTTTTCATAAAATCTTCCCTAAAACTCTACATATAATTACTTGGAATTCATCTCTCTGTCCTAGAATTTTTCAGGGTGTTGTTTAATTTTCTTCTTTTCTTTTCTGTAATTTTTTCACTTATGTTATCATTATTTTATGCATTTTTTCATCTCTACACCTACCCCACTCAAATTATAAGCTGTTTGAGGAACCCTTGGAACTTTGCAAAGCACTATGTACACAGCATATGCTTAATAATTCTTATACTATAAGTGGCATTTTTTTCAAAAGTATATAATTTAGCTGTACTAAGACTTCTGGTCTTAGGAAGTATTTTTTTATTCTCCCAAAATTCAGTTTACCAGAACTAGGCAAAACAAAACAAAAATGCCTTCTATTTGCTTGTTTGTTTTAATTTGCAGGGTCCTAACTTTTTCTCTTAAGACATTTAAAGAGATCTAAGGGTTTCTACACAAATCAGTCCCATTATTGCATATAAAGGCAATGAATAGGAATTCATGTCTTTTACTTGCACCATTAACTTTCATTGTTGAGGAACAACTGGCAGCTCTATCTCCGGGTAACAACATAAATGTCTTTGGCATTAATAGAACATGCTCTATGGAGAGGGAGCATTAACACCAAAAAGATACCAGTGGAAGCCGCCTATCATTCCCAATATATGATTTGGCTATCACTAGGTTGTGTTGTGAGAGTTCATTTCAGGAAAATTTCTCAGAAAATATAAAATTTGATCAAAACAAAACAAAATAATAGCTTTTGAGCCATTGCACATCAGCATTATAATAACAATTATTTGTAATCTTTTAAAAACTAAGGCATATTTTAGAGAGGTTTTTTTTTTCTTTTCTCAGGGGAGAAGGCAGGGCAATTGGGATTAAGTGACTTGCCCAAGGTCACAGGGCTAGTAGATGTTAAATGTCTGAAGTCACATTAGAACTCAGGTCCTCTTGACTCCAGGGCCAGTGCTCTATTCACTGTGCCATCTAGCTGCCCCAAGAGGAATTTTTTTTTAATGAAGAGATGATTTTTTTTTTGAACCAGCCTCTTATAGTATACCCATGACAGAAGTGATGAATTATTGAATGTAATAACTCAATATACTACAGATTGAGAATTGAGCTGTCCATACTGGCTGTACTTGAAGTCCCTAAGTACCCTAACTAGAATTTACATGTACTGTGTCACGTATTTGTCTCAATAGCTTGTTATGTGGATTGCTTGTTTTACTCATTAATAGTTGCAAATTTGAATAGTTTAATGGCAAAATATTATTTTAGTAAATTGTAGAGAAAGAACAGAGAACTCTTATTTGTGATACAGCTCCCACTATGGACAATTTTCCAGCATCATCATAAGATTTCTGGATTACATCTTTGTATTCTCTTTTTAAATGCAAATTTACTCAAGTTATGGGGGAAAAAACAGGCCTTTTCATGAATCTAGTTGTGCATATATTCCCCTGATACTGGGCGAAAGAATGACCAGTTTTGTCTCAGGAGAAGAGATGTTTTTAAAAAGTTCCTTTTCAGAATATAGAATATGTTTTAAACATAATTTTATTATGCTAGTAGTAGCTTTTGTGGTTTTATAGTTTAATGAAACATCCTGAATGCTTTTAATTTTTGTCCTCATGCCTTGAGGTAACTATTGTTGTGAAGGATGAAATCTCATAAATAATAAATAAACAAATAAATGTTAAACAAGAGAAAAGAATAAAGTTCCTTCCAAGACATTATTGTATAATACTACTCTAATTTACATTTATATTGTGCTTTACAGTTTTCCAAATGCTTTCATATAGGTTATCTACCTAGAGTCAAACTATTTTTTTCAAGGTAGGCAGGACAGATATCATCATTCATTTTAAAAGTTGAAGAGATTGAGGTACCTAGAAGTCAAATGATTAACCTAAATTCAAATAGCTGGTCAACAGCAAAACTGTGTTCAAACAAATATCATTAGATTCCAAGTTCAAAAGATTTTCAACAAAAAGCTAGGCATGGTTAACCTGGTTGTTGTCCTTAGTTCTCCAAGAGGAATAAAATGACAGTTGCCCCCTTCCACTCCATTTACTAACTTCTTTTGTTTCATTTAAATCCCAACTAAAATCTCAACTTTTAGTCTAATCCTTCCTCAACCTTTCTTAATTCCAGCTCCTTCCCTTAGTTAATGGCTTCCTTTCCTTCCCGTATGTAGTTTATTTTGTATATATTTTTGTTTGTTCATTTTTTTGTTTAGTTGAGAAAGATCACCCAATGACTGATGAGGGAGGGATGTATCAGAATGAATAATAGATAAAATTGATTAAAAACACAAACTAAGGTTATAACATCCCAATGAATTTTGAGAATCACCATTATAAATTGCTATTAAAAGCTAAGAGAGGCCATTTTGAAGAAGGACAAGCTTTTGATCATATGCTCATATGTAGTTTCTTGATCAAGCAACCAACAATAAACCTAAAAGAACATTGCCACCTGTGTCAGCAAAATAACAACAATCATATCTGTCTACTGAAATAAACATAACTTATTTTCTTCAAGATGTCAGTCAAACCTGTCCATTCAATGTCAAATTTGGGTCTGTAAATGTTTGGGTTTTTTTTTTCCCACTCACTGAATGCTTCATAAGTCAGGGGTCTTGCTTGAATTTCTTTCTGATGCCACAAAACGTTGCTAACAAAAACAAATTGCTTATATTCCCTCATTCATGTAATTCTGGAATGAAATTTGGAACTATACTCCCAAAGTTACTAAATTGTGTCTTTAAATTTTGTTTTTAAATTGTGGCAAAGAATTGGAAGCTAAGGAATTTTGATCAGTTTAGGAATAACTGAACTAAATATAGCAAATGTGTTTAATGAAATACTAGTGTTCTGTAAGAAATGAAGGGAAAATGTTTACAGAGAAACTTGAGAAGAGTTGTATGAAGTGATGCAGATAAAACTGAGAAGAACAAGGAAATATTTGAAGAGCTTCCTGTGGTAAATGGCTCTTGAGCTGAGCTTTTGCAAAACTTAGGGATTCAACAAAGCAGATAGAAGCATTATAAGCTTCATAATAACCTGTATTAAAACACACACACACACACACACACACACACACACACACAAAGTAGAAGGTAGAATAACATCTATAAGTAAATGTGGAATCAATACAAAAATATATAAAGGAGAGGAGGGAAGAGTAATCATCTTGGTGAGACAGATTGGACCCAGATTGAGGGATTTTAAATGTCACATAAAGTTGTTCATATTTGATTCTAAAAGCAATAAGTTATTAAAATGTTCTGAACCTTTTCTGTTCTACTATCTGTAATGGCATAAATTTGATACTGTATCTTCATTTTCAGGAAGAAAAACAAAACAAAACAAAATGATCCTGGAGTGGTGAAGTCACTTTTTAAACATCATACATGTATAGTAAGTTGCATATGAATAATTCAAACCCAGGATATGTTACTCCAAACAAAATTTTCTTTTTGTAAAACTGCCTTCTTAAATTTATCTTCTGTAAAAATTTTGAAGTTTCATCTTTAGATTCCAAATCAATAATGCTACACAGGACATGATGGAACTAGAACCCTACTATTTCCTTCCTATTTGTCCCATTCAAATATCATGAAAAATAAATATTATGTGGTGTTACTTGTTCCTTAAAAATTTTAATTTTAAATCAAATAATATTGCATAAAAGAGTAAATAATGTCAAGAAATTTTATTTTTTATAGTCATTTACCTATTCAATAAACAAAAATGAACTATTGAAACTAAAAGAAAAGGCATAAAAATTCCCAGGTGTATGCTGAGGATACAGGAAGAGACAAAAGATAAGCCTTGCCTTCAAAGAGTGTGTAATATAATGGAGGTAAGAAAATGCAAAGAGAAAGAGAGAGAGAGAAAGAGAGAGAGAGAGAGAGAGAGAGAGAGAGAGAGAGAGAGAAAGAGAGAGAGAGAGAAAGCAAACTACATACAGAAAAAAAATAATTAACAGAGGGAAGGAGCTGGAATTAGGAAGATTTGGAGAAGACTTCTGGTAAAAGATGAGATTTTAATTGGACTTAATTGAAGCAAGGAAGGTCAGTAGGGGGAGTAGAGGAGAGAGATTGTTCCAGGTATGAGGTTGGCCAGAGAAAATACAGAGAGCTAAGAAATATAATGGAATTAGAAGATGAACCTCACTCACATGTTTCTTACATGGGGTGGTCATCCCTTTTTCTACCTGCTCCTAGTTAATTTTGTTACTCATTCTCTCATCCTGTGTTCTATGAGGCAGCACATTCTAATATTTATCCAATAATTACTAAAATTTCCAAAATATTTTCATTCAAAAATTACGTTTGACTTTCTACTACCATGTATTAGATGTTCCTTACTTATTAAGTGAGATCAAGAGGTAATTTCAGTCAAAGAAACATTCCTGAAAAACTATATAGCAGTGTGGTACAGTAGAAAGAGTGTTAACTCTAGATTCAAAAATGGTGGTTTAACATCCCATACCTGATCCATGATACCTTGCTAACCTTGGCCAAGAATCAGAAAAAAAAAAACTGCCCCCCCCTGAAAAAAAAAAAAGGCTCATGGGCCTCTGTTGTGCCCTTATCTCTAAAATAAAGCAATTAAAGTAGATTACTTCTAAGGTCCCTTCCACATCTAATATTTTATCCGTAATGAAATATAATCAATATTTTGGAAGTCATCTACAATTTTTCTAATTATTACTGATATTTAGATATTTTTTAAAAGTTCTTGAAAATGAGATTTTAAAACATATGCTATGGTTATGCAATAGAATAATCTTATAGTATGTGTTTTCTTTAGAAACTAGATTTTTTTTTTTTTGAAAGTATCATCAGGTAAAATCCTTGTCTTGGTAGTATGATCAATCTTGAAAAGCAAAGGGAGTTTATTTTTGAAGATGTCTTTATGATCTAGTATCTAGAATACCATTAAGGATTGGTTTATGATTCAAGCTAGCACATTGTATTTACTTGTCTATTGATACAGTTTATGGAGCATGAACCAGATGCTGCAATCTGCTCAAATGAAGCAATAAAAAATATCTTCAGACATTTGCTGCTTTCTTTTGTCTGAACTAAGTATGTAAAGACTTAACTATACAGGAATACTTTAATTAAGGAATTCATTTAATGTTGTTCTGCTTCTGTGTATCAGGTATTCCCTCAGCCAGCTAAAAGAGGAAGAGGATGAACAAGGTTCAGATATGATCATGAAGGTGGAGTTCAGGTACCAGTGTAGGAAACATAAGCAAAACAAAGTAAACTTAAGCCATGAGCCATAACATGATGTTCTCAGTCTCAGACAATTCTCTTGTGAATCTCACTTGTGGGATGCATTTGTTGACGTGAACTGGGAGGAGCCATGGATTTATAGAGAAGTCCAACCAGAGAAAAACCCAAGCAGAGAGAAGGTCCAAGCAGAGAAGGCCAGAGGGACTTTTGGAGAGCACTTTCTGGAGGCAGAGAGGAGAATTGCCAGGGGAAGTGGGGAGAAAAGTACATTGCAATCTCTAAAGCACTATATAAATGCCTACTGTTATTAGTAACTTAGGGCAATTGAGAAATGCCCATTGCCTAGATACAATTCTTATACAATTGTTATTTTAAAAATTGTGCGGTAATTCAAAAATTGATTTCATAAAAATCTAATTGTGTTAAACCCAGAAGCTTGTTTAAAATATTAAGCCACTAAGTTCCTGAAGAAATAGGTATTTATACCAATGAAATCCTGGATATGCACAAGCAAATATTTATGTATTCCAAACATCAATGTTTCAATTAAATAAGCATCTGTTTCTTATTTTAGGTTTAAGTGCTAAGGGGAGTACTGTATTTGGAATAAGGAATATCTGAATTTGGATCCTGCTAAAGATATCAAGTATCTTTCTATTAATGGGCAAGGATTTCTTTCACCTTTCTTATCTGTATCCTCTGTAAAAAAAAGAGGATTGAAATTGTCTGCCATTATGGTCCGTTCTACCTCTAAAAATATAACTATCTAATTCTAGGGTAAAAAGTTAATAAAGTAGCATTTTCATTACAATTGTTACTTTCTATTTATTCATTTAAATCAAGAAATCTTGCTCCTCTTGTCTCTACATCATCTCAAGAATCCATTAATAAGGTAGGTGGGACAGTGAATAGAGGACCAGCCATGAAGTCAGGAAGACTTGAGTTCAAATCCAGTCTCAGACACTTAATACTTACTAGCCATGTGATCTTGGGCAAGTCATTTAAGCTTAACTGCCTTCCAAAAAAAAAAAAGAATCCATTTATCAAATGGATGTATTAAAAACCTACTCTGTGTCAGGAACTGTACTAGGCACTATGGACACCAATACAAAAGTGAGAATTTCCAGTATTCAAACATTAGTTCAGAGACAGCTAGGTGGCACAGTGAATAGAACACCAGTCATGAAGCCAGGAGGACCTGAGTTGAAATCTACCCTCAGAGGGGAGGCAGAGTCAAGATGGTGGTGTAGAAGCAAAGAGGTGACAGAGCTCCCACATAGCCACCTCAAATACCCATAAAATATGACTCTAAAGAAATTTTAGGGCTCCAAAACTCACAAAAATAAATCTCCTGTTCAAGATAGCTTGGGAGAAAGGGCTAATCACAGAACACTGAGAGCAGAAAACCACCCCAGCCTGAAACCTCAACTTGGCCCCAGGGTGGCCAGGACGAGCCACAGCTGGAGCCTTCAGGAAAGTGCATCAGCAGCAGCTGTGGCCGTTTCCAGAATTATCAAGCCATAAGAAACAAGGACAAAGGGAAAGGTCAGTGGAACTCAGCTAAATTTGGGGGAGAAAGGCAGTCTGGCCAAACTGCCTCCAGGGTAAGGAAGCAGCAGAAGTGGTGGAATTGCCACCACCTCCAAGTGGCTGGTTCAGAGCTCCCAGCCTGCAGACCGCAGTGGGGCCAAGCAAGCATTCAGAGGCTAAGTCCTCTTGTGTTCAGAGGCCAGGATCCAGATTGTGGTCTTGGGTAGTGGTCCTAGGGTGCGTTTTCAGAGAGCCAAAGCTGGTGTGTAACGATACAAGGATTGAAAATCTTCCACGCCCCTTGAGCTTGCTGATGTAGCAGGAAGGGGTGGAGCAAGAGAATGCCGGAACCAAGCTAGTCTCTGTGCAGTGCTGACTGGAAGCAGCGTCAGAGACAGTGGCTGCGGCTGCGAACTCTTTTTGCTTTGAGCGGGCCAGAATCTCTGCTAAGGACTCCTGCTGAGGACTGCCTGGGGCAGGAACTGCCAGGGGCCGGAGCTGCTGGGACCAAGCTGCCTGGATGCTGAGCAGTTGCGTGTGTGAGGAGAGGAGGATCTTTGCCTGAGGTAGCCTGTCCTGTTTGAAGGCTTGAGGATTGGGTGTTTATTACTTTGACCACATGTGCCAACTTCATCACTACTGGGTTGGCTTTGACTTTCTGGTTTTGGGACTCAGTCTTCTGGTATT
>CM053591.1:96211222-96243040 GCA_028646515.1 Pseudochirops corinnae
CTGGTGCCACTCCTGTGTGCTCCATTTTCCCTGCCCCGACCTGATTAGGCACTTCTCTGGGCTGGGAATCTGTCACTCTCTGTCTCACAATGGGTTCTGTCACTCTTAAATCCACTCAAATTTACTTTTTAGTTCCCAAGGACGAAATTCCTGGGGAGCTTGTTCAAGTAGCTGCTTACTCTCCGCCATCTTAGCCTGGTCTTTTGTTTCAAGATGCTTATGGTTATGTTTTCTCAGTTACTTGTGTATTGTGCACTCTTAATAACTTGTTCTGTACCCAACAATGTAATTATGCAATTATGGGAATTTGGAGAAAACTTTATTGCATTGTTTGAACCTAGCCTTGCATGATTAGGAAACTGGACCATCTCTCTATGTTTTTAGAGATCCTTAACTAAGGCCCTATGTTATGCTGACCAGAAACTCAGATCCAAAGATTGTCAAAAAAAAGTTTTCTCATATTTGTCAACCCATATGTCTTCTAATGGCCTCTACCAGATCCTTCTGACTACTCCCAGAGCTACCAAACTTGCCACATCACATATTAACACTATATCACAGTAGCATATATTCATGCCATGTCTTTAATCTGTTTTCCAAACTCATTCATTTTCTGCTTCTGGCTGAGTGGTCTATAATGTACTTTCACAATGTCGGCTCTGTTTATCATTTTGTTCATACTTAACTTAGTGTTTTCTGCCTCTCTTCACTGTCCTATTTATGAATGTCTTCACAGAAGTAAGTCTCTTTATAGTCAATATTATTCCCTCTGCCCTCATCCTTTATCTAATTTCTTATTTTTTGTTGCAGTATTTCTCTTTTATTTTGGTATCATGCATCAAAATGATAACATTGAAGTGTTTTGTTTTGTTTTGTTTTTTGGTAAACAGATGCAAAATATTTATTCCAAGTTAGTTATTTTTATGCAGTACTTTTTTCCCCTATACAGATTCATGTGATAACCACTTTTTGAAATCTGTAAATAATGTTATCAAAATAATCTTAATCTTTGAAATCTCACAAAAATCTATACAATCCACCCTGAATATCAAGGCTGCAAGAAGAACCCAACAATTCCTATATCCAAATATTTTACGGCTGTACCCAAAAAGGAAAAAAAAAAAAGGAAATTCACAAATGCTTGGTTAAGTGATGAAAGCTGCCTGAGCCACCAGAGCCACCAAAAATAAAAGAAAATTAAAAATCCATGTTATTTGCATTAATTTAACACAATTATAACTTACATAGTGATTTTATCATCGACAATGATTGTTTGAGCACATTGTGAGTAGCCCCAGGCTCCTGAGGGCCAAGGGCAGGCTAGAAGGGGGGTTGCTGACTGGGGTGGGCCAGGACATGTTAGAAAGCTTTGACTGCTAAGGTCCAGCCCTTGCTCATATCTGCCACTAGCTCTGTGAGACACTTTTATTGTCCCAGACACATTAACTGTCCTACACACACAGCTGCAAACAGAAATTTTTGTACTTATATATTTATTTTTTTTTGTCAGAAATATCCCAGGCATACAAACTTGCCTCTATTAAGCATAGAACAAGTGAAACAGAAAAAAAAATCAGGGAAAAAATAAAAGCCAAACAAGCCAATCTCTCTTCTTTGGGATCATTCGTTTTGTGCATGAAAGATTCAACAGCAATGAAAAAAGAAAGGAAAAAGAACAGTTTCCTTTATACAACCCTTACAGGGGGAGCAGAGCTGGACAGGTCACTTAGCTCATGCCTCATCATGTGAAGTTTCACTGCTGCTTGTCTTGGTACCCAAGTCCTTGGCCTTGGGATTCAAAGCATTTCTCCAAGTGGCAAAGATACCAGAGAGGTGGCGGTTCTGAGAGAAGCCATTCCTCCCAAAGCCATTTCTACTTAGCTTCTCTGTCTTTATGTGGAGCTCTTTTAGCTCATCCTCTGTGAGGGGAAGACAATCTTGTCACTCTCTGGGTATTCCTGCCAGCCAATTCCTTTCAATAACCTGTGTTGTGCTTCCAATGACAGAGAAAGGCCTTCTTTCTTCTCCATTAGGGGCAGAGTGAGACCATTCTGATGGCAACCCTCTACACCATTTTCCTGCAGTTATGGTGTGCTGTTCCCCTCTATGTCCTCCAGTTTGTTTCATTCTCTGTTCTCTGAGATCCCTCCATTTAAGTCATCCTTCAGACTCTGAATTTCAGAGTCTTTAGGAACTCACTCTTTTTGTCTGTGGTCAGACAGGTCAGCTTGATTAGGTGGCAGGGACTAATCTCAATGGGAGAAGTGGTGCCAGAAGGGCTCTCTTTGGGAGAGGGAAGTACTGAGCCACTTGCCAATACTATTGGTTTGGTGACATCAACTGGACTGGTGAAGGCAAAATCCCAACTAGAGGAGAGAAAACCTGCTGTGTTCTGTCCTGGTCACTTTCCATGGACTGGGCTTGGAAGGGGGTGCTGCTGGCTTGGGATGAGTTTTTTGTAGACACTTGGGACAATAGTTGTGTGCTTGTTCCCATTTGCAAGGTCAGGTCCAGGTGAGGTGAATGCAGCAGAGAAGGCAGCAGCAGGACCCTCTTTGGAAACCTTTTTGATGACCAGCATCTTGGTAGGTTGGTTGTCACTTGGAGGATTCTCCCATACTCCAGAGGGGTCCCAACAGGTCTGCTTGGATGATTCTGTTTCCCAGCTTCCGGATTCAAAGATGGCTCCTGGTCCATAGGGGCCCATTGTTAAATTTAAAAAAAATCAGAGAATATTTGAGGTACTGTTTCCTCCCTTTTTTTTTTACATTCCCAGTGCCTAAAGTAAGCATTTATTAAATGCTTCTTCATTGACCAAATTAGCCATACACTTGGATGTCCATACACATTGGAGATATGAGGAAAGATCTTTAAACATCAACCATCTTGGCTTATGCCTGACTATTTCCCTAGTTAATCAGCTGGTGATACTGAAACAGCCCTTCTCCTTCTACAAAGGTGGTCTAGATCCCAGATCTCACCTTCCTATGCCACTGGTGAGGCACATCATTTGTGTGTGTGTGTGTGTGTGTGTGTGTGTGTGTGCACATGCACACTTGTGTACATGTATATATGCATAAAAATTATATCTATAAAAATACTTCCACAAATATTAGCCAACTGTACCTATGACCTCATTATTATACAGAACTCCTAGGTAAGGAAACTCCCTATACCAATGGAAGTCTGTACCTTACAGCTTTAGAAATTTCCTAGAGCAATGATGGGCAGCTAGGTAGCACACTGGATAGAGAACCAGGTCTGGAGTCATCTTCTCGAGTCCAAATCTGGGCTCAGACACTAGCTGTGTGACCCTGGACTTAACACTTAACTCTATTTGCCTCAGTTTCCTCATCTACAAAATGAGCTCAAGAAGGAAATGGCAAAAAAATTCCAGTATCTCTGCCAAGAAAACCCAAAATAGGGTAAGGCAGACTCAGACATGACTGAACAATAACAACAAAGAACAATGGCAAACTTTTTTTAAGAGTAAAAGACAATTTTAATACAATTTATTATTACATAAGACAGGCCTCAGAGACCCAGCATGGCAGCACGATCCATCAGACAGGCTCTAGAGACCTACACCTAGAGGGGGCTGGACCAGGTCTCCTGATCCACCAACCACAATGGCCACTCCCAGGCCTATCACCACAGGGCATGGATCAGACAGAGCTGGGTAAGAGATGGAAGGAGGCCCTGTGACAGGGGCAGAAGCTACTCCCAGGACTACACAATCACAGGTAAGAAATTTAAAAAAATCTCAATCTGAACTTCCAGGCACCAAGATGACAGTCTGAACCCTGGATGCTCCAATCTCACCCTCTAACCCAAAAACACAATAATTATTGACCCAGAGGAAAATTTTAGTAGTAAAGGGTTAGGAACCCTGGAGGAAGGGTATGGCTAAAGTCTTGCCTCAAAATGGGAAGAAAGCAGGCTACAAAGACAAAGAGGAAGACTGTGGAATCCTATTAGAGTGAGAGGGAGGAACAAAACACAGAAGGAGAGAGTATTGACTCCACCCCTGAAGCTTTAACTGGGACTATGACCTGGTCTCAAGCACAGAAAATATGCCTAGATGAGCTCAAAAAGAAATTTGAAATCCAGCTTAGAGAGGTAGAAGATAAAATAAGCTCCTCTTATGAAAACAAAATTGTGAAATTAGAAAAAAATTACAGCGAAGAGAACAGATACTTAAAAAGTAAAATGTGTGAACTAAAAATGATAACTGAGCATATGGAAATGGAGCTTCAAAAACTAACTGAGGAGAATAATTGATTAAAAACTAGAATCAAAGAAATTGAAGCCAATGACTCCATGAGGAACCAAGAATCAGTCAAACAAAACATCAACACTGAAAAAGTAGAAAAAGAGGTAAAATATCTCAATGGAAAAATAACTGATCTGGCAAACAGATCCAGGAGAGACAATCTGAGAAACAATGGTCTAGAGAAAAACATGATGAAAAAAATGAGTCTGGACAATATCTTCCAAGAGCTAATCAAGGAAAAGAACCCTGAGATGCTAGAAGCAGAGACTAAAATAGGAATCGAGAGAATCCACCAGACACGTCCTGAAAGAGATCCCAAACTGAAAAGTCCATGAAACATTGTGGCCAAATTCCAGAACTATCATGGAAAGGAGAAAATACTACAAGCATCCAGAAAGAAACAATTCACATATCCTGGAACCACAGTGAGGATGGCACAGGATATGGCAGCCTCAATGCTGAAATATAGGAGAAACTGGAATATGATTTTTCACGAGGCAAAAGAGCTTAGGCTACAACCAAGGATGACCTATCCAGAGAGACTGAGCATAATCTACTGAGCAAGGAGATGGATATTCAGTGACATAACAGAATTCCAGATCTTCCTGATGAAAAAGGCAGAGCTCAATGGAAAATTCTACCTCCAATTATAAGACCATGGAGAGACATGGAAATGTAAATAAGGAAACACACACACACACACACACACAACTTGTTATTCAACAAGAGCAAACTCTTTACATCCATATATGGAAAGTTGATACCTGTTAATATTGTGAATTCTTTACCTATGGCAACATCTAAAAGGGATATAGACAAAGAGAGCAAGTGAGTATCAACTATGCAAAACAATGATAAAAAATCTTTATTAAGGGACTGTAATGAAAGAAGAGGAAAGAATGAAGCAGAAAAGGGTAAATTATGCTACACAAAGAAGCATAAAAACAATGTAGTAGAGGGAAAGAAGGGAGGGAAGTGACCATTATATGAGTTTTTCCCTCACTGGTTGTGGTACAAGGAGGGGATAAGACTATCAGCTAAAGAATAGACTTTATCAAGAAGAGACATAAAACTTATCATAATAGTGGGAATGAGGGGAGGGAGAGGAGCACTGCATGAGATTTATTCTCATCAATCTTGGTTTGAGGAAGAGATAACACACAACATTGAGTATAAAAATCAATCATACCTACAGGCAGTAGGAGGGGGGAACGGCCCAGAAAGGGGGAAAGTTAGAAGGGGGAGAAGAAATAGTAAGGGAGAAGGGTAGGAAAAGGGAGGGGGCCATATAAGAAGAGAATACTGAGGGAAGCAGCAGTCAAAAGGAAAAGTCTTAAGAAGGGGAATTAAGAAAAAGTTGACTTTGCCAGATGGAAAAAGAATCTCAAAAGCTTTCTGAAGAGAATAATTCCATCAGAATTAGAGTGGAGCAAATGGAAGCAAATGAGTTTATGAGAAATCAAGATACTTTCAAACAGATCCAAACAAATGAATAAATAGAAGACAATGTGAAATATCTCCTTGAAAAAACCACTGACCTGGAAAATAGATCCAGGAGAGACAATTTAAAAATTATTGGATTACCTGAAAGCCATGATCAAAAAAAGAACTTAGAAAGCATCCTTCAAGAAATTCTCAAGGAAACTTGCCCTGATATTTTAGAACCAGAGGGCAAAATAGAACCTGAAAGAATTCATCAATCACCTCTTGAAAAAGATCCCCAAAAGAAAACTCCTATAAATATTACATCCAGGTTCTGGAGTTCCCAGACCAAGGAGAAGGTATTGCAAGCTGCCAGGAAGAAACAATTTGAATATTGTGGAAACACAATTAGAATAACCCAGGATCTAGCAGCTTTTTTAAGGAATCAAAGGGCCTGGAGTATGATTTTCCAGATATCAAGGGAGCTAAGATTAAAATGAAGAATAACCTACCCAGAAAAATTGAGTATAGTGTTCCAATGGAAAATATGGTCATTTAGTGAGGTGGAGGACTTTCAAACATTCTTGCTGAAAAATCCAGAAGTGAGAAGAAAGTTTGACACTCCAACACAAGAAGCATGGGAAGATAAACATGGAGAAGAAATCATAAGGAACATATCAAAGTTTAACTATTTACATACCAACATGGAAAAGTGACAATTGTAACTGATGAAACTTTTCTCTGTATGAGGATAGGTGAAGGGAATACAAATGTATATGTACATATATATATATATACACATATATCTATATAGGAGGGTTTATATATGCATACAAACACATATCTGAGTATGTGTATATATGAATATGTCCAATGTGAAAGAATTTGCAGATTGTATACTTGACTTCATGCCCTCACAGATGGGGTTAGGAGGGAGAGGGAGGGGAGAAAACTTGAAAGTCCTAGGACTTTGAACTGAATCTTTTAAACTCAAAGTAAATAAACAAATCAATTTAAATTTAAAAAAAATATATTATTACCTAGCCTTGGATATATCACAAACACAGCATTTTTCTCCTAATATAATGAATACATAGAATAAAAGTCCAATGTAGCCATGTTAGCCATGAACACAAGTATTATCCTGTTTCCTAACATAAAAAGATATAAAAGCTATGAAAAGTGGCAAAGTGGTGGAATAGTCTGACAGTCAATTTTGGAGCCCAGAAGACCTGAGTTCAAACCTCAGGCAAATTGCTAACTTCTTTGTGCTATTGGCCAATGTTATCAAACATACCTGAGTCCTCTCACAGTAGTAAACCAGCTTAAAATTTTATTGCAAAGTGTGTAATAAAATAAATAAAAAATACAATAATCAGTCTTTAAGCCTGCATTTAAATATTTATTAATTTTTGGTTTACAACATTCAGTTCCACAGGCTTTTGAGTTCCAAATTTTCTCCCCCTCCTTCTTCTCCCTCCTCCCCAAGACAGCATGCAATCTAGTATTGGCTCTACATATGCATTCACATTTAACATATTTTCAGACTACTCATGTTGCAAAGAAGAATTAATACCAATGGAAAGAACCATGAGAAAGAAAAAATGAAACAAAATAAAAAAGAGAGAGAGCAAATAGTATGCTTCAATAGTATGCTTCAATCTCCATAATTCCCTCTCTGGATGTGGATAGCACTCTCTATCATTAGCCCTTTGGATTTGTCATAGAATGTCATTAAGCCATTTTTTAAGCACCTGCTATGTGCCAAGGACTGAGCTAAGCATTGGGGGGGGGGGGAGGGAACAAAACAATAAGACACAGATAATACTAACAGGAAGTTTTGTAAGTAATAGATAGCCCACTGGGATCCTTAAGTTGATTTCGTGACCCTTGTTTCTATTTGAGTTTGACTACATTTCTCTTAGGAATATTTTGACCTATTTAAATGGTGAAGGACCAAAGAATATGAATCAGGGAAACCGAAAAAGATGAGTGAACATTTGTAGCTTATGTAGTTATATGTTTCTACAATATATGGATATAAACATATATGATGTTATATACAATAAACATGCATGTTATAGATACATATATCAGCTACAAATGTTACTTTTATACATACACATACTTCACTTATATCCATGTTAATTACCCTCAAATGTTCGGTTTATATATATATATATATATATATATATATATATATATATATATATATATATTTGCATATTTATATATATGGGAATATTTCTTTCATATATATCAATATTGACAGATACCAGTATAAATATAGATGATTTGTTGTTGCTGTTGTTGAGTAGGCAGCTGAACAGAAGTCATACTGTGGCACAGAAGGAAGGAAAACGCTAGCTGAATTTCAGAAAAACAGAAGAGAGTGAAGTTTACACATCATATATCAAATAGCCTGACTTTGATTCCCAGTGAAATGACAGAAGCAATTATTAAAGAGAAAGTTTCCAAATATTCAGAAGAGAAGCCAGTGATCACAACGGCCCAGTATATTATCCTTAAGGAAAGGTGAAGGAACATGAATCTCATTTCCTCTTTGGTAAGTCTAATATATTGTTTGATAAGGGTAATGCTGAATACATTTCCCTAGATTTTACGAAAAAAATAATTGGTAAAATTCTTAAAGCTAAGATGAAGTGCTGACTAAACTATGGTATAATTATATAAATTAAAGAGTCATTTAATGCCGAGACACAAAGAAAAGTATTTAATGGTTTGCTATCTAATCATTCTAGTAGCTAGATTCTCCAAAAAGAATGTGGTGGGATCTTCCCTTGCCTCTGCTTATCTATCTTGAAGCTTGAGAGGAATGGTTAATAGAGGTATGATTGAAAAAAAAAATTGGTGATGTGCAAGCGGCAGGTAGACGCTCAGTGGATAAAATACTAAGCCTATTTTCAGGAAGAGATGAGTCTGAATAAAACCTCAGACACTAGCTCTGTAACTCTAAGTCATTTAAGTTCTCTCTGCCTCAGTTTCCTGAACTGTAAAATGGGGATGATAATAACACCTACCTCACAGGGTTGTTGTGAAGCTCAAATGTAGTATTTATGAAATACTGAGCACAGTTTCTGGAGCACAGTAGGTTCCTTAGAAATAGTTCTTCTATTATAGATAACTTAGGTGTTCTCAGCAACACAATGATCCAAGACAATTTCAAAGGATTTGATATATTGGATATATCACAAACTCTCTACGTCTAGAAATATTACAAAATATCTATCTCTGGAGAAAAAGGTAATGGAGTCTAAATGCAGATTGCAACAGACTTTTTTTTTTTTACTTCTTTTTTCCTGTGTTTTTGTTCATAACGTTACTAATATGGAAGTATGTTTTATATTATTTTTCAGTTGTTTTAGTTTTGTCTGACTCTTTGTGACCCCATTTGGTGTTTTCTTGGCAAAGATACTGGAGTTGTTTGCCATTTACTTCTCTAGCTCATTTTACATATGAGGGACTGAAACAAATAAGGTTAAGTGACTTGCACAGGGATACACAGATAGTAAGTGTCTGAATCTGTATTTTGAACTCAGGAAAAGGAGTCTTCCTGACCCACAGGCCCAACACTCAATCTACTGTGCCACCAAGTTGCCCTCACATGTATCACCTGTATCAAATTGCTTGCCTCCTCAATGAGGGAGGAGGAGAGGAACCGAGATAGAGAATTTGCAGCTCAATTTTTTTTTAAATGTTAAAATTTGTCTTACCTATAATGTAAACAACGAAATATTTAAAGGAGAAAAAAAAACAAATGGCTTCTGTCTTTCTAAGAATATTGTTAGAAATGTAATAAGAGCTTAATAGGGGTCAATGCAAAGTCAGTGAATTATATAATTTTAGAGTTAGAAGATATCTCAGAGACTTTCTAGTCCAAACCATACCTGAAAGAGGATACCCTCTCAAGTGGTCCTGTGACTTTTGCTTGAGGACCTGCAGTGAGAGAAGACTGAGTATTCCCTAAGTCAGTCTATTCTAATCCTAGATTGCTCAAATTGTTAGTTTAATAATCCCCATTTCATTAGGTCTCCATTTGCCTCTAAAGCTTCTGTTTTTTTTTTTTGTATGTGACAGATTTTGCTAATAGAATAAATATAATACATCTTTTGTATCACAGTTTTTCAATTGAAAACATTATCTCCCCTTACTCTAAGTCTTCTTCTCCCCAGGCTAAATATGTCAAGTTCTCTTACTCAGTCCTCATATATCATGATATTGAAGAAATTTGTCATGCTGCTCATACTCCTCTGTACACTCTCCATTTTATAAATATTCTTCCTAAAATGTAAAGTGCAGAACACAATACAATTCTCTAGATGCATTCTGAACAGGGCAAAGTTTAGCATTGCGGTTTCATCTCCTTATTGCTGCCTTAAGGAAGCCACATTTCAAATTCACCTTCTTCACTGCCATATCACAACAAAGAGTCATATTGAGCTTGTGAATTGGGGGATAATAACTTTTTGTAAGATCTCACATCTTGTATTTGTGATGTTGATTTTTGAACCAGACATAATATTTTAAATTTATCTAAGGAAGGAGAATGAGCCCCAAATTGGGAATGAGACACAAATGTGGCAAGGGTTATCATCATGTGTTTCAAAGGGAGGAAGAATACATATCTCTACCTTCTTCTTGTCTGGCCCTTCTCCAAGGGAGCCTTTCGTTCCTGACCAGAGAGGAAACAAGAAGTTAGAGCACAAGGCCACATCCTCTCATCAGGGAGAGGGGGGTACTGTTATAGAAGTCTATCTATCTGTTCCCTTAAGTATTAATAATATAAGGGACATTATTGAGGTCAATCTACTAATCTTTTTGTCATTTAGTGGAGAAGAGGGATCCCAAGCTCTTTATCCAAAGCTTGGCCGCTTTCCCATCTAATACCAGTTACATAGTGAACATAAATAGTGAATAGCAAAGAAATCCATTTATCCAAACCATAGCAAAATAAAAATTAGAGAAGGTACCAGACATTATAGAACAAGGAGTTTCCTTATTGGAAGCAA
The DNA here is from genome assembly GCA_028646515.1 of Pseudochirops corinnae. Lineage (NCBI taxonomy): Eukaryota > Metazoa > Chordata > Mammalia > Diprotodontia > Pseudocheiridae > Pseudochirops > Pseudochirops corinnae. Next base: position 96,221,948 of record CM053591.1, read on the forward strand.
GTTAATTCAGTTTAATGAAGAGATATTGTCCTGGATCTCACCTAAGGGGAAACTCCACAGTCTGTATTGTAGCAAGCTCAGAATAGGAAATAAAGCAGATAGCCAGCTCCACTCTTATATTCTCAGAGTCTTTTCCTTGAACAACCTGTAGTGGAGCTGGCCTCTTCCATCTTCACCCTCAAAGCTGGAAGCAAAGAGTGTCCAAGGAGACTCGATATTTAAATAAGAATTGAATCTTGTAGGGTCCAGAAGGGAGATTAATGTTTGAAGGGATACAACAGAAAACTGATGAAATCTGTCCCCTACCTACTCTTCCCTGCCCCTCATGTAGGGCAGAGTCTTCATCTCAGCAAATAAAGAGAGTCCCACACCAATGAGCTTTTGGGACAGGGGTTGCATTATAACTTTTAAATTTCACGTTGTTCTCATTTTGTCTTTTCAAATTATTTTAGAATTTTAACTCTCTCATGAAATTTTAACTCAAACTGATTTGTAAATTTGATGTGATGTCATCCATGCCATTATTCATTGATTAAAACATATGCATATATACGTACATATACACAGGTGTATAAAATAGATAATATATATTGATATCAAATTACCAAGCACAAATTCACTGGACAGTCCCTTCAAATTCATTGTCACTAAACCACTAATAACACTAACCCACTGAACCTTAGGTTCAGCAGTTCAAATCATTTAAAATCCTATTCTTGATGAAGTTATGCTGGCTGTTTGTGATTACCATTTCCTCTTCTAGATATTCAGTAACTATCTCTTCTATAATAGATTCTAGAATTTTGCAAGGATTCAAAGTCAGATTCAATGATACATTCTTGGTATTCTTCTATCTTTTGAAACCTAAATTTAAACTTTGGTTTAAAAAAAATCAAATTTTCAAAGTTTAAGTTAGAGAAGATAAGATAAATGAGGATTTAATTGAAGAGTAACTTGGCGGAAAACTTAATATGAATAAGCAATATAAAATACAATCCAATATAGTTAGTATTGTCCTAGACCACATGAAAATGCACAAGATACAGGGCAACAAAGTCATTAATCCTTTCGTCTGCCTGACTCATACCAAATATGGAGCAATGTGATTAGGTTTGCTATCCCAAAAGGAAGGACCAAATGGTAAAATGATGAGTTTAAAGAACTGGTGATGTATGATATAGAGAAATGAATATTTAAGGGAGATAGCTTAGTTCTCTTAAGCATTTAAATATCTGCTATGTTGAAAAACAATTAAAATTCATATCATTTTTGCAAAAGATACAACTAGGAACAATTGGCAGAAGTGAAGAGAAACTTGTATAAATTCAATGTAAGGTGGAGAAAAATCAAATTGAAGCTAATTAAAATTGGTGTTATACTGTCTTGAGTGGTGGTACATCATTTTTTGATAGAATTCTCCAGGTAAAAACCTATGACCAATCATTTTTAATTTAGAAGATGATATTCTTATTCAGATAACCATTGGATTAGATGACCTCCAGTTTTCCTTTCTGTATGAAGATGACCCATTTTTATAAAATTGTCATTGTGTTTAACATGAAGGTTTTATGAGCCAAAAACATTTTGTGGAACTGGAAGGGCTTGAGCTTACCTGCACACTTCCAGAACACTATCTGCTATTCTGAGCCAAGATGTTCTGGAACAATCTGAGGCTTTCTGAAAAGTGAATCAATCATAAAAAATGATAAAGAGCCTAGGGTGTTCCAGCTACTGTGCTAAGCACTTGTGTAAACTTTACCCCAAAGTGGATTGATTTGGGACCAACTTGTGGGCCTTTTGGTTAAGGATAGTGCAAATATAGTTTTAAGACTATTGCTGAAGAACTCCTGAGACTCAAGTGAACATCCCTGACAAATACCTTCATTTCTTTACAGGTGACTTTGCTTTTTTCTCATGTATTATTAGATATGTTTCTTTAAATGGATTGTTTGTTACATTTTCATAGCCTATATTAAAGAGCAGGTGAAGGCCTGGAGGCCATAGGTCCTTCCGTATGGTCTTTGACTGAACCCAAGTTTTACAGAACATTTCTTTTTATTAAAGAGGATTTGTTCTGTGAATTTTGGATTCAATCAAAGAGCTGTACTTTAGGAAATTCAAGGCCAAGTGTGGACTTAAGATTGCAGGTTCACCACCTTTAGTAGAGCATAGGTGATAACACTTCCAGTGCACTGGAATAGTCTGTAGCCTCTGCTGCAATTGGCAGCTATAGAATAAATACAAATGTTAATCTAACAATCCCAGGGGGCACTGAGTAATTTTATTTCTTTTTTGAAAATGGGGGGTGGGGCTAAGCTAAGATGTCAGAGTAGAAACAGAAAATTCTGTGACCTCCCCCCACCACAACCACCTCAGATACCTATAAAATATGACTATAAAATATTTTAGAGCTACAGAACCCAAGAAGTGACAGAGAGAAACAAAACTCTCACTGAAGGTAGCCTGGCAGGTTGAAAGGAAGGGTTCATCAGAGCATGCTAGGAGCCCAGCACAGTCCATGTGGGCCTGAGGTTTTGGCCCCAGAGTGGCAGCAGAAGCCAGAGCGGACTTCAGGAGAGTGAATCACCAGCAGCTGTGCCAATATCCAGAATTTTCAACACATAAATGCCAAAAAGAAAATAAAAAGTCAGTATGGAACTCTGTTGGAAAGGAAGGGCACAATCCAGACCCTGCCCTGTGTAAGAGGTACTGGAGGTGCAGTGGCTGCAGTGTCTGCTACATGGCTGCCTCAGGGGATCCTGGCCTACATATTGTAGGAGAACCAAGTTACCATTCAGAGGGTAATTGCTCTTGCTTTGACCAGCTTGAATGTGGGTTGCTTTCTTGGGCAGTAGTCCTGGGGTGAGAAATTCCAGTTTGCTAGTGTGGTGTCTGTAGAAAGAGCACCCTCCTCACGCCTCTGACACCATATGTGAAAACCACAGCAATTTGGGACAAAGCTCTCCCCTCCTGAAGCAAAGTTCTACATTGGGAAAGAGCTCAAAAGTCAAGTAATTGACTGGCAATATGAGCAAGCAAAGGGAGCACAAACCGACCATGGAATCCTTTTTTGGGCACAAAAAAGATCAAAGCATGGAGTGGGAGGAAGACAGTAAAGTCAGAACTCCTGCATCAAAAGCTTCCAAGAAAAATATGAACCAGTTACAGGGCATGGAGGGTCTCAAGAAGAATTTTGAAAATAACATAAGACAAATGCAGGAAAAATTTGATAGAGAAAGGAGAATGAAGCAGGAAAATCTTCAAAAGAAAGTCAATAACCTGACTGAAGAAAATAACACCTTAAAAATAGACTAAAGCAAATAGCAAATGAGGCCTAAAAAGCCAGTAAGGAGAAGTTTGCTTAAAAAGCCTAATTGCTCCGGTGGAAAAGGAATTTCAAAAGCTCCCTGAAGAGAATAATTCCTTCAAAATTAGACTGGAGCCAATGGAAGCTAATGACTTTATGAGAAAATAAGATACTATAAAACTGATCCAAAGAAATGAAAAAAAAAAATAGAAGGCAATGTGAAATATTTAATTGGGAAAACCACTGATCTGGAAAATAGATTCAGGAGAGATAATTTAAAAATTATTGGGCTGCCTGAAAGCCATGATCAAAGAAAGAGAATAAGAATCGTTCTTCAAGAAATTCTCAAGGAAAACTGCCCTGATATTTTAGAACCAGAATGCAAAATAGAAATTGAAACAATTCACTGATCTCCTTTTGAAAATGATCTCCAAAAGAAAACTCCTAGGAATATTGTAGTCAAATCTCAGATTTCCAAAGCCAAGGAGAAAATATTACAAGGCTTGAGGAAGAAACAATTTGAATATTGTGGGAACACAATCAGGATAACACAAGATCTAGCAGCCTTTACATTAAGGTATTGCAGGGCTTAGAAAGAGCTCAAAGAAGCTAGGATTAAAACAAAGAATCACCTACCTAACCAAACTGAGTACAATGTTTCAGAGGAAAAAATGATGTTTCAATGAAATAGAGGACTTTCAAGCATTCTTGATGAAAAAAAAAAAGAGTTGAATAGGAAATTTGACGTTTAAATACAAGAAGCAATAGAAGCATGAGAAGGTAAACAGGGAAAAGAAATCATAAGCAATTCATTAAAGTTGAACTGTATACATTCCTACATGAAAAAAGGATAATTGTAACTCATGAGACTTTTCTAAGTATGAGGATAGTTTAAGGGAATATGTGTGAATATATGTGAATACACACACATACATATATGTGTTTATGTAGGAGGGATATATGCGTGTGTGTATATATGTGTACATGTATACATGGACAGAGGACACAGGGTCAGTTGAATAGGAAGGCATGATACCTAAAAAATAAAATTAAGAGCTGAGAGAGGAATATAAAAAGAGGAGAGAGGAAGAGAGAATAGGGTAAATTACCTCATATAAAAGAGGCAAGAAAAATCTGTTACAATGGATAGGAAGCACAGAAAGGCAAAAAGGAATGGGTCAAACTTACTCTCATTAAATTTGGCTTAAGGAGGCATTAATTAGGGCATCTTACCCTACAGAAAAGTATAGGGAAAAGGGATAATACAGGGGAAGAGAAAAGGGAGGGCAGATTGGAGGGGAGCATAGTTAGAAGCACACATTTTTGAAAAGAGACAGGGTGAAAGTAGAAAATGGAATGAGTTGGGGGTGGGACAGGATGGAAGGAAATATAGCCATTCTTTCATGATATATCTACTATGGAAATGTTTTGTGTAACTACACATGTATAACCTATATTGAATTGCTTTTCCTTTCAGGTGGGGTGGGTGATGAGGGAAGAAGGAAAGAATCTGGAAATCAAAGTTTTAAAACTGAATGATTATTTATATGCAAATATAAATATAAATATATACAAATATGTATGTATGTGTGTATGTGTATGTGTATATATATATTCATATATATTGGGAAATATGATGTATAGGCTCTAGGGTATAAAAATCCATCTTGCCCTACTAGAAATTCAGAGGGGTGATGGGGGAGGATATGAATGAGAACAGATTGGGGGAAGGGGTATTCAGTAGGTTGATATTTTGGAGTGGAGTTAGGGGAAAGACATGGAGAACATTTGTAACTCAAAATCTTGTGGAAAAGTATGTTGAAAACTACAAATAAACAAATTAAACAAATGATGATGAGCAAGCTGAAAAAAAAAAAGAAAAGAAAAGGATGTGATAAACCAGATAAGTTTGGAAACCTCTGGAGGAACATTTCTAATGGTACCTCACCTTTTTAAAGATGAGAAAACCAAATATTGGAGAGATAAAGTGATTTGTCCAAGATCGTCAGAATAATTAGTAAAAGAGCCCATGTTCCAATTGGAATCATGTATTTTGACTCTAAATTCATTGCTCTTTTCACTAAATGAAGCTACCTACACATAATTCCTACTGTAAGAAAGTATGATTTTATCTAGCAGCATTTCCATTCTTATTTCCTTCATTTCTATTTAAGTATGATCAATTTGCTATATTAATAGAAAATTGTGGAAGCACTTTGACTATAATTTGTGCAGTAGCTTATTATCCAGTAATACACTATATCTGAAAATAACTAAATCATTTATAAATAGATTTTGAAATCTTTGCTTGATTGTAACTAAAAATGAACCAAGTTCTTGGAACAAGTACAATTCAGAATAAGAACAAAAAATAGATGATTACACATGTGAAGTTCAACATCCATTAATCAAAATTATTAAGGATAGCAACAAATTTAAAAAAAATCAATGAGAAGAGGTCACAATTTTTCATTTTTAAGCAGATCAGATATTATTTCACTGTTTTCATTAGCAGCTACAAGGGTGGGGTAATTATTTTTAAAGGTTTATTTCATACATCTATCCTTTCACATCTTGTTCTGGCCCACCCCCTACCAACTAGTATATAATTAGACTTCCTATTTTGTGCCTTTTAAAATCTAATTCAAATGAGATGATAAAATAATATTCCTCTGTGTTAATGATTGGTGGATTAATTATTAATGCATCTAATATTCTCACTGTAAATGTTATCAGAAGATATTAAGAAAATTGCAGAATAATTTAAAGATATCTCAAAGATTTACCTTTGATAGGCAAATAAAGGTCTTCTCTGAGATGGTTTCATTGGGTGTATAAATGCAACAAGAAAGGCTGTCATGTGACAACTGGTCATTTTACCTTTTCAGTGCTGGTTATAAGCATAGGCCACCAGGAAGATAATTACAGGTTATAACCTTAATGGCTGAGACTTATATGGTTGCCTACTATATGCTCGACATTGTGCTAAATGTCTCATAAATATTACCTCATCTGGTCCTCAGCATTGCCTAAGGAAGTAGGTATGATTATTATCCCCATTTTACAGATAAAGGTATGGAGGCAAAGAGAAGATAATAACCAGAGTCATACAGTTAGTAGTTAGTAAGTCTCTGAGGCTTGATTTCAAATTCAAGTTTTCCTGGCTTTTGGCCCAGTACTCTCTCCAACACGCCACCTAGCTATCAATGTAACAACATGCAATGTAGAGAATGAAGAGCAGAAGAATTTATATGATGAAACCAGCTCAATACACAAACTGATACTTTATCATTCATTCTCAAGTAGATATGGGAGACAGTAGCAAATAACATATTGGAGAATACAATTTTTGATCAAGACATCTAAGATGCCAAAGGTTTATTGATTACACCAATTACTCACATTTGGAAACCATGAATTCCTTCTTCTAGAAGAGATTTGGAAAGAAATGGATATCATAAGCACTGAACAATATCATGCAGGAAAATGTACAAATAGGCAAAAGTGATTAGTTATGCATCAACTGTGGCAGTCATATGATGTATTCATTAGCACAATGATGCAAAAAAAACATAATATTGGAAGATAAAGTTAAGAAGACATTGCTTACACTTACAATAGTTCCTACCTAGCTTATTAAAAAAAAAAAAAAGGAATTACACTGCAAAGTTGCTGTTTGTCCTTTTTCTTAAAGAGGACCATTACATTAGGAAGGTGATATCATGACTTGCAAGTGAATTGGATGTAAGTGAGGGAAGGCTGTGCAAGCACCAGCCTCATTTTCTCCTCTGGAGCCATTTGGAGCCACTGGCAAAATGTAGATCAGGACAACTGGGGGTGGCCTCATATGCAGTGAAAGACCTAGGCTTTTTTAAGCTGTGGTCTTTCCTAGGTCTCAATTGGACTGATTCACTGCCCATTCAATGATTAAGGCTTGGTAAGAAATGAGACAAAGAATGGCCTCTTTTACCTAGTCAAAAAATAAATCTTGGGGAGGGGACCCTCAGGTTTTTGGATCAAAACACAATTGTTCTTTTTATTTACTCTGAACCAGCAAGGTCCAAACAATGACCAAGTGGGTTTTGGACTGGGACCTATTGTTGGCCAATTTAAGAGATCCAGAAATGGGTGACTGGATAATGGGATGTTTATTTGAGAATTACTATGATTTAAAAACAAAAACAACAATGAATTCATTATTATAATTTTAATTGTTTTCAAAGTACTTCTGTGAGTCTAATGTAGGTTACTTGTTCCCTTCCTGTCCATTTTCATCTTCATATCTTTACTTATAGTACTTCCTTATTCTATTCCACACATACTTTTCCTTTTTCCAAATATTGAAATCTTCCTTCAAGTCCCAATGGATATTCTCCTTATTTTATGCATTCTTACCTCAATCTCCTAACTGTAATTGATCTCTTGCTCCAAAAATTTCCCATAATGCTTTTCAGAACATCTTTGTACATAGCACATCTTCCCCCTACTACTTAGTAAGCACCTGGAAGGTAAGGATAGTGACTATTCTCTCCATAACACCATGTCTAAAGTAGATGCAATAAACATTTGTTGAAATGAATATTTTTTAAATGATTCTATTTTCCAAAATCCTGGAATGCTTAAATGGATAGATTTTAATAAGATAAGTGACCCTGTGAACTACTACATTCCGAATAATATTTAGGCTCAAAATATATGCCAAAATAAAACCCCTCACTGCTCTTGCTTCGCTAATGACTGAGTGATTTATAGCAAGTATGGAATTATTGAAAGCTAATTTTTGTTAGTACAATTTTTGATCATTCAGAGAGTTCTCACACAGATCAAAAAGTTGGTTAACACATCAGAGTTATATTGCAGAAGTGTGTCACCTTATATATGAAAGGAGGAAAAGCTACATGCACTTATTAAGCAGGTACTACAGGCTAGACATTGTATTCAGCACTTGAGAGACATCTCATTTCATCCTTGGAACAACTCTGGGAGGTAGGTGCTATTGTTATCTACATTTTACATCTGAGAAACTGAAACAGAGAGAAGTTAAGTGACTTCCCTAAAGTCACACAGTTAATAAGTTGTATTGGTAATGGAATTTGGAGATGTTGAGTATTAAAACCCAGAACTTGTGAATCCCACTTGTGGGATGGACTTGTTGACATGAGGAGAGAGGGCTGAACTGGGAGGAGACATGAATTGGGAGAGAGGCTCAAGCGTAGAGAAGGTGAGAAGGGCTTTGGGAGAGCAGTATCCAATATCATGGAGCCTGAGTGGCTGAGAGAAAGACTGCTGAGAGCCCACTGAAACTGTCCAGGACTTTTGAGAACTGCTACCCGGATCTAACAAAGACTGAGGAGGCATGGCTGTGATGCCAATATCTTGTCTGTCTGTTTTGATGTTGTTTTGCCAGATTCACCTGATGGTGAAGGACAGTGCTGCTGTTGTAGAGGTCCTGCAACCTGGCTGTTGGTTCAGAAGCCCTGAAGGAGGATTTTCTTGTGGTACCTGCACAGAAATCCTGGAAGAGGACCTTGTTGATGTTTTCAGAGGTCCTGGGTCTGTTCTACAGCCAGAGAGTGACTTGATGAGGACAGTGGTTATGGCTTTGTTGAGAGTCTTGTCTCCCCAGGAACTGAGATTGCTAAGGGCTTGCCTCATGTGAAGATGAAAGGACATTTCCTTGGGTATTCAATGCTGAGATTAATCTTGTAACTTAAGAGTGGATGGGCTTTTGTGTTCTCCTTCTCCTTTTGAGATTCAGGGGTGGGAAACCTTTGAGGTTTTTTTTTTTTTTGTGCTCTGTGATTGACCAAATGAATGTACTTTGTTTATGGTTGGAGACTAATCTCCATTTGAGAAGAGACTTTTGACTGACCATTTCTGAGGCTACTTTTAAATCCAGGTCTTCCTGATCCCAGGCTCATCTCTCTATTAACTATGCCACTTAACTGTCATATAAAGTTCATGATGAAGCCCTTGGTTATGGCTCTATGTAGGTGACTATCTCCCCTCCCAAAAAAATAGCAACAACAACAACAACCAAAAAAACCCTATGCAATCTGTCTTACATCTGTTTGTATTCTGAGTGTCAGATGTACTATTCAACCCATCTATATGGTAAATCTCTACTCACATATGTCATCTACCTCAAACTCAATGTATCCACAAATGAACTCATCTTTCTCACAAAATGTGGTACCTCATTCAGACTTCACCATTTTTGTAGTTGTTCTTTCAGTCACCCAGTCACATTAAAATTCTTGACTGCTATTTCCTTGGATTTTCCCCTCTCCCTCATTTTCTTGTTGTCAAATTTTACCACTGTTAGCTCAGAAATTTGTCTCACATACGTCCTTTCTCTATTCTTATTGACATCAGCTAACCACAATCTTTTATTTTTTTTTTTCCACTTGGACCATGGGATTGCCTAGGAATTGGTATCTTGTTAGAGAGACACAAATTAACTAAAGACCCATGGAAGGATAGCCAAAAAGTAAAAGGAACAAAAAACAGGTGAAATGAGTTCCAGTTGATGGAATTAGAGATATTTAATGTAGAGAACAAAATACACAAAGGAGACATCATAGTTATTCTTAAATCTCTGAAAAGCTGTAGTGTGAAAGATGAAAAGAATCTATTCTTTGTTACTCCAGGGAGTAGACCTAATTATAATCAATTGGTATATATAGAAAAAAGAGGCATATGTGGGGGTCAGTATAAGAAATGTATTTTTCACTTAGAGGTGTGAAAAAATGGAATGGGCTATCTTAGTGTGTTTAACAAATATTTAATGGGAAAGCTTGAATAACAATGAATTGGGGATTGTATAGAGTGAAATCATAGATCTCGGTTTGACTAGATATCCTCTCAGACTTCCATTGTTATCAACCTAGTATTTCTGTGATTGGTTTTTGTTTTTGTTTTTGTTTTTGTTTTCCCCACATAGAAGCTAGAACTTGCATATCTGGTAAACCAGAACTTGTTTTGAAGATATATTAAAGATGATGAAACTTAGGCCCAGATAGGTTACAGACTCATTCAATGTCACCTAAGCTAAGTATTTGAACTGAAATATTTTTAATTGATAAATCATATTTCACTATATTGTACCTGCTTTCTCCAAGTGTTCTCTCTCCCTTTCTCTCTCTCTTTCTCTGTCTGTCTGCCTCTGTCTCTCACTGGCTCTTTCCTCTTTTATGTAAAGGTATTCTATCCTTTCTTTCCTTAAATACATTTTCCTTGATGCTCTCATATAGAAATGTTTCCTTCTTTCAGCTTGATCCTAGCCATCATCCAGGAAAGCATTCCTTGGGGATAAATTTCATATCAACTTCATTTGCTGCTGTAACTACACATTCTGCATCCTAAGTAGACACATTTACTGAAGATGCAGCAAAGAAAGTTCACTTCACCAAAGTCCTTGTCACTGTCAGATGGTTCATGTAAGACATAGCTAGGGTTTTGAGAATTCAATGATATTAAAGATGTGTTCTTTACAACAGCCTTATAACCCCTCTAGACCATAAACAAATTGTATTACTGGTAATTTAGACCACTAGACTTTAGCATCTCTCCTGCCATCATACCCAAAGGTTCACCAAGACTTTGGTCCATTATCTAGCTGTACCTTCCCATATGTATTATCTCTGCATTTTAGACCAAGCATTTTGTCATTTCTATTTGTATCCTCAGTGCTTATCTGAATGTTTTGTAAATAGTGAGAACATTAAATATGTATATTATTCATTCATATCTCCAAATTGTATATCCTCATATGTATTTAATTCCTCTTTTTCCAATTATTATCCTATTTCTCTCTTCATTTGCAAATTTCTAGAAAAAAAATACCCCTACTCTTTGCCTACTTATGTATTACCTCTTTGAAATCTGATTTCTGCTTCAATCTCTCTACCAAGCTCACTCTAAAATTATTAACGAATTTCTTATCACCAGATCTAAGAACTTTGTATTATTTTTTTTCAATTCTCATTTTTCTTGAGCATATTTGGTACTATTGACTGCTCCCTTCAGAATTCTTGCTCTATAGATTATGGGCCTGTATTCTCTTGTTTCTCCTCCTATGTCCTGATTAGTCCTTTTTTATTTTGTTTACTATATCATCTTCCTCATTCCTACCAAATACGTGAATCCTCCAAGGTCCTATTCTTGGTTATCTTCTCTGTTTGCTCTGTGTACTCTCCCCACATCAGCAACAATTAACAAATGAAAAAAAATATTTCCTTCTTAGCTTGAGTTATCAACTTGGCATAATTCAAATCTATATCCGTATCCCTAAAGTCTCTCTTAATTCCTGGCCTCACTTTTCTTATTACTTATTACCAACTATATCTTCTGTGATCACTTCAAACTCACCATCTCCATGAATGTATCACTCATCCTAATTTATTTATTTTGCTTAATGATAGCATAATTTTCCCAGTCACTGAAGCATGAAATCATAGAGTTATCTTTCCCTTTTTCCTCTCTCATTACATTTCCAATCAATCTCTGAATCACATCACTGCTTCTTTTTCATTTATTTAAGCTACTAGTCTAGTTTTGGCCATCATTAATGTCAATGAAAACCAATGCAATACTTTTTCATCATATCTTTTTTTAAAAAAATTTTGAATTCACCAAAATATATTTTCTCTTCCATCATACCATTGAAAAACGGAAAAAAAACATTTCTTATAACAAATATATGAAATACACTTCCTTTATTAGTCATATTCAAAAGATATGTGTCATTATGTACCCTAAATACATCACTTCTCTGTCAGAAGACAGACAGCATATTTCACCATTAGTCCTCTGGAATCATAAATGGTCTTCACATTGATCATGTTCCTTTTAGCTGTCAAAGATTTCTTTAGAGTGTTCTTGTTATTGTATAAGTTGTGTTCTTTGTTCCATTCATTCTATTCTTTTCCAATTTATAAAATTTTCAAAATTTTTTGTTTTTATAACTTTATTATAAAAAGAATATATCAAAAAATTACTTTTTGCTATACACTGATAATACAAATATAAAAATGAAATACTACCTGTCCTTATAGCACTTATACTCAAATAGTTGTTATGGTTGTTTTCCTTCATTCTTACAGAGGAACAAAATGACATCGTATTATTGTGGTTAAAGTCAGTGGTTCAGACTGACTGACCAGACCAACAAAAGTTCAGAAGATTCCACAGTTCAGAACATTCCATAGTCCACATGAACATTTGGAATACAGATGTCACTAAAGTTGTTCATCACACTTTTCTTTTGAGCTACTGTAATTCTACTTTGCTCATGATGCAAAGCACCTTCTTTGATGTGGGCACACCATGCTGGAAGTCCTTCACCAGTGTCCAAGTCATGTGATCACTTCCAAAATTCTTCAGAGAGACCTTGAAAGTATCCTTGTATTACTTCTTCTGACTTCCATGTGAGCACTTGCCTTATGCTATTTCTTCATAAAATTGACTTTTAGGCAAATGTACATTTGGCATACAACCAACATGACCAGTCCATTGGAGTTGCATTCTCTGAAGTACAGTTTGCATGCTTGGCAGTTTAGTTCGAGGTTTACTATCTTATCTTTCCAGGTGATCTTCAAATATTCCTAAGACAATTCAAATGGAAGCAATTTAGTTTCCTGGTGCGGGCCTGGTATACAGTTCAAGTTTCACAGACAAACCACAATGGGATCAGCACAACTCTACACACATTTAGTTTGATAGTGTAATACTGCATCTCTCTCACACTTTCTTTCACTGCCTCCCAAAGACTAAGGAGCTTGGGGAATGTGTGTGTCAACTTTATCACCTATGTGTACATATGTGGAAAGCATACTGCCAACATAAATGAATTTATCCAAATTCAATATTTCTCAATTTGCTGTAACCAATTGCTCCAAGTATGGATAGTGTGGCGCTGGCTGGTAGAAAACCTGTGTTTTCTTGGTATTAAATTTTAAGTTAAAATTAGCACACAAGTAGCAGAGAATCAATCCATACTTTGTTGTATCTCCACTTTAGAGGCTATATTGAGGGTACAATCCTTCTGCGAACAACAAAAACAACAAAAATTATATAACAACTTTTCCTCCACATTAATCATGGCCTTTTCAATTTAAATAATTTACTTTCAGTATATTATTTGATTTTGATGCTTGTTTTGACCTTGTTAAAGGTGTCTGCCAACTTTGGGGAAAACCTGCTAAAAAGTGTGGCAGTAAGGACACAACACTGCTTCACTCCATTGGTGACTGGGAAACAGCAAATGCATTGGTCCATTATCCAAAACCCATGAAATCACACCAGTCTGAAACTGATGTACAATACTGATGAACTTTTTGAAGTACCCACATTTTGCCATAATTTTCCATAAGCCCTCATGACTAACAGTATCAAAGGCCTTGGTCAGATTGACAAGCATTGCATATACACCTCTCTTCTGCTCCTGTCATTTCATTTTTTTTTATTGTATTTTAGATAAAACACCAGAAAAGCAATGCAGAATAGAGAAAATAAACAAAAACAGATCATGAACTTAGAACTTTGATAAAAGAAAGAAAAAAAAAGGTTGACATATGCATAGAAGAGAGGATTCAAAATATGTAACAATACATTTTGAGTTGAAGAAAGCCTATATGATGAATAATACTTGTTTTGAGAACTATCCATCTTTTCTTTGCTTCCTTGTAAGTTCTCTTTTGTTCTCTGCTGTGCACTTTTTTACTTTGTTCTTTTTCCCCTCCCCCCACAAAGGCTACAACTAAGTTTGGATGTGTTTCTCTATACCTATTGATATATACATATACATATATGCACTCACATATAGACATATACTTTTCCAAAAAATTTTACTCCTGATCTTTGTTTTTAGGTTTGTGCATATCTTTTGTTTCCTATTCCTCCTGCCTTCTCTACTTTACTTCTACCCACCACTTTGCCCTCCTATCACTTGCCTAGCCCCCTCCAAAGATCCCTCCCCTGTCTTCCCGGGCCTATATATCTGAACACCCTTACCTATTTCCTCACCCTCTGCTCTAAAGATCCCTCCCTTATCCTCTCCCCCCTCCCTATGACCTACTGTTTTATTTCTTTTGAATTTATAAGACTTTTATACTTTTCTAAATATATATGTATTGTTCCCTCTTAAACTCATTCTTGATGAAAGTAAGTTACCAGAACTACCAGCCCTCTTCCTCCATCTAATTCCTTTATATTGATTCAACCTTCTTCTCATGAGATTTGTCTTGATGAAGGAATAACATATGCATACAATTGTGTATTTTATCCTGCAGGAAAGTAGGGGGGAAGTAGACAAGGGGGGAAGTTATCAAAGGGAGGGTAAATTGGGAGAGAGGGTAGTTAGAAGCAAATACTTTTGAAAAGGGATAGAGTTAAAGGTGAAAATAGAATAAAAGGGTGGTGGGATAGGATGGAGGGAAATATAGTTAGTCTTTCACAATATAATTATGGAAATGTTTTGAGTAACTATACATTGACTATACAGTAACTATACAACCTCTATTGAATTGCTTGTCTCCCTAGTGGGGATGGGTGAGGAGGGAAGAAGAGAAAGAATCTGGAAATCAAAGCTTTAAAAACTATGTTAAAAGTTGTTTTTTACATGCAACCAGAAAATAAGATATATAGCAGCAGTTCTCAACCTGTGTGTCCCAACCCCTTTGGAGGTTGAACGACGACCCTTTCACAGGGGTCACAGTGGTCATCCACCATCAGAAAACACATCTTTCCAATGGTCTTCAGAACTGAGACACCGCTCCTCTATCTGTCTCCAGATGGGTCTGCCACATGCAGATACACCCATATATGAGTATTAAAGGGTTGCAGCATTTGCAAGGTTGAGAACCACTGATATACAGGCAGTGGGGTAGAGAAATCCATCTTGCCCTACAAAAAAGTAAGAGGGCATGGGGGAGGACACAAGAGAGAACAGATTTGTGGAAGGGGTGTTCAGTGTGATTGTTATATTGTGGTGGGTGGTAGGTGAAAGACAAGGAGAAAATTGGTAACTCAAAATCTTGTGGAAGTGAAAGTTGAAAACTAATAAATAAATACATAAATCTATAAAACTGAATTTCACCAGCCTTCTTACTGAGTGATGAATCTTGAATCTCTTTAAGCTTTGCTTGTACTTTACCTTAGGTGGAATTAAATACTGCCTTGTTAGAGATAGATGAACTATCCTACAGGTGAGTCCCATGGAGTTCTTGTTTTTCATTTAGGAGCTTCTTAACATCCCCATCATTTTCTTCAAATTAGTCTTGCTTGGTATTTCTGAGTATTCTGATCCAGGTGAATAAATGTGGTATACCAAATTTCTCAGAGCTGCTTTCCCTCACTTGGAGGGAAAAAAATAATCTGTTCATGTTAAGTCTTCTGGGACTCATTTTCCCTTGGGACTATCACTTTTGTTGAATGGGAATCGTAAACAGTATGTCTATGATCTGTTTAGTACTCTGTACCACATATTGCCTTTGTAACTCTCGTGTCTTGTCCATCTCTTCTCTTTACGATGATAGAGTCTATTAAATGCCAATGTTTGCTGAAAAGTTGCATCCACAAAGTTTTATTGCATTTAGGTAAATGGAAGACAGTGTTAGTAAATTAAAGGTCATGAGATACACAAGTTTTCTGTAGTAACTGCCTATTACTACTGCTGTTTCTGACTCCATTCCTCCCAACAACTCCTTGCGATGTCTCGTAGTTTGCGCCTACTCTTGCCTTAAAGTCAGTCAGAATTGTGCTCTTTCAGTACATTGATAATGAGGATCTCTATTGCCTTCATAACATTTTTATTTTGTCTTCATCATAGTTTGTCATGGTGGGAGCACATGCACGATGATGGTGGCAGGGAGCTTTCCTGCAAGTGGAAATCACATTTCCACTAGGCTGTTATTCACTCTTTTTGGGAGGCATACAAGCTTGTTGACTAGATTAGTTTGATTGCAAAACATATGCCAACTTCAAAAAAATCCCCTTTACTGCAGTCACTTCAGAAAAGCATGTATCCAACTCTGACTTCAGTAAGCTGACCTTCCTTGGCCAGCCCTATTTCACTCAAGGCTGTTATTAGTTCTTTCACAGCAAGAGGTGTTAAATTTTCAGGTCTACTGAATTTTATGTGGTTCATAGGCATGCATATGTTCCATGTAAATTGATGAGTGGAATCATCTTCACAAAAATGTGTGTGTGTGTGTGTACCTGTGTGTGTATTGACCACAGGGCGTGGGATCCCCATGTGTCATGGTAAGTAGGTCAGGGTCGGGTGAAGCAGACAATTTTTAGAGGCACCTTTTCTATTTTCCTCAGTTCAGGAGGTGAGCAATGTGATCCTTTAAAAAGACTGCTCAGATACCCAAGGGTCTGTTGAATTTCACTGCTGCTTCAGTCCAGTGAGACTTTGACTCTATGGCCTGGGCCACCTGTATTGTTACTATTGCTCTCAATGTATCTGCATTTGCTGCTTGGTGACTTGCCTGTTACCATAGGATTTTGATGACTTTAGTGTGGTAAAATGGTATGATTAAATCTGTTGATTCATACATTAGATTCAAATGAGACAGAGTTGTTAGGAGTTGTTGACCTCTTTCTTCTCCTCCAGAGTCATCAAAGTCCAGTAACAAAACAAAAGTTAAGATGACTCAGGATATAGTGGGCAATCTTCCCATCTTCGATGTCAAAAATGGCACTGGTATACTGTCAACACAGTTGGGACATATTGTTCTTATCCACCCATGCTGCCAGGAGATATCTCCACATGTTTGTGGTAAACAGGTAGACACTCTTGTAATCCACCAATGGGTTTGAGACTTCTTGTTTAAGACATCTGTCCAAATGGTTTACTAGAGTGTGACTCCTATGTATGCTATAGCTTCTTGGAGATGCAGGTGAGAATTAGGTGAATCAGATGGACCCCAAAGTTGAGAAGCAGATCTGAAAATGCTTCAGCAACCCTTACACCAGAATACTAGATTTCTCTGAACACACCTTTCATGTCACTATATTACTCTACACTACAGAGGAAAATAGCATATATGCATGAAATGTATAGAAAGTAAAATATAAGCTACCCTACTTTTGGGGAAAGACAATATTTGCTTCAGGGACCAGGAAAGATCTTATATGGAAACTGGTACTTAAGCAAAATCTTGCAGGAAATTAGAAATATGAAGAGTCAGAGTTGAGGAGAGAAAACATTTCAGACATGAGGGTTAGTCAAAGCATAATAATAACATTTCTGCAAAACAACAAAGATGCTAATGTGGTTCAATGGTCATACGAATGGAAGGAGTAATATGAAAAGGAGCTAAAAAAAGAGGGTGGGGTCAGGTTGTCTTCAATGTCATCAAAGAGTTTACATTTGACCTTAGAAGTCATAGAGAAATATAGTTTATTAAGATGGGAGGGAATGTGAAATATTCAGACCTTCCATTTATTAAAATCACTAATTAGTGGATGGTGGGTTGGCAATGGAGACATATGAGGCAGGAATACAAAGTAGGAAGTTAAATATTGTGTACTTTCAAGGTCAGGGGGAATGCAGCCTTTACATGGTTTGCTTAAAATTAGGAAGGCCTAACTTCAAGTTCTTCCTGACATACACCAAATAGATGAACAACTCACTCAACTTTTAAGTCTCTCTCAAGAAGATCTAAATCACTGTAAGTTGCAAAGAATCAGGAGATGTTAGAGGGATAAAAAATAAGTGCTTGATAATTGGAAACAAAAAATTAAACCCTGTAAGTTGCAGTTGATTTGCTTATATGAGTTGGTAAAAATTATTTCAGAGTCAGCTATGGGAATGTATTAGATAGGCCAATATTTGGATAGGGATATCCATAGATATGGACATGGAGTCAGAAAATGAATTCAAACTAATTGTATGAATGTAAGCAAGTCACTTTCCTGCTGTCTGCCTCAGATGCCTCATCTATAAAATGGGAATAATTACATCATCTACCTACCATGCTTGTAGTTAGAATTAAATAAGATCTTTATGAAATATTTTTTCAAACCATAAAGAACTACATAAAATCTAATTCTTATTGTAGTTGTTGTGTTATCATATTCTGTGAGTTAATTATACTAGCAAAATAATAGGTCTGGACAAAAAGGAAAAAAAAAAACAAAACATCCAAGACAGAATACTCCATGGGAAAGGGGTGGGAAGATTCAAAACAAAACAAAACATCAAAAGAAAAAATGGAGCACATTTTTTTGTTTTTTGCTTTTCTGGTTTATTTACTTTTAGTTTACAACATTCAGTTCCACAGTCCCTTGAGTTTCAGATTTTCTCCCCCTTTCTCTGACCCCTCCCCCATCATGGCAGCATGGACTTGCATACAAGATCTACAAATATCTTCCCATTAATCATTAGTCAGGTTACAAAGAAGGATTGTAACTGATGGAATGATCATTGGGAAAGAGGAAACAAACAAAAAAAAAACAAGAAAAAGAAACACAGCAAATAGTTTGTTTCAATCTACACTCAGACTCCATATCTCCTTCTGTGGATGTGGATATCTACCTCAATCATGAGTATTTTGGAGTTGTCCTATAACCTTGTATTGCTGAGAGGAACCCAGTCTATTGAAGTTAGTTGTCGTGTATATGTTGTGCCTGTGATTGTGTATAAATATCTGCTCATTCTGCACTTCTCATTCAGTATCAGTTTATATAAGTCTCTCTAGGTTATTATGAAGTCTGTCTGCTCCTCATTTCTTATAGCACAGTAGTATTTCATTACATTCATATACCACAACTTGTTCAGTCATTTCCCAATTGATGGGCATCCCCTTGTTTTCCAATATTTTGCCACCACAAAAAGAGCAAATATAAATATTTTTGTACATACAGGTCTTTTCCCACTTCTCTCATCTCTTTGGGATAAAACCCTAGAAGTAGTATTTCTGGGTCAAAGGGTATGCACTTATTTATAGCTTTTGGGGCATTGTTCCAAATTGCTCTCAAGAATGGTAGGATCAGTTAACAACTCCACCAAAAATGCATTAGTGTTCCAATTTTTCCACTTCCTCTCCAGCATTTATCATTTTCCTGTTTTGTCATCTCAACCAATCTGAACAGAGAAATGTGGTATCTTAGAGTCTCCTCTAACAGGTAAACTATCCTTTGCTCTCTCACATTGTTTATGGTATCAATATTTATACCTAGATCATGATACCATTTTGACTTTATTTTGGTATATGGTGTTAGATATTGGTCTGTGTCCAATTTCTGCCATACTGTGTTCCAGTTTTCACAGCAGTTTTTGACAAATAGTGCATTCTTATCCCAAATAATGGGGTCTTTGGGTTTATTAAACAGTGGATTACTATAGTCATTGCCTGCTGAGTCTCATGTACACAATCTATTCCATTGATTCACTGCTCTATTGCTCATCCAGGACCAAGTAGTTTTGATTACTGCTGCTTTGTAGTACAGATTAATATCTGGTATGTCTTTCTTTCTATCTTTCCTTCTATCACTTGCTATTGGTTTCCATTAGAGATATATAGGAATGCCGAGGATTTATGTACGTTTATTATCTAATGTAGTTTTTTACTTGATTCTCTAGGATTCTCTAATTATATCATCATATCTTCTGCAAAGAGTGATAGCTTAATCTCTTCTTTGACTAATACTGATTGAATTATTCCATCCTTGCATCAGAACCAGTGAGGGAAAAGCTTATGTAATGGTTATCTCCCTCCCTTCTTTCCCTCTATTAAAATGTTTTTATGACTCTTTGTGAAGCATAATTTACCCTTTTCTGCTTCATTCTTTCCTCTTATTTCATTGCAGTCCCTTAATAATTTTTTTTATCATCATTTTAGGTAATTTATACCCACACCCTCTATTTATCTATATTCCTTTTAGATATAGCCTTAGGTATAGAATTTAGGATATTAACAGGTATCAGGGGGCGGCGCCAAGATGGCAGTGTAGGAGCAGCAAGAAATCACAGCTCCGACACAGCCACATAAAATACCCAAAAAATATAACTCTAAACAAATTCCAGGGCTCTAAAACATACTCAGATATATTCCCTGCTGAAGGCAGCCGGGCTCAAAGTAACCATTTCAACTCTGAGAGCCGAAACCAGCCCAGCCTGAAACTGGTGGCTTTTGCCCTACGAGTGTCTAGAGAAGCCGAGCACCCCCGGGCTGCACCTTCAGGACAATGCATCTGCTACAGCTGTGGCACGATCAAGAATTATCCAGCCATAAGATAAAAAGACTCAGGTGGAACTTGGCTAAAAACCAGGGAAGGAAAGTAGGTCTGGCCAAGACGCCTCCAGGGCTAAAAAGGGGAAAGCAGAGGTTCTGCACCAGTCTCCACCTTGCCACATCAGAGCTCCAGGCCTGCAGACAGCAGGGGGGCCAAACAATCGTTCAGAAGCCAAGTGCTCTCGTGTTGAGCGGCCTAGATCTGGATTGTGGTCTGGGGTGGTGGTCCTGAGGTTTTGTTTTTTTTTTTTTCAGTGAGGCGGAGGTGAGGAGGGACCCAGCAGCCTCCTAAAAGCTCCAGCAGCTGGGAAAACCCCAGCAATTTGGGACAGAGCTGTTCCCTCTGGAAGCAGAGTTCCACAGAACTAAAAAACAAAACAAAAAAACATTGAATGGTGACCATGAAAAAGCGTAGGAAGCAAAATAAGAACAGCAACCAAACCCTAGATTCCTTCTTTGGGGAACAAAAGGAACAAAGCAGGGAAAGTGAGGAAGACAATGCAGTCAGAACTCCCACCCCAAAAGCTTCCAAGAAACATGAAG
>CM053591.1:96243540-96259859 GCA_028646515.1 Pseudochirops corinnae
CTTTATGTAAATGTTAGATGAAAGAGAAGAATGCAGGCAATGGTCATGTTAAACCATTTTAACTTAGGCATCATAGCACAGCATCACCTGACTGTGATGGTGAAATACCCTTTAGGCATGCCATCTTTTGTCACTGGTAAGAATGACATCGTCCATCCACCAATATAAGTCATAAAAGAGGATGAGGAAAGCAAAGCTGGGCCAAAGTTGGGGCCTTTTCATTCTCTGTTCCCTCAATCCATTAAAGAATAGGAGGGTAGGGGGAAGAAGGAAGATCTGACATCACATTGCCAGCTCTGGCAGCTTGTGAAAAAGAAAGTGTCCAACGGTGTTATTTTAAATCAACTAGGTAATTAATTTCTGAACTACCAGACACATAGAAAAAGGCTGCAAACAAAACTGACACATTTTCAAACTAGCTGCTTTGACAAATTTATGTACCCATTTCAGAAATCTTCTCATGCCTATAAACATCAGGGCTCCTGAATAAATAGCTACTACATGTGCCATCTGCTGTAAGGTGTGAGAAACTTTAAGATGCACCAAATGGTCAAAGATGTAGAAAACATACGAATAGCTCTATAGTATTGTAGAGGAAAAACAACAGTGTTTTATAATAATTGGACCCAGGATTGGAATGGAAAATAAATGAGGGTTACATTTCCCGCCTCCCTTACTCTACCCCTTTAAAACATATGCAAAATGCACATTACTCTTTCTAGAACCAAGATTACTCATTGAATAGAGTAAAAAGAACCTGCTTGATTTGAACTCCAAAGAACTTGCTACACCTAAGAAAAACTGTAACAGAAAATATCATTATGCTGGTT
Organism: Pseudochirops corinnae; assembly: GCA_028646515.1. Taxonomy (NCBI): domain Eukaryota; kingdom Metazoa; phylum Chordata; class Mammalia; order Diprotodontia; family Pseudocheiridae; genus Pseudochirops; species Pseudochirops corinnae. The sequence continues at coordinate 96,244,371 of CM053591.1, forward strand.
AACTCAATCTCAGAAACACAACATCTTCCAACTCCTTCAGTCTCCTCTCCCATCTGATTGGAGGACTGGAGGGTAGAGCACTAAACTCCAACCAAAATCTTCCTTTATAAAGAGCCAGAGCTGGATTTTCCAGTTTCTTCCACTTTCCATCTGTAGCCATACTTGGTCTGAACTCCAGGGAACAATATTTCCATTAACTGTTTTTCCTACCCCTCTTTCCAGATTCCTTTGGTTGTTAGACCTCCTTGTTAGACCTCCTTGAAGTCAGGTGATAGCATTTCAAGTCTGGGTGACAGGAAGAATGGGAATAACATTTATAAATATAAAGAAGTAAGAAAGAAGAGGAGGTGTGGTAAAAAGAGAGAGAGAGAGACAGAGAGAGAGAGAGAGAGAGAGAGAGAGAGAGAAATATAGGAAACATTTTATTGTAGCATCTTGAAAGAAGAGTTTTTTGATACATCTAAACATAAGTAGAATCATAGTTTCAAACTTAAGAGGGACCTTTGACTCTTATTTTACAAATGAGTAACTGTGGCCAAAATCTGGTAAGTGATTTCAACAGTCTCACAAAGTTAGTGAGGATAGGATATGAACTGAGGCCTTCCTCACTCTGAAGGCAATAGCTTATGCGCTAGGAGAAGGCAAGGGGAAAACCTGTCTAGAGTTCAGAAAAGAAGGGATCCACATAGAGATGTTAGTTGAATGAAGTATTAATTGATCAAGGAGCATTAAATAAGGATTTGAAAGAAGAAAGAATGTGAAACTATTTTGGGAAAGAAGAGATACTATGCCAAAGATTCTGAGTAACTCAGTAGGGAATTTCAGTCAAGGTAGCCTGGATTGGAAAGTTCATGTTAATATTCAGCAGAGGTCATGTGTTACATGTTTTGTACCTTTTGAGTTATACCATTCAATTGAATTCAGTGAACATTCATTAAACTATTCCTCTATATATGTTGCTAAATGCTGGGTTGCTACTATTGTACTATTATTATTATACTTCAAAATGCCAAAAAAATTTCCCAATATATACATTATTTTAATTTAAATGCATTTTTATGCATTTAATTGTACTATTGATGAACCTACAAAGGATAACCTTAAATCTTAATACCTTTTTAAAAAAAAAGGAAACTACAAAAAAGTTATTTTAGAAACATAGCATAGACTGTACAATATTAATTATAAAGGAATAGAAGCAGAGAGATGGGATTAGAGGCAGCAACTCAATCAAACTCTCCCAACATTCCTCTCTAAACAACTTTAAAATAATTGCTCAAATCAAATATTGGAATAGCAAAGCCAATAAAAAGTCAGAATGAGACATTTTTCCATCCCAAGACAACTTAGGAGGCTGACAAGAGAGGTATCTGTGACATTGGGGTGAAGACAAACATAGTGGTAGCATCAGCAGTACAGTGAGCCTTGGAGAAAGATAAGAAAGCTACATCAGAATATTCATTGATGACATTGGGTACAGATGGTATTGACTAGAAATTTTATTGCTCATACACAGTTTGGAGTCTCAATTCAAGGGCTGGCATGAATGCTTCTGGTTGGTTGCAAAGAAGCAGGGACCCTGGTCCCCCTTCGAAGGCAGAGAGGAGAACCAGTTCTTACAACTGCAGGAAAGAGGGGATTTAGTCATAATTGTATGGTCAAGAGGAACACTAGCACTTATAGATACAGAAGAACAGGGGCCCTTCCTGGGTAAAAACAGAGCACACTCCCAGAGATCAGTGACCACAGTTCTCCTAGGATCACACCACCAGGGAAGTACTGAAAACTTACATTACCATAAAACTAACTCTGAAAAGAGTAGCATGAAAAAGCCTGAAGCTTAGGACAGAGTCTCCCTGACCCAACATGTGCAGAATCCATTTTAACATAAAATTTTAATTGTAGATATATAATAGAAAAATGAGTAAATTATGTAAAAAAGCATAAAAAGCTACACAGTGTCGGGGCAAACAAACACAAACTCAGAAGGCAACATGTGAAAATAGCTACAAAATAAGTTTTAAAGAAAAATGCTAATTGGACATAAGCCCACAAAGGATTTCTGGAAGAATTGAAGAAAGAGACAAGACTGGTAGAGGTAAAAGAATTGAGATAGGTGGAAGAAAATTATGAAAACAGAATTACAAGCTTATTAAAAAGAGGCACAAAAAATACTGAAGAAAATAATACCTTAGAAATCAGAGTTGTTTAATGGTAAAAGAGGCACAAAAATTCACCCAAGGAAAAAAGAAGAAACCTAAAAAGCAAAATATGTCAATTAGAAAGAGAGATGTAAAAGCCCACAAGAGAAAATAACTCCTTAAACCTTAGAATTGGGCACCTGGAAGCTAATGACTCCATGAGACTTCAAGAAACAATAAAATGAAGTCAAAAGAATGATGATAAGAATATTAATAACAAAATAATGATAAATTAAATAATATAAAATTATATCCAATAATAATTATTATTCCTCTAGAATTACTTAAATTTTGATGTTCATATTTTACTTTTAAGCTTTGTAGTTATTACTGTACCACAATCCAAAGTAATTTCTGTAATACCAAAGTTCACTCATACTGAAGGAGACATCCATTACATACTACTAGCGAAACAATATATTCAATTAAAACTAAGGGAAGGAGCAGTGGATGAAAAATCTTGTAATAGATGCATTTAAATTAAAATAATGTATATATTGGGAAATTTTTTTGGCATTTAAATTTACAAATATGTCAGAAACTTATTGCTTACTGTAAAAAAGTCACTTAACTCTGTTTGCCTCATTTCATCAATTGTAAAATAAGTTGGAGAAGGAAACAGTAAACCTTCCAGAATCTTTGCTGAGAAAATCCCAAATGAGGGCACAAATTGTGTTAGGCACTATTGTTAGTCAGAAGACTAACAATACAGAACAACACAACAACAAACTTTAAAGTAAAGAATTTAACCATGTGACCTGTATGTAACCTTTGATACGGTTTTCAAATGTATTTTTTTCTGATATAATAGAAACACAGAGCAGTATTCTACAGGAAGACAACTTTACAATGAAAAGATTTAAAGAATAGTTGGAAAGGATTATTCAGGTCTTTTTGCTTTTCCTTATTGAAATCTGAAGATCCTGATCTTTTGCACAAAAGTAGGAAAGTGTAATTTAGAAGAAACCTGAGAAAAGGGATAAAATCTAGTAATTAGATGGACTACTTAGGTGTTTCTGTACCTTGCAAATCAGTTTTAATGAGGAAAGATGAGTTTTATTATTCATGGAGTGGCTAAAAGCTACTGATTCATCCCAGCAAAATGCTGATTCCCCCAAATTCTGTTTCTCCTCTTCTCTTTATATTCTATTATTTAAAACAAGGCTTAACAATTCATTTCAGATTCTTATTTTCTAAAGTTGGAAATAAGTTTCTTCTTGCAGAGAGACCAGATTATGACTTTTTAATTATTATTCAGATAAGTCAGTTCACTCAACCATATTTTTTGTTAAGTGCAATAATCAAGAATAAAAAAATAGAAAACTCAAATCACCTATTTCTATTATTGTTACAATATTTCTCTCACTTTGAGGTCCATATCTGTTTTATTATTATTCTGCACTTACATCTTAAATAGCAGAACTAAGGCTAAATGAAGAAGTGAGGAAAGGAAATTTTCAATATTAATTTTTATAAATTTTTATTTTTAAACATGCACAAAATTCTACCCTGATGCTTCTAGCCCATAGTCCTTAGATGGTGCCCTTCTACTTCTGTAATGAAAATGGCAGAATGATGGGAAATGGTACAGTGGGTGCTAAAAACCACATATATTTTTTCAGATCTCTTATAAATTTTAATTTAGATGTTCATACTCTAAGTGTGAGTTCCTTGTCCAATGATCATAGAGCACATATACTATTATAAGAACTGAACCATGTATATCTTGACATTCTCAAAATAAAGTTAGAGAGAAGAGAGTAGAAGCAAAATGGAAAGATGGTCCAAAAGCCCTTCTTGTAGTTGTTTGTTTGTTTGCTTGCTTGTTTTGTATGCCCAAAGACCAGAAGAAGCACCATTCTGCAGGAGCATTGGTTATCTCTTATTTATAAGAATTTGCAAAAAGACAACTATGATTAAAAAAGGAAGCCAGTTCACTAAAATAAGAGTATTAACAGGTAGGTAAAGTCTTTGAAAATCTTGAAAACATTTTCTAGATTAAATAAAAATATATCTTGATACTCTATGGCTTTAGTGCAAAGGTGGGTAAAGGAGAGAAAGCCAATAAATGAATAAAATGTATGTCACAGAAGAAAGGGATGAGAGGTGTTGAAGGATTATAACATATACAGAAGTCAATTGAAGACAAAAAAGCAAGTTTTAATCCCCTACTCTTTGGGAGGCAGTAAGCTATTTGTGGAGAATCAAATGTCCAAAAGGACAGGGAAGGCAAATGAGGCAAGAAAAAAACATTACAAAATGCAAGCATTAAGTGCATACTAATGTACAGAAAACTCCCAAAGAAAGAAAGTATGATTCCCTAGAAGTCAACATAGGAGAGAATATGCATCAGAAAAGAGTGAATGCAATGCAGCAGAAAGTTCCAATAGGTTGAAGACTAAAATATATGCATGTGATTAAGAGCCCTTCAGTGACCTTTGAGAAAACAACTTCAAAGAGCAATAGAAAAAGAAACCAGATTACAAAGGGTGTAAGTGGGAGGCAGTTTTAAAGATGGTCTTATTTATCAGCTAAATGATAAATTACATAAGATCAACAGTGGCATAAACTCTCCATCACAAACACTCCATTATATGGTTTTATTAGCTCTTTAAATAAATTTGATAATAAAAGGGAAGAAGTTGGTGAGAAGTGCCTAATGTGTCAAAATGCAATTAAGTAATTTCTGGTTTTTAATTGAAGTCAAGAGGAAAGAGCAATAACTAGATGGAGTAGAATAGATAGATAGATAGATAGATAGATAGATAGATAGATAGATACAGATAGATAGATAATGTTTCTCACACATGATGGTAAGGACAGGGAAGTGATAAACATGTTTATATAGACGGGAAAACTCTGGAGGGCAGAGACAATTTTTGTCTTTATCATAGAGAAATTAATCTTATTGATAAGTTGGTTTATCTCTTCTGTGATCAAAGAGATGTGAAAGAAAGTGGTGACACTCAAGAATTTAAAGTCAATGAGGAGAGGTTTGAATGAGCTCACACTGAATTTCCTGAATCTTCTTGGTAAATGAGGAAGATAACAAGCTAACCTATATAAATGTGATGCATTGGTGGTAGAGGATTGAGGAGTGATGAAAAGATTTACAACAGCCATGAGGGATAGTGAGAAGAAAACATTCTCAGTGGCAAAGAGTGTGTTAATATTCTGTTTCTGATGCTTATATAGCTCATCTAAGTTCTGAGGGTCTTTGCCGAAATTCTCAATTTCACTGATAATTTGGTTTCCCCAAATAAATCTATATTTTCCCTTCAGTGTTTCAGGCAGGTGTACCCAATTTCTAAGGGTCATAATTACGATTGTTAGCCTGCACTCCCTTTCAAGTGTCTTCTCCCTTTTATCATTTATTGATGAAGTGATAAATGTACATTTATCATTTAATGAATCATTATCAATTAGCTTTTTAAAAAAGAATATTTACTAAAAAGGTATAGCGAGATGCCAATTTAAAAAGTTTCCCCTGAAGTAGCATACACTCCCTTTTACCACATCCATTCTTGGGTGAGTGCATTCAAACTAAATATCTACAAAGCATTCACCTCACTCAGTTCACTGTCATTCTAAGCATGACTATGAGCAAATCACTCCCTTCCCCTTCACATAATTGGAGGAGAGTAACAATACTTTCTTCTTATTTCAGTGAGGCTATCACAGTCCTTTGTATCAGCACCCACTTTTATCTCATCTATCAAACAACAACAACAACAACAAACTCCCCTTTTGATACACAAATTGGCATACATAATCATAGTATACCTGTGTAGATCTTATGCAGAGAGGAGGGCTTGGCTTTACACAGGTCAGGGAAATGGTTTTTATCAAACAATCACATATGAGATTACATGCATTTAAGAACTGAACTAGCCCTCACCAGACCCCAGATTACTTTATTGGCTATGTAATTATGGAAAAATCATTAAAACTCCACAGATCTCTGTAAGATGAGAGATTTGTCATATATAGCCTCTGAGGTCCCTTCTTGTTCAAGATCTATGATTTTTAATAGAAGAAACATCATTGAACATATATGTGTGTGTATGTATGTATGTATATATGTATGTATGTATGTATGTATGTATGTATGTATATAATTTCATTTGAGCAAATGGAATGCCTAGTTTTGTTGGCTACAAGTCCCAAATTTATTTCTACTTCACAATGCATTATACTAGCAATATACAATATCCCACTTTGTACTTTACATTCAGCTGAGATTTGCTTATCAACGAATGTACATGTTAGTGGGGAGTTGAAAACTAAGGGGAGGTAGAGAAATCCTTTAATCATTTTACACACTCTAGAGCTACTTAACCTATTCTGTCAAGACTATAAAATTCTCAGCTGAGTAGTCGTGAAAAAACAACCTGCCACATCAGCAGGAGTGCAAGATTCCAACTCATGGGAAGTCTTCTTTATTCCTGCCTGAGCAACTTGAAACAGCACAAATCTTTGAATAAGTAAAATATGTAGGCAAAGCAGATGTGATAATGATCCCCTTTTATTGAGGGGAAAGGAAATGCTGCACTGTGAATCTCTGAGTTCAGTTAGGCTATTATTATCATTAGCCATAGGGCATGTACATCTACAGGAAAATATTAGCAAGGTCCCAGGAAAGTCACTGACTCATCTCACTTAATTGGCTTGTATAGGTTTCCCCCTCTGCTCTTTATGCATGGGTATCATTCTGCCTGAAAGACTATAAGTAAAAGGGCTAATGAGAGGTACTGCTCCCTCAGATAGCCAGAAATGGATTTTAGACTCATGTCCCCCTGGGCCCAGAGGGGAACTGAGCCCTTTCACATTGTTTTTCCCTCCCATACCATAACAAGCTTCCAGCTACAGGCAATAACAAATTTCCCCACTGCTAGTAGCCTAACAGAAGCTTAGTTGGGCTGCTTCTGGGATTGCTGTGGCTGAACTTTACTTAGAGAGTGTAGCTAATCACTTAAGCCTCAGTTGCTGCATCTAGAAAACTGTAAAAAGGTGATATTGATATTTGCCTCACAATACCTTCTAAACCTCAAAGTCTTATAGAAATGTCATCATTTACATATGTTTATATGTATATATGTATATATATTTGAATAGGGCATGTATACACCTATGTGCATGTATGTATATATGTCTATGTACATATAATTCTGAATATAGCTTAGCATGGCCACTTTTGCAGTTTTGCAGATAAAATACTATTTGATAGATATTTGCAATATATTTCGTGGGTGGTATGAGGTAGGGAGGCACAAGGATGACTAATTATTTTAAAAATAAATATGCCATTATGAATACAACCTGGTGTGTGAAGAGCAAACAAAATGGAGAGAAAGATCATAAGGAAGAGCTGTGGTGGAAAAGAAATTTCTTTCATTACTCTTTACTCAGTCTTTCCAGTCGGTTGGGGAACAGGGGAATTGGGAGTACCACTAGTTTAAAGAAGATGTGTTACATTAGTAATATGTAACCTGGCCATTAATAATTTAGATGATGTAGAGGGGAGGCTACCCCACTGAAAGGAATTTCATTTTTATGGGAAATTGTCCTGTACTTCTCCAGATCCACTTTACTACTTTTGTAGTTAGCGTTAGAGTATCAAGACAAAAGAAATGGAAATTATTTTTAATAATATCAAAAATCAGACAATTGATAAGTTACATATATACATACACCTTCTCTAGATTCATTTGTCAATGCTTTTTGGCTAAACTTCCTGGAAAGTATTCAGTCATAGAAGGAAGCAAGTAACAATTCTTCTCTGTCCACAACAAGAAACAGTAAAAATGTAGTCTTAGTTTAAGGAGCATGGTATTATAGACCTATGCTATATTTACATTATATAGAGCTATCTAATTTATTGTGCATAAAGATGCATTTTGATACTTTGGAAAAATCTTTCATTTCAATAGAGTAGGGACTTCCTCCACCTCCTCTATCTCCACACCTTTATAGTTATAGAAATTATTATCCATTTCCCCATGAATCCTTCAAATTTCTAGAGATTTTCTATTTTCCAATATCTCTAACTTTATTTATCACAATCTTATTAAATGACAATTATTAAGGAATACACTATACATTTTATATTTTAACTATATTTTAAAGCAATTATTCAATTGAAAGAAACACACACACACACACACAGAAACAAGCAAAGCATCAAAATGATATAGTAAAGAGAGCCCTGAGTGTGAAATCAGCAGTTACAATTCATTTTAATCATTGTGCAATTTTAGGAAAATCACAACTCCTCTGACTGAGATTTCAAAATGAAAACTTCGACATTAAGATATATGTTTCCTAATAAGGTTTTTGTGAGAATCAGCAAATTTTATATTGTGAAGTTACCTGCAAAGAAAAGCTTTCAGATTTGACCAACAAGAAATCATGCTAACTTCTCTTTGCACCACAGCGAAACTCATGGACAAATCCAATGAAAATTTCTGTGACAGCAGAAACAAAAAGAAAGCCTAGTTCATCCCTTAATTCCAAGATCCTGCTACACTAATGACTATTTTTAAAACAGTGAAGTAGGATGGAGTTTGGAGGAGAAGGAACAAGATAAAAGGACATAATATCTCTACCTATAATAAAGGAGTATAGTACAGATTCATAATAATAATGCAAGCCAGAACACAATAGTATAAGTACATGCGAGGTTTAAATGTAAGAATATGAAAATTTTATGATTTATACTTAGATTTCTCAAGGAACTCTTTGTATCAGATGACTTCTGAGAAGAAAAGGAAAATTTTCAATGGGCATTGATGTGGAATATGGACATTGCAGAAATCAAGAATGGGTATATACAAAGACATAGATACAGAGAAAAGGGGAAAACAAAATTGAAGAAAGATAAGTCATCTGTTATAGCTGAAAAATAAAGTACAAGAAAGGAAGTTTGTGAAATAAAACAGGAATGATAAATCAAAGATAGACTGAAGTTATAAACCAGGTTAATTAAGTGTGCATTTTATTTGATGAACAATGGAACATCACTTAAGATTTGTGAGCTGGAGAGTAGAGTGGCCAGGCTTGCACATTAAGGGAAAAATATCATTTTGAAGGAATTAGAACTTATAGCCAAGAAAACCAAAGAGAAGCCTGATAAAATCATTCAAAGGTAAAAGGACAGAAATTCAAAATTTTAAAACTGTTTAACTGTTTAATTCTTCTTTTTTTTTTTACTTTTTATATGCAATTATTATTCATCTTATCTATTCCACAGCCACAACAGCTCATCATCATCACCATCATGACCATTACCATCATCACTATCAACAATAATAAAAATTTATTAAAAGTTTAATATGTCAGGCCCAATGCTAAACATAAGTAATGGCAAGAAAGGTCTGCCTCCAGTCTCTCCTCTCTCTTATAAATCATGAATTAAATTGCTAAACTGATTCCTAAAGCTTGACTCTAACTGTATTACTTCTGTGCTCAAAATTTCTTCTCTTTATTAGTTTTTGTTGTTGTTCAGTTGCTTTTCACTCATGTCTGACTCTTCATGACTCCATTTGCAGTTTTCTCAGGCAAAGACACTGTACTGGTTTGCCATTTCCTTCTCCAGTTCATTTTACAAATGAGGAAACTGAGGCAGGCAGGGTAAAGTGACCTGCCCAGGGCCACTGGTAAGTGTCTGAGGCTAGATTTGAACTCAGAGATATGAATCTTTCTGATGCCAGGCCCAGCATTCTATCTGCTGTACCAGCTAGCAGCCCTATTCCTTTTAGGCTTCATTTAAAAAAAAATAAATGTTATTCATCTAGAAACTTAAGTCTTCCAAAACTGGCCTCCCACTTACCATTATAATTGTTTTGTTTTATATTGCTTTCTTCTACACTCTCCATCCAGGCAAATACATACATACATACATACATACATATATACATACATATATATATATATATATATATATATGTTCATGCAATTTTTCTTTTTCCATTAAATGCCTTTGCATAAATGATCCTTTATTTATGACATATACTAACTCCTCGCCACTGCCACACAGAATCTTTATTTTCTCATTAAAATATAAGAGCTTTATTTTGAGAAGGCATAAATGACTAAGAATTTGGAATGATCATATAAGGTTAGGAGACCTCCTTGTTGCTGATAAGCATGACCATAAATAATTAAATTGACTTAATACAGCTGCATCTTCTTTTGCATATATTTACTTTGATAGACACTGTGAACTTTTTTTTTCCTCCAAGCTACTAATTTTGTTAGCTGGTAGTCTTTCTTCTGCAAAAGCTGTACAAAAACTAGTTTGTGAACCTTGATCTTCAGGAAGAAAGTCCAAATTATTTTGGGGCTTAGGTCTCTTTCTTGCAAATTGCAGGATAAAGTAGTACTTGTTCAAAAGCTAATAAATTCCTTAAGAAATTTTTTTTCAACTGTATTGTTTTCCAAAGCTCAACTCAGTTGCCACCTTCCTTCTGCATGAGACCTTTGTTCACGCTATGCAGCTTGTGTTAGTGTTCTCTTTCACCTAAAATTGTGCATAATTTTGCCTATAATTCAAAATCACTTCTCTGCTTACCTGCTGCATCCCTTAGAACATAAGCTCATCAAAATCATACTCCAGGAAATGCTCCAAGAGGCCCCAAGGACACGGCCTGCTGATCCACCAACCAAAAGGACCATTTCCAGGCCTATCACCACAGGGCAGGGATCAGAGAGAGCTGGGTAAGAAAAAAAGGCAGGGCCCATAGCAAAGGCAGCAGTTACTCCTGGGACTACCCATCCACAGCCTGGAAATTTGAAAAACGCCTATCTGAACTTCCAGGGACCAGGATAGCAAAGTGAACCTCTACAGCTCCATTCCCCTCCCACACCCCAAAAAACAATAATTAGTGCCCCAGAAAAAAATTTTAAGCAGTAAAAGCTTAGGGACCCCAAAGGAAAGGTGTGGCTAAGGTCCAGCATCAGAATGGGAAGAAAGCAGGATACAAAGACAAAGACTCTGTAACCTTATAACTGTGAGAGAGAGGAACCAAGTTCAGAAGGAAAGAGTATTGATGCCACAACCACAGCTGAAGCCTTAACAGGAATTATGACCTGGTCTCAGGTACAGAAAGCATTTATAGATGAGCTCAAAAAGAACTTTGAAATCCAGCTTAGAGAAGTAGAAGATAAAATCAACTCTTTTTAAAAAATTATTGTTTTTTTTATTTTTTTATTTTTTAATTTTATATTTATTTATTTTATTTATTTTCTTGTTTACATTATTCATTTCCATGAGATTTTGAGTTACAAATTTTCTCCCCATCTTTCCCGTACCCAATACCTCAAAACAGCCATCCCACTGTATAAACCCTCCCCCAATCTGCTCTCTCCTATGTTCTCCCACTCGCCCCTCTGGCTTTCCAATAGCGCAGGATGTATCTCCCTACCATAGTACCTGTGTATCTTAATTCCCAGTTGGATGTAGTTAATAATAATAATTACATATATATATGTATATATATTTTTACCATTTGATTATAGAACTTTAAATTCTAGATTCTTTCCCTTCCTCCCTCATCACCTACCCCCACTGGAAGAACAAGCAATTAAATACAAGATTAATAGATGTAATTACGTAGAATCTCTCCACAGTGGGCATGTTGTGAGAGACTGATCATATGTCCCTCCTTCTGATCCCATACCCCTCCTTGTTCTATTCTCTACCCTGACCCTGTCACTGTCTCTTAACAGAAGTGTGTACTTCCATCAACCCACCTCCCCAATCTTGCCCTCCCCTCCGTCATCCCACCTCTTGTCCCACCTCTCATCCCCATCCCCTTTACTTTCCTGTGTGGCAAGATACCCAATTTAGAGTTTATGTCATTATTTCCTTAAATCAAGTTCAATGAGAGTAAGGTTGACCCCTTCTCTTTAACCTTCCCATTCTTCCCTTCCATTGTAAATATTATCCTTTGCCTCTTCCATGAGATGATTAACCCCATTCTGTCTCTCCATGTCTTCTCTCATTCTAATCCTCTTCCACCCCAGAATGTCACCTTATAAAGTATTGTCCCTTCCTATTCAATTGATTTTGTGCCCTCTATGTTCTCATTTAAACACATACTCAGATATGCATTTGTATGCATACATAAACCCTCTTATATACACATATCTGTATGTATATATATATATATATATATATATATATATTCATTTTTATTCCCTTCACCTATCCACATACTGAGAAAAGTTTCATATGTTACAATTATCGCTTGTCCATGTTGGCATGTAAATGGTTCAACTTTAATAAGTTCCTTATGATTTTTTTCCATGTTTACCTTCTCATGTTTCTTTAATTTGAGTGTCAAACTTTCTTTTCAGTTGTGGCTTTTTCAGCAAGAATGTTTGAAAGTCCTCCACCTCACTGAATGACCATATTTTCACTATATTCAATTTTGCTGGGTAGGTGATTCTTGGTTATAATCCTAGCTCCCTTGATATCTGAAATATCATATTCTAGCCCCTTCGATCCCTTAATGTAGAAGCTGCTACGTCCTAGGTTATCCTAATTGTGTTTCCACAGTATTCAAATTGTTTCTTCTTGGAAGCTTGTAATATTTTCTCCTTAATCTGGGGACTCCAGAACCTGGCTATAATATTCCTGGGAGTTTTCTTTTGGGGATCTTTTTCAAGAGGTGATTGATGAATTTTTTCAAGTTCTATTTTGCCCTCTGGTTCTAAAATATCAGGGCAAGTTTCCTTGAGAATTTCTTGAAAGATACTTTCTAGGTTCTTTTTTGATCATGGCTTTCAAGTAGTCCAATATTTCTTAAATTGTCTCTCCTGGATCTGTTTTCTAGGTTAGTGGCTTTTTCAAGGAGATATTTCACATTACTTTCTATTTATTCATTTGTTTGGCTATGTTTAATAGTATCTTGATTTCTCATAAAATCATTTGCTTCCATTTGCTCCACTCTAATTCTGGAGGAATTATTCTCTTCAGAAAGCTTTTGAGATTCTTTTTCCATCTGGCAAATTTGACTTTTTAAAGCATTCTTCTCTCATTGGCTTTTGGAACCTCTTTTGCCATTTGAGTTGATCTATTTTTTAGGGTGTTATTTTCTTCAGTCAGGTTGTTGAATCTCTTTTCGGGATTTTCTGGCATCATTCTCATTTCTTTTCCCAATTTTTTCTCCACTTCCCTTATTTGGTTTTCACAATCCTTCTTAAGCTGATCTATGGCTTTTAGGAAGTCTTTATGTTTCTTGGAAGCTTTTGGTGTAGGAATTCTGACTGTGTTGTTTTCCTCCTATTCCATGTTTTGATCCTTCTTGTCCCCAAAGAAGGAACCTAGAGTTTGGTTGCTGTTCTTACTTTGCTTCCTTTGGTTGCTCATGTTGGCCAGTCAATGATTTTTTTAGCTCTGTGGAACTCTGCTTCCAGAGCGGAAAGCTCTGTCCCAAATAGCTGGAGTTTTTGCAGCTGTCAGAGCTATTAGGGGGCTGTCATTTTTTTGGCAGCCCTGCCAGCTTTAGCTCACTGAAAATATACCCCAGGGCCATCACCCAAGACTGCAATCTGGATCCATGGCACTCAATGCAAGAGTACTTGGCCTCTGAACGATCGTTTGCCCCCCCCCCCCCCTGCAGTCTGCACACTGGGAGCTCTGAAGCAGCTATGTGGAGGTGGCTGTAGGGTCACCGCTTCTGCTGCTTCCTTGCCCAGCAGTCAGTTTGGCTGGCCCTGCTTTTCTCCTCTATACTTAGCTGAGTTCCACAGACCTTTCACTTAGTCCTTGTTTATTATGGCTTGACAATTCTGGGACCTGCCACAGCTGCGGCTGATCAACTCTCCTGAAAGCTCCAGCTGTGTCTTGGGTTGTCCTGGCCTCCTCCAGGGCCAAATTGTGGTTTCAGTTTGGGCTGGTTATGGCTCCCCGCACTGCAATGATCCCTTTGTGATGAGCTACCTTTAGCAGGAGATTAGTTTTTCTGTATTTTTATGTGAGATATGGAGCAGTAAAATTTGTTTAGAGTCATATTTTATGGGTATTTTTGGTGGCTAATTGGGAGCTGCGGTACCTTGCTGCTCCTATGCTACCATCTTGACTCTGCCTACTCAACCCTTCTTTTAAAATCAAAACTGCTAAATTAGAAAAAAAAACATTACAATAAAGAAAACAGCTCCTTTAAAAGTAAAATGTGCATACTAAAAATTCAATCTGAATACATGGAAAAGGAGCTTCTAAAACTAATCGAAGAAAATAGTTTGCTAAAAATTAGAATCAACAATTTTGAACCTCATGACTCTATGAGGAGCCAAGAATCAGTCAAATAAAACATCAAAACTGAAAAATTAGAAAAAGAGGTAAAATATCTCAATGGAAAAATAACTGACCTGGAAAACATATCCAAGAGAAATAATCTTAGAATTATTGGTCTACCAGAAAAACATGATGAAAAAAAATGAGTCTGGACAATATCTTGCAAGAGTTAATCAAGGAAAACAGCCCAGAGATACTAGAAGTAGAGCATAAAATAGAAATCAACAGAATCCAGGAGACATCTACTGAAAGAGATCCCAAATTGAAAAGTCCATGAAACATTGTGGCCAAATTCCGGAACTATCAGGTAAAGGAGAAAATATTACAAGGAGCCATAAAGAAACAATTCAGATATCCTGGAACCACAGTGAGGATTGTACAGGATCTTGCCGCCTCAACGTTGAAATATAGGAGGAATTGGAATATGATTTTTCAAAAGGCAAAGGAGCTCGGGTTACAACCAAAGATCACCTATCCAGTGAAACTGAGCATAATCTACCAGGGAAGGAGAAGGACATTCAGTGACATAATAGAATTCCAGATCTTCCTGATGAAAAAAGCCAGAGCTTAATGGAAAATCCAGTCACCAATTGCAAGATGCAAGAAAGACATAGAAAGGTAAATAAGGGGGAAAAAACACATACACACATAACATGTTATTTAACAAGAACAAACTGTTTATATCCCTATCTGAAAGCTGATACGTGTTAATATTTTTTTCTTAT
The DNA here is from genome assembly GCA_028646515.1 of Pseudochirops corinnae. Classification (NCBI taxonomy): domain Eukaryota; kingdom Metazoa; phylum Chordata; class Mammalia; order Diprotodontia; family Pseudocheiridae; genus Pseudochirops; species Pseudochirops corinnae. The sequence goes on from CM053591.1 coordinate 96,259,595, forward strand.
TTTTCTTTTATTTATTTTAGTTTACATCATTCATTTGCAGGAGATTTTGAGTTACAAAATTTCTGCCCATCTTTCCGCTACCCCCCTCAAAACAGCCACCCTCTTGTATGACCCCTCCTCCAACCTAATCTCTCCTATGTCCTCCTTCATCACTCCTTTAACTTTCTGATAGGGCAGGATGAATCTCCCTTCCACAGTGACTGTGAATCTTAAGTTCCAGTTGGATGTAGTTAATAATAATAGTAATAATAATTGTATATATATA
>CM053591.1:96260359-96288947 GCA_028646515.1 Pseudochirops corinnae
AAAAAAAAATCTCACCATTTCAAGTAACGTCCCTTCCTATTTAATTGATCCTGTGCCCTCCATGCACATATATACACACATAGTCAGATATGTGTTCATACACATATATAAACTCTCCTATATAAACATATGTGTATATATACGTATATATACATTTATATTCCCTTCACCTATTCTCATACTGAGAACAGTTTCATAAGTTATACTTATCTCTTTTTCCATTTTAGCATGTAAATAATTCAACTTTGATAAGTTCCTTATAATTTCTTTTCCATGTTTACCTTCTCATGCTTATTGTGTTGGAATGTCAAATTTTCTTTCCAGTTCTAGTTTTTTCAGCAAGAATGTTTGAAAGTCCTCCACCTCAATGAATGACCCTATTTTCCCTGAAACACTATACTTAATTTTTCTGGGTAGGTGACTCTTGGTTTTAATCCAAGCTCCCTTGATCTATGGAATATCATATTCCAGGCCCTTCTATCACTTAATGTAGAAGTTGCTACATCCTGGGTTATCCCAATTGTATTTCCACAGGATTCAAATTGTTTCTTCTTGGCAGGTTTTAATGTTTTCTCCTTGATCTGGGGACTCCAGAACCTGGATATAACATTCCTAGGAGTTTTCTTTTTGTGATCTTTTTTCAAGACATGATTGGTGAATTCTTTCAAATTCTGTTTTGCCCTCTGGGTTTAAAATATGAGGGAAATTTTCCTTGAGAATTTCTTGAAGGATTCTTCCTAGGTTCTTCTTTTGATAATGGCTTTCAGGTAGTCCAATAATTTTTAAATTGTCTCTCCTGGATCTATTTTTCAGGTCAATGGTTTTTTCAGAGATATTTCACATTGCCTTCTATTTTTTTCATTTTTTTGGATCTGTTTAATAGTATCTTGATTTCTCATAAAGTCATTTGCTTCCATTTGCTCCACTGTTATTCTGAAAGAATCATTCTCTTCAGAAAGCTATTGAGATTCTTTTTCCATCTGGTAAATTCCACTTTTTAAATCATTCTTCTCCTCATTGGCTTTTTGGACCATTTTTGCCATTTGAATTAATCTATTTTTTTAAGGTGTTATTTTCTTCAGTCAGGTCGTTGACTCTCTTTTCATGATTTTCTTCCATCATTCTCATTTTTCTTCCTAATTTTTCCTCCACTTCTCTTATTTGGTTTTCACAATCCTTCTTAAGCTGATCTATGGCTTTTGAGAAGTCTTCATGTTTCTTGGAAGCTTTTGGTGTGGGAGTTCTGGCTGTGTTGTTTCCTCTCATTCCATACTTTTATCTTTTTTGTCCCGAAAGAAGGAATCTAAATTTTGGTTGCTGTTCTTATTTTACTTCCTTTGCCTGCCTGTGCTACTAGTAAATTACTTGATTTTTTTAGCTCTGTGGAACTCTGCTTTTCGAGGGGAAAGCTCTGTCCCAAATCACTGGGGTTTTCACAGCTGCCGGAGGTATTAGGAGGCTGACTTTTTTTTTTGCAGCACCCACCAGGTTTTGCTCACTGAAAACGCACCCCAGGCCATGATACTGATCTAGGCTGCTCAATGCAACAGCACTTAGCCTCTGAACAATTGCTTGGTGCCCCTGCAGTCTTTAGGCTGGAGCTTCTGAAGCATCCACATGGAGGTGGCTGCAGGGCCGCCACTTCTGCCGCTTCCTTGCCCTGGGGGCAGTTTGGTCGCACTGCTTGTCTCCTCCAAATTTGGCTGAGTTCCACTGACCTTTCACTTAGTCCTTCTTTTTTATGGCGTGATAAGTCTGAAAACTGCCACAGCTGCTGCTGATCCACTCTCCTGAAGGCTTCAGCTGCAGGTCATCCTGGCCACCCCCAGGAGCAAGCCGAGGTTTCAGGCTGCACTATTTTTGCCTCCCAGCATGCTGCAATGAGCCCTTCCTGCCGAGCTGCCTTCAGTGGGAAGTGTATTTTTGTGAGTTTTGGAGCCCTAAAATTTGTTTACAGTCATATTTCATGGGTTTTTGAGATGCCTATGTGGGAGCTGTGGTATCTATGCCGCCATCGTGGCTCTGCCCCCAAGGTGGGACAACCTTTATGTATTTGTTCTCTCCCCTATTAGCATGTAACATCCTTGAGAATAGAAATTCCTTTTTTATTCTTGTATTTTCCCCCACCACCTAGCATTTTATCTTTTTTCACTCTTTTTGATTTATAGATAGACTTTTAGAACTCTCAAACTGTGTATCCAGTAGACATCTTTAAATCAATATGTCCAAAAGAGAATTCTCTATCTTTCCCCATAAATTCTTCCCTACTATCACATCCCCTAGGACTTTAGAAGGAAACATCATTCTCCCAGTTCTTCGGATTCACAATCTAGCCATAATTTTGTATTCCTCACTGCCTCTCATTTCTCATCTCCAAGCTGTTGTGAAGATCTGCCTATTTCACTTTTAGAACAACTCCTGAGTAGATGCCCTCCTCTCCTCTGACACTGTTACCACGATAGTTCAGTATCTCATCTCCTTATGCCTTGATTACTGCAATAACCTGCTGGAAGATCTGTCTACCTCAATTCTAACCCCACTTCACTCTGTTCTCCATTTAGTCATTAAACTGATTTTCCTAAAACACAAATTTGATCATGTCTGCTCCTACACTCAATAAATTATAGTGATTTCCTTTTGTTCAAAGACCAAACTCAAAATACTCTTTTTGGCATTCAAAGCACTTCATAAATTAGCCACCTCCTATCTTCCCAATCTTCTCACAATGTATTCTCCTGTATGTATTATTCAGTCCAGTGACATTGGCTTTCTGAATGTTCTCAGTCACTCTATTTCTTGGCTTTAGGCATTTTCTCTGGTCATTCCCTATACCTATAATGTCCTTCCTCTTGAACTCTGGCTACTGACATTAACAGGGGTGATGTGTAGTAATGGGACTTTCTGGATGCAGTATAAATAAGATGAACAAAGTTATAGCAACAAGAATGTGTGTATTTAACTATTCAGTGACCATTTAGCAGCTTTAGGTGTTTCTTAGTGTAAATTCTCAGTAATACTTACAGGTTTTTAGAATGAGACAGCTAGACTCTTTCGGGACCATAAACTGAACTTTGAGCCAGTGAAACCCAAGTTCTAATCCTCTTTTAGACACCCTATTCAAGATGTGTAGTTTCTCGGTGTCTCAGTTTTCTCATTCCTAAAATAATAGATTCGTACTTGATGATCTCAAACTCTCTTCCAGCTCTAAATCTATAATTCAATGACTAGGACAGGATCTTGAAAGATAATGAAAAGGGAAGTATAAACATTACTTTTTTTTTGTCTTTCCTTTGACATTTTTGGATCTTTATTCACACAGATACAATACTCACACATAGCACCTTCTTTCTCCCTTTGTCAAAGTTCTAAATTTTAGCTTTTGATTCAGAAAGTGAAGCATTTTACTAACATTTTTGATTTATGGACTGCTGTGGCAAATAAGAAAGTTAGATTATTTTTTTCCCCCACATCTCTAGGGTCTTGACTATTTCCCCCAAGGGGCCCTTAATTCAAAACTTGAGTATCATACCAGTCACTCAGTAAGTATTTATTTAAAGACCTATTGTGTTCCAGGCTATGTGCTAAACCTTGGTGGTACAAAAAAATAATAAATAAATAAAATCAAAAGAGAGTCTCACCTGGTGAAGTCAGTATTACCACTGCAGTGTCAGATTCAATAGAATTCTTGTAAAACTATTCATTTTTACAGATTAAAATGTATAATTACATAATTTCCTTTATCATCTTCCTGATAAAAGTTCATCTTATAAAACAGTTCTGCTATTTTTTTCCTAAATGTGTGTACATCAATTATTACAGTGAGAACTCGGTTTAAAATGTTCATTTTATTTTCCTATAGAAATATTCTTAAACTAAAAGAATGCTCTGAATCTGCTATTTTCAATTCTGAATGTTCCCATTAGGTGGAGAAAGAATACTATGAAGACATAAAGAGCCTGAATGATAGTTCTAGTCCACAAATACACAACCAGTCTCTGTCAAACTGGCCATAGGATGCTGCTGTTTCACTGCAGGACTTGGGCTGCATGCCCATTAAACAGGCAAGAAATTCTGTAACTCATAGACAAAGGTTCAACAGGGACTGTTTTGGGTATTTTGCCAATCTCTCCTTTTCTGTAGCCACCCAGAGACATGGTGTCACCTTACAGTATGATGCTCAGTACCTACAAAGAAACTGCATAAAGAATTCCTCATTAGACCATATTTTCACAAGTAATTAATTAAGCTGAACAGTTAAGAAGATAACAACACTTGTACAAAAATCATCTTCCTTTAGGAGACAGAAAAAAATGATCCTGAAATAATGTTATTAAAGTAAGAAATAGTATTTTACTTAGAGATACATGTTTTCCTTTTACTGGTAGATGTGAGTTCAGCTGATGTGCATTTAGGCTAAAAATAGACAGAGGTACAAGCTGAGAGATGGACACGTAAGAATATATTTTCAACCTGATATGTGAGGAGTTATTTATGCTACTGCTACCACTGTAAATGGGGAAGGCATACTGTGATGGAAATTTACCCCCCACTGAATAAAATTGTGAGGTTCAGCACATGTGAACTAGTCATTTTGGGAGGTAGGAGCTCTTCCTTTTTCTGCCATACAGTATATTTGCATCAATAATCTTGAGGGTGTTTTTCCCCCTAAAGTTCTCACTATTTATTTTTCATAGGCACAGACTTCCAAATGTAATCATCTTTCTCTTTGAAGGTATTATTACAATCAAATGTTCCTGAATAAACATTACAGATCTAATGGCCTGAAAGAATAGTGATTTCTTATATACAAGTGACCCTTGATCTTAGTTCTTACCATTTTAATTAAAGGATAGTTCTAGCCTTCAAAGAATAATGCTCTCTTGCTGCTTGAGTTAGTGTGAACCATTTGCTCCTTCTAAAGTTTTTAAGCTTTTCATCAGCTGTGAATTAGACTGTGAACTCCCTGAGAGCAGAGACTGTCCTTTACTTTTTTCTTTATATGATCAGCTGAAATACAGTGCTTAGCACATAGTAGGCACTTATTAAATGCTTATTGACTTACTGATTGACTGAAACTTCATGCCAAAATCTGGAAGTAATAGTGTCTTTCTTATTTGGTAAATGTGCTTCTCTAGGTTAGGAATAAATAGTTTCTGAAGATTAACATAATTTCAAATGTTAAACATTGTACACAAACCACAAATCAATTTACAGCTGTTATATAAGTATATTTAAACATAATATATCATAATTGAAAATTAATCTCTATTAATGAGTTTCTACAGGTGATTCCTGAGTAGCACTCTTATTTTATTTTCATGGGAGAGAAACTAAAAAAGCCCAACCTTTTAGAGTTCTCTGCCAGTAAACTCAGGAGACTGTTTATTGAATATGACATTTAATATAATAAGAAATTTAGTTATTACTTTTACTATGCTTAGATTTTCAGTTATGAAACTGGAGTATTTCTCTTTTTTTTATTTCAAAAGCTGAAGATATGTTTTCTACTTATGGGAGCTAGGCTAGTGACATTCAGATCAGACAAGTACTGGTGGATACTGCAAAAAATGGAGATAAAGGCCTTCCCTGCTTCAAATCTCTTGGCAGAGAAGATGAATGGTCACCACCAGAGCTAAAATAGCATGATTAGTAATATAGTGAAATGGGCCTTCTGCTCAAGACACCTTCAAGGACCAGTAATCCAAATGATCTGCTATAAATTGCTAATTATTGTAAAAATCAAAGCCTAAAACCTACAAAGTAAAAAAAGGAAGAAAAGAAAAAAAAGGAGAAAAGGAGGAAGAAAGAAAGAAAAATAAATAATTTAGGAGCATAAAATTGTCAGATTTTGATATTCAACTGTGTACTTTCATCACGTTGAAAATTAGCAGACCAAAATGGTGTCTTTTATAATGTATGTTGTGGGAAATGACATATCTTAACATCACATTCTCGTGGTATTCTGTCATGACATCTTTGGGAAACTTGTTTTACATCACAGTTTATTATACATATTTTAGCAGTTTTACTAGCATGTCAGTTTCTTGAGAACAATAACCATTTTTCAAATGCCTTTTCATTTTCTTTAGCACCTAGAGCAATACTGGGGAAATAATGTGTTTAATAAAAGTTTTTGACTTTTAAATAATACATAAATTAAATTACGGAAAGAAATATAGTACATATACAAATGGAATTTCTTTCAATCCATGTTAGACATTTGGAGTCCTATGACAGCTCTGCTAGTTATGTCATGTAATCACAAAAAAATTTCTGAGGATTGTGCTATTTTCTATATGTAAAATGAAGCCTTGAATTAGGTAAACTATTAACTCTAAATTCTCTCATTTAAAATTTGAAATGCATTCAAAGTATCATCTAAATCAGACCTAAAATTAAAACAGATTAAAATTCTTCAGGAGCAGATAGGTTTTTAGCAGCTTATTTTGCAAGTACAGGTAATTGGAGGCAGACTCATGATGATTAGTTGCTGCGGGTCACATGACAAACAGAAGACTGTGCAGTGGTGGTCCTCTGGAAATCCATTGCTGGGCAGCAAATTAATGTAGACGTGATCTAGATTATACCACCACTAATGGTCCTAATAAGAACCATTCAACACATTGTTTCTATGCAGGGCATTTTCACAGTTACTTCATGAAGTAGGTATGGCAAATATAATTAGTCTTTTTTATTTATTTCTAAAATATTTATTAATTTCATTTTATTCAATATGCACTTTTGTAAGATTTTGAATTTTAAATTGTCTCCCTCTCCTTCATCTACCACCTCCCCAAGATGGTGTACAATCTGATATGGGGTATACATATACAATATATTAAACATTTCCACATTGGTCATTTTGTAAAGAATTAGAACCAAAGGGAAAAATTGCAAGGGAAAAAAAGAGAAAATATTATGCTTCCATTTGCATTCAGACTCCATAATTCTTTCTTTGGATGTATATAGCATTTTCCATTATGAAGCTTTTGAAACTGTCTTAGCTCATTGCATTGCTGAGAAGGGCTACGTCTATCAAAGTTGGTCATCTCATGATGTTGCTGTTACTGTGTACAATGTTTTCCTTGTTTTGCTCATTTTACTGAGGATCAGCCTTTGTGGGACTTTCCAGATCTTTCTGAAGTCCACCAGCTCTTCATTTCTTAGAGCACAATTGCATTCCATTGCATTCATATACCATAATTTGTTCAGCCATTCTCCAATTGATGGACATTCCCTCAATTTCCAATCCTTGACCATCACAAGAAAAGCTGCTAGAAATGTTTTGTACATGTGGGCCCCTTTTCCCATTTTAATTATCTCTTTGGAATACAGATTTAGGAACAATATCGATGGATCAAAGAATATGTCCGATTTTATAGCCCTTTGGGCATTGTTCCAAATTATTCTCCTGAATGGTTGGATCAATTCACAATTTTCAGTAACGATGCATTATTGTTGAAAATATCGTACATCTTTTTTTTTTTATCATTTTCCTGTTTTATCAAGTTATCTAATCATGATATCTATGATGAGTCTTTTTATAAAAAGGAATGAAAAGAAATCTTTAAGGGCAAAGAAGTTAAGTGACTAGTGAGTGGTTGGCAATGAGTCAAAAAACTTAAGATTCTATAAATGAGGCAAGTTTTATGCAACAGGAAATGACTCAAATGTGATGCAATAAATCCTTTGTTTTCATTTGATTATATTATTTCTTTCCAAGCAAATAATTTTTAGGTAAGCAGTTGTCTTGTAGTGTGTTTTTCTTTGATCCAATGAGAAATATTCAATAAATTCATTCTCATTTTTACCTCCATCATTTCTTTTGGATTTTTATTCTAAGTATTTATAAGACAAAAAATTGTATGTATGTATAATTATGTATATATGCACATTATATATGTAAATATATTGGTACACAATTTGACATGTTCATATATCAATTCTATGAAGATATATAGATACATGTAGATGTATTCATATACATATATATGCATGATGTTCACACACATTGTATAATTGACAATATTGTCATGAGAAAAGAAATACACATATGTGTGTGTGTGTGTGTGTGTGTCTGTGTGTTCACACACATATACTGCCTCTGACACATCCTAGTAGTCTGACTATGGACAAAGTAGTATGACCATCTGTTAATTCTCATAGGAACATCTCTAAACCCATAATTCACAGAGCAGTTGCAAATCTGCATTAGTGGAAGAGGTTGCCACATTTCAAATTTCTCTATAGCAATTAAATAACAAAAGTTTCTTCTTAGCAACCCTCCTCCTCCATGATATACAAAGTAAACAATTGACTTCAATTGCTAAATTAATATGTGTAGTGTCATAAGGAACCCAATCATTCTATCAGACACAACATTTGATCAAATTGATCTGTAAAAATGTCATCTTTATTAAAAATCTGGACATCAGCTGTTTCAATTATTCCACTACTCAAATGAAATACATTGCTCAATCTGACTGCAAGTTCTGGGAATACTTTTTTCAAGCATCCTATCTACTTACTTCACCTGTGTTTTGTTTTGAAGTCTGTGTTTTGTTTTGTTTTGTTTTTAGAATGCAAACCATCATTGCAAAGGCAAGGAACAACAGATCAGTTCATGCGAATGTGATCTTTGGTTTTCACTGCCCTAGCACAATATTTGGATGAAATACACAGTTTGAACTGGCTGATTCTGTCACAGGGAGGGATGGGTTCCAGGTGATGTGTTTGATTGCACTCCCATAGAGAGTTAAAATACTGGAACTTCTCTTGCTTCGTAATGGCAACCTGAAGTAGATTATGTCTACCCACCTCTAACTGCCAATTTCAGTCATTTGCAGAGAATCTGATATTAGGAAAATAGAATGAACATCATAGGCCAGACAGAGAAAGAAGAAAATTGAAATTGCTCACGTTTCTACTTTCAAACAGATATACTTTGTGTTTCCAAGTTCCTTTTTTAAGTTTAATTCGTGCATTGAAATAAAAACATTTTAGATAGATAGGTAAATATATGTATTGATATAGATATGTTTATAAATATGTATATGTACATAAATGAATACATATTCATGTTTTAATTTTTCCCCTTTTTAATTTTATTTTTTATTTCATTCCCCTCCCCTCTTTTAACAACTCTCTCTTTTCATTGTTATCCTTACCCAAGAAAGGTATTTTATTTGCTACAATCTAGGATTTTAAAACTAGTGACCTTAAACATATAATTATTGAGGGATTCCTTCTAATAGCTCTAGTTTGAAATGTTACAATTTTAAGACAAATATATCCACTTTGCCACGTGCATTTCATTTCACTCCATTTCATTATAGTTCAAGAAGACAATATTTGAACTTAAGAAGAAAATACCTTTCATCAAATAATTGTGTTCTGAAAACTTTTACACTCCCAAGCGAAATGGCAGGAGGATACCTCTCTTTCTGATAAAAAGGAAGAATATTCTGAAAATATAATCAGCTTCAACAAAAGGAAAAAAGAAACTTTCTCCTGAAATTTAGTTCCAGAGGTAATTTTAAAACATCAAATTATAATTTGTACAATGGATTAAGAGTTGGACCTGGTGTGATAGAAATTCAAATCTAGTCTCACTTAGCTGTGTGACTCTCAACAAGTCACTTAATTTCCATCTGCCTGAATTTCCTCATTTGTGAAATGGGGATAGTAATAACAATTCTGTCTCAGGGTTGTTGTAACGATAAATTGAGATAACATAGGTATAGTGCTTTGCAAACTTCAAAGCTATTATCATCATCAACATAAGCATACTTATCATTATCATAATGTATAATTCCAAGACATTCACTAATACTGTGGTGTCACAGATCAAATGAATAGGAGAGGGATGATCCTCTCTTATGTTGAACCATGAATGTGGGTAATTGATTCTGTATAAACCTCCCTAACTCTGTGCAAAGCACTGTTAGGTACTGCTTAGAGTAAAAAGATCAAACAAACATACAATTTACAATCTAAGACTTACCATGCTCAAATAAATTTCATGGAAGATATTATAGTCCTTTAAGTTTTCTATGTGTTTTGGTGTGTGTGTGTGCAGAAGAATGTCTCTTCTCATTCAATTTCTTTTTCTTTGTATATGCTTCATATTTACCCATTTATGGACAGATTTTCTTTTTTATCTTTTTTAAAATAATTTTTATTGATATCTTTTGTTTTTTTCCATGACTAGAATTTCTCACAATATTCTTCCCCCATCCTCTACAAGAGGGTACTTCTATATATCTAATATTTATTTCAGAGGAAAAAACCAAAAGGGGAAAAAAATCAAACTGATCAACACATTGAAAATATCTGCAGGAATATTCAGTGTACCACAACAATTATCCTACCACCTCTGTAAAGGAGTAGGGTGGGAATTTCTTCACAAATTTCTGCTTTAGGTTCACAGATAAAGAGAAGCTGTTTTGGGCCTCTCCAGACTTGATGAAAAGGCAGATGTGGAGAAAGGTATTCTTGAGAAACAATTGTCAAAAGCTCTTCAGGATCTTGGCTGGTCTCTGAACTGATCATGGAGGAGAACTTGTATTGGAAAATGAATGTACCTTGCAGCAGGCAGGAAGCATGGCAGTCTACTGAATAGTTGGAGCTGTTCTAACTGCTGGTGCCATTTGTGGTTAAGATCAGGAGCAGGCTCCAGAAGCCAGTTCTTATCTATCTATATTTTGTACAAATCTGGAAATACATGCATGCATTTCATGATGTTGCTGTTGAGTCTCTAGGAGGAATTTCCAAAGCATATGTGATGAAAAGCAGCAAGAGAGCCAGGATATTATGGAGAAGTAGGAATGTCTGGGGTGGGATTCTGGAAGTGACTGGATTGAATTTACCACCACAGAGTAGTTCAGTGCTTGGTTTTCTTCATATTTCAATGTCAGAATGCAACTGGATTTGGGCACTTCTTGTCCAAGTCCCCAAAGTGTTGTGTCTGATTCTGGGGCAATGATTTCTATTTCAGCACTTGCACATTGAACTTTCAGTGTGTCAGTGTGCACTCCTAATGCTGAGGTTGAGTGTTTAGGGGTACATGGGAATCCAAAGTACCACCACACTGGGTCCTACTGGATGAATTCACCTCAAGTCTTCTCTCAGCCAAAGAAAAGTGAAGTTTATTAAAGAAAGATTAGCCATAATGGGGAGACTCTTAAAAAGCCTAATTATCTATGAGCTTGTTTTCACAAGTGGGCCAGAGTAATCTGTCACAGAATCTGCCCTACTTGATTCTCAGCCTGGACAAATTTTCTTATCACTTTACTCATAACTCTTATCCCTAAGCACATTGGTGTGACACCTATAAAGCTGAAGACCCTGCTTAGCATAGGGACAAACTAGACCCAGAAGCAAGAACTTTAGTTCCCAGACAACTTCAAGACAGAAAGAAGGTGGAAGAAGCCAATGTCACTTCAGGTTTATTTTGTTGATGTGATACTCACAGCACCTGCTATGAATATGCAGGCATATTTCCAAGTTTCAATGGAAAGATATAACAGACTTTGTCCCATGAAGATGAAACTAATAAGCCAAATCCATCATAGTAACAAAGATTTCTGTATGTATTGCCAATGCAGGGAGCACCAACACCCCAAGTGTTCTTTTCAAGACAAAGTCCATACACATCACCAATGCAGGGAGCACCAACATCTCAAGCCTTCCCTCTATTAGGACTGTGCACAAACACAGTTGCCCCAGGTAAAAATCCTCCCTCTTTCACTCATACTAGCTGCTCTGGCTACCTGATCTCTTTCTCTCTCTCTCTTTCTCTCTCCCATCTCTATCTCCTGATTTCCTGTTCCACCTTAGCTCCTCCCATGATGAGCTCCACAAGATCACTTACACCTGTTAAGGCACAAGGAAGATCTTCAAATTCCTATAGGCCTATTAAGGGAGAGGGAAGATCTTCAAATTCCCTTAACATTGCAAATTTCTCTATGGAAAGTTTCTGGGAAGACATGAGTGGAGCTGGTATTCTCCAACATGTCACCATTTCTACCTTCCCAATCTAGAGACTTCAGCGAGTTTCTTCTTGGATGGAATTTACCACCCCCTTTTTTGCTTGAGCTAAGTTACCTCACTTCATATAAAAAAGGCCTGCACTCTCTGTTGTTTGGTATGCATTCATCTTTATGATTTATCCTTTGTTATGATTTGACTAACGGGGCATCTTTGCTAATTATCCATGTATACATTGTGGAACTGATGTTAGGTGAGAAAGGGATCAACAGACCTTGAACACGACAAAGCTTTAAAAGGTTAGAAAGGTCATAATTATATCCCCTTGATAAAGAATATTTTATATACTTCTAACCCAGTAACTCTTCTTTTGTAGGAGAGGAGAAGGTGGCCTCTGGCCCCAATATTCTGCTTCCACTCCTGGCAGGAATGAAAACCAGCCACTTGTGGAGCTTCACTACAAATGTGGGGCCCACTTGCCCACTCTGGTAATGGAGGTTCTGTAGGCATGAATATAATTTAGCATTGATTATTTCTGCAAGATGATTTTTATTTTTGCTTTTTTTTGGGGGGGGGGTTGGGAAGTAATTTTTTTTTTAATTTTTTATAAAAGCTGGGTCAATTTCTTTTTATTTTTCTCTTTCTCTGCTCTAGCCTGTTTTTTTTATTTTTTTATTTTTTTTATTTCTTTTATTAATGGAGCCACTTGACTATTCTTTAAGCTCAAATCACCTCAGACTTTTAAAGTAGCCCAGAAAATGTCTTAGCCCTAACTCGGGAAAGGTCATTGTTTAAGTTTTGATAGCTTAGAATGAGTGTAAATAAGAATTGTTTTCTACTTACTACCTGTTTTACATTTTGTATTTGTAAACTAAAGTCAGGGGTAATTTTTGCTCCTAGGAGATTTTCTTTTTTTTGGAAAAGTAAAAGCTAATTCTAAGGTCCATCTGCTTTCTTACTTCTTAACTATCTCTTAGTGATAGAATGGTTACAGCCTCCATCAAGCACACTGAGGTCTGGGGAATCTCCTTGATATAGACAAGATTTGGGAATTTTTTCTGTGGACAGTTATCTTTCAAAAGCAGGATTTTATTTTCCTATTCTGGAAAAATAGTTTGCTTTCACATGTAATGTAAAGAGAGGGGTGAGCTCTCCATTTGTTTTGAAGGCCCATGTATGTCGAGCAACTGTCTTTGTGTGTGGCTTGAAGGGAGACAGAACAGACATCTTTAGTCACTTCTCCTCTCATCTTTGTTCAAGCGAGACTTTCTAGGAGGAGAAGCAGGAATTTGGGTCCAGAGGTCATTACTCTCCACTCTTCAGAGGGAAAGTAAGTACTAGCCTGGAAAACATATCTATCTACTCCCTTAAATATTATTCATCTAGGAGATATGATTGGGTTCCATTTAACTTTTGATTGCTTTGTCATTTTTGGGAGAGGGAAAATTACAAGGTCTATGTGACCCCTTTCCTAACTAATACCAATTCTATAATTAATGCATAAAAATAGCAAAGAAGTCCATTTATCCAGATCATAGCTAAACAGAAATCAGAGAAGGTATGTAGGTAGATAGATAGATAGATAGATAGATAGAGAGAGAGAGAGAGAGATAGACAGATAGACTGATTGATAGAGATATCTATGAATGAAGGAGCTCTCCTAAGGTCATCAAAGAGAGAAGGTCCTAGATCTCATCCAATGGGAAACTCCTTAATGTCTCTAGAGTAGCAAACTAGGAATGGGGACATGATGGACACTGCAAGATTCACTCTTGTCTTCGCACACCTTTTTCCTTCAGCAACCTATAGTGGGACTAATTTTTCACTGTTTCTCTCTGTGTGTCTCTGTGTGTATCTCTCTGTCTATCTGTTTGTCTCCTGCTAAGTTGGAAGCTCAAAGAAAACTTTGGCAAGAAGAGCCTTCTAACGAAGTATTCCCACTTGCAGAGTCAGTTGCAGAAATCCCCCCTTGGGGATCTGGTTGATAATTGAAGATCTTACCTGTGGCCACCCCTGTCTCTCCCATCTTGCAAAACTTGACCCTCATCTTCATCTATAGGACACTCCCATATCATTGGTTTTGGGACAGGGGTTACATATGTATGCATGCATGTGTTTATGTATGTGAGTTGATAATTGGTCAACTCACAGAAGCCAGGATGTAATCACATTTTGATAAGATGCTAAAGTATGCGTATAGATCTAGTTATTAGTTTATCACTTGTGAACAGTTTTCTCCAAAGGAATTAAGGAGAACATGAAGTAATAACTCTAGATTTTATCAGCCATGTGTTCCTAAGGAAGTCACTTAGTGAACTGTCTAGGACTTAGGTAGTTGAACTGTGCAGTTTGCCTGAATTACCTACTCCATTCTGCTACAGACTGAATAACAAAACCTCAACTATCTCCTTATTCCTTGGGCTAATTGCACAAAACTCTGCTGCATTTGGCATTCTTTAGTGGTACATGGCCTCACAAATTTCACAGTTTATGCAACAAGACATTTTCCAAATCAACTTTATTAGGGAGATGGAGCATATCTCCTATCAATTCATTCGAATGCCACCAAATACTACTGATCAGCTGTATACTCTTAAGCAGGCCTGAAAAAAAATTACATAAACCAAATCTTTCCCTGGGAAAAGTGAAACTGCTCTCAGCAAGAAGTTTTTCTTCATGTTGACGGACTTGCCATGAATAGTCAATATCTGAGATCCAATCTGAAATCAAGTCTTCCTCACCCCAGGCCCAGCACTCTTATTTATTGGGCCATCTACTAGTTGCATTTATTTGTTTGTTTGTTTTCTTTCAGATTGAGTCTCTCCTTAACTGGAAAGGAAAGGAACACTCATGTCTGAATCCCACTTTTGATGGCTTGAAAGTTTTGATTGCATTTTTGTTTCTAAGAATTTTCCTTTAAATTTGTTTTTCTTCAACTTATCACAAAAGTTCTTTTTTTTTCTTTTAAAATTCTGCCAGCTATGTTTGCACATGGAAGTGATATGACTAAATAGGGTTTCACGAGCAAATAATTGTTCCATCTTTTCTGGGGATAGGAGAATAACAGATAAGTGGGAAATTGCCCAAAGTGAACCTAGATTCTGATCCTTTTGTCTTTTAACACACTTTTCCCTTTTTGATGGAAAAGGAGTTAGAGAGATAGAAGGGAAAAACTAAAGCATCAAACTTTTTCTACTTTACAATTTCCCCTAAGGCCAATTCTAGAAAGCAACACATACAGAATTTCTAAATCAAAAGACCCAGAGGCAAAATTCAAAGCCAAGTTTTTTAATTTTAAGCCTAGCACTATTTCCATTATAACACAATTTGTATCACTAGACTAACATAGAAACATCACTAGCAACCCTAAACTAAATCTGAACAAAATTACTTATTAATGGGAAGTCTCTTAATTTTTATGTAGATTAGGATAGGTAGGATTAGATTCGAATTTCAGTTGTGAATAGAAAAACATTTAAAGAGTCACAGCTTATCCCCAGTTGATAAATGGTCAAAAGATATGAACAGGCAATTTTCAGAGGTAGAAATTAAAGATATCTATAAGCATATGAAAAAATGCTATAAATCAGTATTGATTCAAGAAATGCAAATCAAAACAACTTAGAGGTACCACATCTCACCAGTCAGATTGGCTGTGATGACAAAACAGGAATGACAAATGCTGGAGAGGATGTGGAAAAATTGGAACACTAATGCATTGTTGGTGGAGTTGTGAACTGATTCAACAATTCTGGAGAGCAATCTGGAACTATGCTCAAAGGACTATAAATAATTGCATACCCTTTAACCCAGTAATACCACTTTTGGGGTTTTATCCCAAAGAGATCATAGAAGTGGGAAGAAGATCCATATGTACAAAAATATTTATTGCAGCTCTCTTTGTGGTGGCATAAAACTGGAAATTAAGGGGATGCCCATCAATTGAAGAATGGCTAAACAAGTTGTGGTATATGAATGTAATGTAATTCTATTGTACTGAAAGAAATGGGAAGGAGATGGACTTAATATTTACCTGGAGAGGTTTATACAAACTAATGCTAAGTTAGAAGAGCAGAACCAGAAGAAATTTGTACACAATCACAAACACATTGTATGTGTGATGACCAACTTTGATAAACTGGACTCTTCTCAGCAACACACATTTATAAGATATCTCTAAAAGTCTTAGGATGGAAGGAGATGTCTACATTCATAGAAAGGTCTAGAATGAACAGAGTTTAAATGGAGACTGAAGCAAACTACATGCTCTTGTTCTTTTGTATGTTTGGTTTTGTTTCCTCTTTCCCATTGTTCATTCCATCGGTTACAACACTTCATTACAACCAGACTAATGTCCAGTGTGAAAGCATTTGCAGATCCTTACTTGATTGCATGCTGCCATGGGCAGGGGCATGGGGGTGGAAGAAGGAGGAGAGAAAATTTGAAACTCAAGGTATTGTGGAACTGAATCTTGTTAACTAAAAGCAAATAAACAAATAAATTTAATAATAATAATATTAATAATAATAATAATGTTGCTTTTTTCCATACTGTCTACTACACAATGAACATTTTGGTTCTCTTTGACTTAGGGTCTGAGGCAGGAATGTTGCAATTCCTTTCCACTCAAGGAAAGGGAGAATGAGTAGAATTTGAATCCTATTGCAGTTTTAGAAAGTATTGATTTACTTAGATATTTTTGGGACTCAATTAGGAAGTTTATCTTCCTCTTTCCCATAGCTACTTGAACTTTTATATTACACTAATATTTCTAAGGTGCCTTTCACAAAGATTTTCTGATGACTTTGGCTCCAAGCCTTCCATATTTATTTTAAACAAAAATAGGACCATAAAAATACTTAATGTATTTTATGAAGTTCATAGAGATGATAGGATGTTCTCTACCATTCATCTGTCATTAGGGAAATAGAAAGTAGGCAAAATTTGACTTCCATATTCTTGGCCCATATCTGCTTTGGCTTCTCTGCTTTGGGCTTTCTTTCACTTGACATACCCAAAAACCTTCCATTACCCTTGATATGGTCTTTAGTTGTTTGATCATATTCTTCCTTTAACCACCAAAAATTCCCTGCTATCCTCTTTCCTCCCCAGTATTTTCATCCTTCTCTTAAAAGTTTAAAATGTGTCTATCCAGTACCTTATCACCTCAGGATTTGTTTTATGTATTTGCAAAATTTGAAATGAGGTTTCAAGTCTCCCTAAGATCATTAAAAAAAGGAAGAAAAATGAGAAGATTACTCAGAATTACAGAATCACAAAATCACTATATATTAGAAAATAGAAGAGACTTCACAGATAAAACTAATATAAATTAGTCTTTTGATAACTGAGCAATCTGAGGCCCAGGGATGCAAAAGTGTCCAATATCCCACATCTTATAAATGTAGGTGAAATTTAACAGTGTTGTCCTAGAAAAGATAAACCTCTTAGTAACTCACTAAGGTCCCTAATGGTAAATGTTTGAGCCCAGGTGAGAGATGTTAGAAGGATATATTTTCAGATGGGGGAGGTCCTTAGGATTCTTTAAAATCATGGCACATGTGTCATTTCCTCTTTGTCTTTTGCATATGTTCCTGCTTTTCTGTTCCAACATAAGTCCTACACTACATTTATTGCATTTTTCACATTAGACAAAAAAATATCTTTTTTTATGATGACCAATTAATCATCAATGATGGAATTCTTCTTCAAATAAAACAATCCCTTTGAGAAGGTTGATTCCCCTTTGGTTTTCATCTGAGGAATATTAAACAATCTTCCCTCAAAGATATTATTCAGTGAGTCAGATTTTGGTCAGGTGAGTTTAATAGTAACAGAAAACAGTCTCTTCGTTCACCAGGAGTTGGGGGAGGAATGACAATGAGTCCCAAATAATAAGGATTAATTAAAGGAAATCAGAGGTGAAAAATGTGCTACTGCTTCTGTTGCTGCTACTGCTACTACTATTACTACTACTACTACTACTACTACCACTACTACCACTACTACTACTACTACTACTACTACTGCTACTACTATTACATGTTAGTTTGGGTGTTATACTTCACGTTATTACTGTCAAAGTTGTACCTGGCTGGTTCCCTTGTTTTCTGCAATCCAAAAAGAACAGTTTGTCAATTATTTAAATAACTGGCTAACCAGCTAGTGAGTGTATTATAGATTTTACTTTTTGGAGGGCAATTGGCATTAAGTGACTTGTCCAAAGTCACACGGTAATGTGTGTCAAGTGTCTGAGGCTGGATTTGAACTCAGGTCCTCCTGACTCCAGGGCTGGTGCTCTACTCACTGCACCACTTAGCCATACCTATTATAGATTTTAACAACCACCTGGCTGTAGCCAAGGTCAAGAGGCTTCAACAAAGGAGAGTAGTTAGTGCATATATATGGGATTTCACAAAGACTTTGCTATCTCCCACTATTCACCAGAGCGTGCTCAAGCTATACATCAGTAGATTGCTCTGTCTCTTAAATTGCCAGTCCACTCTCAAGCTTGTAGGTAGCACACAGAGCCCCAGAGTTCTAGAGAGGAATAAAAAAAAATACTTGGTACATAGTAAAAGAATTACCAAAGTAAGACAATCTTTTACTTATATTCTGAACCCATATCACAGAGCTGAAGCTTCCCTTTCTTATTCATGATGAATTAACATCCTTCATAGATCTTAATTTTTGTTTTGTTTTGTTTTTCCTAATAGAAATATCTAATTGAAAGAAAATGAGACTGATGGTAAGTGAACCATAGATACTTCTTATCCCTCTCTAATCTTCTCATCCCCCAACCTTCACATGTTAACTGGACAATGAGGAGGAGCATAAGGTAAGACATCTTACATCTGCACTTTACTAACATTGACTTGACAAATGTTATGAAAAAGTACAGGGCTGTGTTAGACAGTTTGCTACCCATATAGAAACCTCTCAAGTTTCTATGTATCTGTTATTATTTATTGAGTTTCTGAATATCTATTTATGTGAAACAGTAGACTTGAGAATGGGTAGAATTCAGTGGAGAAATATGGTTGGCCCACTCAGATAATAAGAAGAGCCAAAAGTTTAAAATTGTGCCATTGAGATCTAAGCCCTCATTTCATTCAAAGGAATGTTTTTCAAAGACTAAATAGTCTTTTACAGTCTTGCCACATATCTCTCTAGTATTGTTCTGCATCCTAACTTTTGATTCATTCTGAACCTTTTGGATTATAGGGGGTAACACCTGAGGGGGTGCCATAGCTACATGGTCACCTTATTCCACCTACCCTATTTGGCTTATATCATTATCAACACTGAATCAGCATTACCATAGGAAGTAGAAGTGGAGATTCATAATGTGGAAATTGATCAAATTATAGAGCTTACACCTGTACAAATTGTACTGACCAACTTAAGAGTTCTAGAACTAGAGAAGAAACAATTTTAAAGTAAAGCTGTTTTGCTTTTTTAATAGTGATGTTAAACTGCTGAGTATCATTCATTTAAAATTATGTGAATAAAAATAGTTTGCAGTCTGAATTGTTGACTTACCTTACAGCCAATAAAACAAACAATCCTTTACATAGGACCTAAATATATGACTGGGCTTTAGAACTGTAATTGAGTCATAAGATCTCAGTGGAGAGAGGAATTCCTCCTATTATCTTGGGTGGTGAAGGGAGAAGGGACCAGAGATGCACATAAGGAAACTTGTATTTTAGTATGAATGATGTGTACAAATAGAAATGTACATGTTCATGGTTCTAAGGTAAAGGATGTTTAGGGACACTATTAAAAGTATCATCTATATGAAGGGAAGAAAAGCAAAATAAAAGCTATAAGACGGCAAAACATTGAGAATTTTGAATGATTGCTGAATATTAAATACTGAAAGGAGGAATTTTTACTGTTGATATTGGTGATATAATTAGACAATTTTGAAACATTATTGACAAAAACCATTTTTCCCTCTAGTTCTAAGAAGCTCTAGAACAGGCCAAGATTCTTAAAGAAGTTCTATCTCACAGCTTTGTAGAGGAAAGGGGAGAAAAGGGGAGGTAAAGAGATAGAGAGAGGAGAGGAGGGGGGTCAAAGTGGAGAAAAATGAAAAGGAAAAGAAAAGAAAAGAAAAAGAAAAAGCAGCTTTCCATGATTACATTGACAAATAAGTTAGTCAAATGATATCATTAACTATACTCAGCCTTGTGGAAAACATACTCCTGTTTAAAATGAAATGAGAGTTCAGATCTTCCAGGCACAGTTTTAAGCTTTTGGCATCATATGTTGAACATGTACATTGACTATATCTCTCCATTGAATTCTATCCATGTGCAAGCCAGGTGTATCACATAAATACCGGAAGCACTCAAACTAAGTTTTATTATACTTGAGGTCAGATTGATGATGTGTTTTATCTCTTTTTCTAGTTTTGATGCCTTTTGCATTGCCAGCAGTATTCATTACAGGTATATCAAACCTTTCACCTTCATTGATAACCAGAGCACTCCTTTGAGTTTGCCATAGGCCCCTGTGGCATCTGCTCCATTTCAGTTTGATAGGAGAAAACAGCTGCATATGAAGTTATGTCTAAATATAACTCCAAAGGATCCTAGACTTCAAATAGATAACAAGTGAGAAAACACTCATGCTTCTTTTTTGCATTATTTTTAGGGAAATGTCAAAGGAAACTGGAATCTAAATCACTGACTAACCAAAGAAAGACAAATACTGTTACCTCAAGATACATAAATCTTTTAGCTCATGATTATTTAATTTAGGAAAAATTTTTAGTTTGAATGATCTGAGGGGATTATACTAACTCCTAGATGGTTAGTTGAATCTAGGTGTGCTGATTTTAATCTCATTTCTCAATATAAAGGTAAATATTCTATATTCCAAAACATATTCAGTCTTCAGTTTCTTGTTATCAGAAGCAATGAAAGAGTGGAGTATAAAGGTTACCAGGGGGAATGGAGAAAGTAATTTTGAGCTAACTGGCTAAGCAACCATTTAGAATAAGTCAGGGGAAAAATTGTTTTGATTTTTAAAAAGTATGTTCACTGTTTTCCCTTTACATGGAAAGAAAAATAGCTTATTGGTTAACATACTAGGTCTCTAATAAAATAAAATAAAGTTATTTGGGCCTTACCTTGGTTAATTCAAATGTGTCTGCTATACTTTGCTTTGGTGCAGCAACAGACCTGACAGTATTCACTTTGAAAAGCTCTCAGTGTAGCTTCAGATAAAATCAAGGACAAACCTATTAAATTCCAGGGAAACTATCCCAATTCAAAGAGATATATAGTCAGACGTTCACTGATAATCTTAACAAGATTCAAACTGCCTTGCCTACATAGGACGAGAAATTGCTAGAAGAGGCATATCTCACAAAGTGTAATTTGGACCCATGTCTGTTTCAGCTACTCAACACTGTAGGTTTTGGATGATAAATCACTTCTGTGCCTCCTGGCCAATCCCTGCCTCCAACTCCTATATTTGTACTAGAGGCATTCTACTCATGCCTTGTTGCTAAATTTTACACACAATCTTAGGTGGTACTTCTTTGTGTAGCATTTTTTTATTGGAGCATAGGATATCTTTATAACTATTATAATTAGTGGGGAATTTTGCCTGGAATAGAAATACCGAAATGGAGAAAGGTTGAATGTTATTGTACTCAAAAATAGTAACTTAACAGCTTATTTCAAACTCAGGGGGAAGAAAGAATTCTCTGTCTCAATCTCTCTATCTTTCTGTCTCTCTGTCTCTCTCTGTCTCTCTCTGTCTCTCTCTGTCTCTCTCTCTCTCTCTCCCCACCCACCCCCCGCCACCTCCTCTTCCTTCTCCTTCTCCCCCACTCATCTCTCTGTCTCTTTTTGTCTCTCCAACTTTTCAGGCTCCAAATTTTTATTTCCTGTAAGTGAAGAGCAGACATATAAGATTGTGCTCTGGCAGATTCATGAAATACAACTGAAGTTTTTTTTCTTCTTTCAGATTGAAACTATGAGATGAAGGAAACTGACAAGAGAGCACATATTCTGATAAGCATATTAATGTCATGGATACTTCCTGTTTGCTATTTGTGGTGATTTTCTTTGGGGTATTGGGCTTCCCCCTCCCCGAGTCAGCCCCAACTGGAACTTTTAAGGACAGTTGTTGTTAGCTTGTATATAGAAGCTGGCAGTAGTTACAGTCAGCTTGCTTCAGCAGCTCAAGTCATTCCTCTTTGACACATTCCATAAAGCCAAGCAAGGGTAATAACATCTCTGATGGAATTTTATATGTGGAGTTCTTTGTCTTGTTACCACTGTTATTCCCACTCAGTCTAGGTATTCACCTGTAGGGAGTGATCAGAAAGATCTAGTCTTAGTTGCCTCTGGTGAACACTGCTCAACAGAGAATAACCATTCTCCCCCTCCATCTCAAATTGAAGCAGAAATATGAAATCTGGTGTGGGAGAAAGTTCTCTCCCTCTAAGGAACTCTCAGAACTCCAGGGTTGCCATGTTAAGGAACAGACAGTAAATTCATAAATTTCTAAAATCTCTTCATCCTCTAACCTTTAAACTACAAAACTGGAACCTCTTGGACACAAAGTTATCCTAAATCCCTTACTAGATTGGTCAACTAGAATTGCAAGGCAGATTGGAGGGAATCATATTGCATTATACTTCACAGACTATTCTGTGCAATATGTTATATGCTTTATTTTAATTTAATGTGTTTTCTTATATTTCTTATGGTTAAGTGAACAATCAGAGAATTTATTGTATAATTTTAGTCAGTGTTTTTCTTTTTGTTTTAACTGAATGCTGAAAAATCCTTCCATCTGAAACCTAGAAGTTGGCAAAAAAAAAAAAACCCTAATTTTAAAAAAGTGCAACAAAAAATGCCACATGAAACTCATTTTTATTCATTTTAGGTGATATATAAAATTAATGATCATAGCATTATGACTCTGACAGTGAAATGATTTTAATTAATGCCTTAGGTTCCAAGGTACACATTTTGTCATTGGCATATCATGACCAGTCACTGATATGACAAACAAAAACAGAATGCAGTAGTTTAAAACCTTGTAAATTTATCTATGGAGCCCAAATATGTGGAAAAAGAAGAGGTATTGTTCAACAATAATGTTTTATTGGAAATGTTTATTTGAGAGGAATTTAATTTAAAAAAACCTGCTGAGACATAGTCATCACACAATTTCAATATTTTCATGATTACAGTATAGAAAATTCATATCTTATGAAGCAGTTTCTACTCAGTTTAGAATAACTGGGTCAAATGTTCTCTAAGACTAAAAATATTCTTGATATAATGGAAAGTTATATATACATATGTATTCTTGGATGCCTCCTAACTCAGGTTTATGTAAGTAGGAATCAGATTTAATATAAAATAAAACAAATGCTCGTAATCTACAAATTACCTTTCATTACTGGGGGGTTAATAAATTATACAAGTATTATATAAAGCATCAACATGTAATCAGATCAAGCACAAATGAACCAATCACTTAAATTACAAAATTACGCCAGAAGTTGATAATAACATAAGAGTACAGGGACATTTATTTAAAAAAAAGTTTTTTGAATAATTTGAAAGTTTTTTTGGAATTTTAGAGGGCAGTGGAAATTTCATTTTGTATTTGTATATCTCCAAATTCATCTGTTACTTCTAACTGAATATTCATATGGAGAGAGCATTAGCAAATTTGACATTTTTACTTATTTGTAGTTGAAAAGGTAGGTCATAATACAGGAATATGGAAGTAAATTTAATCAGTGAAACAGTGTAATTTTATTAGATTTTTTTATCATTTAATTAGCATTATGCTATTTTAATGGCAAAATTTTATTAGAAAAATGATATCTCAATATAATAGAACATAATCAGTGAAATATAGTAGTTAACCTAGTTTGATTATAAGATAGTAATCTGCCAGTGCCCTACCCACTAATTCATGGCTTATATGTATGATTGTGTGTGTGTGTGTATCTGTGTCTGTGTCTGTCTCTACGTTTGTGTGTCTGTGCACATTTATGTACATATATTGTAATATGTATATATATGTATAGATACATATATATTCATGAGTATGTATACATGGGCACATGCATACATTTGTGTATGTGTTTGTATCACATATATCTCTAATATATCCCTTAAATAAAACATAAATAAAACTTAGCACTTAGTAAATAAAGGAGAAGTACCTCTGTGAAAGAAACAGATGGTGTGAACTCTGTCTCCTGTTGCTGACATAACAGGAAGGGGTTGGCTGAGAAAGAAAGACAAAGTGTATGTATGTGTGTGTGTGTGTGTGTTGGGGGGGGGGGTGTGGGT
Organism: Pseudochirops corinnae; assembly: GCA_028646515.1. Taxonomy (NCBI): domain Eukaryota; kingdom Metazoa; phylum Chordata; class Mammalia; order Diprotodontia; family Pseudocheiridae; genus Pseudochirops; species Pseudochirops corinnae. The sequence continues at coordinate 96,284,689 of CM053591.1, forward strand.
GTGTGGGTGTGGGTGTGGGTGTGTGTGTGGGTATAAGAGCCCCAGAGAGAGACAGTCAGAATTAGAATTTTTTCTACTGGTGGAGGAAGCAGAATTTTCCCAGAATCTGGAAGATGGGCTGCTACTTGCTGGACTGAGAACTGAGTTGGAGTTTTTTGAGACCAGAATCTGGTGAAGGCTGAAGTTGCTGAAGGCCACCTGGAAGGCTGAAATTTCTTCTGGGTCCTAGGGCCAGCCAAATTGCTGGAGGAGGAAGAAGCATGACCAGGATAAGACATTGTTTGTGTCTTTGTTGATCCTTGAGTTCCTGGAAACAGAAAATTGTGAAGGTTTTGAGATGTGCTAGACCTGTGAACTTCAGTGTATAGAAGGAATTTCCCAGAGGACGGTACAAGGACCAGGGAACAGTCTGCCTCTGAATGTAGATGACTGTTTGGTGGATTCAGGTAGGAGCTGGCACCATGGAAGGGGATCCAGGGAATGTGTAAGAAGACTCCAATTCAAGATGAAGAAAAGGCCTGTCTTTGGATATTGAATGCATAATAAAATTGAAGTTTACTAGACACAAAGGGGTGGAGAGTCTGTGTAATTTTTCTGATTGTATTTAGTGATTAATGATACTTAGGGACTGATTGCTAGATAAGTGACTGATTAAGTTAACCTGTGATTACCCCATGAGTGGAAGACTGCCTATTATATTGTGAAATGACTGAAGCACTGAATAAGGAGGCAAACCAGATTTTTGTTCTTTTGTTCTTTATTCTAAACACTGTGAACACTTTGGTGAAAACTATGTGGCCATTCTAATGTTAAGCTGTTGTGAACACTATATTGTGATTTTTCTGTGTAATGTTGTGAATAATATATTGTAATTTGATGTGAATGTTTGCCTTGATTTGTTATGGAATAAATGGAGTGTTCATTATACGGTGTAATCAGAACAAAGTATACTGGAGACTGTGTTTTCTTGTGAGTATGTCCTGGTCACCTGAGAAGACCTTGGAAAGCAGGTATGCATTTGGAAAAGTAGCCAGTACCGCTTACCTATGGTTTCATGTAAACACAATCATTGCTCCCTGTCCTTTTCAGTGTCTTCTCCCCAGTATAAACCTTGCCAGTCTCCCTACTCATTATCCTCATTAAACATGCCTCCTTTTCCCCTTCCCTTATTTCCCATCAAGAATCTTTGTCCCTCTATATTATTGCTAGTCACTTCTGATCATCCCTGCAGACCATCCTTTTTAGATTTTTTTTTGACTCTGCAACTACTCCACTCTTCATCCATTACCAGTCATAATCCTTTTCTCCCACTTGGTATTTTTTTTTCCAGATTTATTCTTGTCTGCTATCAGCTGTCAATGTGTTTTCCATGCCCCAGAACTAGAGCCATTTTTCAAAGTCATAGGAGTAATTTCAGAGGACTTGAACTTAGTGGGGCATCTATTGCTGCTGTCTGTCATGTGAGAGGGTAAAGAGAGGTGGTATCTCCACTAGCCTGTCAGGGGTCATTGGCTAGTGGAACACATGATATGTGATCATTAAATTCTATAGTTGCCTTAGTTCTGTACATAGTATGATACTATTTGGATTTTAGGGATTTAAATTATTATGTGGGTTTTAGTAAAGTGGTTTAGTTAACTGTTCACCACTGTTCATCAGAGGGTTGAATGAACTTTATAAATGATTCTCTTGGGTTCTCAATTTTGTATTTGTATTGACAAAACTTAGTACAGCACCTGACAAATGGCAAATATTTCATAAATGCTCATTCATTCATTCATTCATGGGTAACCACTTGGAATAACAGTTATAATTTGGGTTTGATATGATCTCTTCCACATACAAGTACTTTATTTAATCATGGTTGTTCTGCTATTACTTGTTTTTTTATTAAGAGACACCCATTGTAGGAGTCTCTGTCCTGACATGAAAGGTTCAGGTAAATTGCAGAAAATCTTTCACTTCTCTCATACATTACCCCCATCAAGAGGCAGTATGGTTAGAGTGGTAGAAGACATATAGTCAAGAAAAACTAAGTTTGAATACTAACTTAGAACCTTATTAGCTATGTGACCATGGGCAAGTCACTTAGCTTCTGGCAACATCAGTTTCCTCATATGTAAAACAGAAATGATTATAACCCCTACATCAAAAGTAGTTGTGAACATCACATAATATGTATAAAGTGTTTTGTAAATCATAAATCTCTATGTAACAGAACTTTGCCAGAGGAAACTTAGAATATCTAACATAGAGGAACTTATGTGGGAGATGGCAAGAATCTGCTTCTAAGGGAAGACATCAGCTCCTTTACCACACGGGTCAGAGGGACTTCTTTCTATTTGCCACCTGAGCAATAGATAACAAGCATTGTTCAGAGTGGAAAAGGTCTGTTTATCTGCAGCATGATGACCATGCACTGAGCTATGTGAAGGGGAAGGACTATTTTCCTTCCCCTCTTTAAGCACCTGAGTCTCTGAGAAATGGACTTGGAGTCATTTGCTTTTGCAGTTCTAGGGAAAGGTGGTAGAGTCCACCATTCCATAAACTAATAAGCAGGATTCCTGGCCAGATATTATTGCCTGTCTAGAAGGGAAGGCCTGGGAAGTTAAGCTGCCACAAGCCCAGGGGAGATTTGGACTTGAAATTGAATATGACCGTATTATGTATGAAATTAATTAAACTGTGAATCCAAACCCAGCGCCTAAGGGGATAGTGGAGATTATACCCTCCTCCCTTTCTACCCTCCCTGACTGCCCCAAGTTTTGCATTTTTCTTTTGGCAATACTTTTGAAGTCATTATTTCATTTTTAAAACTAATCAGACTGAGTGGTTAAATGAACTTTTAGTTCAGTAAACTCCTAAAATTGGAGGAATACAGTAAATGGGAGAAAGATTAGCACTCCTTGAAGCCCCTTATGAATAACAGAGAATCCTGGTGAATGGGAAATATAGCATACATGGACTTCAGGGCATGAGGAAAGAGGAAAATCATTGTTATATCCATACAAACTTCAGCATCTACTGCCCATCTCTTTGCCCCAGAAGTGTAACCATCAATCATCCTTAGAAGATCAGAGGTTGACAAAGTTAAAAACAATTCAAAATTCAGAATATTAATAACTCCTTCTCTCTCTCTCTCCCTTCTTCCTTTTTTCCCTCCATACCTTTTCCTTCTCTCTCTCTCTCTCTCTCTCTCTCTCTCTCTCTCTCTATCTATCTATCTATCTCTCCCTCTCTCTCTCTCTCTCTCTCTCTTTTTTGTCAGCTTTTGAACTATCTGTTAAGGGAAAAAGGGGGGCAGAGCCATGATGGTGGCGTAGGAGCAGCAACATATCACAGCTCTCACATAGCTACCCCAAAATACCCATAAAATATGACTCTAAACTAATCCTAGAACTCCAAAATGCACACAAATATACTTTCCACTAAAGTCATCTCAGCTACGATGAACCATATCAGCACTGCGAACCAAAACCAGCCTGGCCTGAAGCCCTGGATGAGACCCTGGGGCGGTTAGAGAAGAGGATCTGAGGAGCCTCAGGTGAGTGATTGGTGGCAGCTGGGGCAGTGTTCAGAACTAGGTCAGTAGGGATTGCAAGGTCTTTGGGAGAAAAGTGGTCTGACGGAAACGCCTCCAGGGCAGGAAAGCAAAAGGCAGAGGTTTTGCACCTGCCTCCACATTGCAGCTTCTGCACCCTTGGTCTGCAGACTGCAGGGGGACTAAACAATCATTCAAAGGCCAAGTGCTCCCACGTTGAGCAGCCTGGATCCAGATCGCAGTCTTGGGCTTTAATCCTGAGAGTCTTCTTTATCCAGTGAGCTGGAAGTAGGAAAGGGACCCAGCACCTTCCTGAGAGCTATGGCAGCCAGGAGGACCCCAGCAATTTGGGACAGAGCTTTCCCTTCTGGAAGAAGAGCCCCACAGAGATTAAAAAAAAAAATCACGGACTGACCAATCATGAGTAAGAATAAGCATAAGAAGCAGGGTAAGAACAGCAATCGAACCCTAGATTCCTTCTTTGAAGAAAAGAAGGACCAAGGCAGAGAGCTGCAGGACAACACAGCCAAAGCTCCCCCACCAGGGACTTCCAATAAACATGAAGTTTGCCTTAAAGCTAGAGATGACCTGAAGAAGGATTTTGAAAACCAAATAAGAAAAGTGGAAAAAAAATTGGGAAGAGAAATAAGAATGCTGCAAGAAAATCATGAAAAGAGAGTCAGGAATCTGACTGAAGAAATCAACTACCTAAAAACCA
>CM053591.1:96295091-96312689 GCA_028646515.1 Pseudochirops corinnae
TCAAAGGAATCAAATTAGATAAAGAAGAGATTAAGCTATCACTCCTTGCAGAATATATGATGATATACTTGGAGAATCCCAGAGAATCAAGTGAAAAACTTCTTGAGACAATAAAAAATTTAGCAAAGTTGCAGAAGATAAAATAAACCCACATAAATACTCAGTATTCCTATATACTTCCAACAAAGTTCAACAGCAAAAGATAGTAAGAGAAACCCCAATTAAAGTTACTATAGACATTATAAAATATTTGGGAATCTACCAGCCAAAACAAACCCAGTACACTTATGAACATAACTACAAAACACTTTTCACACAAATAAAATCAGATCTAACTAATTGGAAAAACATCAATTGCTCCTGGCTGGGTCGAGCTAATATAATAAAAAATGCCAATTTTACTTAAATTAAATTACATATTTAGTGTCATACTAACCAATCTACCCCAAAATTACTTTATTACTTTATAGAACTAGAAAAAATAGTGACAAAATTCATTTGGAAGGACAAAAAGTCCAGAATAGCAAGACAATTAATGAAAACAAATGCTACGGAAGGTGGCCTAGCCATACCAGATTTTAATCTGTATTATAAAGCAGCAGTAATCAAAATCACTAGGTAGTGGCTAAAGAATAGAGTAGTGGATCAATGGAATAGATTGGGTACAAAAGATTCTTTAGCCAATGATTACAGTTATATACTGTTTGATAAACCCAAAGACCCCAGTTTCTGGGATAAAAACAACACTATTTGACAAAAATTGCTGGGAAAATTGGAATATAATATGACAGAAACTGGGCATAGACCATCATCTAATGCCGTACAACAAAGTCAAGTCTAAATGGGTGTACAATCTAGGTATAAAGGCTGATACTGTAAATAATCTGGGGAAGCAAGGAATAGTTTACCTGTCAGATTTATGGAGTAGGGAAGACTTTATGACCAAAGAAGAGTTAGAGAGCATTAAAAAAATGCAAAATGGATAACCTTGATTACATTAAATTGAAAAGTTTCTAAACAAACAAGGCCAATTTAACCAAGATTAAGAGGGAAGTGGGAAATTGGGAAACAATATTTACAAGGAGTGTCTCTGATAAAGGCCTCGTTTCTAAATTATACAGGGAATTAAGTAAAATTTTTAAGAAAACAAGTCATTCCACAATTGAAAAATGGTCAAAGAATATAAACAGGCAATTTTCAGAGGAAGAAATTAAAGATATCTCTAAGCATATGGAAAAAATATTCTATATCACTATTAATTTGAGAAATGCAAATCAAAACAACTTTGAAGTACCACATCTTTCCAGTCAGATTGGCTAAGATCACAAAATTGGAAAAGGCCCAGTGCTGGAGAGAATGTGCAAAAATTGGAACACTAATGCATTGTTGGTGGAGATGTGAACCGATGCAACCATTCTGGAAAGCAATCTGGAACTATGCCCAAAGGGCTATAAATAATTGCATACCCTTTGACCCAGTAATACCACTTTTGGGGTTTTATCCCAAAAAGATCAATAGGAGTGAAAAAAGGACCCATATGTACAAAAATATTTATTGCAGCTGTCTTTGTGGTGGCAAAAAACTGGAAATATAGGGGATGCCCATCAATTGGGGAATGGCTGAACAAGTTGTGGTATATGAATGTAATAGAATATTATTGTGCTATAAGAAATGGGAAGGAGATGAACTTCATAATTACTTGTAAAGTCTTATACTAATTGATGCTAAGTGAGAAGAGGAAAAATTGGTACACAGTCACAGACACATTGTTTGTGTGATGACCAACCTTGATGAAACTGGACTCTTCTCAGCAATGTATAGCTATAAGACAACTCTACAAGTCTCAGGATGGAAGGAGATATGTACATTCAGAGAAAGATCTAGAAAGACTAGAGTTTAAATGGAGACTGAAGCAGTACATGCTATCTTTCTTTTTCAAGTTTGGTTTTGTTTCTTTTTTTCCCATTGTTCAGTCTATTGATTACAACCCTTCTATACAATCATACTATTGTACAATGTGAAAGTATTTGCAGATGCTATACATGATTGCATGCCACCATGGGGTGAAGATGAGGGATGGAAGAAAATTTTAAACTCAAGGAATTGTGGAACTGAATCTTTTAAACTAAAAGTAAATAATCAAGTCAATGAAAAAAAAAGAGAGCAAGTAGTTTGTTTCAAACTCGGTTCTCTCTAGTTCTTTCCAGTTCTTTCTCTCAATGTAGACATCTCTTTCCATCATGAGTCTTTTGGATCTGTCTTATAACCTTGCAGTTTTGAGAAGAGTGCAGTCTATCAAATTTGGTCATCACTCATATGCTTTGGCTGTAATTGTGTACCAATTTCTCCTGGTTATGCTCTTCTAACTCAGCATCAATTTGTATAAGATTATCCAGGTAAATATGAAGGCTGACTGCTCCTCGTTTCTTATATCACAATAGTATTCATGACATCCATATACCACAACTTTTCTAGCCATTCCTCAATTGATGGGCATCCCCTTTATTTCCAATTCTTTGCTACCACAAAAGGAGCTGCTATAAATGTTTTTGTACACATGGGTTTTCCTCCCACTTCTATGATCTCTTTGTGATACAACCCTAGAAGTGGTTTCACTGCATCAAAGGGTATGAAATTATTTATTGCCCTTTGGGCATAGTTCCAGATTGCTCTTCAGAATGGTTGAATCAGTTCACAATTTCACTAACAATGCATTAGTGTTCCAATTTTTCCACATCCTCTCCAGCATTTGTCATTTTCCCATTTTGTGACCTTAGCTGATCTGACTTATAAGATGTGGTATTTCAGAGTTGTTTTGATTTGCATTCCTCTACTCAATAGTGGTTTAGAGCATATTTTCATTTGCTTATAGATATCTTTAATTTCTTCCTCTGAAAATTGCCTGTTCATATCCTTTGACCATTTATCAAGTAGGGAATGACTTTTATTCTTATAGATTTGTCTCAATTGTCTTTATATTTTAGAAATGAGGCCTTTGTCAGAGACAGTGTTTGTGAAAATTTTTTCCCAATTTCCCACTTCCCTCTTAATCTTAGTTACTTTGGCTTTGTTTGTAGAGAAACTTTTCAATTTAATGTAATCAAAATTATTCATTTTTAATTTTATACTGCTTTCTTGTTTCATCATAAATTCTTCCCTTCTCCATAACTCTACTTACAGTATCAGTCTTTATAGTGAGATCTTTCAGTCATTTAGACATGATTTTGGTATATGGTGTTAGATAACGGTCTATGCCCAGTTTCTTCAATACTCTATTCCAGTTTTCCCAGCAGTTTTTGTCAAATAGTGACCTATTATCCAAAAAACTGGGTTCTCTGAGTTTATCAAAGAATAGATGACTATGGTCATTGGCTGCTGAGTCTTTTGTAGCCAATCTATTCCATTGATCCACTACTCTATTCCTCAGCCAGAACCAAGTAGTTTTGATTACTGCTGCTTGATAAAACAGATTAAAATCTGGTATGGCTAGGCCACATGTGCTAGCATTTCTTTTCATTAATTCCCTTGATATTCTGAACATTTTGTTCTTCCAAATGAATTTTGTTTCTATTTTTTCTAGCTATATAAAATGACTTTTTGCTATATTCCTTTGTATGGCACTAAATATGTAATTCAAAAATTAAAAGGAACAATTCACTGCAAATACAGAGAAGTAAAGGAAATTGTCATAAAATATTGTACCCAATTACTTTTCAACAAAACTAAAAACAAATTGCAAATTGCAAATAATGCATATTGCTATACCAAAAATCAGAGAATATAACCAGTCTCAGAAATCTAAATGCAGTGTCACAAATGAAATTATTATAATGTGATTCCTTCTTTCATCTGTATTTAATTTTTCACAATCAATAATTTATTGAAATATGTTAGACTGATATTTTGTATACATATTTTTTTTAAATTTTCTACTGTTGTATTAATTTGTTCACTATCTATTTACCTAGTAGTCAGCTTCCTGTGACTAAATCATGCCATTGTCAATCCATACCTCAACTCTTTCACTGTGCTGATTCATTCTTCACATCACTACTAAATTGATTGTATAGTAAATCTGATTATGTAACTCACTTACTCAAACGACTGCAATGACTATTCTTTCTGGAATAGATATAAACTCAAATTTGGCTTTTAAAGGCTTTCTCAATGTGACTCCAACCTATATTTTAAGTTCTATTATGCAAATTCTTTCCTTCCTGTGGGCTCCTGGTGGAGAAAGCAGAATTTTCCAGCATCTGGAAGCTTGGCTTCTACTTGCTGGACTGAGAACTGAGTTGAAGTTTTCTTGAGACCAGAATCTGGTGAAGTCTGAAGTTGCTCCTGAGAAGGCCACCTGGAAGGTTGACATTTCTTCTGGGTCCTAGGGCCAGGCAAATTGCTGGAGGACTGAAGAAGCATGACTAGGATAAGACTTTATTTGTGGCTTGATCAATCATTGAGTACCAGGGAACAGGAACTGTGAAGGTTTTAAGATGTGCTGGACCCTGTGAACTTCAGTGTGTGGCAGGAACTGCCCAGAGGAATGCACAAGGACCTGAGAGATGTCTGTTTCTGAATCCAGGTGATTGTTTGGTGGATTCAGGTAATAGCTGGCACCATGGGAGGGGATCCAGGGAATCTGAGAGACCATTCTGAGTCAAGATGAAGAAAAGGCCTCTCTTTGGATATTGAATGCATGATGAAATTGAAGTTTACTTGGTACCTAGAGGTGGAGAGTTTGTGTAATTTTCTAATGATTGTATTTAGTGATTGATGCTAATTAGTGACTGATTGCTAGATAAGTGATTGATTAAGTTAACCTATGACTGCCCCATGAGTGGAAGACTGAATTGTATTGTGAAATGATTGAATGATTAAGTAAGGAGGCAAACCTCCTTAGGGATATCAGATGTTTGTTTTTTTGTTCTTTGTTCTAAATACTATGACTGCATTGGTGAAAATTATGTTACTATTTTAATGTTAAGCTATTGTGAACACTATATTGTGATTTTCTGTGAAAAGATGTAATGTTGTTAAGTTTATATTGTGACTCATTGTGAATGTTTGCCTTGATTTATTATGGAATTAATGGAATGTTCACTATACTGTGTAATCAGAACTTTAAAAGCTGTTCACAGTAGGATTCTTTGGAGAAGCTGCTCATGCATGCATGGTGTTACAGGGTCTTACTTAGAAAAGATAGTCAACTAACATGCTTATGCTACCCAAACAAAACCAGTTATTATGTCACTATTATATCATTCTCAGTCTGTACTTCAATGGTACCCTTTCATTTCTCCTTCCAGGATTCTAAGGCTTAATTTCTTTACACCCTCCAATACTTCTATTTCCCTTACTTTACTATGCCACAATACTATAAATTTTTAGAGAAAACCAAGAAATTACCATTTGTTTTCTGTTCCTGTGTAGATTTTTGAGAGCATATAACTGCTTAACTTCTGTCTCTTGGTTATTATGCTCACAACAACAGAGAAAACTTTTTTTTCTATTATTCCCTCAACAAAGATTATTGATGTACTTCTAGTAATTGAAAAATTAATTATTTTTATTTCTTCTTTTGTGTCTTTAAGTTCCCTTTAAATCTTCAGGCCAACAGATCTCTCTTGTCCTTTGATTATATTTCTTCATTCTTTTTTTTTTACCTTCAATCATCTCTTTTTAGCATTCACCTCATCTCGCCCTAGACACATGAGAATGTTAACTTAATTATTAAGTCTTTTGTTAAGAATTTTACTTATTTTTTTTTTGTTTTCTTCTTTGGAGTGTTAATTCATTGAATACTCTTCCAACTTCTGTTTATTTTTGGAGGAACAACTTCAATGCTTCTCTTTTGCTCAATGATCATAATATTTGGCTGGAAATGAATCCCAGCTTTGAAATATTCATTTCAATTTTAACATATTATGACTAATTTCTTCATCTATGGTTGCTCAGAAGATCAATTCTTTAAAATGAAGAGAAATTTTTGGTGATTCATTGATTTTTCTCAAAACAGATAATCATTGCACTGGGACATAAGAAGTAGCAGTAATGTAAGTCTAGTTTAGAAGAAATAGCCTAAGAAAGTTTTATCTAGATATGAGATTTCAGCCTGATAACACTGGTCTATTAGGCAAGAGATGTGGGTTACAGTTGAGAAGACTAGGTTGACTCCATTAATTGGGTAACATAGATTGGATAGGCAAGAGTTGAAATCCAAAGAAAACAAACAAAACACAAATTATCAAGAAGGTCCCAAAAGATTTGGTTGTTAGTTCTCAATAATCCACAGTCAGACAGTGAGCAAAGGGAAAAAAATGGCAAAAACAAAGAAACAAAAACCCCAAAATTGATAACTGTAGCTATAATTTCCAAAATCAAAAATGAGTATTTAGAGGAAAAAATAACTGGACAAGTAGTAGAAAATGTAATAGGATTCTTGACCAACAAAACAAAACAAAAAAAACAGTGCTCTGGGAACAGTTGGATTTGACACTGTGATACAGCTTATATTGATTATTTAAGTAAACCTTTGGCAGACTTTTCAATGTAAATGGGAAGAAGGGGAAAATGTCAAAGTCCCTGAATCAATTACTATGGATAATTTTGCTAAACTGTTTCAGTATTAAATGTTGGCCCCAAACTCTGCCACTTAAAACACACACTGGGATATCTATATCTAGAAAGAGATAGAAGTATAAATATAATAAATTATTTCCCAATTATATTTAAATTTTTATAGCATTTATTTTTTTTTAAATAAGAGTTCCAAATTCTCACCTTCCCTGCCCCCCCCCCATGGAGGCAAGCAATATGATATCAATCATACATGCAAAGTCAATCAAAACTTATTTACATATTAGCCATATTATGAAAGAAACATGTACACACACACACTAAAGAAAATGAAAAAAAAATATGCTTCAGTTTACTAGTTCTCTCTCTGGAGGTGGAGAGTATTTTTCATCATGAGTCCTTTGAAATTGTCTTGGATCATTGTCTTGATCAGAGTGGCTAAGTCTTTCATAGTTGATAATTGTCTCAATATTGCTATCACTATGTATAATATTCTTCTGATTCTGTTCACTTTGCATCAGTTCATATAAAATTGAATCATCCTACTTCTCATTTCTTTGCCCCTTTTTTTCACCTTTATGAATAACTTTTTTTCCAATTACATGTAAAAAAAGTATTTGACATTCATTTAAAAAAGAGTTCTTAATTCTCTCCCTTTTCCTTCCCCAAGACAGTGAACAATTTTAGTAAAATTATACATGTGCAATTATGTAAAACATATTTCCATATTGGTCATATTGTGAAAGAAGACGTAGACTGTCCTCCTAAAGTAGACACACACACACACACACACACACACACACACACGCACTTATATACACACACACACACACACTGAAAAATACTATGCTTCTATTTTCATTCAGACTTTATCTGTTCTTTCTCTGGATATGGATAACATTTTTTTTTTTCCGTCATAAGTCCTTTGGAATCATCCTGAATCATTAGATTGTTGAGAATAGCTAAGCCATTCAAAGTTGTTAATCATATGTTATTGCTGTTACTAGGTAGAATGTTTTCCTGCTTTTACTCACTTCCCTTTACAACAGTTCATGCAAGTGTTTCCTTTTTTTTCTGAAATCCTAATTTATTATAATCAAATAATATTCCATCACAACCACGTACCACAACTTGTCCGGTCATTCTCCACTTGATGGACAGCTTGTCAATTTCCTATTTTTTGCCACCACAAAAAGAAAGGTCCTTTCCCCTTACTTTCTTTTAAAAAAATATATTTTTGGAATACAAACCTAAAATTTATATAGCTCAGTCAAAGAGTATGCCCAGTTTTATGGTCTTTTGGACATACTTCTTAATTACTCTCTAGGATGACTGGATCAGCTTACAAATCCACTGGCAGCACATTAGTGCCACCACTTTCCTATACTCCCCAATGACATTCATCACATTCCTTTTCTGTCAAATTAATCAAATTAATATCTGTGAAGTGGTAGATCAGAGTTGTTTAAATTTTCATTGTTCCAATCAGCAATGGTTTAGAGCATTTTTTTTTTCTTTTGACTATTTATACCTTTGAATGCTTTGAAAACTGCCTGTTTGTATATTTATTATTTTTCAGTTGGGGAATCACTCTATTTTTAATTAAATGGGACCAATTCTATTTATATATTTGAGAAATTAGGCTTTTGTCAAAGAAACTTGCAATAAGTTTTTCATTTATACCCTGCTTTCCTTCAAATTTTGATTGCAGTTGCTTATGTTTGTGCAATCCATTTTCAATTTCAAGAAATCAAAATAATACATTTTACTTCCCATAATGCTCTTCTCTCTTGTTTTGAAATAAATTCTTCCCTTATTCATAAACTCTTTCCTGATCAATTGGGCAGGTAAATATTTCTGTCATTCTCTAATTTACTTATGATACCACTCTTTATATCTAAATCCCATATCCATTTTGACCTTATCTTGGTATATGATATGAAATGTTAATTTATGCCTGTTTCTGCCAAATTGCCTTCCAGTTTTTCCAATCATTTTCATGAAATAGCGTGTTTTTACCCTCAAAGCTAGGTTGTCATTGTTTGTTCATTTTCTCATCCTATTTATTGACTTTGAATATTTTGTTAAATTTGGGAACAATTCTTGGTGTTGTTGGATAGGGAAGGAACTGTCTCAAGAATCAGCCTTTTTTTTTTAAAGTGCTTTCTAAGGGCTAGTTCTTCACTTTAGATATTTTTTGTTCTTCCAAGGTGGTATGATATGGGCAGAAGAGTGGTCATTACTTTTCTGATCTGGGCTCTTGTCCTTACTCAGAAAGGGCCCCTGATTCTTTGAAACTTCAAGTGATACTGCTCCTCAGGGCTTCTGCTCTTTCACAACCAAAAGCATTTCTCTACACAGACCTGTGACTGAGAAGTGAGTATAGTAGTCAGTGGACTTGCCATACAGTATCTAATCTTTCACACATTTTCTGACACATTGTGAAATTTTCTTACTCTCTCTGATTTGAGAGCTCCTGAAACTGCTGCTGCTACTGTCATCACCCCAAAGTTCCTCCACTAGTGTTATATTCATGTGGACTTTGAGTCAGTTTCCACTCTTATGTCACACAACTCTCTTTCTGACCTTCTAAATTGTCTTGGGCTAGAAGAATATCTCACCCTGACCTTTTGTTGGCTCTTACTCTCCAGAATTCAATTCAAGGCATAATTTTGAAGTGCTTTGGAGGACAATGTTGTGAGAACTTGAATTTAGTGCTTCCTCTACCATCTTGCCTCTGTCCCTTCCACATTTAAAAGAAAAATCCCCTAAAACCTACATTGTATCTTGTTCTGATTCTTTACAACCCAGTTTTATTGCTTTAAATTAATCTTTGCATCATTTGACCCTATCCACACTATATTCAGGGTAGAGGGACTAGATCCTGACATGTACCTAAGTAAATTAAATTATGAAAATCCTTAGAAGTATAAGTTATAAATATTTTAATTCTATATATTATTTGTTGTTGTTGTTTCAATAATTCATTTGTTTATTTTTAGTTTTCAATGTTCGCTTCCATAAGATTTTGAATTTCACATTTTCTCCTCTGCCGTCTCCTTTCCCCCCCAAGATGGCATACAATGTGACATAAACTCTACATATACATTCACATTTTCATATTAGATATTATATGAAGAATTATTATAACCAATGTGAGGAACCATAACAAAGAAGCAAAACAAAGCAACAAAGAAAAAGAGAACAAATAGTATGCTTCCATCTGCATTAAAAATCCACAATTCTTTTTCTGGGTAAGGATAGAATTTTCCATCATGAGTCTTTGTGAGTTATTTTAGAACTTTGCAATTTTGATAGCTAAGTCTATCAAAGTCAGTCATCACACAATGTGACTGTTACTGTGTGTATTGTTCTCCTGATTCTGCTCACCTTGCTCAACATCAGTTCATAAAAGGCTTTCCAGGATTTTTTGAAGTCTGTCTGCTTATAATTTCCTATAGCACAATAATATTCCATTACATTCATTTACCACAACTTGTTCAACCATTCCCCAATTGATGGATATCTCCTTAATTTCCAATTCTTTGTTACCACAAAAAATAAAATAAAATAAATATTTTAGTACATGTGGGTCTTCTTCCCACTTTTATGATCTCTTTGGGTTGCAGAACTATAAGTGGTATTGCTGGGTGAAAGGGTTTGCACAGTTTTACAGCCTTTTGGGCATAGTTCCAAATTCCTCTTCAGAATGTTTGGATCAGTTCACAGATTCCCCAAAATGTATTAGTGTTGCAATTATTCCACTTGTTCTCCAATATTCATGATTTTCTTGTTTTGTCTTAATCCCATATTTTCATTCAGATTTAAGAAAACCAAATCACAAATGAAATGATCCTCATGATTTTTAGACTACTTTCAATCAGGAAAGATTGTTATTTGATTGTCTTCCAAGCACTATTTTACCAATTTGATATTAATGTTATACTTATTACCTTATGTACTTATGCTTTACCCAGAAACCTGAGACTCTATGAGGTACAGTACTCAGGTAGCACATATACACTAAATTACAATAGTGTGCACAGCCATGTACTGGACTCTGGAAAAGGGTCAAAGTATCGTTAAGAATCATTCATTCCACTCAAGGAACTTTTGCTTAGGAGTGTAAGAAGAATACAGGAAATCATAGTATGCAATGTCACATTCTAAATACATTAGAAAGTTTCAAAATAAAATTCTCTATGAGGTCCTAAAAATAATGCTTATTACTCCTGAAGTCATTAGGAAAAGTTTTGTTGAGGAAAGCATCACTTGAGATGAATATTAAAGGATAGATAGCCATTCAACAGGCAAAGACAGGGAGGAAGAATTGTCCATACATAGAGAATTGCCTAAACAAAAGGCAAATAGTTTGCAAAACACAATGTGTGTTTAAGAGTGACAGATATCTGATTTGGCAGGAAAATGGAAATTTGGCAGGGAAATAGAATGCTGGAAGAGACAAATATAAAAAAAATAGGTGGCCCCAAAAGGAGAAGGGTACATAAATGACAGCAGAGAGAATGGAAATTTATTTATTGAACAGTATGGAACCACTAAATATCTCTGGCCAATAATCAATAACATTATCTCATCTATGCATAAATAAATATATCATAGCCACAGTTTGGAGGATGGATAGAAAGATAGAATAAATGGAGGTGGCAATATCTGGCAGGAGGCTACTGAAATAGTCTAAGCAGTTAGAATTGAGGTTATCTATTTAGCTCTTGACAGTAGGAATGAAGAGGGAAGGATTTATATGAGAGGTATAGTGGAGAGAGGGAATGAAAAAAAAAACCACTGGATATGAGAGATAAAGGAGAATAATACATATCTCCAATCAATAAGCATTTATTAAGTATTTACTATGTTCCAAGAACTGAACTAAGCACTTGGGATGTACAGAAAATTTAGAGAGTTTCTGCCCTCAATGACCTCACATTTTACTAAGGCAATACAAGAGGAATTGGGAAATAGTGTCCAGAAAACGGGGCTTTGAACTAATGAGGGGTAAAAGCAATGTAATTTGATCCCTTTATATTGGACAAGCTAATAGGTACTTAGAACCTAGTTTGAAATTAATTAGATCAAGCCTCTGCTAAGAAACAAAAGATATGAACCTCTGATGCCAAAGCAACAGGAAGTTGCTGATTTAACAGGAAGGGGCAGAAAAGGGTATAAAGGGAAACCCTAGCTTAAATTTCACATCTTCTTTAACACAGGTTATGGAGGCTGAGGAAGAGAGGTGCATGCTGGAGAGAATAATTTTTATTTTGAGAACCTGGAAGAAGTGATTTTGATTCTGGGAACCAGCTGAAAATTCTGATCAGTCTGAGGGCCAGCCATGCTGCTGAGGATTTCCAAGGACCAGCTGGAGCTGCAAAAGACTGAGCAAGCATGACTGTCGTGTTGGTATTTTGTCTGTTTGTGGCTTTGTTAAGCCTTGACTTCCTAGGCACAGAGACTGTGAATGATTTAAGGTGGAATGGATGCTGTGAGCTTCAGCATGGAAGAAGAACAGCACAGAAAGCTGGACAAGGAACTGGGAAGTGACAGTTTGGTAAATTTAGGCAGGAGCTGGGACCATAGAAGTGGATCCAAGGAATCTGAGAGCCTACCTCAGGTCAAGATGAAGACATCTCTCCATGTATCCTGAGTAGTGACAGATTGAAGTATTAACTTACTTATGGCCTTGAAATCGTTACTTATTTGTGACTGAGAAGTGGATGGTCTCTGTATTTTACATTACCCCTTAAGAGAGTGCTGAGACTGATTTGTTGTGCCCCATCAGTGGAGAACTTTGACTTTTGTATTTTGTGACCCTTAAGGAAGCAAGCCCCCTTAAGTAATAAACCAAAGTGGTTGGTTTTCCTGGGGGAGAATTGAGAGATTTGGTTTTAATGAGGAATAGGACTTCTTTTACCTGAGAAATGGAGAAGAAAAATGGCAAGCCTCCTTAAGGATGATTAAATGATTGAGTTGACTGAATGATTGAGTTACTAAGTGATTGATTGATGAAATGATTGTACTTTGTTCAAAACTATGTGACCACTGTGGTGAAAATTATATGGCCATTTTAGTGATAAGTTGTGAATGCTGTATTTTGGTTTTCTGTGATAAGTTGTAACATTGTGAATGCTGTACCTTGATTTTCTGTGAATGTTTTGCTCTTATTTGTTACTGGATTAATAGAATGTTCACTCTACTGTGCAATCAGAACCTTGAAAAGCTGTTCATAGCAGCAGTCTTCTGGAAAGCTGCTCATGTGTGGGTTTATATAAGGAATGTTAATATAGCTAGGTACAGGACCAAACGTTATGATTCCCTTTCTATAAAGCAACATTGCAGATTATCAATTTAATTATTATTCCCTAAATAAGGGATAAATGGAGCAGAAAGAATATAAGCCACATAGCAAAAAGACCAACTACACACATTGATGAATCTGAGAGTGAAGATATATTGTTATAGGGATGAACTTTTGCTACTAGCCAACTCAGCTCTAAATCAAGAGCTTTTTTCAATGTGGGCCAGTATTCCTTACCATATTTGTACCACCTTTGTACCATAAAACACAGGGCAATTGGCTCCAAAATGTGGGAGCCTCATTAGGCAAGGAGCTTGGGTCAATGACCACATACGCTTCGGCATAAGGGTTGTACTGTGTGTAGCAAAGCAGATGGTAAAATACGCAGGCATGTCTGAGTTTCCTGATGAGTTATTGGATGAGATATAAATCATGATCTGTGATTGGTTCATTGCAGTGGCTTAGATGAGGGTGCATTCATTCATCCACCAACCAGGACAGCTCAGCCATTGGATACATATCCAAATCTAAATATGTAAGGTAGGTCATGATCTTTGAAATATTAGGTTTCAAGGATATTTTTCCAGGAAGGGAAAAGGGAAATCAAGGTCACACAATGTGGTTGGTTTTCCTGGGGGACAATTGAGAGATTTGGTTTTAGTGAGGAATAGGACTTCTTTAGCCTGAGAAGTGGAGAAGAGCATGATACTCATGATGCTAACTAAGGTTTTAAGGAATGGAAGAGGGAAGTTTATTGTGAGGTGGGTGTGGTCGGAGAGAAGTTGACAAATATAGAAATTGTAGTGAAAAGGAAATAAATCAGGGTAGAGTAGAAAGATTGGTAAGTAATAATCAGAAACCAGTTGAGGTATATATACCATAAATATGTGGTGTACAAGATAAAAAAAAAAATTTCAATAGAAATATTCAGGGGCCATGATATTTGAGACAAATAGAGTAGTAGAAATTGAAGGTTGGCCAGCATTGATGATTAACATTTTAAAAAACAGTAGAAGGCTGTGGGCAGAGGAGCAATTCTAGAGTCATAGCTATGGCGATATTAAAATACAAAATTATGAATTCTTTCTTGAATATGAGTGAAAAAATGTGAGAGAAGGAAAGATATCTTGGGAGAAAAGTTATGGATAAAGAAACAAGACATCATAAGGTAGTTGAATATTTTTGTGTAAATAAAAAAGGTGGGGAAAGTATCAGCCATAGGATTTCAAAATTCTGAGATCCTAAAGTGGGTGCCACTCTGAGACATGATGAGGTCTAACATATACTCACACCTAAGTGTAGATAAAATAAAAGTGGGTAAGAGAAGTCACTGGAGTTGAGGAATTTAAAGGAATTATGTCATTTAACTAGAGAGATCATTAACACATATAGTAAAGTCCAACAGAAAGATGATAAAGTTAAAATACTTTAGATTAAGGTTTTGAATCAAGTACTAAAATTAAATAAATAGAAAAAGTTGGTATCATGACATGGAGGTTAGTAGTAATAAGAGATAGTAAAGGGATCCACATAAATATTGAAGGTAGCTCAAAAAGGATAAAGATCATTAAGGATAAGTAGTAGATAAATGGTACAGAAAACAACTTTTTCCATAGCTCTATTGATGTGAAGGTTTTAGAAGAATGGGGCTAAGTATAGAGGTTTTCAAATGATGAAATGCTGTAAGGAAAAATCCAGATTGTACTCAAAAGGAAGAGATGAATGTAATGTTCAGTGAATACATCAAGGAGACTGAACAGGCTGTTGACTAATGAGGACTCTGAAGTAAGGAGAGGGGCAGGCTGCAAATAACTATGTTGGAACCTATTGTAGCCTATGTTGATATGGTGGCTCATCTCGTAGCCAAATACCCCAGCAAATGAAGTACTGAACAAAAACTTATGCCCTGAAAAGACCGGAGCTGAACAGAAAATTTGTCTTTCAATTACAACACTCAAGAGAAGCATGAAAAGGTAAAGAGGAAAGAGTAATAATAAGGGACTTATTAAAGTTGAACTGTTTACATTCCTACATGGAAAGATGATTTTTGTAATTCATGAGAACTTTCTCAGTATTATCGTAATTGAAGGGAATATATGTATATGTGTGTGAATACACACATACACACACACACATACACACACAGGGGGCACAGGGTGAGTTGTTTATGGATGATATCTAAAAAAGAATATTAAGGTGTGAGAGAGGAGTATATTGAGAGAAAGAGAGAGACTGAATAGGGTAAATTATTTTTCACGTAAGAGGCAGGCAAAAGCTGTTACAATGGAGGAGAAAAAGGTAGAGGTGAAAGGGAATAAGTCAACCTTACTCTCATTGGATTTGGCTTAAGGAGGCAACAACATACACATTCAACTGAGTGTCTTACCCTAAAGGAAAGTAAGGAGGAGGGACATAAGTTGGCAGGCAGATGATAGATGGAAGTTCAGATTGGGGAACTTATCCCATGATCAGTTTTTTTTTTAATTTACCCCATCACCACAGAGATAGGATTGTGCCCTTTTGGCTTTGTATGGCCTGTGAGAAACTTTTCTTTTCATATCCCAGAGGCTAATCTCTCTCTTACACATAACCCAGAAGAATATAAAGAGTTACACTGTCAAAAGTAATAGTAGTCCAAATGGTTTGTTTGTAGCATTAACTTCTGTTTTAACACAAATCTACCACTAAACCAATAATCAGATAAATTATGCTTCATGTGCAACAATCAGTCTACCCTGAGTTTTTGTTCAGTACTTCATTTGCTGGGGTATTTGGCCATGAGATGAGTCACCAGGTCAATGTAGGCTACAATAGGTTCCAACATAATTATTTGCAGCCTGACCCCTCTCCCTAATTCAGAGTCCTCATTAGTGAACAGCCTGTTCAGTCTCAGTTTTGACTGAAATCTAGAGTTTTCCTTTCTTTCATCATTTGAAAACCTCTTTACTTGGCCCCACTCTTCTAAAACCTTCACATCAATAGAGCTGTGAAAAAAATTGTGTTCTGTACAATTTATCTACTACTTATCCTCAATGATCTTTATCCTTTTTTGAGATACATTTGATATTTATGTATTTCCCTTTATTATTTCTTATTACTACCAAACTCCATGTCATGATCCCAACTTTTTCAATTTATGATACCAATTTCAATTTTATTTTCTTAGATGCTTTGAATGTAGGAGTGGTGACTTTGTTGTCTTCTTCTGGTTGTGTGTTTTGATTGTCTTTGTCACCAAAATAAGATTCTATACTCTGATGTTTTTTTATGCTGTTTGCTCATTTTCCCAGTCAATTACTTGACTTTTCAACTCTTTGTCAAGGTAGGACTCTGCTTCCAGAGTGGAGAGTGCTCTGTTTCAAGTTTTAGAGTTTTTGCATAGTTGTTATCAGAGCAACGTCTAAGCACCTATAAGTTTTCAATTCTTTTAAAGTTTTATGACCAAAGGAGAGGTGTTTACTCCTCTCCTGGTCTGTGCTCTTCTCTGTGAGTGACCTCAAGCCTTCTTTTCTGCCTTGGAACTGTGAGGGAAGCATGTAAGAGGGAATCTCTCCACAGTTGCCACAAGCATTTCCACACCAGTGCTTCTCCTCAGCCCAGGACTGCCACCAAGGACTGTGACTCAGATCCAAGCATGTCAAAGCAATAGAATCCTGGCTGAGTACCAGCAAAGATATCCTTGCAATCCCTCTCTGAACAACCAAATGATCCCCCCCACCCTCAGTGGGCCTGAAGTTCCAGGAGTAGCAAATGCTGCTGTTGCTGTCACTGACACTGCCATGTCTGCTACCCCAGGGTTGGAGTTATTTGTATACATATATGTATATACATATACATATGTATGTATATAAGTAAATATATACGTATATATATGTATAAATATATATATATGTATATATATTATCATGCTCACATACATATCGTATATCATATATATAGTTGTATAAAGATGTTTACACAGACACACACTCAAAGAAACACACACACACATATGCATACATACAGAACCCTCTGTCTCTGTCTTTCTGTCTCTATCTTTTTGTCTCTCTATGTCTTTCTGTCTCTGTCCTGGCATTCATATAATCCAATTATTCTTATTTCTTTCCTCTTCAATTTACTCTCCAGGTCATGATGTGTTTTATTCTGTTTTCTTTCATTTTTTTTAAATTATGAGATACCTTATATTTATTTTCTGTTTTTCTCTAGCCTCTTCACTTTGTTTTATTACTTCTTTTTTTTTTAATTTTATTATAGCTTGCATCATTCATTACCACAAGATTTAGAGTTACATATTTTCTCCCCCTCTTTCCTCCAACCACCGCCCCAAAACAGCCATCCCAGTGTGTCCCCCCTCCCCCAGTCTATTCTCTCCTATGTCACTTCTCGGTAGGGCAGG
The DNA here is from genome assembly GCA_028646515.1 of Pseudochirops corinnae. Lineage (NCBI taxonomy): Eukaryota > Metazoa > Chordata > Mammalia > Diprotodontia > Pseudocheiridae > Pseudochirops > Pseudochirops corinnae. The sequence goes on from CM053591.1 coordinate 96,312,374, forward strand.
ATGGATCTCCCAACTACAGTGCCTGTGTATCTCAAGGTCCAGTTGTGTGTAGTCAGTAATAATAACAATAATTGCATATATAGATAGAAAGATAGATACAAATTCATAACATTTGATTATGGAACACCATATTCCAGGTTCTTTCTCTTCCTCTCTCACCACCCATGTCCACTTGAAAGACAAGCAATCAAATACAGGCTGAACCTGTGAAATTATGCAGAGCCTCTCCATAATGAGCACACTGTGAGAGTCGGATTAAATGTTCCTTCTTCCTATCCTGCCCCTCCACTCTCCACCCTGTCCCTATCCCTCTACA
>CM053591.1:96313189-96332947 GCA_028646515.1 Pseudochirops corinnae
ACAAGTTCCTTATGACGTATTTCTCCCATTCACCTTCTCATGTTTTTCCTGCTTCTTTTATTTGAGTGTCAAAATTTCTTTTCAACTCTAGTTTTGTCATCAAGAATGCTTGAAAGTCTCCACCTCATGGAATCACCATATTCTTCCCTGAAATATTATACTCGGTTTTTCTGGGAAGGTGATTCTAGGTTGTAATCCTAGCACCTTAGACCTCTGGAATATCATATTCCAATCCCTTTGATCCCTTAATATAGAAGCTACTAGGTCCTGTGTTATCCTGATTGTGTTAACACAATATTCAAATTGTTTCTTCTTGGCAGATTATAATTTTTCTCTTGATCTTTGAACTCTGAAAAGTGGCTATAACATTCCTAGGAGTTTCTTTTTGGGGTCTTTTTCAAGAGTTGAATGGTGAATTCTTTCAATTTCTATTTTTGCCCTCTGGTTCTAAAATATCAGGTCAATTTTACTTGAGAATTTCTTGAAGGATGATTTCTAGGTTCTTTTTTTGATCATGGGTTTCAGATAATCCGGTAATTTTTAATTTATCTCTCCTGGGTCTATTTTCCAGGTCAGTGTTATTTCTAATGTGATATTTCACATTGCCTACTATTTTTCCATTTGTTTGGATCTGGTTAATAGTATCTTGATTTCTCATAAAGTCATTAACTTCCATTTGCTCCAATCTAATCCTGAAGGAATTATTCTCTTCAGTGAGCTTATGAAATTCTTTTCCATCTGGCAAATTTGACTTGTTAAGGCATTCTTCTCCTCATTGGCTTTTTGGTCCTCATTTGCCTTTTGCATTAGTTAATTTTTAAGGTGTTATTTTCTTCAGTCAGGTTGTTGACTCTCTTTTCATGATTTTCTTCCATCATTCTCATTTCTCTTCCCAATTTTTCCTCCATTCTTCTTACTTGATTTTCTTTTTTTTTCAATTAATTTATTTTATTTTAGTTTAGTTTACATCATTCATTTCCATGAAATTTTTAGTTATAAATTTTCTCCCCATCTTTCCCCTATCCACCACCCCAAAACAGCCATCCCAGTGTATCCCTCCTCCCCCAATCTATTATCTCCTATGTCTTGCCCTCTCATCCCTCTGAGTTTTTGGTAGGGAAGGATGGATCTCCCAACCACAGTGCCTGTGTATCTCAAGTTCCAGTTGGATGTAGTTAATAATAATAATAATAGTAATAATAATAATAATTGTATATATATACATATATATTTTTAACATTTGATTATGTAATTTTAGATTTTAGATTCTTTCTCTTCCTCCCTCGTCACCCACCCCCACTCTTACTTGATTTTCAAAATCCTTCTTGAGCTCCTCCATGGACTGTAACCAATTCATATTTTTCTTGGAAGCTTTTGGTGCAAGAGTTCTGACTTCATTGTCTTTCTCCTGTTTCATGTTTTGATCCTTTTTGTCCCCAAAAAAGAAATCTAAAGTTGCATTGTTGTGTTGCTTTCCTTCCTCTCCTTGCTCATGTTGTCACTCAATTACTTGACTTTTGAGCTCTTTGCCATAGTAGAACTCTGCTTCCAGACTGGAGAGCTTTGTCCCAAATTGCTGGGGTTTTCCCAGCTGATGGATTTATTAAGAGGGTGCCATTTCTGCAGCCCCTACAAACTCTGTCTCACTGATCACGCACCTCAGGACCACCACCCAAGACTGATCCAGATCCAGGCAGGTTAAAGCAGGAGATATTACCCTCTGAATGTTTGCATGGCCCCCTATGATCTGCAGCCCAGGAGCTCTGAAGCAGCCACATGGATGTAATTGTAGGGCTACCATATTTCCACCACTTCTAGTTCTGGGGGCAAGGGCTGGACTCACTCCTCTGTTTCCCCCACACACACACACTTCCAATAGAGTTCTAGAGTGACTTTTCACTTTTTCTTTGGCATTTATTGGTTGATAATTCTGGAAACCACCACTGCTACTGGTGTTCCACTGTCCTGAAGACTCCTGGAGCTGCAGATCAGGGCTGCTCTGGGGCTAAAACCACAAGCTCATGTGTGGCTGATTCTGGCTCCCATTTCACTGCAATGAACCCTTCCTGTTGGCCTGCTGGCCTGCTGGCATGCCTTCAGTGGGAGATTTTTTTTTTTTGTCTGACTTTGTGGGTTCTGAAACTCAAAAATTTTTTTAGAATCGTATTTTATCAGTATTTGAGGTGATTATGGGGAGAGCCACAGAGTTTTCCTGCTTCTATGCAGTCTTCTAAGCTCCAGTCCTAATTATTTTCCTGACTTATTAATAACTAATTATTAAATTTGAATTGGGGTTTTCCTTTCTAATTCCTTAGTGCCATACCAATCAATCTACCAAAATATTTCTTTACAAAACTAGGAAAAATAGTGACAAAATTCATTTGGAAGAACAAAAGGTCCAGAAAATCAAGGCCATTAATGAAAAGAAATGCTAGGGAAGGTGGCCTGCTGTACCAGATTTTAATCTGTATGATAAAGCAGCAGTCATCAAAACTGCTTGTTACAGGCTAAGGAATAGTTGATCAATGGAATAGATTGGGTACAAAAGACTCAGTCTTCAACAATTATAATAATACACTATTTCATAAGACCAAAGACCCCAGTTTTGGAGATAAGAACTCACTATTTGACAAAAACTGCTGGGAAAATTGGAATATGATATGGCAGAAACTGGGCATAGACTATCATCTAACACCATAAACCAAAGTCAACTCTAAATGGGTGCACATTCCAGGTATAAAGGCTGGGCTGATACTGTAAATAATCTGGGGAAGCAGGGAATAGTTTACCTGTCAGATTTATGGAGTAGGGAAGACATTATGACCAAAAAAGGGTTGGAGAGCATTATAAAATGCAAAATGGATAATCTTGATTACATTAAATGCAAAAGTTTCTGTACAAACAGCCAATTTAACCAAGATTAAGAGGAAACTGGGAAACTGGGAAATAATTTTTACCAACAGTGTCTCTGATAAAGACCTCATTTCTAAAATATGCAGGGAATTAAGTAAAATCTATAAGAATACCGGTCATTCCCCAACTGATAAATGGTCAAAGGATATGAACAGGCAATTTTCAGAGGTAGAAATTGAAGATATCTATAAGCATAAAAAAATGCTCTAAATTACTATTGATTTGAGAAAGGCAAATCATAATAACTTTGAGGTACCACATCTCACCAGTCAGATTGGCTAAAATGACAGAACAGGAAAATGACAAATGCTGGAGATGATGTGGAAAAATTGGAACACTAGTGCATTTTTGGTGGAGCTGTGAACTGATACAACCATTCTGGAGAGCAATCTGGAACTATGCCCAAAGGGCTATAAATAATTGCATACTCTTTGACCCAGAAATGCAACTTCTGGGGTTGTATTCCAAAGAGATCATAGGAGTGGGAGGAAGACTCATTTGCACAAAAATATTTATTGTAGCTGTCTTTGTGGTGGCAAAAAACTGGAAATTAAGGGGATGCCCATCAATTTGGGAATGGCTAAACAAGTTGTGGTATGTGAATGTAATGGAATACTATTGTGCTATAAGACATGAGGAGGAAACAGAATTCATATTCACCTGGAGAGGCTAATACAAACTGAAGCTAAGTGAAAAGAGCCGAACCAGAAAAAATTTGTAGACAGACACAGACACATTGTATGTGTGATGAACAACTTTGATAAACTGGATGCTTCTCACCAACGCACGGTTATAAGACAACTCTACAAGTCCCAGGATGGAAGGAGATATCTTCATTCAGAGAATGATTTTAAAAGAATAGGTTTTAAATGGAGATTGAAGCAATCTACATGCTATTTTTCTTGTCCATCTTTGGTTTTGTGTCTTCTTTCCCATTGTTCATTCCATATACAACCAGAAAAAGGTCCAATGTGAAAGTATTTGCAGATCTTATACTTGATTACATGCAGCCATGGGGGGGAGGACAAAGGAGGAGAGCTAATGTGAAACACAAGGGATTGTGGAACTGAATCTTGTAAACTAAAAGTAAATAAACAAATCAATTTTAAAAAAAAGAAATGAGACCCTTAAAAATATATATGCTATCTCCTCCTTGAAACAAATCTGATAAGAGTAAATCTCTTATAATGCTCCTCTCCCTACCTTCTTTTCCTCTAGTATAATAATTTTTTGCGTCTCTTCATGTTGGATTCCTATAATTAACTGAATATTTTATTCCTTCCTTGAAGGAAAACCAATGATAGTAAACGTCTTAGAATGTTCATGTCTCTCCCATCTCTCCCTTTACTATAATATGTTTTTTTTGCCTCTTCATGTGACATAGTTTATCCTTTTCTGCCTCCTCCTTCCCTCTTCTCCCATTACAATTCCTTTGCACCTCTTAATAAGGCTTTTTATCATCACATTAGTTAATTTATACCCACACCCTATATCTAGCTATATATCTATATACCCTTTTAAATGTCTTGATAATTATACAGTTATAAATGTACTACATATATAATAAATACATAAATATACAGTTCTCACTATTCACAGGTATCATTCTCCCAAATAGGGACTTAAACAAGGTGCTCTTTTTGAATAACAAGTTGTGTGTGTGTGTATGTGCATCTGTTTTCCCTGTTTACCTTTTTATGTTGAGATCAAATTTTCCATTCAGCTCTGGCCTTTTCATTAGGAAGCTCTGGAAGGCCCTTATTTCATCGAATGACTATCTCCTGAAAGATCATGTTCAGTCTTGCTGGGTAGTTGATCCTTGCTAATAGTTCAAGTTCTTTTCCCTAAAAAATATCATGTTCCAATCCCTCCTCCTGTACTTTCCTGTGCTAGAATTTGCCACACTTCATCTTACAATGAATTCTGCCACTCTAAAAAACCTTTCAGATTCACTTTTTGGAAGTTACTGTAGGAATTAATGGGAGAGTTCAGGTGAGTTCCTGCTTTCACTTGGCCATCTTGGCTCAGCCCCTATATGTTACTTAAAGGTACTATAGACAATGAAGTCTTATCCATGCTAAAAATATAGGCACCAAATGGCATAGAATCTAAATTTTTTGAAGGAAAAATGGGAGTTTCAAGAGTAAGTAGATAATAAAACTATAGTAGTGGGTGACCTCAAATTTCTCCTCTCAGAACTTAATAACTGTAACAAAAATAAATAAATAAGTAAACACAGATGGACAGACACACAGACCACCAGATAGATAGATAGCTAGATAGATAGATAGATACATATATACATACATATATACATACATACATACATACATCCATACATACATAAACAAGAAAAGAGCTAATGAGTTGAATGGAATTCTGGAAAAAATTAGGTATGATAAATCTCTGGAGAAAATTATATAGGTAATAGAAAGGAATTTACCTTCTCTCAGGAGTATATGATACTTATATAAAAACTGATCATGTGTGAGGACATAAAAACTTCACAAACAAATACAGAAAAGCAGAAATGTTAAAATTGGATATGATGCTACATTTAGACAATCTCATAAACTCAATTTAAAAAACCTACTGAAGCAATTAACAACTTCAGCAAAGTTGCAGGGTATAAAATAACCCCACATAAATCAGCAGCATTTCTACAGTAGGAGATAGGAGAAATTATATTCAAAATAATTGTAGACATTATGAAATACTTTGTAGTCAACCTACCAAGACAAACTAAGGAAATACATGAACAGCTATAAAACTCTTTTCACACAAATGAAGGTGGATCTAAATAATTGAAAAAACATTAATTGTTCATGAGTTGGTATAATGGCAATGTGATATTCACAGTGCCCATGGCAGCTAAGAATATACTGGTGTGATTGTGAATCACAAAATGTAAGAGATTCTTCACATGAAAGACAGAACCAAAGTATTAATTCAAATACCAGAAAGCCAAATCCCAAAACCAAAAAGGCAAATTCAGCACAGCAACCAAAAGTTGGTATGTATAACCCATGCAGAGAAAACCAACATTCCCAATCCTTCCCAAACTTTCCATTTATCAGGTCTCCAAAACAAAACAGGCTCTCTTGACCAAGAATGCCCCTCTCTCACTCATGCTAGTAGCTCAGCCTCCATTCTGCTTGTTCCCAGCAGTTCTGGCTCTCTTCCTCCACACTTCCTGTTCTACCCTTTCAGAAAGCTCCTCTAACCATGGACTCCATGTGATTACATTTGGCCTATTAAGGGAAGGGAACATCTTCAAATTCCCATTACCATTACATTCAGCACCAAGCTCCTTCATATCTCTTATGTAGGTCAATGGGAGTTTAGGGGTAACTGGTGTCAACAGAACTTAACAGCAATATAACAAGGATAGCATGCAATAAATAAAGAAAACAATATTTTGACCTTAGAAATGATAACTATAAAGAGAAACTTGAGAAGACATTTGAACTTATGTAAAGTAAGTAGACTTGGTAAAAAATATAAACAATTACCAGAACAATGTAAATAGATAAAACAACAAAACCAGAAATGGGTACTGAATAATTTAAATGAACCTAAGCCCAAATGAAGAGACATGATCTTCATCCCATTTAGGCAAAGGTGGGAATAAGGTTATGGCAAACTGCAGCTCAGCTATACAGGGGGTATTACACTGGACTGAGGATCATTGCTCTCAGACACTTATTAGCTGTGTAGCTCTAAGTATTCCTCCCTTGGTTTCTTCATCTGTAAGATGGGGATGACAACAATACCTACTTCCCAGGGCTTCTATGAGGATCAAATGAAATAATATACATGAGGTGTTTTATAAAACTTAAATTCCTATATAATATTTTACTTATTATTATTACAACAGTTCCATTCCATTTGACTTGGCTGATATGTTGGTTAGTTTTACTGACTTTTTTGCCTCTGTTTTTTTTTTAATATTTATTACATGGAATGAATTTGGTGGGCAAAGGGGGCAGAGGGATTACATTGAAAAATGAAGGTGCTGAATTATATACAATACAAAAATAATATTTAAAGCACATTCTAAGTCATTTTAGTACTGATTATTTAATAACACCATATAACATTGTAAATGATAACAATTTACCTTTGATTTAAGTGGCCAATACAAGTTCTTTAATGATCAAACCTTCATATTGACCAAATTTTGACATCATTCTTTTTGGTATTCCTTCATTGACATAGTAAAATGCCATTCAACTTTAGAATTTTGATAACATGTTTAAATATTAAAATTATTAAAATTCAATAGTTTACAAGGGCATGGATTTATGCTGACCTTAGAAACAGCTAAATCTAAAGAGGAAGATTTCTTGCTCAGCATTTTTTGCGATTGCATGACCTTTGGGAATATGTGGTTCAGTAACTGCCAATTACAGGTTTGTCATTGAGGACACACTCAATTAGCAAGAGCCATAAAGCATAGATTGTAGAGGAATATAAATGGAGATCTCTAATATTGTATTAGCATTATGTGCATTGTGCAACTGCAGATGTCCTCTTCCTTTTTAGTTGTCCAACTTCAAATATGTTACACTAGCATTAGTAACCTAGATGTATAATTCTTTAATATTTCTATTTTAATTTTTTTAATGTTAAGAACAATTAGGTTATCTAAAGTGCTCACTTAAAAGTTTAGTAGGAGAAAATGGTACAAAAAGAAGTTCTCTTAAACAATGTCCTACATGATTTACACTGACACTGCTGACTCCACTGTTGCTACTTCCTTCCATTTTTAAATTTTTTTCGTTAGCATGGTCATCATCTAGGTCAGGCCATCATTTTGCCTGTGCTATTGCAGTAGCTCTTTAATTGGTCTCAGAGACCCTGGGTCTCTCCCTCTACTTATACATTCTGTATATTGCTCCCAGATTAATTTCCCTGATAAATTATCAGTTTGAGCACTGAATAAACAATTCCAAGGAAAGAAGTTTCAGTATAATTTTACAATCAAAGATGAGATATTGAGACCAAATCCATGACAATATTTTATGTGAATACATATATATGTTGATTTTATGTACACATGTAAACACATGTATAAATAGGCATATTAATAGAAATAGGAATATTCTAATATAGCTATAATCACAATGATGAGATGATGAGATTCTTCACTTTATTAGTAGACAGACATCGTATGACTGCCCCACCACTTGACTTTTGTCTACATGTTTTCATAAGTCCACTCCCCTCCCCTGCTCTTCCCTTTCCTTCCCTCCCTCCTCTCTGCTCCCCTCCCCTCTCCTCCTCGCACATAGTGTGTCATGCCTTTACCTGAAGATGTTCTGACCGAAGGAAGGTAAATTTTGATGATTGAAACCTACCTGGTTATTTTGGGGTTCATTGGCTACTTTTCTTCCTTAAAGATCATGCCTTAAATACAATTAAATAATCAAAAGACCCTAAGTGAGGGCTGACAGGGTCTTTTAAACCCAGGTCAAAGTTCTTTTTGACTGACCTGAGGATATATTATTTGAACTTCCCCAGGCAAAGGTAAGAAATTCCTAATCGATAGAAATTTTAACAAGGAGGTAGGTTCAGAATCCCCTCAACTCCTCAGGATTACTTTCACAGAATTAGGCTATAGACAATGGGAATTGCTTTGGTTGAAATCAACTTGAATTTGAATTGAGAGGGTGATGGGTAAGATTTGTTAGAATTCTTTGTGTCTGTTTGTATCTGTTTTGTCATCTTCTCTGTGTCTTTGCAAAATGTAAAATGTCTGTGTCATGTTTGTATTGTGAGCTAGATTCTGTTACCTTGAAAGAATTAAAATGAAGTCAGGCAGAAAAGGGAAAGGGGGGGGGGAACTTCTAAAGGCTATAGACAAAGAGTTTAGAACACTGAAAGATTAATGAACTTTCATATGTGATGCAATTGTCCCAGAAAGTAGAATTAACTCCTACTCTGTACTTTCTGAAGGAGATTAGGTTATAAGAAAAGAGAAAAAGAAAAAAAAATCTGTAAGACACTTTTTTTTTCTGTCATGTCAGCTTTGGCGAGGTAGGAATTATAGAAAAACATCAGATAACTCAGATTTGAAGAACTGCTAAAAATCTTAGCAGATACTGGAAGTTTGTGGAGTAATCATTAAGAAGTTTGAAGATTTATTATTTTTAAGGTTGCGGTAAGGATCACCTGAGACTTAGGGTAATTCCAGGAACTCATTCCTCTCTGAAATATCTTAATAAGTTTTGAAGTACCGATCTGTGGAATTAGTTTTAAGAAAAAATAAGGATTGGATTTTATAAAAGTTTAAAAGTAAAGGGTGAGATTAATAACTTCATTGTTCTAGGGAAATGAAGGAAGTCAGGTAGTTTGGAAGTAATCCAAGAGTGAAGAAAGAAAAAAAATAGTTAGAGTTTGCACCTTATACTAACCTCTTGTTAACACTTTCTTGACATTTCTGACCTGGAAAAAAAGGGGAAAAAATGTTTAAATCAAAGAGACTTTTATAACTCCCCCGGCCAGTGTTTACCCCTTTCATTCAAACCAGATTCCCAAATAAAGGTGTTTAAAAAAATTCTGGAAAAAAATGTGGGGAAACTTAAATTATGTTCTAGTTGCAGATATTTAGTAACTGTGTAATTTTAGACAAATTGTCTTATCTCTGCCCCAGTTTTGTGATCTGTAAAGAGAAAAATAATAATGGTACACGCCTCCCAGGGTTGTCGTGACAACCAAAATGATATAATCATGCCACGGTTCTTAATACAGTGACTAAACACTAGATTATTAGTATTTCTTTAATTGAAGGTAATTGTTCCTTACCAGATAACTCGACAATAGTCTCAAAATGTTAAAGATAATAAGATTAATGATTTTATATGAGATATTGTGGCAATATAATTGGTGTCATCTGAAGATTATTATTTGTGTTACTATATTTCTAAATTATCTTATATTGTGAAATTTGAAAGATCAAGTAATAGAAATGTTTGTTAGACTAAACAACTTTTAATCTGGATGCTGTTACACTTGAATTGGGTTGTTAAAAGGATGTGATAAAAATAGATATTTGAAAATTGTCAAATATTTAATGAGGTGTATTTTGTTATAAAGTAGACATTACTATGCGATAGCAAATTTTCCTTTGAAAATCTTGGCTATTATGAAAATGTATTGGGTGTTTTAAAGATGGTTTCAAGATATCAATGATGAGTCAACTATCAAGTATTTGCTGTATGTCTGAAGTGCCAGAATATGTGTAGGTTTGATTTATATCAAAGGATAAGTGAAATGCTAACTGTTAGGGAAACATCAGGAAAAATATTCTAGCCCTAAGCTACGGTAAGTGGAATTTTAGTGTTTAAGATAAAGATTCCTGGGACTGTAATTTACTATTATGATTATAGGGATAGTTGTCTGAAATATCATTAATCCAGTAGTAGAAAATAGTGTGAAGCCAGTAGCAGAAAATGTAGTCTGGAAATTACTAAAGATGGAGGCCTGTACCTGAGAAAAGTTTTGGGGACAAACATGGTAAAGCCTAGGTAGGATGCTTCTGACTCCATTTTTCCATTGTGTTATTTCCTTTCTGAAAGGGAAATTTCACCACCTGGTTAATCCTGAGTCTTCTGTTTTATATACTGTGACTACATGATTGGGTGTTCGATATGCCTCATGTCTAGAGTCAAACAAAGCTGAGAGAGATTCTCCCCTTGTCATGATATATGACATTGTTATAACTACATCCTTCTTTTTCCTTTCACAGCAAATTTCTATAACCAAGGAGATTTGTAATTACAATATTAAATCTATTAAATAATACATTAATATTGGAACATCTCTGAGTTACTATATAGGATGCAAGTATGAACATCTTACAATTTTAAACAATATTTGTGGTCAAATTATAGTATTGGAAATATATCCTCTTAACAGGAAAAATATTATACAAAATAATAAGACAAAGATGTTACGTGAAATTTTCTAAATAAATGTAAATTTTGAAGAAAAGCAACAGGATTAGATTGCTTTCTCTAAGAACGATATATAGATGTAAAAATTGGTTTTCAAAATTTATATATTATGGAAATTTAGACTTTAAGTGTGTTTTAGTAGTGAGTTCTCAAAACTGGATTAAGGATTTAATCATTAAGGAAGTGATACATATATTGTATGGATAATGGTAAGACTAGTGAAATTATTTTCCCATAATTAAAATTTGTCTGATAATTTTAAAGGGCAGAAGAGTAAATTTTACAGTTAAACTCTCATGCATTTTTAAAAGATTTTTATATCAGATACCAAATTTAGGTAAGGAGAGAAACAACAAATGGTATATGAACAGAAATTCTCTGATGTTTAAAAATTGAAGAACAACATTTAAATGCTATTACTAAGTGGAATTATCTAGGATCCTTTAGCTATGAAACTAGAGAAAGAGAGCCTTTTCTAAAGCTATCCTGAAAATTAGCATATTATCAAAGAAACAAAATATCTAGGAACCAGATGACTACATAAAACATCTAGGACTCATAATGTGCTTATTAAATGAATATTGAGAACTGCTCACTTGAATAAAAGGAGATTTTATTTTAGGTATATTTAAGTTTTCTAGTTTATTTTGGTGACATATGAATCTCCCTTCTATGAACTGTCTGTTATGAGTTCTCTAAGTTGTTTGATATGTACCTGATTTCATGTAATTATTCAATTATGGGAATTATGAGAAAATGTATTATATTGCTTGACTCTAGCCATATGTGTCTGGGAAACTAGATGATCCTATGTGTTGTTTAGACCCTCTTAACTAAGGACCTATATTATGCTGACCAGAAACTCAGATTCAAATACTGATGCAAAATTTTCTCTAAAGGCCCTTACCAGGTCCTTCTGGCTACTTCCATAGCTGCCAAACTTGTGGGTGTGGATTACAGGATCATCTGAAGGAAGCCCCTGCTGTTGAGTAAATGGCAGAACCCTCAAGGCAACTCAAGGTTCATCCAGTATTGACCAAGGAACAATCAAAATCCAGATGAAACAGTGGTCCCAAGATTATGAACTGAGGGCTGACTACACCGTCCTACTTTTTTCTCTTTCCTTTTCTTATTTGCTCAACCACCAAGACCCTGATCCAGCATGTGTTGGCATTTTCTCCTCTTAAATTCTTGCTCACTTTCTCTTTTTTTGCTTGCAAGCAATTAATGACTAGAAATCATACTTGGAAATCCTTCTACAATAGGTCCCCTACAGAAACATGCCACCTGGGATAAAAATCCTCATCCTGGCCCAGCTGGTCTCTTATGGAATTTAAATTTGTACCTCCTCACCTTTCTGGGTCAGAAGGGGAGTGGTCTATTCAGATTCCCTCCCTTTGGCCAAAACAGGGAAATGTAAAGACATTAGGACATACCCTGTTTACAGAGCTAAGGCCCAGCAAGTAACCTGTACCCTGAACTTGGCATAATAACAATCCTTTGCACTCACACTCTTGCAAAAATCACGTAATTATTGTATCACTTTGACCAGCAACAGATCTTCTCTGAACTTGAATGAGTGCTGGACAAGTACTCATGTTCTGGTCATGAAGCCCATCAAATTTGTCTCATTGCTGCTGTTATCCCTCATTGTCAGGGCTAGAGCTCATTGAGTAGTCATTGGTATAAATATTGAGATCTCCCCACACTGCCTCAGGTGTCCACATTAGAGGTGAGGACCTGGCAATGTGTGCTTCATTGCAAGCCATTTCCTTCACTTTGAAATTAAACTTCCTTTTGATTCCTGACTCTTCTGTCTCAAATTTGCTTTGTTTAGTTCCAGCCATCTACAGTTTAGCCCAGTTTGCAATGTTTTTAGAGAATATATTAATGATATAAAGATTACAGGCTTCTGTGTATTCTCTAAAACCTTCAATTCTTTCATTCTTTCTTCTTGAACCGTGTTTTCTAACATATCTCACCATCCTTACCTATTCCTACCTTTGCATTGAAATCTCTGAGTATCGAAATGAATGATAATGTAATTTGGATTGCCTTATTTTTATCTAATTTCTCTACCTCCTACCTCTCTGTAGAAAACGTTGAGTTATAAACTCTGGTTATTTTAATGGTGGCTTTTTTCTGTAAGCATTTATCATTAGGTCTGTACTATATACTGAGACAGTATTTCTCTTTGCCTTTGGATATTTGATAAAACAAATTCTGCCTTCTCCTTTCTTTTCCTTTTAATGACTATGATCCATTGTTTTATTCAGCCACAAATTCCTTCTACTAAATTTTATCATAATAAGCACTTCAATACAGATAATATTCAATACCCCAGAATTTTACATTTACAAATCTTATCAATTTGAAAAATTAAGTTGTATTGTATAGACAAAATAAGTGACTTTTAGTACCTTCTACCTTTCCCATATTTCTGTCAATGTAATGTAGGAATGGAAGGAAACAGAATAAGAATAAAATTATTTTTGTATTATTCATTCCATCAATTGCTATAGTCTAAGAATTAATTGCTACATGACTGGCCTATTGGTGATGAACATCTCTGTACTTAGGTAATGTAGCCCTCAGAACCAAGTTCAAAGAAAATGTCTGAAGGTGAGCGAGGCAAAGGAGGGTGGAGACAGAAAGAAAGAGAGAGAGAGACAGAGAGAAAGAAAAGACAGAGACAGAGAGAGACAGAGAGGGAGAGAGACCGAGAGAGAGACAGAGAGAGAGACAGAGAGAGAAAGAGAACAACTAGACAGATAAAGAGAGGCAGAGACAGAGAGAGAAAAATTGGCAGAGATAGAGGCAGACAAAGAAAGACAGAAAGAATATGCTATGGAGTATAAACATATGTCTATGTGAATATTTATTTATACCTATATGTTCAAGTTCACTTCATAATATTTTATAATATAACAAATGTATCTCAAGCTTACTTTCTTGGCAAAAATACACTATACCTTATACTAAAGAATTTTTTTTAATCTAAAACATTTTAATATCCTCTTATTATTAAAGGTTTAACTATTCTACACACTTGAGTATGTATGCACTGTTTTTGTGTTAAAAATAAAAGACTATGTAAACCTATTGATAACATTTACATAGTAATTATGAAACCTTTGTGAGCATATGGCTTAGAAATATACCTGGTGTGTTGGAACATGCTTCAATAGCTTCCTGTGCTTCATCCTCAGCTGCATAAGGCTCAGAAGGATGGCTTATGTGAATCTATTTGAAGTATATATTGCTGAAGGCCCTCATAAAAGATTAGTCCTGCTAGCAAGTGTACCTTGAATTTGGGCCTACAGACATACTTTTGAACCCTACCCTGTACCTCTTTAACATATCTTCCCAATAAAAGCACCAATGGATTCCACAGGCACTCTTCTATAGTTTTAAGACATCCTACTTGTCCCTCTTGCAAGAGGAATGGGTATGCTGATTATAGAATGAAAAATAAATGCCAACAGAGAAAGTAAGATTTTTTAAAATTTCAGTCAGCAGAGTAGAGAGTAAAAGGGAGCAAGGCACTGTAGCATAAATGAAACTAAAGGGGAAACATTGGTACTCTATGTGCATCAAGAAGTCAATAAATTTCTAAGGGAAGAAAAAAGTTCATGTTGAAAATATTATTTTTATAAATTCTAAAAAACAGACTTAAATTTATAGTGCTATTTGTAAGAGTATTGAGCTGAATGCATTCAGCAGCTACAGAGAAGTTTCCAAGTTCTCTGTGTAAAGAATTTAAGGATGTGTCTTAATGTATCGAAAAATACAGTACCAATGGAATATGTATTTTGTGTTCAGCCAGTGAAAATAGTCTCATGGGCCAGGAGCAAATATCAGAGTTCAAATCCAGTCTCAGACATATAGTATCTCTGTGATCAAGGGCAAGTCATGTAATCTGTTTGCCTCAGTTGCCTCAACTATAAAATCAAGATAATAACAGTTCTTATTTCTTAGGATTGTTTTGAGCACAGTTCATCACTCATAGCAGGAACCATATAAATACTTATACCTTTCTCTTTCCTTCTTCACTTCAAATTTGCTATTTTTTTCTTTTAGACATGGAATAAAAAAGAAATAATATTTGTTCAGACTAAGACAAGCATATACATATATATATTTGTACATATATTTATATGTATATTTGTGTGTATATTATATAATGAAAATAGGATCTGTAGAATTTATTTAAATTCTGAAAATTTTATTGTTTTGCTAGTGGTCTAATACTACCATGTACCGTTTATTAATCATCTATTTTTGTTGATATTTCTTTTACAAAGAAAAAGACACTAGTTTTTAATGGGCAGACTTGTATTTTGTAACCACATAAGATTTCAAATATAACTATTCAAAATATAGTAGGAGTAAGTATCTTTAAGATGTGTGTTTTTTTTTTAAGACAGGTGAAAATAGGTCTTATAAGTAATCGTGAATATCTTCCATTGGGGGCATAATTAAAAATTCCAGTTAATAAAACAAGAATTTGAATGCCTGCTGCATCTCCAATATGGAACAAACTTCTGAGTATTAAACAAAAGAATTAAAAGGCATAATCCTGGGTTGGCTAGGTGGCACAGTGAATAGAGTACCAGCCCTGGAGTCAGGAGGACCTGAGTTCAAATCCAGCCTCAGAACTTAACTCTTACTAGCCACTTAACCCCAATTTCCCTGCCTTCCCTCCTCACAAAAAAAAAGCATAATTTTTGCCTTCAAGATGTTTACATAAATGTAAAGAGGTGAAATAAGATGAAATGATCACTTGTAAGTGTATTTGAAAGCTGTTATAGGTTTGTTTAAATATTTTAAACAGTGTTTCAGGAGATGCGGATGATAATCCCTTAGAGGTAGTCTTTGCCAGAGATTCTTTCTCAGTTACTATTATCTCCCTCATAGAACTTGTAACACATTTGAAAAGGAGAGATGCTTCAATGTCATCTCATTTCAAATCCAATAGGATACAGTATGATGAGGTTTAAAGATTTAACTTTGTAACAAAAGTCATGGTGGATAAAAACAAAATGTTATCTCTGCTTGGAAATTGCATACATTAATTCATATCCAACTGGACTGCTTTGCATTATGCTTAACCTGTTTAACCAAGATTTTCTACAATCCCAGAATACCAATATCTTCTTGCATAAGGAAGATTTCCATCTACATTGTTCTAAAATTCAGTGAATTATCTGTTTCCATGGTAGCTGACATGACAGAATGACATATTTGAACCATTGTCTATGCATGACTTTCAACAAAGAAAGCTGAAGGCGACAAAGAGAGAGAAACTGATAAGTTGTTACAGGCATTTTTGTATGGAAAGTCATTTATTCAAATGCAAATGATTATGAATTAAACTTCATTGGTTTTGCTATAGGAATTTAAAGGTAAATCTCTCTCTCTCTCTCTCTCTCTCTCTCTCTCTCACACACACACACACACACACACACACACACACACGATCACCTCTTCTTATAAAAGAAATCCTGAAACATTCTGGACCAAGGAGACGTTATTATTCCAATAAATGCAGCTTATATCTCATTGTCAGAGGAGATTACTTACCCAGGCCTTGAGTTCAAATTTAGAACTAAAGTGAATTACTGGACACTTAATATAAACTAAACATAGGAAATGTCATTTTTGTCTCCTGCCCCCCTCCCCTCTTTTGAGGCATTGTTTTATCATCTGAATAGATGATGTAAGGCTGGGGCAGTTATTTTAATGTTTTCTATCAATTCCTCAAATATGATTTTGATTTTAACTTTTTGTAAAACTAGCTGACATTCACCCTGCAAACAGTTGATTCTGATATGACTCTCACATCAGCAACTAGTCATTACCGATTTTTTCTGTATTGTTCATCAAGTCTAGCACTTTCAGACTATCTTATGGAAAAATGTATTCTTAATAAACAATTTTGAGACTTCAGAATAGTCTGCAAGCCTTGAATATGTTGTGTTTCTTGAGACTGAAGTATATTTTTCAGCAGACTTTTTAACCATCTTCCCCTCATGTTCTCCTTTAGCATTGTAGCTGCCAAATGTCATTTGTATGTTGATTATTTTAGAGAATTTTCTCAGTTCTTCATAGAATTTTTCTGTTTTTTTCTCCTCTGAATCACATATTGGTGCTGAGAAGTAATGCTCTTTGCAGTGCTTTGTTTCATTTATTGAGAAAATATTCAATATTTTTTCCAATTAACTTTTATTTATTTTTAGTTTACATTATTCACTTCCACAAGATTTTGAGTTACAAATTTTCTCCCCATCTTTCTCCTACCCACTACCCCAAAACAGTGATCCTATGTTTAGCCCTTCCCCTAATCTGTTCTCTCCTATATCCTCCCCCACTACCCTTCTGATTTTCTGGTAGGGCAAGATGGATCTCCTTGCCCCAGTGCCTGTATATCTTAATTCCCAGTTACATATAAATAACAACAACAACAATAATAACAACAACAATAATAATAATAACAATAATAATATATAAATATATATTTTTTAACGTTTGATTTTATAACTTTAAATTCCAGATTCTTTCCATACCTCCCTCATCAGCCACCCCCACTGGAAAGACAAGCAATTCAATACAGGCTGTATATGTGTAGTTATATAGAACATCTCCCCAATGGACATATTGCGAAAAACGGACTGCTGCTTTCTTGCCCTGGGGGCAGATGGCCAGACCTGTTACTTTTGCCCAAATTTAGCTGATTTCCACTGACCTTCCACTTTGTCCTTGTTTCTTATGGGTTGATAATTCTGCAAACTGCCACAGCTGCTGGTGATATGCTCTCCTGAAAGCTCCAGCAGTGGCTTGTCCAGGCCGCCCCAGGACCAAGCCGCAGTTTCAGGCTGGGCTGGTTTTGGCTCCTAGCGTCCTGCAATGAGCCCTTCCTGTCCCACCTTCTGGGCTGTCTTCAGTGGGAGCTTTGTGTCTCGGTACTTTTGTGGGTTATGGAGCTCTAAAATTTGTTTAGAGTTATATTATATAGGTATTTGAGCTGGTCATGGGGGGAGATGCGGAGTTTCCCTGCTTCTACACTGCTATCTTGGCTGTACCCCCGAAAATTTTCAATATCGATATGATTCCACTGGGATTTCAATTCAATGATATCTTGGTATTTAAAGTGCCTGTAATTTAGTTAATGTTTTCAACCTAAATCTAAGGATTTAGTTATCTGTCCAGGGTGAAAAAAACAAAACAAAACAACAACACCAAAAAAAAAACAAAAACAACAACTACAACAAAACCTCCAGAGTTTGAAGAGACCTTGGAAGTAGAACCCCCTCTACAATAAGTTTGAGTAACAGCCTTTGTACTTCTGCACACTCATGCATGTGGATAATAATCATAGGTCTGAAGTTATCAAGGGACCTCAGAAATCTTTTTGGCTAACTTATGCCTCAACAAGAATTCCCTTCTTCAATATACTCAAAAAGTTCTCACCTAGCCTTTGCTTGAAGGACACTTGTGCGTAGCAGCTCACTCACTACCTTCCGAGGGAACTCATTTGACCTTCAAATAGAGTCTATTATTCACAAGCAACAGAATAAAGCATTTTAGTTCATTGGTATCTTCTGAGAAAAAAAAAGGTACATGTTAAAAAATCAAAATGCCTATCTAGCATGTTTCCCTGCCCATGCCTGAAACCCCTACAGCAATTCAGGAAATTTTTGCTGAAAAATATTTCAGTGGTAGACTTCATGAGATGTACTTTCTCCCAAATTTTAGCCAGTTAGTAGGTAAATAAATATCTATTAAGCACCTAATAGATACCAAGCCAACATGTAAAAAACTATATACAAACTATATAAAGAATAAATTGTTGTTTTTCAGTCATGTCTGACTCTTAGTGAACCCATTTGCAGTTTTCTTAGCAAAGATACAAGAGTGATTTATCATGCCCTTCTCCAACTCATATTATCCATTAGGAACTAAGCAAAACAGGGTTAAGTGACTTACTTGCCCATGTTCACAAAGGTAGTAAGTGTCTGAGACCAGATTTGAACTCCTGATGAATCTTCCTAACTTCAGGCCCAACATTCCATTCACTGTGCCACGCAGTTTGCTTCAACCCTACTTTTAATTTAAGAATAAATTACAAATGATCAACATAAGGAAGCTATTAGAATTAAGAGGAGTTGGGAAAGATTCCCTGTAGAAGATGAGATTTTAGCTAAGACTGGTAGAGTTCATACTCAAGAGATATAACATCTTGTTTGATGAATAGCAAGAAGGCTAGTGCCATTTGACCAAAGTAGGTGTGGGTATGTGGGTTGGGTGTGGGTGTCAGTATAGTTGTGAGTGTGTGGGTATTTGGTAGTGGAGGGGAGTTGTAAAGTCTAATAACGATGGAAAGTTATGGAGTACGTTGTGAAAAGCTTTGAATTCAAAACCTAAGCTTTTGTATTTGGTATAAGAGGTGATAGAAAGCCAGTGAAGTTCACTGGAGTAGAAGTAAAATCATCTTACCTCTGTTTTAAGAAAATCACTTTGATGACTGAGCATAACATAGACTGAGTGTAGAGAGACTTATGGCAGAGACACAAAGTGCCAAGCTACTGCATTAGTTAAGGTGAGGTGCTGAGAGCATGCACCAGTGTGTTTGCACTACTAAAGGAGAGAAAGAGATGTGTTTAATTTATGACAAAGACAAAATTGACAGGCCTTGACAACAAATTATATATGTAGCATATAGGATAGTGACAAGTCAAGGATGACATGTAGGTTGTGAGGCTGGTTTATTAGGATTGTGGTGGTACTCTAAACAATAATAGGTAATTCAGGAAGAAAGGAAAGGCTAGGGGGAAAATAATGAGTTCAAGTGGGGGCATTTTGAGTTTAAGACATCTACAAGACTGTT
>CM053591.1:96333447-96348550 GCA_028646515.1 Pseudochirops corinnae
CAAATTGCAGGAAAAACCTTCCACATGAAATATCTACACTTCCTCTCTTTTTCTTACTTCATTCCTTAATTTGCTACTCTTCAAATTTAGAGATCTCTTAACTTACAAATAATGAAAATTGTTAGCATTTATATGGCACTTAAATGTTAATAAAGTGTTTTACATATATTAATTTATTGATCCTCACAATAACTGTGGTCTTATGTTCAATTTTTATCTTCATTTTACATACGATGAAACTGAGTATAAGTACATTTATGTTATTAGATTATAGACTTCATGAATATCTACATAATCAAAATGATGCCTCATATATGGTCAAATATTTGTTTAACTGAATTGAAGTCTTTGAAAAATTCTTGAAGTTTATATTGTATAATGAGTTCCTAAATCAAGTGGATGGTTCAACTAGTTGAACCTCAGATGTTGCAACTAAAATTGTTTGATTTTTTTAAATTTTAAAATATACTTGTAAACACAACATTCTAGGTTATTTCAATTTGAGAGAGTGTTAATCCAAAAGTATTATGTTTTCCTAGAGAAAATGGCATATCTCTAAAACATGGAGCCCATTTAAAAACAACAACAACAACAACAACAACAAAAATAATCCTTGTTAATGAGAAAATATTTATTACTCGGTCTTTCACTGAAAAAGACTTTTACAAAAGAAGGTAGTCTTTTCAGCCAGGCAAGTTTGAAGATCAGTAAGACAATGCATAAAAGCAGAAGGGAATGCAGTAGAAACCTGTAAGTCTAATAGATCATGGAAAAGTAATCATGTTGGAAGAATTATTTCCCAATACTATTATCATTCATTCTCTGTTAATTATAAGAACAGTTATAAAACAGAAAGGTATTTTATGTACTAAGAAAATAGTCATTTCATTTGCTTGTTTTGGTTTTATTTGATTCTCCCAATTCTCCCTTTATGACTTTGTTTGGGGAGTGAACAGACCAAAAGAAATAAAAACTGATTGTTTTTCCATATCTGTATGAAAATGACTAGGAGCTATTACTATATCTAATATAAAAATAACATATAATATTTTACAGCATAATTTCATTTCCAGAAGAGAGTTCTTTCTCCCTTAAACTATAAATTTATAATGGCAATTACACACGTGAATACAAATGTTACTATGCATGTATTAAAAAAATAATCACATGTGAAATATAATTCCTATATTTAATTTATTAATTTAATTATTGCTTTTTACTATCTATTGTAAAATTTCCAAATATATCATTAAACTGCTATGTTCAGAAAATAAATTTACAAAAGCATATCTGCTGAGAAGTCATCAGTCTTACAACTGGTATTTCAATTGATTGATTACTGATGCTACCATGCTTTGCCTATAATACTTGCATGTTATCATGACATTGTTTTAGAGTGATGGATGATGTTGTTTCTAAATGGATCTCTAACTGCTGTGTAGCTTCTAAAAAAAGAAAGGAAACAATAGGTAATTGGAGATAAACTTTCCCTAAGTTGTGGAATAGAATAAATTACCTAAGTAATGACTATCTCAATTTAGCCTCAAAGATATCAAATTGCAAATACATACAATGAATAACTTATGAAAATTTCCTGTTTCAGGGAGGGGATAATCTAAAATTGTCATCCTAGGCACATACTTTTTCAGCAAGCCATAGAAATAAAAATTTCTGAAAATATTTTAAAAGATTTTAATGAGAAGTAATCAGCAACATATTAGCAAAGATATTTATTTCAGTCAAAATAAAAACTACCTCTTATACACTCTGATTCTTTGATTAATACTTCATCTTATCATTGTAGGAACACTTAGTCCATATCATAGCCCATTCCTGTGTGATTCATGTTTGTATCTTTCTATAAATCATTCTCATAAAGTCTTCCAGACATACTAGAGAATGTTCTTTTACTCCACGTATTAATAAATATCAGACTAACAAGTGAGACCTCCATTTCTTTTCTCCTTGCTCACCCATTTGCTGCATACTTACTCTACCACTTTTCCCACCATCATTCATGACCTTATTGACGTTTGTTATGATGCCACTCAATTGGAAATTCTTGTTGGACTCTTCTCCACCCTACGTCTTTATCAGAGATGATTTACTCTCTTCTCAGATTCTAAACACCCAAATTCCCAATTCCAAACTAAATTCTAGGTGTTATGGAAGCTCACCACAGCAAATAATCCTCTCAGGCTTCAGAGAATTTAGGTTCAAAATCACTCAAATTCATCCACTTACTTTCAAAGTCATATAAAATGATCAAGGACTTTGGCCATTCTAAAAATTATGATTGATTTTCAGTTGATTCAATAAATGACTTTGTTCACACCTACTGAATAATCAAGATATATTCTCTCCTAGTTGAGGAACAGTTAAACTATGAGGAAATTGTCTGTTATTTTAAAAATTGATTGAGTAGGGCTAATGTCTACGTAAACCTTTAATATCACATATGGAAAATTTAAAGTACTACAATTTTGTTATTTTAATCACTTAGAATAAGCTAAATATTTTAAAACCATTTTTAACAATTCAATTTTCTACATAAATTAGTTTATGTGTGTGCATAACTTTTGGAACAATTTTAAGGAGGAAGTTAGTATACAAAACTAGGTTAATATAATATCAATAATCTCATTATGTATATTCTTCCTTATAGACAGTCTAATCGTTTAAATCTAAGGCAAATTCAAAGCTTAAACAGATATTTCTATACCAGATATATATTAAGGTCATGTATATGTATATACATATATGTATGTATGTATGTGTGTATGTATATATGTGCTAAAGAAGAAATAAAAAGGACTTTGCTTCCTGGATTCTGCTTTTGTGTATTTTGAGATTTATTTGTTAAGCACAAGCAAATCCTATTGGATTTTCAAAACAGACCTAGTGAGCTCTGTGGGGTTTCTATGGAAGAATACTTCTGAAGTGAATTTGGGAAGTAGAATCCCTAATTTAGATTAAATAAGATGCTTTAAGGAATTTCCATCCTAATCTAAAAAGTATCTTCTGGCAAAAAACATTGACCTCTGTGACCAGACAATAGTGTTTTTTTTTTTAATACACCAAAAAGACTAGCAAGGAGTGGCTCAGATTTTAAAAAACTTGATTCTTAGTACAAAGAATCTTCTATGGGAGATAAAAACAAGAAACAAACAAAGAAACACAGGCTTTTCTAACCATGGTTCCAAAGACTTAAATAAGCCCTTGAAGAAAAGAAGCTGGCGAGTTCCCAAATTTTCACTGTTTCTCTTCTTTCTGAAGTCTTGAAAAGATTTAAGAAGGGTCAATAATTAAAGCATACCTGGAAATCTTTTGTGTCCTCAGGGTAGGAAAAAAAATACTCTGATGTATAATCATACATTTTTATTATATATTCCCTGAAATATAGGGATTTAAAAAAAACAAACAAAATGACCTAATAAATTGTTGGATCATTCCTAAGTGGATTCCACTGGTCATAAGTATAATGAATTCCATGAATTAATAACAGCTTTTCTTCAAAACCATATAGCTACATACAAAGATCTTGAAGAGAATGTCCTTAAAAGTTTTGTGGTGCCCACCTACCCCTAAACAGTTTTTTAAAAAATATCAATTCATTTATTTTTAGTTTTCAAGATTCACTTTCAAAAGTTTTAAATTTTCTCTCACTACTTCCACCTTCCCTCACCAAGACAAGGTGCCGTATGATATGGCTCTACAAATACATTCCTATTAGACATATTTTCACATTAGTCACGTCACATAGAAAAATTATATAAAATGGGAGAGACCATGAGAAAGAAAAAATGCAAAACAGAAAAGAAAATAGTCTACTTCTCTCTGCATTCCAACTACATATTTCTCTGGATGTGAATGACATTTATCACCATGAGTCCTTTGGAATTGTTTTAGTTCCTTAAATTGCAGAGGAAGGTTAAGTCTATCAAAATCAGTCATCACACATGGTGGCTGTTTCTGTGAACCATATTCTACTAGTTCTGCTCGCTTCACTCAGCATGAGTTCATATCTTTCCAGGATTTTCTGAAATCCACCTGTTCATCATTTCTAATACCACAAGAATATTGCATTACATTCATATACTACAACTTGTGCAGCCATTTCCAAACTGAAGGGCATTCCCTCAATTTCTAGTTCTTGGTTATGACAAAAAGGGCTGTTATAAATACCTTTATACACATGAGTCCTTTTTTCCATTTTCATGATCTGGGATATAGTATTAGAAGCAGTATTGTTGGACAAAAGGTATGCAATTTTTATAGCCCTTTGGGCATAGTTCCAAAGTGTTTTCCAGAATAGTTGGATCAACTCACAGCTACGCCAGCAAAGAATTGGTGTTCCAACTTTCTCACATCATCTCTGATATTCATCACTTTTCTGTTTTGGCATGTTAGCCAATCTGATAGGTGTGATGTTGTACCTCAGAGTTATTTTGAGTTGCATCTCTAATCAAAAGTGATTTAGAGCATTTTCTTCTATAACAATAGATAACTTTAATTTCTTCCTCTGAACACTGCCTGTTCTTATCATTTGACCATTTATCATTGGAGAATGACTTGTATTTTTGTAAATTTGATCCATTTTACCATATATTTTAGAAATGAGACCTTTATCAGAGACATTATTTGTAAAAAAAAAAAAAAAAATCTTTCTCAGGTTTCTGCTTCCCACCAAATCTTGGCTGCATTTCTTTGTTTATGCAAAAACTTTTTTTTTCAATTTAATATCATCAAAATTATCCATTTTGCATTTCATAATATTCTCTGTCTACTGTTTGGTCATAAATCCCTGCATTATTTCTAAATATGACAAATAAACTATTCCTTCTTTTCTTAATTTGTTTTTAGTATCAACCTTTATACCAAAATTGTCTCCCAATTGGACTTTATTTTGGTATACAATGTCATATGTTGGTCTATGCCCAGTTTCTACCTTACTGGTTTCCAATTTTCTCTGTCTGTCAAATAGAGAGTTCTTATCCCAGAAGCTAGCATCTTTGGGTTTATCCAACAGTAGATTGCTAAAATCATTTACTACTGTGTCTTGTGTATCTAACATATTCCACTGATCTACCCCTTTATTTCTCAGTCAGTACCAAATACCTTTGATGATTGTTGCTTTATAATGCAATTTAAGATCTGATATGGCTAGACCACCTCCCCTGCATTTTTTTCCATTAATTTCTTTGATATTCTGCACCTTTTGTTCTTCTAGATGAATTTTGTTATTTTTTTTCAGGTCTATAAAATATTTTTTGGTAATTTGATTGGTATGGCACTAAAAAGGTAAATTAATTTAGGTAAAATATTCATTTTTATTATATTAGCCCAACTTAGCCATGAGCAATTGTTGTTTTTCCCCTTGTTTATATCTGACTTTATTTGTGTGAAAAATGTTTTGTAATTGTGATCATATAGTTACTGGGTTTGTTTTTACAGGTAGATTCTCAAATATTTTACAATGTTTTCATTAACTTTAAATGGAATTTCTTTGTCTATCTCTTGTTGGGTTTTGTTAGTAATATATGGAAATGCTGATGATTTGTGTGGGCTTGTTATATACTGCAAATTTGCTAAAGTTGTTTATTATTTCAAGGAGTTTTTTACTTAATTTTCTAGGATTCTCTAAGTATATCATCATATCATCTGCAAAAAGGCATAATTTAACTTCTTTGCCTATTCTAATTCCTTCAGTATCTTTTTATACTCTTATTGCTAAAGCTAACATTTCTAGTACCATATTGAACAACAGTGGTGATAATGGCAATACTTGTTTCACCCCTGTTCTTATAGGAAATGCTTATTCCCATTTTATATTGTGCTTGCTGATGGTTTTAGATAGATACTACTTATCATTTTAAAGAAGGCTCCATTTATTCTTATGTTCTGTAGTATTTTTAATAGGAATGGGTGTCAGAGTTTGTCAAAGGTTTTTTCTACATCTATTAAGAGAATCATATGGTTTCTGTTATTTTTATTGTTGATATGATCAATTATTCTCATGGTTGTACTAATATTGTACCAGTCTTGCATTTCTGATATAAATCCTACTTGATCAAATTATCTTATTCTCAGAATAAGTTGCTATAATCTTTTTGCTATTATTTTATTTAAAATTTTGCATATATACATATCTATCTATCTATCTATTTTTATGAATTGTTCTTTATATGGGTGATGGAATTCGATTTTTAATCCATATGTCTCTGAAAATTTTTTCTTAGGGCCTTCAAAAAATGCCTTGTTCAATTTATTTTTCTGAGATGGGGTTATTTTAGTATTTTACTTCCCATATTCTGTCTCCATGATTTCTTCTGCTGTTGCCGGAGCTCTTTCATCTTCAGGTTAATTTGTAGTATATGCCCTGACATTTCTTTTGGGCACCATCATTGGTCCTTCTGTGACTTCTGGAAAAATATAAACAAAATCTGCCCCCCTTATTAGTAAAGGGTCAGGCTCTTCCCATTTCTATGTTTGGATAACCTTCATTTGGTAAGTATGTACTTTTTCACATTGTTTTTCTGTTGATGTATACTCATTTTTAGCAATGCATAAAAATGTTTTAGGGTGTAGAAAGCAGAAGATTTTAGCCATAATTAATTTTTAGCTGTAATTAAGGTTATTTGAAAATGATCCCAGAAAAATTGAAATTATTTGGTAGTGTAAACAGGGGTATTATCAGTTTTCAATTGCTTTGGAATGTCCACTGAAGCAAAATACTAGAACATAATGGCTAATTACATTTTTTGCTGCTTCCCCTGTGTAAAGGGAAGCTGTAGGATTAATATAGATAACACACTGAGGGCAGTTTTTCATGATCTATCTAGCTTGTTCCCCAAGAATATGGAATTGTTTATTTGTGCATTTTCTCAACATTTTCTCAAAAATTAAAGTGAGATAAAAAAACTCCTTGAATATTTGGGGAAAAAAAGACTTGGAAAAACTTGAACTCTTTGATTATTAGTCACACTATTTTGAAAAAGAGGTCCAGGAAGTGAAAAATGAGATGTAGTACGGGTTAAATAGATTGTGACCTCTATCTTTTGTGAGTTTGTAATCTTAGAAAAAACAGTTAAAAATATCTGTATTCTGTGTGTGTTTAAGCTTAGCAGTATCAATATGTGGGCACACATAAACTGAATATATGCTATCTGACACAATATTAAGGGGAGAAAAAGAAAAAATTCTTTAACAGTAATATAGCTAAAAGCTTTGAATTATAAGCAAAAGCAAAGTAAGTAATAACTTTATAATCATTAGAATAAATGTAGTGAACTATATTTCTAGTTTTAAGATTTATAAATGAGCATCAAATTTTTATTATAAAAAAGAGAAAAATTAGTGAAAAAACTTATAACATGATAGCTCTGTTTATACTTTAAAGCAAAAACAAACCTTTTATTAAAAAAAATTATGTTGGTGTAAAATGTCCTTAAGTAACAATAAATCTCCGAAGTATTATCAACAAACTAATTTTGTTAGTTGATTACAGAATTCTTTAGCCAGAAAAGGTATAATAAAAGAATCTGATCACAATACTTCAAAAGCTATTAACATTAGAATTTTCTTAAGGTGAGCTTTAAGTAGTTTGTAATAGTTCTGTACATGTTCTAATTCTTGATGAAAATAATATTAAATTTCCCATAAAGCTAACAACAATAGAGTTCATATCTTTTACTATTTGCTTTGATCGTAGAAAAATATGGTCTTAAGTGCTTTTTTCTTAAATAAAAATTTTCACCAATCATGGTTGACAGCCAAATTACAATTAAATTTTTCATTCCCATGGAGGTGTAATAAACAATAAAGATTTACTAGGTCTTTTATAGATTTTAACATTTTTATTCCTCAAATTTAAACTTGTCCTGGTGTAAAAGCCAATTGTTAGAAATCCTTTTTAATATTTTGCAACTTCTTAGCAATTGGGTTCATTATTTAGGAACTACATAACTATAACAAATTTCCTTCTCAGGTTGAATTACCTTGCCTCTAGAGATAGTTTTCTTGGTAGTTTTACAAAATAAGAATGATTTTAGGGAGGGGCTGATGGGGATGCACCTGCTTTGCCAAGTCTCATATATGCAGGAGGAAGGGTTTGAATGGGCAGACTTAATCTGAATAAAATTTTTCACCATTTTCCTCTTTTCCACATACAGTAATTAATCAACAACTTTAGGTTTTAAAACAGAATTTTTAAATAACTTAATTAGCAATAGTTTAAGTTCCATAACTGATAACCAAATTGTTTCAGCTGTAACCTCCTCTTAAACTACAGGTAAAGGTGTAAATGTCTGGTGTTCTATAGATATAACCATCATAATACATGTGACATAACTATTTTTACATAGACTTTTCCTCTATCTTTTAATTCCCCCAAAATTCCCAAATTGTACTCTCAAAACCTCTACTCACACTGTTCCTGCAAATAGTTTATACCTTTCTAAAAGTTACTCCCCATGCTCCTCACTTAGTTACATGCTTAAACTTTCTTGTCTTTCCTACTATCTACTCATCCTTCTATTGGACTTTGATTAATGTCCCTTTAAAACAACACATATCTTATTACTTCCTAATTTTGACCTGACACTTCTCCTACATTCTTCAACTTGCATTTGCCATCATATAATAAAATACATATTTTTTTCCCTTTTACCTTGCTGCCTTCCAGCCCTCACCTTGTGTTCTGGTGGGCAAGGAGGGAGGAGTGAATAAAGGAGATAACATTCCAAG
Organism: Pseudochirops corinnae; assembly: GCA_028646515.1. NCBI lineage: Eukaryota > Metazoa > Chordata > Mammalia > Diprotodontia > Pseudocheiridae > Pseudochirops > Pseudochirops corinnae. The sequence goes on from CM053591.1 coordinate 96,342,193, forward strand.
GAAATTCAAGCAGTCCAGTTGCATTTTAAAGCTTATAGGGTGTCAGATTACTCACATTCACTCTCTTTCACACACAGACACGCACAGACACACACACACACAAAAAATACAGAAAATGACTGGAAGAGTGCACTCAGAAATTATTAAAGATTGTTCACAGAAATCAGACATTATGCTTGGTCCTAGATAAAACGTACTTGATCATTTTCTTTTTATCTGTGTCCAACAAAGACAACTGTATCACAGTGAATGGTTTGAGCCATCCCTGGCACATTCCTTTCTGATGTTAAACATATATCATTAATATATTCCAAAGAAAAAAAGCAGAAATGGGGAAATGCTGGAGTCCCTACTCCATAAGCCTCTTACTCCTCTGTCTCCCTGTTGTATCCCCTATTACCAAATCTACTGTCCCCTTCTGCTCTACACATTCCAAGAATCATTGTAATTGACTGCCGATGGTAAGTAATTCTCCTTCTTTTAGCATTCCTTTTAAAAATCTTAGATAACGTTCTTGGTCCCTACTTTTACTTTGTACCTGTGCCATTTTTTTCCTGAAAGCTTTTTTTCTGAGAACAGGCTCATCTTTGCTTGTTTGTATTTTCTGCTAATCCCTATCACATACTCACATTAGCCTGTGGAGTTATCCTCTGTAAGTTTTTAACTTAAGAGAAAATCCTACCATTGCTTCTTACTTTTAGTTATGTTCTCAGGAGTTTCAGGAGGCCACTCCTCTATCTGGTACTTATCCTCAAGTCCCTCTTTGAGCAACATTGATGCCTGCATCAAAATGGGCACAAGCTGAACTGAAGAGTGTGGAATAATTGAACACGAGCCAGGCTGGTTCTGTCATAACAGTTCCCATTTATTAATCAGATAACAGGGTTTATATAGTGAATTTAAAGCAATTATCTCTTAGGTTTCCATGAGAGAACATTTAATGTCCTTGATCATTTATGCATATCTGTATGTTTTAATGTCCTTGTTCACTTATGTACATCTGTATGTTTTAATGTCCTTTTCCTCTTGCATACATCTATGTCTGAGTTACTTCATGGTTATCATGTCCTTAATCTCCTTCAAGTCAGGAAGAGATGATGAGCCAATGTCATGACATAATATAGCCTTCATGAGGTGCTGGCTTGGGAGAAATCCTGGACCAGACTCTTCCCATGTATGGAATGGGTCAGAAACTGTCCCTCAACACTCCACTAAAATAGTTTTGCTATCTATTTTTTTCACTAACTTCTGTAACTTCTCCTCTAAGAATTTATATATTATACCAGTTGTTGCACATATGTTTACTAACAATTTTACTTCATTGTCTATGATGCCTTTTAGCAGAATAGTTCCCTTCCTCATGTCCTTTGATTAGATCTATTTTTGCTTTTACTTTGCCTGAGATTGGGATTGATACACCTGAACGTTTTTATTACTTCAGCTGAAGCACAATGTATTCTACTCCATTCTTTTACCTTAACACTGAGTGTGTCCCTCTGCTTCAGGTGTATTTCTTCTAAACAACACATTATAAGATTATGGTTTTTATCCAGTATGCTATATGTTTCTGTTTTATGGGAGAGTTCATTCCATTCACCTTAAGAGTTATATTTACTATTTGTGTCCTTCTCTCCAACCAATGTCCCGACTCCATTTATTCTTTTCTCTCTTCTCCCTTACCACCTCTTAAGAGTTTTGCTTTTCTTCACTGTCTTCCTCAATTTTCTCTATCTTATGTTAGCCTCCCTTCCTTTCCTTTGCCCTTTTCCTTACTACTTCTTCCCTCCCTTCTAACTGCTCCCACCTTTTATTTCCCCATTCTTCTTGCTGCTTGTATGGTAAGCTAGATTTCTATATTTAGCTGAGTATGTTATTCCCAGCTTGAATTGAACTAGATGAGAGTAAAGTTAAAACAATACTAACCTCCTTGCCTTCTTTCCCTCTACTATATTTTTTGTGCCTCTTCATGTGATGCAATTTACTCTGTTCTGCCTCCTCACTTCCTCTTCTTTCATTAGAATCCCTTTTCATCCCTTAATAATTTTTTTTAATTACATCAATTAACTTGTATTCATACCCTTTGTCTATGTATATCTCTTTTAAATGTCATAATAAAGATACAATTCTCAAGATTTGCAATTATTTTCCTTCTTTTTCAGGATATAAACAGTTTGCCCTTATTGAATAATATTTTTTTTTCCTGTTTACCTTTTTATGCCTCTCCTGAGTCTTTTCTTTGAAGATCTCATTTTCCATCAGGTCTTTTCATTAGGAAGATCTGGAAATTCCTTATTTTGTTGAATATCCACCTCCTTGTTGAAAGATTATCCTAAATTTTGCTTGAGTAGTTGATCTTTGGTTATAGTCTAAGCTCCTTTGCCTTATGGAACATCAAATTCCAATCATACCCATCTTTTAATGTCGAAGCTACCAGATCTTGTGTGATCCTGACTGTAGTTCAATGATATGTGATTTGTTTCTTTCTGGCTGCTTGCAGTATTTTATTTCCTTTTGCAGATAATTCTAGAATTTGACTATGATGTTCCTTGGCATTTTAAATTTGGTCTCTCTTTCAGGAGGTGATCTGTTGGTTCTTTTGATGTCTATTTTACCCTCTGGTTCTAGGACCTTTGGGCAGTTTTCTTAGATGATTTCTTGAAAGATACTGTCCAGGTTCCTTTTTTTTTCATTTTTACTTTATGGTAGACCAATAATTCTTAGATTCCCTCTCCTAGATCTATTTTCCAGGTCAGTTGTTTTTCCAATGACAGATTTGACATTTTCTTCTATTTTTTTTATTATTTGATTTTGTTTGATTCTTGATAAATCAGAGAATCATTAGCTTCGACTTGCACAATTCTAATTTTTATTGAATTGATTTCTCCAGTTAGCTTATGTGCCTCCTTTTCCATTTTGCCAATATTTCTTTTAGGGTAGTTATTTTCTCCAGTTAGGTCTTATACCTCCTTAATCATTTGGCCAATTGAACTTTTTAAGGAGTTTTTTTCTTCAGTGATTTTTTTTTTCCATTTTTTCAATTGTATTTTTAAAACATTGTTCAATTTTTCTTCAACTTCTCTAATTTGATGTTAAAATTCTCCTTGAGTTCTTCCAAGAATGCTTTTTGGGCTTAATAACAATTCATATTCCCTTTTGGGGTTTCAGATGTGGGTATAGGGCCAATGCTGTCATCTTCTGAATTTGTCTTTTGATCTTACCTTCCCCCATACTAAAAATCTATGGTCTTTGTTTTTCTAATTTACTTTTTGCCCACTGTGATTGCCTTTTTCCTAGCTTTTGAAGTGGATCTCTGCTTCTGGGTCACAGGACTCTGTGGCACAGTTCCTGTGCTGAGGGTTGGGGGTCTGGTTACTGTCTTTGCATGCTGAGGCCTTTGGTTCTGGCAGCTGGAAGATATATGATGATATAGCTTACTGTTGATGAACTGGAGCTAGCTGGTGTGTTTGCCAAGGCCAGGTTCATTTCTGAGGGATCTCTTTTTCAGATCTATGCATTTTCCCAATTTATCTTTGTGGCAAATAGTAACCAGAATGAATTTAATTACTTGGATCTATATTCCCAATTATATTACACAGCTCTTTTTCTGTGACCCAGGAAAGGATTAAGTGCACCTGTATGTCATGTGTCTCCTTGTCTAGGTGCTTTGAACACCCTTTATCTGTTTTGTTTATTGCCACCTGCCTGTTTATATCTGTCTGCTCTGTGTCTGTGTAATCTGCATTTCCTTAGGGTTACACTGAAGCTTGCAGAGTGAGATGTATGGTAGGGGTGATTTGGCTGCTGGAAGCCTCTTCCTTGCCTAGGGCTGCTCTAAAGCACGGGTAGGCTCAGTCCCTGGTGGCTGTCCATCCATACTAGTGCCTGCCATTTCCCCTGACTGTGAAAAGGAATGCCTGGGGTCCTTATGTTGCTGCTTGCCAGCTCCATCCCCCTGGTGCTCAGGATCTTTTGCTGGGACTTTACTGTCTTGTACTGGTTTGTTTCAGCCACAGCAAGAGGGACCCATCCTGCTAATTCCCCTAGCCTTTTGAGATATAAGACTGCCATGCACTTTTCACTGGCTCCAGTATTCCAAGATTTTTTGTAGGGTAAAATTCTCTATGTTTTTCAATGTCAACAAGGTGGGGTGAGAGGTCTTCTTGTCTCCCAAAAGTTTAAATAGGTGACTTTCAAACATTTACTCTATGGGCTAATAGCCACAGGAGTAGCTGCTGCCACTGTTTTACTCGGCCCAAAGTCACCCTCTATCTTGTCCCAGTCCCCACCATTTTGTGCTCCCTTCTTCACAGAAGTGAAGTCCTGCCACTGCCCAAGGCATATTTCTGAGAAACTGCCCAAAGCATAGTTACTCATCCTGTTCTGGGAATCAAAACTTAACCATAGTCCACTTTCCATATAAGGTCCCAAACTAAGTATTATCCAATCACTTCTCTTTGCTCCTATAAGTTCCTGCTTTTGTATAGATCAGCACATTACTTTGTGGTTTTTGCCTTTAAATATTCCGACTCTGCCCCTTCTTGGGGCTGTTTGATTTGAGTCTTGACTCCAAACAGTCTTGCACTTCAATAAATCCACATTAAATTTATAAGCAGGTCTTGCCTCGTGTTTTTCTGCATAACATTTCTGGAGGCTCCAGCAAGTTCAGGGAGTCTTCCTTGGCACTCTTCCAGACCCGGACCAGGAAGGGCCTCGTCAGTGAGGGGTTGGTGTCTGTTGGTTCTGACTTCTAGAAGAGCCAGCCCCTGAGATATTTCTGGGCCAGAGACAGAGGAGAACTAACTTGCCCCCCTGTCACTGACCGACCTGCCTTTATTCAGACTCCTGTGGATCAAAAAAAGAAACCCTCCAAAGGTAAGTCAGGTTTCTGGTTCTGGTTCTGGTGGGAATACCCTTCTGATCCTGGTCTGGGGAATGGGACCAGACACTACTAGAGTGTTCAGGGGACACACTGATCCCACGGGTGCATCCAAGACATTGGATCTCCACTTGTTTCTGGTTTCTGTCCTGGATTCTGGTTATGTATCCCCTTGTCCAGGTGCCTTGAGCACTCTGTATCTGTTTCATTTATGCACCTGTTTTACCATGTCTATCTGCTCTATGTTGTTGTATGTAATGTTTCTCCTTGTCTAGGTGCTTTGGCCACCCTGTATCTGTTTTGTTTATGTCCACCTATCTGCTCTGTGTCTGTGTAAAAATACTTGAGCCTGCCATCTTGGAAGATTAATAATGCAGCTAGTAAAAAGGAAATACTGTGCCTGGGATAGAAAGATTGATGGTCTCTTAAAGAAAGGTTGTTGACAGAAAAACAAAAATCTCTCTTTTTGCTTCCATGGACTCTGGCCAAATTTTTGGACGCAGAAAGCCAGATGGAAAAAAAAAAAAGGGAAAAGGGAAATTTCTCCCTTAAGATTTATCTAAGAGAAAAAGGATCACTTCACTGATCAAAGAGAAACAGGTTTCAAAGCTGAAATAGAACTAGTACTTAACCCTTTCCTGGGTCACAGACAAAGAACTGTGTAATATCATTGGGAATATAGATCCAAGTAATTAAATTTATTCTGGTTAGTATTTGACACTAAGATAAATTGGGAAAATGAATAGACCTGTAAAAGATACCTCAGAAATGAAACTTTGAGCTCTCCAGTATGGAGAATAGGGGACTAGGATCTTTTCCAGGGGCCCACTCAGCTTTACTGGAAGGTTTGAAGCTCTCACTTTCAAAGAAATTCTTAAAGGAGTAAATACCTGAGTGAAGTTTACTTGAGCAAAAGGTAAAAAACAAAAAAACAAAAAAAAAAAACACCGACTCGGATTCTCCTCCTTGTAGTCCTACCTCTGATGAGGCTAGGGTTACAATGCCTTCTCCCTGTCACCCTGGTTCTGACTGAGCTAGGGCTGCAGTGAAAAGTTAGGAAAATAGTAAGGAATTTGAGTTAAACTCCCCCATGTGGTGAAAGGAACAGAGGGGGAAGCACAGCAGTTACTTCGGGGCCCCACTAGCAACAGCCCTAGGTACCTGGGCACCCTAAATCTCATTCCTTTAGGTAAGCAGATGTACCTCTCCTTTCAAAACCCCAAGTCCTTCCTCTCAAAACACTGGAACCTGGACTTTCTCCTCCAAGTTCCCTGAATACCTCCTGGCTCCCCAGTTTGTAGTCTTCCCCAAACAAGGTTCCTTCCCAAATTGAGCACCCTTACAACCAGGCTCTGAAACTGTGGGGAGATGGAAAAAGGAGAGGAGAAAATGAGCTCAGAAGTCAACAAGCCTCTGCACTTGGTAAGATCAGTAATATTATATGTGATTTGCAAATGCAGTTAATGTCATCTTATACTTTGT
>CM053591.1:96349050-96403548 GCA_028646515.1 Pseudochirops corinnae
AATCCCCTTCTTCCACATCAACAGGGAAGTTCATGCCTTCTCAACAGTGGGACAGAGTTTGCACCTTCCACACTTATCACTTAGTACTAAGTGCTAAGTATCTTGCTAAATTGATTACTATTACACATATTTGAAAAAGGACCTATGTGCTCAAAAATATTTATATCAGCTCTTTTCTGGTGACTAAGAATTTCAAATCAAGGGAATTTCCCTCAACTGGGAAACAGATGAACAAATTATGAAAGGTGATTATGGCAGAATACTATTGTACCGTAAGAAAGGATGAGCAGGATGTTCTCAGAAAAACCTGGAAAGACTTAAATGAACTGATGTAAAGTGAAATGTACTTTGTACATAGTAACAACAATATTGTATGATGATCAGCTATTAATGACATAGGTGTTCTCAGCAATGCAAAAATCCAAGGCATCGCTGAAGAACTTATGATGAAAAATGTTATCCATCCCAGGAGATGAACTGATGGTGCCTGAATACAGATAGAAACATATTTTCAACTTATTTTTCCTGAGGTTTTTTATCTGTTTTTTTTTTCTCATCATGACTGTTATGGAAACATTTTTCATGCCTGCACGTATATCCCCTCTATCAATTTGCTTGCCTTCTCAATGAATGGAGGTGGGGTGAAGAGGGAGGAAGGGAGAGAATTTGGAGCTCAAAGTTTTCAAAAATAATTTTAAAAATTGTTTCACTGTGTAAGTGGGGCAAATAAAATTGTAAATAGAGTAAAAAAATTGTCAGGCTAAAAAAAATGAATTGATTTTCATATTTGTCCTTTTATGTTATAAATATGTTATTATGTAACTTTAATTCACCATGTGTAAGGATCTGTTTTGCTTGTAATACTTTACTAAGTGTCTGCTATCATTACTATCACTTGCTATCATACTTAAGCAAGCTAGACATAGAGAGACTGTATAATATAGTGGATAGATTTCTCAGAGGAAGGAAGACATGAGACCTGCCTTTTGCTCATGACACTGGAGAAGTGGCTTACCCCCCTCTGTGCTGCTGAGAGTTTCCTAAGGCTATTAATTATAGAATGTTTGTCTGTTTGCTTTGATAGAGGAAGTTCCTCACATCATTGAAATCACAGGTTCAACCCCCTCCCTTTTCTACCTTGCACCCAAAAAAGATTAGCTACGTAAAGACATCTAGTATACAGTTTCCATTATTCTTATTGAAACATTGCAGCATAGTCCCTTTAGATTTTATATACCTTTCAGGTTGGGTGGGTGGGAGTTATCTTATTTTTAGAAAGTAACATTGTGCTGAGGGAGCAAAGATGGTGGAGTAGAAGAAGGAAAATTCCATGTGTTCCCCTCATAACCATATAAAATACCTATGAAATATGACTCCAAAAAAAGTTTAGAGCTACAGGACCCACAAAGTGACAGAGAGAAACAAATCTCCCCCTGAAGGCAGCCCGGCAGACAGACAAAAAGTTTTCATAACAGTATGCTGGGACCTGAGCCCACCCCTGCTTGGGCCTCTGGTTTTAGCCACAGGTGGCCCTAACCAGTAGAGGCTGTAGCAGGCTTCAGGAGACTGGATCACCACCAGCTGTGGTGGTTTCCAGAATTATCAATGCATAAATGCCAAAGACAAAGTAAAAGGTCAGTGTGAAACTCTGTTGGAACTGGGGAAAAGAAGCAGTCTGGCCCTCGCCCCTGGGGTGAGAAGCAGCAGAGATGCAGCAGCTATGTAGCCACTGGCCATGTGGCTGCTTCTAGCACTCCTGGCCTGCATATCATAGGGGAAGCAAGCAAACATTAAAAGGGTAATCACTCTTGCTTTAACCTGCTTGGATGTGGACCACTGTCTCAGGTGGATGTCCTGGAGTGTGTGACCAGAGAGGCAGAGTTTGTGAGTGCTGCAGAGAAGGCACCCAACTAATAGCTCTGGTAGCTGTGAAAACCCCAGTGATTTCAGACACAACTCTCTCCACTCTGTTATCAAAGTGTTACCATGGCAAATAGCTCAAAAGTCAAGAAATTGAGTGGCAAAATGAGCAAGCAAAGGAAGCAAAGCAAACACAGCAATCCTACTTTGGATTCCTTTTTTGGGGATAAAAAGGATCAAAACACGGAATGTGAAGAAGACAATGAAGTCATAACTCCTGCACCAAAAGCTTCCAAGAAAAATATGAACTGATTACAGGCTATGGAGCAGGTCAAGGAGGGTTTTTAAAATCAAGTAATAGAAGTGGAGGAAAAATTGGGAAGAGAAATGAGAATGATGTAAGAAAATGATGGAAAGCCAGTCAGCAACCACATAAGAAAATGACCCCTTAAAAATAGATAAACTCAAATGGAAAAAGACACCCAAAAAGTCAATGAGGAGAAGAATGCCTTAAAAAGCCAAATTTGCCAGATGGGAAAAAGAATTTGAAAAGCTCACTGAAGATAATAATTCCTTCAGGATTAGATTGGAGCAAATGTAAGCTAATGGCATTATGAGAAATCAAGATACTATTAAACAGATCCAAACAAATGGAAAAATGGAAGGCAATGTGTAATACCTCACTGGAAAAACCACTAACCTGGAAAATACATCCAGGAGAGATAATTAGGTACGTCAGAGGAGCTAGGATTAAAACAAAGAATCACCTACCCAGCAAAACTGAGTATAATATTTCAGGGGAAAATATGGTCATTCAGTGAAATAGAGGACTTTCAAGAATTGTTGATGAAAAAACCAGAGTTGAATAGAAAATTTGACATTCAAATTCAAGAAGTAAGAGAAGCATGAGAAGGTAAACAGCCAAAAGAAATAAGGAACTTGGGGTGGCTAGGTGGCGCAGTAAAGAGAGCACCAGCCCTGGAGTCAGGAGGACCTGAATTCAAATTCGGCCTCAGACACTTGACACACTTACTAGCCATGTGATCTTGGGCAAGTGACTTCACCCCAATTTCACTACCTTCCCCATCCAGAAAGTAAAAAATAAAAATTATATATAAATATATATAAAAGAAATAAGGAACTTATCAAAGTTGAACTATTTATATTCCTACATGGAAAAAATGATAATTGTAACTTATGAAACTTCTCAGTATGAGGATAGTTGAAGGGAATATAAATGTATGCATATATGTATGCATACATATGTATGTGTATATAGGAGGGTAATATGTGAGAATGAATACATATGTGAGTGTGTGTAGATATGTGTACAGGTATAGATAGACAGAGGGTGCAGGATCAATTGGATAACAAGGGATGATATTTAAAAAATAAAATTAAGAGGTAAGAGAGGAATATAATGAGAGGTGATAGGGAGAGACAGAGTAGGGTAAATTATTTCATATAAAAGAGATGTGAAAATTGTTTTAAAAAGGAGGGGAAGAACAGGAAGGTAAAGACAATGGGTCAGCCTACTCTTGTTGAATTTAGCTTAAGGTGGGAATAACATACACACACATTGAATATCTAACCCTACGTGAATGTAGGGGGGAAAGGGAAAAGGGGGGGGATGATTGATGGGAGGGCAGATTGGTGGGGGGGAGTAGTTAGAAGCATACACTTTTGAAAAGGGACAGGGTCAAAATAGAAAATAGAACAAGTGGGGGGGGCAGGATTGGATGCAGGTTAATATAGTCAGTCATTCACAATGTATCCACTATGTAAATGTTTTGTGTAACTACACATGTACAACCTATATTGAATTTCTTGTCTTTCCTGTGAGGGTGGATGATGAGGGAAGAAGGGAAAGAATCTGGAATTCAAACTTTTAAAATAAAATGTTTTAAAATATTCTTATTCTTATTATTTTATTTGCAACTGGGAAATAATATATATAGGCATTGGGGTATGGATATCCATTTTACCCTACTGAAAAGTCAGAGCAGGGATGGAGGAAGATATAGAATAGAACAGATTGAGGGAAAGGGCATTCAGTGGGATTGCTGTTTTGGGGTGGTGGGTAGCGGAAAGATCGCGAGAAAAGTTGCAACTCAAAATCTTGTGGAAGTTAATGTTGTAAACTATAAATAAACATTAAATCTAAAAAGGTATCATTCTAATTTTATTTCTTTTAAAAATTAATGAGTTTCAGGCAGCTAGGTGGTGAAGTGAATACAGTACTGGCCCTGGAGTCAGGAGGGCCTGAGTTCAAATTCAGCATCAGACAACAGAAAAAACTAGCCATGTGACCTTGGGCAAGTCACTAAACCCCAATTGCCCTACCTTCCCCCTTCAAAGATCAACAAAACAAAACAAAAAAATAAATGAGTTTTATATTTTGGCTAATATAGATTGTAGCTTGTTGAAATAAAATTTGGTTAACAAATTAGAAAAAAAAAACTATTTGGGGACAATTGAGATGCATAGATATTTTTTCCTTCCTGAAACTAAAAGTGATATATAATTCTCTCAGAAACACATGTATTTCCCATGGAAGAAGCTGGGGAGGGAGAATTCACTGCTTTATTCTTGACTGATAAATGCCCCATAATGAAAGCAGATATAACAAAGAAAGGTGTCCATTGTCTAACTTGATTGTGAAAGCTCATGATTTAGTGACTAATACACTGGAGCTTATTGTGCAACTTCATCGTCAAACCTCATGATTTATTATGCAGCACTGAGGAACTTATTGAGTGTCTCTATTGTGGCACTTTGTGATTTACTGAGTAATACAATGCAGCTTATAATATCCCCTCATAGTAGAATTCTGATTTACTGTGAAATTGTTGCCCCAATCTGTTTCTAAAGAGGGAGGAGTTTAGTTAATGTTTCCAAATTATAGAGAAACTTCATCAGACAAACCATTTTCAAAGCAGGTAATATCACCAACGATGATAACAGTCTGTCTTTTTTTAAGAATGGAAATACTTTGTTTTGCTAGCTGTATTTTTTTTTTAATTTCAGGAAACAAAAATATTATTTTAAACTGACCGTAAGTAAATGAAGGGTCAATTCTACTTCATTAAATGATGGACACCAATGGTACATCGAATGGTGATGGAACAGCTATTTTTCGAAAGTGTGATGCTGAAAATGTTCTAAAAAAGTCATAAGAATTGCAGTTGTTAGGTTTTTTAAATTCTAATTATTTTATACAATCAGACTTATCTGTTTCTTACTCTGGTTCTTCCCATTAATCATAGCCATGAGGGACTGAATTAAGAATACTACTGTAAGCTGAATAGCAAATAAACAAGTTCCTAGTTAAGCTTTACATTAATTAGGTGGCCCCTCCCTCCCCAGCTTCCACAAGGCAAACTACTGTTATAGTGAAAAGAAATCTATTCTTATCTACAACCACTATTTCTAATTCTTTTTTGAGGAAAGACTTTAAAATTTTCTTAAATTCATATAACATCTCATTATTTCAAAATCTTTCCTATGGTTATACAGTGATTATCCTTGAAACTGATAATTTGGATAGTTCCATGATCTTATCAGGGTGGATTTTCACTCCAGTGGTATAGATCACAAATTATTCCTCTCATCTCATTCTGTTAGTTTCTTGTCTACCTCTTCAAATAACTTGTTTATACTCTGCTTTAGCTCTATACCTTACATATCTTAATATTATACAAGGGTTATGAATTAATAAGTAATGAGTAGAATGAGAACAATTTTTACTAAAAATACAAAAATGAGAACGTCAACATTTTTGAAAGATTTAAGAACGCTAATTGACCCAAAAATGAACCACAATTCTAAAGGCCATAGTATAAAGAATTCTACTTGTGCATTGATAGAGATAAAGGACTTATTATTCATTATGTCACATTTTTGAACATGGACAATTTGTAATGCTTTCTTCTGCATATTTTTACATTTTTTTTCTCTTTGAGGGGATATGGGAGAAGAATAAAAATAGTAAAATTTCCAAAGAAAAATATTATGTAGGTATTAATGAAATACACAAAAGATAAATAATATCTAGTAATGGTCTCCAGACATATATTACCTATGCTAGAAAGGTTAAGAATAGTGGATTGATTGAATTCAGGATATCTGAGCTGCTACAGGACTAAAGCTAATTGGGTTTCTGAACTAAGTCTGGCATAAATATGGTGATCTCTTAGTAAGGAAACATTGCTGGACTATTTAAGAAGAGAGGAATTGGTCCAAGTTAGGGGAAAAAAGAGAGAGTAGACTAAAGTGTACATGCAGATCAACGTCGAGATTAGGGACACTAATGGCAGCTTTACCTCCACTCCAGGCAAGATAAAAAATGCAAAAATTCTCACAAAAAAAAGGAAAAAGAAAAAGAATGAAAAAAACCAAACAAGTATTCATGCACAATGAACCAGACCCACCATTCATCTACTAACCCCTTTTCTTGAATATTCTATTGGCATTATGTAGGTCATTTTTGGTCACCAATTGGTCACCAATTTTTGGTCACCAACCAGACCCACCATTCATCTACTAACCCCTTTTCTTGAATATTCTATTGGCATTATGTAGGTCATTTTTGGTCACCAATTAGACTACAATTTTGCCTAATTGGGACTGCCATGTTTTTTGTTTTGTTTTGTTTTTTTGTTTTTTTGCCCATTATATGATTCATATCTTTGTGAATCATAGAAAGATTGTGTTTTTTTTAAAGAATTCATAGCCACATATTATCACTAAATGATTTCTCCATTGTTACTTTTTATGCAGCCTTGATTCAGAGAAAAGATTGGTGTCATTAATCAGCCAAGCAATAAGTATCTATTGATTGCCTACCATGTTCCAAAAATTGAGTTATATGTGGAGGATACACGCAAAGATTGAAATGATGCCTACACATAAGGAACTTATATTTCACTGATAAAGCCATGAAGCAATAAATCATGGTTTGTTTTTTATTTTATTTTTTTTTTTACATTTGGATACACAATAAAGATAACTCATTCATTTGCTTCTTTAACATGAGACATCTTTCTATTTCAGTAAAGCTATTTAAAATGCTAACAGATGATGCTTTAAAAGTTCTGTACTCAATATGGCAGCAAATTTGGAAAACACGACAGTGCCTACTCGATTGGAAAATATTGATTGATGTCCCAATCCTAAAGAAAGTGATGCCAAGGAATATTAAAGTTACTGAAAAATTGTGCTTGTTTCCTATGCTAACAGAGTTATTCTCTTTTTTCTCTTAAATTGATTTGTTTATTTACTTTTAGTTTACAAAATTCAGTTCCAGAGTCCCTTAAGTTACAAGGTTTCTACCCTCCTTCTCTGCCTTCCCCCATGGAGACATGCAGTCAAGTATAGAATCTGCAAATACTTTCACATTGGACATCAGTTTGGTTGTATAGAAGGATTTTAACCAATGGAGTGGACAATAGGAAAAAGGAAACAAAACCAAACATGGTAAAGAGCAATAGCAGGTAGATTGCTTAAGTCTCTATTTAAACTCTGTTCTTTCTAGATCTTTCGATAAATGTAGGTATCTCCTTCCCTCCTGAGACTTGTTGAGTTGTCTTATAGCTGTGCATTGGTGAGAAGAGTCCAGTTTATCAAGCTTAGTCATCACACATATGACATATAAAAGGGTTATGCTTAAGATTCTGCAAGGTAGGCTTCAATAATATGTTAACCGAGAATTACCAGAAAAGCAGGCTGATTTTTGAAGAGGTAGAGGAGCTATAGGCCAAATAGCTAGCATTCTCTGAATTATGGAGAAAGCAAGGGAGTTCTAGAAAAAAAACAAATTAACAAAAACAATATTTTTCTGTTTCAATGATTACACAGAAGCCTTAATTGTGTGTATCCCCAAAATGTGGCCATTTCTCAAAGAGATGGGAATACAGAACGTCTTACTTGTTCCTGAGGAATTTGTATGTGAGGCAAGTATTAACAGCTCCCAAACATGAAACAATTGGTTGGTTTATGATTGAAAAAGGAGTATGAGAAGGGTATATGTTTTCACCTTTTAAATTTAACTTCTATGCCAAGAATATCATGTGATGCCAGGCTAGATGAATCAAAAGCCAGAATTAATATTGTTGGGGAAAATATCAACTGTCTCAGACATGCAGATGATACCACTCCAATTGGAGAAAGTATCAACACACACACACAAATGTGTGTATGCATCCATACATATATTGTATATACACCTACACATATACACATACATACATAATATACACATATGTACACATATACACCACACACACACACACACACACACACACACACACACATCTTGGCAACTAATCCCATTACTTCCTGGCAAATAGAGAGAGAAGAAATTAAAACATTGTCAGATTTTATATTCCTGGGCTCAAAGATCACTGCAGATGGTGACTGCAGCCATGAAATTAAAAGATGCTTCCTATTGGAAGGAAATTTATGATAAATCTGGACAGCATACAAAAGAGCAGATCCATGCCCTTGCTGACAAATGACTGTTTATTTAAATCTATAGTTTTGTTCTATTCCCCCCCACACACACTAGGAGCGTATGGCTGTAACAGTTGGATTATAAGGATATCTGAGTGCCACAGAATCAAGATATTTGAATTGTGTTACTGAAAAAGAATATTGAGAGTCCCTTGTATGGCAAGGATATAACATCAGTCAATGATAATAAAGAAATTAATTCAGGGTATTCACTGAAAAGTTCAATACTGAATTTGAAGTTTAAACAACTTTTGCCACATAAAGATAATAAAGAATTGGAAAAGACTCTGATGTTGGAAAAGATTGAAGGAAAAGAAAAAGGGGATGGTGGAAATTAAAATGGGTAGATAATGTTATCAAATCAATGGACATTAACTTGAACAGACTTCAAGAGACAGTGGAGGATAGACTGGTATGCTATGGTATATGTGGTCCATAAAGAATAAGACCTGACTGAACAACCCAATAAATCTTTCCATTTAGTTTCAAATTCCTTTTATTTTCTGGTTTCATTTGTAGGAAGAATGTCAAAATTGGTATCATTCAGTTCCTTTAGAAGTTTTACTTTCTGATTATTTGAAAAGTATTTTGTTTTAGGGCTCACAGTTCATTTAATATTTATAGATTTTATATGTGTGTGTGTGTATGTGTGTGTGTATCTCCAATCCTTTCTCCCTTTTGACCACTGCTACTGTCATTGCAATGCCACAGCAGATCCATAAGAATATGGCCTGTTTTGCATAAATATTATGTTCCATACATTTGCTATGGCCAAATCATTTGTCAAATGATTAATCTGCAGGTGACGAACACTTACTTCTTCTATTCTCATCTTTTATAGAGGCTGAAGAAGTAGTTGGGAACTTAAGCAAAGTACTTAACAAAATCCTCCAAAATAAATTAATATATACCTAGAAACTGAGTGACCTAAACAAGAAGTTGAGTAAAAAAAAAAAATGGAGGTGAGGGTGGAGAGGTGAAATTATGCTAGCAAATGGAATTTAAAAAAATAAGGCCACAAATTTGCAAAATATTGGTAGGGTTATCATATATATCATGAATATTTTCTTCAGAAAGAGAACAGAAAAGCATTGAACTACTGAAAACCAAACAATGTCACAAAATGAAATTGACTACACACTAACAATTCATAACCAGGAGTCTGTGACCTTTTAATTTTATTTAGAATTTTGTGTTTCAAATTATTTTCCTTTCATAACCATTCAGAAGGCAAGCAATATGATGTCTGTTATACATGTAAAGTCATGAAAAAAAACATTTTTATATTAGCAATGTTGCAAGGGAAAAAAAGAATAATAAAGTAATTTTTTTAAAAAAAGTTTCAATCTGCAGAGTTCATCAGTTCTCTCTATGGAGGTAGAAAGCATTTTTGATCATCAGTCCTATGGAATTGTTGCATAATGTTGAATTGATGAAAATAGCTAAGTCTTTGTAAATTAAAAATATGATAAATATAATTCAGTATAACTGATTTCCTTTGTAGCCCTATATATTTTATTTAACATATTTTAAGATATTATTCAGAGGAGTCCAGAAGCTTCAGCAGACTGCCCAAAGGGTACTATGGCATTTATGAGATTTCCTGGAAATAACTCCAAAGAGAGGAACTTGATGGTTACTGATATGGGAGTCACTACAGAACAAAGCTTATCTTCATAGATAGTTCCTTGATAAGAGCAAAAGTAAATTCATATTTTTGGGAGGACATTAAAATATGGATATTATGCAGGGAAGTATAATGGAATTCTACAGGATGTCTAAGTCATGCCACTTAAACATTGGTCGAAGGAACATGAGGTAACTGACAGACATCAAACCTTTTGATGAATTAGGGGAATGTATACCCAAGCATGTGAAGACTTCCCCTGTTGGAATGGACAGATTAGAACATCCCTCCTCTCTCTCAATGCACATGAAGATGGCTGAAGCAAGCACTCTGGAGAGCTTAGCTCTTCATCAGATATTGAAAAAGCCAAGGCCAATCACTGCATCCAGGGCCATCACCAGTCATTTTGACTTTTGTCTTGCCACTGGATTTCAATGACTGGAAAAGAAAGTAAGGCTAACAACTTTGTACAACTCTGTCTTACTGAACTCTAATTCACTTGTGAGTCAAGACCACAACATAATCTCATTGATTCTCTCCAAAAATAAAGGAAAAAACAAGAATGTAACTTATTGTTTAGCCTGAAGTAGACTTCAAAGATTAGAAATATATCAATTGGAAGAGACGTTAGAGTCATATCTCATGTCTCCAGAGGACAGAAGTAGGAAGAGGTAAACCCAAACTGCAGTAACAGATTTAGAATTAGTATGAAGAAAACCAAATAGATTTATAACAATCAGAGTTGTTCAAAAGTAGAAAGCCTCTAAAGGTAATAGATTATGGGGAAGAAAAAGAAATAACCCTAAGACATTGATTGGACTAGACGATCCTTGAGGTCCCCTCTAACTCTGAGATTCTATGATATTATGATTCTGAGAGCTTGCCCTAAGATTAAAATAATATCATCTTGATCTAAAATGGAATAGATTTGCTGTCATTTCACTGGTGAGCTATTCTTACCTTTGACAATAGTGGAACTAACAATTTAAACTTCATTAATTTTGAATCTAACATAAGTAAAAATGGAGTATTGAATATTGATAAATTTTCTGTTTCTCACATTGAGGCTAAAAGCATGCAGAATCTG
Organism: Pseudochirops corinnae; assembly: GCA_028646515.1. NCBI lineage: Eukaryota > Metazoa > Chordata > Mammalia > Diprotodontia > Pseudocheiridae > Pseudochirops > Pseudochirops corinnae. The sequence continues at coordinate 96,360,135 of CM053591.1, forward strand.
AGGACAATTTTGACCAGCAAAGAATTTTATTCCATTAATTATTTATATTGTATGTGAATTTGAAAAAAAATAAATGGCATGCTCACCAAAGTTGGAGTTCTGTGTTATATCTCTATCTGTACATGTATAGATAGAGATGGCTGTGTGTATCAATCAATCTATCTATCTATGTACATACACAAAATGACTCTGTTTTCAAATGACAACATGCTAATTGTATCAAGCCCTAGAATACTATAAGTTCTTCTTAGTGACATGGTCACTCAATCATGTTCATATCAGGTTCATAAACTAGGAAAATTTTCCTTAACTCCTTACTTTCTCTTACTCTTTATAGTCAATGAGTTGCCAGCTCATGCTGTTGGGCCAGTCACACTATTTCTCACCTCTAAGCTTTTCAATCTACTCTTCAACAAGCAATCCTCCAGATTCTTGACTCTTCTTCTATGACAAAATCCACAGAGAAATAAAGAGGAGAAATCCTTTTATAGAGTGTACTCACCATCCATAGCACCACCAGTCTTTGATACACCAAATGACACATGAACCTGAGTCCAAGGAAAATCAAAAATTTCCCCACTATGAACTCTATTTGAGTGTCACCCTCAAAGTTTTGAACCCTTATGGAGATATGTCTAACAAAGGGCTCTTCACCTCTCAATTAGATTATTACATCAACTTCCTAATTTGTTTCTCTATCTCAAGTTTTCTTTGTCTAGTTTATCTCTCCTGATGCCAAAGTGATCTCGCTTAAACACAGAACTTACCATGTCATTCCCCTAGTCAGTCAAGTCTAGTGACATTCTATTTCCTCTAGAATCAGTATATACTCTTCTCTTTTATAAAATCTCATAACCTTACCCCTCCCTATATTTTTAGGTTCCTTATCCATAAGCTATAATTATAAAATACAATCTAGTCAAAGTTTCCTTACCATTGTTAATATACTACATTCCACCTCCTACTTATCACTTTTTATAGGCTACTTACCATGTGCCATATTGAATATGATTCCTCCTTACTCCAACCTCATAGAATCCCTCTATTCCTTAAAGATGACAGCCAACCATCACAACAACTGCTAGTGCCTCTTTTCCACATTACTTTATGTTTAATTACTTTTTTACTTATTCTCTTTTATTTATTCTGAACATACTTTATCTGTAGTTGGTGTCTCCTCCATTAGTGTATATGTTCCTTCAGAATAAATTGCTAACTTTTTACTTCTTAAATTCTCTGTATTTCTATCTCTAGAACTTAGCACAGCAATTAGAATGGAATAGGTGCTTAATAAATACTTGCTGAGTGATTGGTATCATTCAGGTGAAGCCAGGGACCCTGGGGATGACAGAAATTACCAAGTAGGTCAAACTGCCGCCACCAGCTGGAATGCTACCTCCCCTAAGACTATGTTGGAGACAGCTCAGTACCATATGTCCAAGAGTTCTGGAAACAAAAGCAATCCTGCAGATTCTTTACCCTTCTTCTGTGACAGAATCCATAGAGAAATAAGTAGGAGAAATCCTTTTATAGAGTGGACCCACCATCCATAGCACCACCAATTTTGATATGCCAAAAGGCACATGAACCTGAATCCAAGGAAAATCAAGAATTTCCCCACTATTTACCCTATTTTAGCATCACCCTCAAAGTGGAGCACACCCTTATGGAGATATATCTAACAAAGGTCTCTTCATGTGCTAATGTCTTCAGCTACTAAAAATAATAGGAAAGGGATATCTCATCACCAAAGACCTTGAAACTGTCAAATTGCTTCACATGAGAAACTAAGTAGAAATGACATTAAAGAAGATGCATTATTATCTACTTTGTGGTTATATCTAATGGACTGCCCAAGGTTATTCTTTCTGACTTGCAATTAGAACTTCACATAGTTTTTTTTTTTAATCCAAATGTTAGATCTTTGCATATGGATGATCTTTTGTTTTTCAATTGGTATCCCCAAAACATGGCAAAGAATTTTATGGTAAGTAAATTTTTCATTCATTCATTCATTTCTTACTTTATAGTGGTAATATATGGAATATTATAATCTTATGGATATAACAAATTTCCATCATTTTTCAAATTGCAATGAAAGAGTGAAAGGACAGTGTAAGTAGATTGCAGCAAATTACTAATGATGACTTGCTTATGAAAAAGTATACTAAAAGATATCATCAAGGCCATATCTGATCAGAAAACTAAAAGTTGTTGGCATGTTATTTAGCAAGAATGAGAGGTAATAGATGGACAGCGTGAGTAATGCTTTACTGTATGCAAAATATTGAGTGAACCATGGGAAGCTTTCAAGGATACTGGGTAAGTCTCTAAAGAGGATTTACAGAAAGACATCATTGAGAATGGCACAATGTGAAAAGATCTAGGCATACTGTAATTTGATCCAGGTGAGGGAATATTCACATAAATGAAATCATATTTGCTGAAGTACTAAGTAAAGAAATATATCTAACATAAATATAGGTTTTTGTTGGAAAAATAAATACTTGGTAGTATTTTTCTTTCCTTGGATTTTAGTTTTTGATAGAATTTTTTTATTAAATTTATATAGGTTCATTTGTGTTATGACATTATGGAAAGATACATTTTGTCTTTCTCTTTTAGTAGTGTTAAGCCAATGGAAGCTAGACACTAAATTCACAGAGGTGATAAGTTACACCTATTTCAGTCACTAATTTATTCATTATGTATTTATTCAATGTCTATTATATGCAAAATACTGTAGTAGGTTGGTATAATGGGGAGGGGGCAATTGTATTCAGAGTTTTAGAGACTTTAATTCTATTTTTTTTTTACTTCTACTTTTCTTTCCACTTTCACTGAGTGACCTTTAGCAAGTCAATTACATATTCTAGACTTAAGATTTTCCTTTACATTTACGTTTTGATTTTGTTTTCGAATAAAAGTAGTTGATATATTGAACATGAATCTTGACATCAGCAAGATCTAAATCTGACTCTAACTTTAGACATTTACTGGGTATATGACACAGGGTAAATGATTTTGCATCTTTCAATCTAAGTTTCCTCTAATGTAAAATGAGCATGATAATAGTACGTATTTACGGGACTATTAGGAAACTCAAATGAGATACAATATGTAAAGTTCTTTACCAATATTAGCTATTATTATAATCAGTAAATGAAATTTTGACATTCCCACTCCACAGATGATTAAGTGATTGTGTTGGTATAAGTTTATGTTTCTAGACTTTAGAGAGCAGAGAAAGAAAAATAAAATAGGATCCCTAATCTCCATAAAAGTTTAAGAGATATTCAAGAGAAAGAGTTCATAAAGAAGAAATAGAAAGTTGCATGAATGAGGACAGAGACTTAAGAGTATATTCAGAATAAAAGGGAGGAAATGGAAAGGAAGAAGATGGAGGACAACTAAGTTAGTTTAAAATCATGAAAAGAAAATGAGTAGTTTTAAAAAGGAAAATGTGACCACTTAAATTAAATACTATAGGAAATTTAGGAAGACTTGAGGTTGTTAGGGTTATTTGAATACAGTGTGACTTGACAGCCTCTGAGGTCTCTTCAAACTTTAAAACATACACACACACACACACACACACACACACACATCTGAGACATCTCGGCATTAATTTATGACCTTTAAAAATGAAATTTTCCAAGAAAGCCCAGGATACTCTATCAAGTGTGTAGCAGACAGGGTATAGGAAATTAAGGAGGAAAATGAGGCTTCATATGAAAACAAAAGACTCAAAGAGGGAGAATTGAATGGTTGTCTCTCCTCCTTCCTACAGCAGCAAGTAAGGATGGGGGAGATCAGTGTCTCTTTGATAACATAAGAAAAGGAAGTAGTAAAGGGGAACACATTTAAGATGCTAAAGAGGTGATGGAAATGGGGTAGGTAAAAAAAAATACAACAAATATTATTGATTTTTTTCATGAATGATAATTGACCAGATGTTCTGCTTTTCATATGATAGTCTCATTTTTCAGTTTCGGCTCTTAGATAATCCATAGTGAGGGGGTAGAGTGGGAGATATCCAGGTTAAGGTCCCAGCTCTTTTCAGAGGCCTGACAACTTTGTAAAAGGAGGTCCTGTCTTCTACCAGAAGTACTCGTCAAGAACACAGGAGATAGTGCACAAAAAGATTTCAGAAATCAGAGTACTTAACCAATGATTAACCGATATCTAATGTTAACATGGAGAGCTTTTAAGGAGTTTTTTAATTCAAATGAGAAAAAAAATATTCTGTTATTTTCATTCATTTCTAATTGATATTGAATATTTATTTAATTATGAATGTAAAAAGCAACACATTCTAAGGAATAGTAAAGGAGGCTTTACTGGATTGTCAAATGGATCTGTGAGACAAAAAAAGGGTTAAGAACTATAGACTTAGCCTGTTCCTAGCACTCACATATACTTGAATTTTTAAAATAAATTGAACTTTTCCTGCTTTACAAGATAATATGCCTATAATTTTCTGCAATCTTATTAATATAAACCTATGTAAAGCTCAACTGCTTCAAACCCTGTCAAATACTTAGTCCTGTGGATATGAACAATAGGGAATCTTCTGTTATAGTCCTTTTAAAATTTGATGAGCTCTCCAGGAGTTTAATTCCAAATATATGTAGTTCTTGTTCCTTTGTTCAACATTGCCTCCTAGATAGCTCTTCTTTTATATTTAAACAACTTCAGAGTTTATTTGTGAAATAAAGGTTTATTTACCCATGGAATTATGAAGGCTGTTTTATTGTGTGTGAAGGAACAAGGGTGGTTAATTTATTTTAGGAGCTTGAGATCTTTTCTGTTTACATGACCACAGGTTCACAGAGATGAGATGTGCTATTAAAATTCCAAAGCTGTCAGTTTATTTTATACTCTTTCTTTTGTAGAAGAGGCTGCCTGGATAAGAGGAAATATGATTTGTCTGGTGTAATTGTGTAATTTTGAATTTTATTGGATAGGATGAAAAAAGTAGTAGTTTGGGTATTGTCAAATTCCTGTGAATTTATTTTGGCACCACCACTCATCTTTTTTTTTTTGTTTTGAATCCCTTTGTTGAAAAAAAAATAATGCATTTATGCAGTAGGTGCATCAAAAAATTGAGTCTCAATGGGAAAAGATCCCTCTCCCCATCTTCATATAGATTTAGATCACTATAGTGTAAAGAACTCCTGATTTTGAATCAGGATTAGGAATAAGGATTGAATCTGTCATTTTATTGGTATAGAGATAAGTAAGATAAGGTAAGAAAATCCCCATCTAAGGATATGGGTCACCACTCTGTCTTCTACTTTGTCTGCCATCCTTCACGGAATGCACACTTACTTCTTTTCTGCCTTTCATAATTTCTTCCTTCAAGGCTTAACTCAGAAGTCACCTTCTACATGAAGACTGAACAATGCTGCTAATTATTAAAGTTCTCTCCCTCTTCAAATTAACTTATGGTTATGCTTACAGGGCTGGCAATGAGATTTTTTTGGTATCTGTGCAGACCCCTCCCATTGGAACCTCAGAGTCTGACTCTTAGGACTCCAGGGGGAATCCTTACTGACAGTCTCTTTGTTACATGAGGTTAAGCCTTATGTTGTCAAAATTTTAGCCTCCAAGTCATTTTCCAATTCCTCTTTATGTTTTGTCTTCCTTTTTAGAATATAAGCTCCTAACTTGTTTGATTGTGATTATAACCTCATGATTTAGCACCCTGTTTGGCACAAAAAAAGTGTTAAATACATGCTTGCTCTACCTATCAACATACCTATATATGCATACACTTTACTTATTGCTTCTTTAATACTACAAAGTCAGTACAATATAAGCTTCTAGATAATAATAACTACATATGTTTTTGGTCTTTTTATCTTTTTATCCAGTGGCTCTTACATTGACTTGTACCTTGTTGAATGGGATAATATGCGGAGTATCCATTACCATAAGGTGCTATGTATATATACAAACTGTTGTAAAATTCAAAGTCAATGGTTGAATTAAGATATTGGATTAAAGCTATTATTTAGAATGAGGTATGTGAGGTGTTCAGGGAGTGCTACCAAATTTATTGCAATGACTTACTGAACCCTTTTCAGGGCTGTTCACCTACTTTTGGCATTCATCTGTCACCCAACTCTCAGCTGTGGCACCAAGAAACTCTAGCATGTACAACAGCCATATCCCTATAAAACTGTCTCTGTAAATAGGCTAACCAAGGTTGAGAGTAACTGACACACCTCAAACACATTGCTTAGTTAGGGGAAAAGTTACCCTAGGTATATAAAGACTGTTTATATGCTGTTAAGTTAAATGGGTGTATTAGAACAATTTGTCCCTATGGTCATGAAGATGACTAAAACGGACACTATGCAGCACTTAGACCTTGGTCAGACACTGAAGACTCCTAGGTTATTTACTGTAGCCGAGGCCATTGCCAGTCATCTTGACTCTGGAAAAGAGAGTGAGACCGATGGTTTTGTGCCACTCTGCCTCACTTAAATTCAATTCCCTCGCAAGTTAAGACATCACTAATCATCGACTATTTTGCAACATAATTTAGGGTATATACTAACACTGATATTGGCATATATGATTCTGAATACCACCACGGCCATTTAATCTCTGTTTTTCAGTATCTTTGCTCATGTATATGCAGATAATGATGTTGGCACACTGAACTCAAAGGATTGTTGTGAGTAATGGACTAAACAAAAAGGAATTATTATTGTTATACTTTCTCAGGCAGTACTACCAGTTTTGCCATTCTGTTCAGTTTTAAGTTTCACTCATTGCTTCTATTTCTTCACCACTCACCCATTCCGCAAATCCTTAAAATCCTATTTGTGTCCTTACCAGTACCTCGCATATAATAGATAATAAATTATTGTTTGTTGATCTATAAATCAATTTAATTAGTTTTCTATCTCCAAGATTACCAATAATGTCTTAAAGGCCAAATCCTATGATCTATGCTAATTCTTTAACATCTTGGATTATCTGCAGCATTTGGCACTACTGTTTTTCTCTCCTTCTTAATGATACTTCATAAAGGATACTACATAATAATAGTGGAAATAATTCTAGATCTATAGACAGAAGAATCAGGTTAAAATTCCAGTTCAGCCTTTCACTAACATGGTGACTTTAACCAAGTCATTTAATTTCCTTAGGTCCTGTTTCTCTCATCTATGAATGTTGGGCTAGATGGTCTCACATCCCTGTAATGTCTAACTTTATGCTGCTATGATTCTTTAATTAGATTACCTTTTATATTTCCTTCATATCAAAAGCTCTGATCTCTGAAATCCTCTCAGTTCTAAAGTTTGTAATTCATGCTATGTTACTCTGTGATTTCATTCTTATGTGAATCTGGTTGCAAAGAGTCATAGCTCTTTTTGTCCCGTGCAATTTAAAATTAGGGTTCTAAAAAGTTAAATTTAGCAATGTTCCATTATTAAAACACTATAGAGAAATCTATCATTTGAACTTTCTGATTTAATTTGTTCTTCCTAAAAAGAGTAGCTTTGGCACTTGTTTGTCCCAAATGAAATTCAAGGCTACAAGCTCATCATATACTTCATAGCCTTCAAATGTGTCCCTCACCCCCACTCCAGGAAAAAAAAAAAATCATGCCATGAATTTAATGGAAATACAGATAAATACGCAAATGTCTCCTTACCTCATCTGAAAAATGAACAGCATTTTTCAGTGGTTTATAGGCATGTATGTCTCCTCATAGCAAAGTAGCAATCCTGTCAGGATCTAAAACTTTAAAAGCTTCATTATTCATGCATTGATAGATTAGGTATTATTAGATATACATTAAAGCATCATGTTTACATGAAAAAGAAATAAGTGCTCTATTCAGCAGAAATGTTCCCCTTGCTCTCTGATTATCTAGGATGTTTGCCCTCCTCTAGAAGTAATGCTTTTAAGCCAACTCTTTGGAGGCATTCCAAGGACAGTCAAACTGAGAAGCAAGGTGACTGTATTTTAATATCTCTTTGTATCCATGGACTCCTGGACTATTTAGGAATTCACAGTTCTACCATGTCTCCTGGTAAATATATTAAAGAGTTAGTAATTAATTAATTATTCCTATTATTACCTAAATTTCAACCTTGAAGTTAAGTTGTAGCTATCTCCTTTATTAACTTCATGAAAGTAAATGACAGGGTTTGTAGAATTACTTGCTTTTTAAATTTCACTCTTGGTAGAAAGATGCAGTCATAAATTTTGAAAAAAAGTATTCTGGATCTAAAACTTAAATAAAGTTTGAGCAATTAGATATTTTAGATAACTAATTAGACTGGCAATACATCTGAGAACTTTACATCATAGAAATGTCCTAATGTTGAAACTCCAGTAAGTTGAATTATTATGAAAAATTAAATACTACAGCATATGCTAATGATAATTGGTAATTATTTGAAAGTTTTTGATAGTATCATATGTGAATTTCCCAAAATCCTTGTGAAGGACGTGCTACCAGCATATTATATATTGGCATTTGCTTCAGAGAAAATTTACCTTAGTGATATTAAGTAACTACCCCATAATCACTCTGCTGGTATGTATAGCTGAGCTAATCTTCCTGACTCCAAGAACAGCTCTCTCTCCACTTTTCCACCATGTGCCTTGCCTAGTCTTGTGACATACATAATAGAAGTATTATTACCATTTAAAAATGAGAAAATATTATAAAACAGTGTTTTATTGAATATGCCATACTTCTTTTATATTATACATTATATAGTAATAGAGAATCATGGTTACTTGACCATTGAATAAGTTACTTGCCAAAATATAAATATATATATATTAAGGCATATGCATATACATATACATAATACACATCCATACGTTATGGGTGTGGATAAGCACTGTGCTTGATATCAGAAGACTCATCTTCATGAGTTCAAATCTGGATTCAGACACTTTCTAGCTGTGTGATCATGATCATTTAACCCTGTTAGCCTCAGTTCCTCATCTGTAAATAGAGCTAGAGAAGGAAATAGAAAACAAAATAAAGCATTATTTAATTACTGAATATTTAACAAAGGAAGTTTGTTTTATTGTAACACAGCATGAGTCTGCAACAAGGACACGGTGGTACTCAGCTTTTCTGGAAAAAGTCGCATATCTCCCCCTACTCCCCACCACTTGGAAATGCCTTTCATCATTATGTTATCATGGTTTTGGAAATTAAGTGGTCTAAGGAAACTTGAAGTCTGTGAGGGCCAAACACTTTGTGGCTAGATATTTCTAGTCTCCTGAATGAAATGGAAACTGCATGAGGGAAGCTGGTTTGAATCAAGTCCTTAGGGGTGTCATTGTCCTGGGCCTACCCTCAGCTGGCTAAGAGGGTAGGAAAGGAAGCTGCCTCTAGGAATCAGAGAGTAATCAGGTCCTAGGAGCAATTTTGTCTTATTACAAGGCATGTGCTGTAATAGAACCTTTATGCACATAAAAAGTGTTATGAAAACTTTCTTTTTGAATTGATTTTATTCCTAAGAAGTTGTTTGTTATGAAAACTTCTGTAAGTTATGCTAAGTCAGGTAAAAGGATCATCGAACTGTCATATATTTCAATATAATTTTTTTAAATTTTTTAAAAAATAACTACTTCCTTTATATAAGGTGCTTGTCTAGGCACTGATCATCAAAGTCAAATTGCTTTTTCACCTTAAGGAGCCTATATTCTAAATAATATCTCAAATCAAATATCTCTGAATTTGGAAGTTTTCCATCAGTGAGCATTTACTAAATGCTTATGATGTTCCTGGCACTGAATTAGAAGCTGGGATACAGACAACAATGAAACATTTCTAGCCCTCAGACGATTAAATTCTATCAAGAAAAGTTCATGTACACCTATAAATACATACAAAAACAAATACAAGGTACTTTAGGAATGAGAGACACTAGAAAAATCTTCATGTAGGAGTCACTTGGGTTGTTTTTTGAAAGAAACTAGAGATTCTAAGAGAAATAAATGAAGAGAAAATTCATTCTAGGCACGAATGTAAGCAAAATCACTGAACTGTAAGATGATGTGTCATCTGTGAGTAACACTGAGAAGGCCAGTTTGAGTGGATTGCAGAGTATGTGAATGGATATAACACATAGTAAGATTGGTCAGGAAGGTTGCCCATAAATTGTTAAGGATTTTATGCCAAATTAAGGATTATAAACTTCATTTTTGAGGCCATAGGAAAGTATACTAAAGTTTATTAAGTAGCATGTCCAATGTACAATTCAGAGAATTTACTTTAACAACATTGTGGAAGGGAGAGGAGAAATAAGGCAGAGAAACATTTAGGAAGATACTGTAACAGACTAATTGAGAGGTGATGAAGTTTTAAACAAGACTGTTGGCAATGTGAGATAGAGAGAAGGATTTGGATATTAGAAATGTGAAAGATTTGACCACTGAGTTCAATATATACATATTGGAATGTCTAATATATACATATTGGAAAAAAAATCATTAACAAATCAGAATAAAGAAAAAAGATGACTATATAACATTGTATGACTGAAGTATCTTCAAAATTAATTTTTTTCAGTAAGTTGTTAGTGCCAGAAAAATAATGCATGAGTAAATGGCCAACAAAGGCTATAACCGTTTCCTAAGGAAATTTAATGAGCATAGATAAAAACCTAAAAAGAAAAATTCAAAAGAGTAGAAAAATGTCGGGTGGCAAAGCCTTGATATACTTTCCAAGCAGATCTATTTCAGTCAAGGACAACACTGGCTTCAAATACAAATACATTCATAATGTTTTAAGGCATATGGTAGTAGAAAATCATGAGCAAAATCACTTCACACAAAAAAAAGGAAGTGGAAAATAAATTTCCATAAAATTTAATGAAAGGTCCAATTAGTCCAGATTATCCTGAATATGAAAGTAGAAGTATGAAATCAAAGAGTGTGAAATGAAAAAAAAATCACTCCATAGTTATATCACAAACTTTTCTGCATCAATGACAGGTGAGTCACCACAATTATGCTTCAATATAACATTCCTCAATGGCTTGCATGACAGAGTAGAAATTAAATTGAAGAAAACAAATATTGGAAAATCAGCTCAAATAAAATAAAATAGACTAAATACACATGTTGAGGGTGAAGGGGATAGATCTGTACTGAAGGTAACAGCATTTGAAAGTATATCTATATATCTACATACATATATATATATATATATATATATATATATATGCATATGTGTGTGTGTGCTAAAGGAATGGAAGCAAATGCTTGGGGAAAAAAATCTTGTGCAGTATTATTGAGAAATTATCAATAATTACTAAATCAGAATCTTCCTTCCCTAGGTCTAAAAATCTTTATGAAAATTATACATACATACACATACACACACACACCACACTTTATAAGACAAGAAAGTCTTTGGCAAATGCTATTTTGTAAGACAACACATTTTTATGATCACATAGTTTACTGAAAGATTAAGAGAATACAGGATTCCACTATGTTATTTTTCTGCAACTAAATTATTTTTTAATATTGAAAAAGATTTGATTTGGTAGAGCCAAATGCTAGATTAAATTCATTTTTCAAAAATGGCACATCCCAAGGATATTTAAATTCAAGAAGGTTTTTGAAAGATGTGACCACAGATATAATGTTCTTCATGAGACACGGATTATTAATATGAAGGGAGAGCTACACACTACTCCTGTGAAGGATTTCCAAGGTCCACAGTAAAATCAGAAGAGAAATTGCTCATAGGCCATGAAATCTTTTAGATTTGCCTGTTTGGAGATGCTATTGTTTTTATTATTGTAGTTTTTATTTATTTTATCAACATTCAGAATAAAGTACAGCTTCCTAGATGAAATTCACAAGCATCCCAAAGGACAGAATGTGTTGTTCCTGACTTCCAAGTTTCAGATCCATGCTTCTGCTATTGTCTTATCTGGGAACTTCCCTCTGTAATTGAACATTCAACCCCCTCTGTGGCTTACTTAACTTGGAATATCCTGGGCAAGGCCTGGGCATTTTTTCCATTGGTGATTTCAACACCCAGGATATTACAGAAACAGTTTATGTTTAGGTAGGAAGATAATTCCATATTTTATATGAATAGGACACAGGGAAGGAACTGCGTTTAAATGCCATTGAGGTTTCATTAAATAAGCAAGTCTAAGAAAATCAAGCAGTAGATTTCCTCCTCCCTTTTGTTGAGAGACTCTAAACAGCCTTATCCTCCCAGTACTGTTCCTGACATAGGGACTTCAAAACCATGCCATCCCAACCCCTTTGTTGGGTTCCTTCATCCCTTGCTTTCCATCCACCTTTTATTAGGCAAGTCACTAAGACTATAAGTTATAGAAAATTGTGTGACATACACTAGTAGTGAAATGCCTTTATCTGGCATTTCTCGTTCAAAGAGAAATCTCAGGCCCAGTAATTATTCTTATTCTTTCAGTGATCCCATATATTTGTGAATCATGACATCTAGAACTGTATAAAGGTAAAAAGGACAATAAAAGGGGAAATGATAAGCATTAGCACTGTATGCCCTAATACCAAAATACTATATTGTGTCAGATTGATAGGCTTCTAGTATCCTCTTTAAGCATAATGTTTCTGCCACTTTTCTTTTTACTCAACTGCCTTACAAAATCAGTACTACTCCGAAGAGCTATTTGTAGATGATTTATTTTAAAAATCATATGAACCTGAACAATGTGCCTCCACATGTATCTAATTCACTCAGACATCTACTTCCAGGTGGAAACATTGTATTTTATTTCCCTATTTAAAACAGCAAGCTTACTCTATTACACAAATTGAAGCAAAGATCAACAAAGTAAAACAAGTTTCTTCATATTTTAAAATTTTAGATACAGGGCTTAAGTCGCTGTCTGGCCTGGATGGATTATCTTCTGTTTTAGAAACCTGGTAGAAACAAAAAGACCCCAAATGCCATCAGCTTAGGTAAGGGAAATTTTCTGCCCAAGGACAGGAATTATATCTCCTGAGGAATCCAGCTTGAATACTCCTAAACACTGGAAAAAAGCAAAATCTACCTAACATAGAAGATCTGACCAAGCAAAGTTAGGTAGATCTCTATTTCTATCATCATCATTCTGTCTCTCTCATTTATGTATATGTGCAATATTGCATGATGGGTAGAGCAATGATTTCAAGAAGACATGTGTTTACATCCTCCTCCTGATACATAATGGCTTTGCAATCCTCTGAAATTCTCCACACTTTACGTTGCAGGACATTCTCTGAGTTTCATTCACAAAGGGAGTTTCCTCATTCAAAGTTGTCTACATGAATGAAAGTACTGATCTGGATAAATAATTATAATTTATCATGTCAGAGTATTTTGTTTTGGGATGGAGTGGAGGAAAATCAGGGAGAGTATGGATAAGGAAGGATAGGAAGTATAAAGAATCTGATAGCTATTGGGGGTCTCAACAAACTATAGATACTGGGGAATATATAGTTATTAGATATTACATGGAAGGGTACAGAAATACCTTGTCTATGTAGGAAAGACAATTACATATTCCTGGAATTAACCACAAGGACAGAATTGCAATTAAGTGCTAGTGAAGCTTCATTAAATAAGCCCAACTTAGAAGATCAGAGAGTAGAGGACTCAGATCCTGGGAAGTGTAACCACAGAGCAGTAGCAATAGGATTCAGGAACCCAGCTATAGTGGTAATCAATTAAAAGGACAGGAACCAAAATAGGAAATATCTGTATAGCAATTCCAGGGGAGAAGGACTAACACAAAAGTGACCTCTATCCTAAGTCATCATCTGTTGAGACAAAGGCTCCCTTGAGGCATATTTCCCTAATATATTATAAATATTTCTTATATTTTGGATATTATTTCCAAAATAAGTGGCAAGAAGGCACCACCAACTTCAAAAGAGCAAAGTTGGGAACAGTGAGCCAGATGATTCCTAGCAATATAGACCATTCACCTTTCTATCCAAATGTATGAAGGGAAATTAGAAATATGTGTGTAAAGCCACACAGAAGAAGCTTTCCAGAGGACTGGTGCTGTGGATGACTTTCAAGGTTCTGATTACACAGTACAGTGAACTCTCTATTTAATAAGAAATCAGAGCAAAACATTCACAGAAAATCAAGGTACAGCATTCACAATATCACAATTTATCACTGAAAATCAAAATATAGCTTTCACAACAACTTATCACTAAAATGGTCACATAGTTTTCACCAAAGTGGTCACCTAGTTTTGAACAAGTACAATCATTTAATCAATCAATCACTTAGTAACTCAATCATTCAGTGGTTTTCTTTTAAACAAGGTACATTTATTTAGACAATCAATCATTTAGTTAAGTCTTTAATTCAATCAGTCTTAAGGAGAAGAGCCTCCTTAATCCTTAACTTACCCATCCTTAAAAAGGCAAGGCCTTCTTAGGGCACACAAAGTACAATAGACAAAGTTCTCCACCCATTTGGTGCAATTAACTTACAAATCCGTCACTATTCAATCCTCAGTCACTATTCAATCATTAGTAACTACCCAGTACCCTCTTAAGGTGTAGTGAGAAATACTCAGGCCATCACCCCTAGGTCACTAGTAAATTACAATTTCAGTCACTGCTCAATACCCACAGACAGGTCTTTTTTTCTTGACTAGGTATATCAGCAAGCACCCTAGCATACCAAGGGTGGCTGCTAGCACAGGTTCTTAGATCTGCTTTTCTAAAGGAAAGCGACTCTAAATAGGTTAACAGTCTCACTTTAATCAATCAAACATATATCATTTACCTAGTTCAGGGGAAAAAGTCAGCACCCTGAACTTCAGAGAATACAAACAGAATACAAACACAATTTATAAGCACAAGTTACACACAGACAGAGAAACAGATCAGCACACTGGCTTCCAAACCATATGACCATTTCATCAGTTACATATTCAGTTACCAGAGAGGGAAGCACCAATATCTGGGATTTTCAAAGCTGGGAGGCTCAACAGCTTCCCAGAGTCTCATCTGGCCAAATCACAAAACTTCTCAAAGTGAGCCCCAAAGCAAAACTTCACATCAGGGCATATATATGGCCTTTACCTGGCTCAGATAATGTCACAGCCCTCTTGACCCACTGCCCAATCACAAAGCTACAAGGCACGGGCATTTCCAAAGAACAAGCCTCCCGCCACAGGCTCCATGTGACCGTATTCAGCCTATTAAGGGGCAGAGTGTAGTTTTAAATAGGGGAAGGTTCTCAGAGTCACATAGCCACTTTAGCAAAGGGCCTAGGGGCAGGGAAGACATTCAGATTTTCATAACACTAGGGGCAGACAGCTCCTACCAATCTGTCAGCTGCGTTCAAAGGCAGACAGCTCCCAGCTCTTTGTCCAGCTCTCTGTGAAGTTACTATTCCACACTAAAGCTCACAGAGTCCAGTACAACTTAAATCCTGCATAGTCTCTATTCCTGAGAAGTCAAGCTTAACAAAGCTACAAACAGACAAAGTATGGACACTACAGTCCTGCCTCCTCTGGCAGCTCCAGCTGGCCCTCAGAAATCCTCAGAAACTCCTCAGCAGCTCAGCAGAAATTCCCAACAGAAAAGTATCAGCAGAATTTCTCAGGAGAAGCTCTGTTCTCAAGATCAAAATCACTTTCTCCCATTCTCAAAATCAAAATCACTTTCTCCATGGAACTTCCAGTCCAACAGCGGCAGTCCAGCTTTCAGGTGCTCATCCCAAGAAGTTCTTCAGGAACTTCCACAAGAAGTTCTGACTTTCCCAGCTGAGGTTTTTCCTTATATAGGGTATTGCTCCTCCCTGTTCAGCCCCTCTCTGTGATGTCAGCAACAGGGTTACATACCTTCAGTTTATTTAACAAAGGCTTAATTTGAAACTAGGTCCTAAGTACCTATTAGCCTAGAAATACAAAGGGATCTTCAAATTTCATTACTATTACTATGGGTTCTGGTTGTCTTTAATATAAGAAGATATCAAGTGAGTCCTTTATAAAGGAAGAAAATAAAAATCTTTCCCTTACTCCATTTAAGACCTATGTCCCAGAATCATTATAGATTTAGATTAGAAGGAACCTTGAAGCAGAACCTTGAAGTCAAAACCATCTTACTCGTTTTGCATATGAAGAAACTGCAGTACATTGACATTAAATGAGTTTCTCAAGGTCACACATGTATTAGGAAGAAATGTTGAAATTAGAACCTGTGGCTCTGGATTTGGTGGGGATTTTTTTCTCCTACTATACAATGTTAACTATATAGAATATATTATGTTCCAATAGTTTTGTTTAAGATACTTAAGTTTATGTTGCTGCCAGATGGGCAGATTTGCTAGCCACTATGAAAAGCCACTGAAGATAAATAATTATTGTGATGAATACAGGACATGAGAGTATCCATCTCTCCTCCAGTCCCAGAGACATTACTTCCTGTTTTGGTATCTGTATTTATTTATTTTTCTTCCATTTACTACATTCCTACACCAGGTGTCTCTGATTGGATTTTTTTTCTACCCTCTACATACCTCCTGCAGTTTGTAGAGCTCCATCTTGAAAGTCATTTGCTCTATTTTCCATCCTTATGGCTCCTGACTATGCCTTCTCTCTGACAGCTGCTGATTTCCCCAGAGGCACCATTCTCAAGGAGATTGTGATAGGGATGCATATTTCATAAACCACTTGTGACAATATGCTAATTGAAGGAGTTTCTCCTGTCAATGTGGCTCTTGCAAATTACAGCAGGTACTTCAGAGGACTGTTGGGGTTTTCATAACTAAAAGTGAAGGTGAGCTATCCAATCAGGTTGAAGATATTAAAAGAGTGACTCTAAATAGGTCTGATCTCCAGAATTCATCTTACCAATTCCGTTCTGTTTCACAGAATTCTAGAATGTATGGTATAATCTGTTAAGCTTCACACCTTCTCCTTACTGTTATAAATAATTTTCAAAGTCTGGATTTCTTGATTTTCCTATTACTTGTATCCTTCCATTTGCTAGAGCTTAGCACTACTCACGAGAGTGTTATTCTTGAGAATATTTTCTTTGGTTTCTCACTGTGACTGTTATACTGTCTTTAATAGTGAAAGTTGTTGAGGCCTCCATTTTATCAAGGATTTTCTTAATACCTTCATTCAGTTTTCTGCTGATTACATCCCACCTAATCCATACACCTGAAGGAAACCCTAAAAGCCTCTATCCTATCTTCCTGTCTGTATTTTGTGTAATTTCTTTACAAATTTGTTATTGTTGAATCCTTATCTGAGTTTCTAGGAGAATTCTATTTCTGATTCTTCAGGATTACATGTTCTTAACCTATACTCTATAAACTTTGCTTTTAATATGATAAAATCTATATTTTGATACAATTGATTTCCTTTGTAATTCTATTCATTTTAAGTATTTAAAAATAACATTCTGAGAAATGATCCATAAGCTTCCCCAGACTGTCAGAGGCATCACACACACACATCACACACACAGACATCACATACATATATGCACACACACAGATTTTTTTATCAACTCACTGTTATACAGAATCAAGAGGAATTTTGAAACTGGTAGGAGTTCTAAAGTCCTCATGTTCACTTCATCATTTTATAGTTTCCAAGGTTATGCCATGAGTTCTCAATAAATACAAGCATAGAACCCATATAGTTTACTTCTTCAGTCTTTGTGAAGTCTTGATATACTCCTACCTATGTTTAATTATACTTTCCCTGATATTTTCTTTATTTAAATTTATTTTATGTTCAATTCAGGGAAGAAAACAAGCATTTACATAGCATAATACAATTTAAAAAGAGATGATTGCACATGAACCTACAAATCTACCATGTACAACTTGCTATTCCAAGTATACACAGTTATTGTGTAAATTTCATGTCTCCTGATGCTTCCCATATACACATTATATTCCCAGTTTTAAAAAAAGGCAACAAAATTGTTCTATCTGTTCCTGTCACTTTTTCATCTATATCCAATCTTTCATCACATGAATTATCTGAAATTATATATATGTGTGTATTTCTTTTCCTGTCCATTAGATCATTTTCTCCCCCAATTTCATAAATGACCAAGTATATAATTCATTTTAAAACATGGGTGGGGAACCTGCAGCCTCAAGGCCACATGTTGCCTTGAGGCTGCAGGTTCCCTCCTCCCATACTAGTCAAAACTATTTTTGTCTTCTCTTTTTTTCTCTCTAGTAAAATCTAAAATAAAATGAAATTTCAGAAGAGAGGTATCCATGTTGTTTTGCTTGAATAGTAACTAGTAAACTATTATGATCTCATTTGAAACTCTGTAAGGGAGTGGAAATTAGATCAAAAAACAAAATTGGAAATTACATTATTTTCTTTGAAGCAAATGGGAGAGGAAAAAATTTCCATTGCGTGTTTAAAGTTCTCTTGAAGCAAAACATAGAATCGTGAGCCTGAGGTCTGAACCTAATGAGGTGTATATTAATGCCAATCATTTTAAAATTAAGGAAATTCTACCTTCCATGGTTGAAGATGTTCTGTTTAAAACAATTAATAGATGGTGACACATTATAATTATTTCTTACGGAAATACTTAATATACAAACAACATCCAATATAACTTGCCAGGTGTCTTATTTATTTTTAGTTGTACACAAACTCTACCAATTAAACTAAATGATTTTTGTGAAATTCAAATAACCACCTGTCTGAATTAGATTGATTTATGCTGCTAAATATTCTTGAGAGGTTATAATTGCATCTAATATATAAGTTTGACCTAATGCTTAATGATATATTCCATGGCTATTTATTTGAATATTTATTATTAGTATGGCAAATGCAAATAAATTTATCTATTGGCATGAACTAGTACCAGCTTTTGAAAATCTGGGACTACAAGATAAGACTATAAGAACAAAATGCACCCCTTTCCATCATTTTTGACAGCAAGATCTATTAGTTATAAAGAGTCCATTTGTAGGAAAATTGAAGTTCAAATTATAACAAAGTTGTATAATTTTAATATTATCAGTAAATCAAAAATATTTTCATAAAAGATGTTATAACAATTACAATTTAAGACATTAATATAAAAATGAACAACCATCCCTTAAAATTATTTTGGTAGTCTATTAATATTTCACATTCACATTAAAACCAGCAGAGAGTTTTCAATGTAATGATTGATTTTGCTGAATTTTTTTTATTTTTTTTCCTTTAAAAATAATATTCACTATGGAGAATGACTCTTGTGAAGAGGAGAGAAATACTGGGGAAAAGTATAATAACATCAAAGAAGAAGAAATCAAAACAAATTTATTTTTAAAAGGTTAGAAAGACAAAGTGACTGAGTTTGACAGAGGACAGCTTACACTGTATGCTATATGAGGAAGATAGTTCCCTCTACCTGGAATGTTGTAGGCACAGTGCAAAGACCATCTATATATGCATATCCATAAGTTGTGAGTGCACCATTCTGATTTAAGAATTATTGTATCAAAGTCAATGGGGCATTATCTCAAAAGAATTCATAATTATGGTGCTGTACTTGTCCAGATAATCTAAAATGAAAAGGCATCAACTTTATCTAAAGAATGGAAATAGATTAGGAAATGGCAGTCTCTTGTCCCTCAAATATTTACCCCCTTTGCTCACCTAATGAAAAGGTCTGTGGTAAATAGAGACTGTGGCAAAGTGTTTATGATGATAGCATTGTCTGCAGCTACCACAGCACCTCATTCTGCATAATTCCCTACATAAAGTATACTGTTGCTGTGGCCCCACCTTCTGATATTATGATTAACACAAAATGTTCTAATGGCAAATTATTCATTACTTAATATTGATTTATTTGTGCTGTTTAGTTTTGCATGTATGTTTGTGTAGGAATGAATTACCTGTGCAATGTTGAATGTTGAATCACTTTTCACAAAATTCTCTCTTCTGTGGACAAGGTCCTATACATGAGGCAATTAGTATAATCTCCCCTCCCTCTCCCATGTGCCAGGATGAGTATTTAATGAATATGAAAAAGAGATTCTAATGTCCTTCAAGGTAGGCTACTCCAGGACTAAACTCTATTCACATCAAATGTTTGAGCATAGAACTTGAAGTGGTACAAGATTCCAGACTCTGTGGTGTACAGAATACCCTAGGCTCCTGAGGGATTGATTTTTTTATTCATTTTATTCATTTTGGGGGAATATATTGATATATTAAGCAATATAATTTACTGTTGTTAGAAAAAGAAAATTAAATATACATTTATTTAAGCTCATTATTTTTCAGGATATTTTTAGCTATGATTTCAAAAGTTTTCAATGATGAACAAGGGGAAATATGAGATTGGAGAATTTGTAAATTTTAACATATGTCTCCTGAAGTAATTCCATACCACCATATATTCCTGGACATGTGAGTCATGCAACATTTTACTTTGCATGTTACTGCATTAGCAGTAATAAAATGTTTATAGAAAATGTTGCATTGCCCCAAGTCCACATAGACTATGTGTATGGAGTGTGGAGGGGAGGGCAGGGAGGAGGTAAAGTATAATCTGAGCCACTGATTCACACTTAAGCTTTTGTTTCAGTTTTTTTTTAAATAGAGATCAATCAAAATAATCTCTAATCAATATCATGATATTTATTAAGTATTTTGCTATACATGATTTTATACTAGGTATCTTTGGTAGAAGCAGTATCCTAACCATTTCTTGCCCACCCATTAAATTAGTCTGTTTTTCTATCTCTCTTTCTTTTCCTGAATAGAAATATTAGAACATTCTTAAAGACTTATTTGGCTCAAGGGACTAAAAACTTAATTTTGAAGTCACTTCCTCATCAATTGAGTATGTTACAAAGAAAGGCACAAAGCATCCTTTACTTTCAAAGAGCTCATCATCTAATGGAGGAGACAACAGGAAAATTATTTTACTTCTGTGTGTGCACACACACATATAAATCTTAGAAAGAAGGTACTATTAGTATTAACGAGCATCAAAAAAGGACTCTTATAGAAGGTAGGATTAAGCAAGCTAGAGAAAACAGAAAGGAAAAATGCAAGACAAAATTCTAAGCATGGGGGACAAGTCAATGAAAATGCCCAGAGAGCACAAATTTAAGTATCTTATGCAAGGAATAAACAGAAAGGAGGACAGTGTCACTGGAATGCAAAGTGTAGAAGAGTAGGTAGGGTGTAAAAAGGCTGGAAAGGTAGAAGGACCATGTAGGAAGGCTATGCAAAACTTTGAACACAAAACAGAAGATTTTATATTGGATATGAAACAATTAGGTGTTGATGTTAATAGAGCTGTGGACCTGTAGTCAGGAAGATCTGAGTTCAAATTCTGCCTCAGACACTAACTGTGTCACTCTATATCTGCAAAATGGGAATAATATTAGCACTGAACTCCAAGAGTTATTGTGGGGATCTCATGAGTTAGTACTTATAAAGTGTTTTACAAACTTAAAATGCTATCATAAGGGCTGGTAATTGCTGTTGTCATATTAGACCTTAGGAGTGATATGTAGCCCTTGGAGTTCACCATATAGGGGGAAGAAATGATTATATTTGTATACTCCTGAGTGATGGATGTAATGACCGGGGAGTCACTTGAGACAGAGATGGACAAAAAAGTTATTGCAATACTCTATGCCAAAGAGAATGAAGCATCTACAGCAAGTTGGTGACCATGTCAGAAAAGAGAAGGGGGTATTTAAAAGATAGGTTAGATTGGTAAAAATAAGAGGATTTTATAAGATTTTGAATAGAATGTATTAGAATTAGGAGATCTGGGTTCAAATCGCAAGTGTCACTTAAATTCTAAATAACTAAAAAAATCACTAAATGTCAGTGTGTCATGTTTTCAATCATAATAACAATGCTATTATCAGCCTCTTGTGATTGTGAGTAACAAATGAGGGAACATATGTAAAAATGCCTTAAAATCCCTAAATATCTGATAAAATATTAAACATTCAGCATAAATATTGCTATTATTACAACTATGATCGTGATGATAACACCCCATACTTCTCTAATCTGAAACAAAATGAAGTGTTAGTCTACTTACCTTAACTTTGTTTACCTACTCTAGACTTTCTACTACTCATATGCATTAAACATCACTGATCCATCCTTATTATAAAATTTCTCCATTTACAAATCAGATTTCTATTCAACTCAAAAAGAACGCCCTTGCCATAGTCATAGTCTCCTTCATTCTTTTGCTTCTTAGATCTAACTAGCTTTAATGCAGAGTTATTGAACATATACATTGATGAGAAATTCTGGCAAATTTTGATGATTGATATAATCACATAATATGTATGTGATGCAAGTTTGTTGGAATATGTAATTTCATTCTTTTGCATCTACACAAATTTATCTATATACCTCTTTCCAGATCTTTATAGATATTTTAACATAAGTTTAAACATTAATCAAATTATCAGTTCCACATCTGTCTATAAGTAGAGACAGGAACCAGATTGTAGGTGTGGAATCTAAAAGTTCAATGTAAAAGAATCAACCTCCTTGGATAAGAGACCTCCATAGCTTTCTCTAAACCATTATCTCAGCTTTGATTACTTCAGTCAAAATAAATCTTTAAAAATTATAAATCTATCTAGTCATCTTTCTCTATGTTGTTTTTGAAGAGAGAATGTTTTCTACCCCAATAACAAGAGTTATCTGCTATGTGACACTCACTCTCCTAGAAAGCTCCTCTTTTTAATTCCCATTTGGTCCTTCAATTTCCTGTAAAACTTTTTTTTCTCTTTTTCAAAGATGTTATATATCATAAATTGCCTCAGAACACTGTAGACTGAGTGTATTTGCCAAGCAGGCCTAATATAGATAGACAGATAGATAGATGAGACAGAAATAGAGATATACACATAAGCATAATACATATATACACATACATATATGAATGTGTATATATGCATATGTATGTGTGTATATGCATATGATAAAAGCATATGCTATATCCATATCCTAAGAAACTAAAGCTGTTTATAAGAAGTTGTTTTTTTCCTTACTATACCCTTAAATATTTTTCTTTTCAGTTTTGCTTTTCAAGATATTCAACCTTTAATCACCAGATCCAGTTTGTGTGTGAGATTCTTCTTTTGATCTTAAAGATCCCAGACTCAAAAATTCCACAACAGCAGGAACAAGTTGTATTGCAAATGGTCAGGCATTGAGACCAAGATACTACATTTAAAGGCAAAATAGAGATCAGAACTATAGCATGTGATAACTGATAATGGAATGATTGGGCAGCATATATCAGTATTAGAAACTCATTGGTAAGGCATGAAGATTCATGTTAACTGGGTTGAAAACCTGTACATTGACAAACAGTGTGATGGGTTTAGAAAGTCAATTATATTGTATCAAGTGTCATTAACATTTACTTATCACACCACTTGTCTTGGATAAATAAATACTATCTTTTTTGTGCTTAATAATGCCATCAAAATTATCCATTTTTTATGTCATAATGCTGTCTACCCCTTGTGTGGTCATAAATTTTTTCCTGCTCCATAAATCTGACAGGTGATATGAAGATCATAAACCCATTTAGATGTTATTTTGGTGTACAGTGTAAGATATTGGTCTAGGCTCAGTTTTTGCCATGCTCTTTTCCAGTTTTCTTTGGAGTTTTTGTCAAATAGTAAGTTCTTATCCCGGAAACTTGGGTTTATCAAACAATAGATTCCTATAGTCATTGACTACTGTGTCTGTATTTAACAATGCCACATGGTTAGCCCTTTCATGCCACTTTATAATATTTTTTTCTTCATTTCCCAGAAGACCTATAACATCATAACATGTTGCCTTGACTAGCACATGAATTGGATTTAAGTAAGGCAGAGTTTCTCAGAGTCACTATCAAGCTCACACTCTCTTCCAGAGTAATCAAGGTCTTGTGGCAGTTCAAAAGACAGGGCAATTGGTGATGACTAAGGATGCAGTGGATGACATTGGTGTCTTTGATGTCTGACTGAGCTCTAAGTGCTCCAAGGCACCTTCTTCAGTCTCTTTTATGAACATTGGAACAAATGGTTGTCATCCACCCATTCAGCATACTCCCCAAATATGCTGAAAGATTTGAGGCCTGCTGATTACCCTCAAAGTGGTTTAGCTTGTCTTCTGAGATGGTTTCACTGGGATGTGGTTGCTGTTCATGCTACAGTTTCATGGAGCCCCAAGTGAGAGTTGAGTGACAGATGGACACCAGGGCTGGAAAGGGCTAGCCAAACTGTCATGCCAGAAGTGCTGAATCCTCCCTGAACACCCCATACACATCTGACATGACATCTGACAAGGAACTTTAGGTAAGTATTACAAGTTTAGTGCTTTTTGTCAGCTTTGTTTACCATGATAATTTCAATCTTCTAAAATATGTGGATTTTTCCACAATCTCCATGATCTGCCATTTAGTATAATGTTACACAATGTTCCTGAAATTATATAAAAGCAACCAAGAATGTTAAATTGGAAGAAAACTCAATTTAGGTATGAAAAAAATATTTAGTACATTAGTCCTCCAAAGACTTCAATGCCTATTAGATGATTCTAGGAACAAAATGTGAGAGATTGAGCATAAAACTTGAATAAAGAAATTTGGTAGAGGTGATAGAAGCAAGAGCCTTTGTAGTGTCATCATAAGCTAAGGTTTTCAGGTACTGTTTTTTTCTCCAACTTGTTATTTAAAAATTGTAGAGACAACTCCTCTTCCAAAGACAATATCTACCTTAACAAATCCCTTCATATAGAGGTTGAACAAGATCCTTAAAATTTTTTCAAGAAATGTGTTAGTAAAAATGGAGAAAAGTAGTATAATGGATAGAACTGGCTTTAGGATCAGACCAATATGGATTGAAAACCACTTTCCATATATATTAGCTGTGTGATTCTGTGTGAGTACTTAATTGCTCAATAGTTTAAGAAACTCCAAGGCTGTAGGTTGCAAATTATTCATTGTTTTATTGAAAGAAAGAAATATATCACTGGTAAGGGGCTAAGAAGTCAGTTTAGATTCAGAAGAAAGATATTTTAGGACCTTGGCATGGAAAGATTCAGCAATGAGTACCTGGCATAAGTGTTCATGATACAGGGAGCTAGGGAACAAAGCCCAAATGTCAGACACCCTTGTTTGTAAGGTCCAGAGAGGAAGATTTTTAAGGACTTGAAATCATACTCTGAGGTGACTGAGAGGCAGAGCTACATATAATGAAGAAATCACAACTCCAGAAATACATGCATTCACACAATTCATGTGTGTATATATGTTTACTTATGCATATATAAATATACATACGTATGTGTGTTTATATGTGTGTGTATTCATATAGTCACAAGTAGAGAATAGGATTATACCATACTCATAGATTGAGACTCAGAAAAATCTTAAATGATTTTAAGTCCTGTCTTTGACACTTAAGACACTTAATAGTTATCGACCTAAAGTCATATATGTATTAGCATCTGCTTTGTCCAAGAAATTTATCTATATAGATAAAATCAGAGATTTTTCACCAATTTCAATTGGATATGAAAGATTAAAGTCATGTATCTCAAACACTTTCAATTTATCCTAGCCCCAAATCTAACCAATTATTGTGTTATTTACATTATCCAAATTTACATTTTTAGAAAGAAGCAGTGTCCTTCATCTAGAAACCTTGTCCTTGAAATTCCCTTCCTATGCAATTTAAACAAGTTCCTTGTGTAGCCTAAGCTTCACTTAGGTTTTAAGTCACATGAAATATTAGGTTAAATTTAGGATATACAAAATAATAAGTATCCTTTCTCTGTCTCCTAGGACTATGCAAACTTAGACAAGAAGGTCTACAATCACATAACTTAATTTGAACCAGAGCAGCTAAATAAAAAAAAAAAGAACACGCATTCTAAAAGCATATATTTGATCCGGATTGAAACAATTAGCATAGGTTTTAATTGGAAAATTAAGATTAAATAATTGGCTGTGAACTACATTAATCATTAAACATAAAATTACATAGTCAAACAAAATTAGCAGATATAAAACAAATTCAATATTATATGTATATATATATACATATATATAGAAAGAGAGAGACAGAGACAGAGAGAGGGAGAGAGACAGACAGAGACAGACACAGATAGAGATAGACGGAGAGACATAGATGAGAGATACACAGAGAGATAGAGAGACAGAGAGACAGAGAGACAGAGACAGAGAGAGACAGAGAGACAGAGACAGAGACATAGACAGAGAGAGAGAGACAGAGAGACAGAAACAGAGAGAGAGGGGATGTCCACTACAATAGAGTGCTATGCTAGGAGTAAAAAAAGAAACCAATGCATGTTCAAATCCTACATATGAGAATTGAATAATTTTACTTTACGCTCATGCTTGAATCACACACATTCAAGCCCATGCACACCCACAGACATATGCACACACACTGGAATAAGTTATCATCTCCAAGTCAATTGTTTGGAAAAAGATTTACTGGTAAATAATAAATTTCTAATTCATGAAACTATGAAATGGAGGAAGACACTCAGTATTTTTGGGTGTTCACTGGGAATGATGATGAAGGCAATGAAAAGTGAGGTGGCAATCACGTTAGTAAGGTGAAGAGGTTGTAGGGGACAATGCACAGAAGCAAAAGTGTGGGGATGAGGATGAGGAGGTCGAGGAAGGCAGCTAGTGTTGGGGAAGAGAACAGAAGGGGAATGTCACAGCAACTCATATAAATATGCATTAGAATTGGGAACACTCAGGAGTATGAATTCAGATGGAGATAGAAGTGGGGTTGGGGGCAGAAATTTGGGGGTCTCATTTTATAGGAATTTGGTGGAGGCCAAACTACCTTATCTAGGACATATTGGGGTTACTTCATTAATATATCTAAATAGTCTCAGAGTGATCCCCAATCCTTACTGTTCTGCTTGTCTTACTACTAGAGATATCTGAAATGTATATTACATTTGCTTATTTCAGGATCTAAAGACTCTCACAGCAAGGCTTAGAGAACTTCCCCTGACTCAGCACATATTCTCAGGATGTGAATTTTGATTACTATATGATGTAGTTTGCAAGTCAGGCTCCTTTCGTATTTGGAATGGTCTATACACAACTTCTATGTTCTTTTCTGTAAACTTACTTTATTGTCACTTTATACAGGCTACTTAGAAACCTTCTTACTGTACTAGTGAGAAGTGAGATAGGTGATCAGGGAAACCCACACACCATCCATTTTTAACACAAATCAGCACTAAGTGTACAATAGAAAAGGTAAGCTGGTAAGAAGAGGCAAGTGTATGGTTCATTTTATAAAGTACTAGACCTGGAGTCAGGGAGACCGGAGTTAAAATTTGCCCTCAAACACTTATTAGCTTTGTGACCCTGGGCAAATCATTTAACCTCTCTTTGCCTTAATCCATTGTAGAAGGACCCTCACAAGTCAAGGCATCACCCTCATCATGTCATTGGTCCTTTTTGAGAACAAATGATGAACAATAACAATAACAACAACTACAGAAGGAAATGGCAAACACCATTCCAGCATCTTTGCCATGAAAACCCTGTGGACAATATGGTCCACAAACAGACAGAGACAGAGTCCAAGGACAAAGATATCAATTCAATGAAAAAAAAATATTGGTGCTGTATTGTGATAGACTTTAGAGACCAAACAGTGGACTTTCTATATTGTCCTCAAGGGAAGAGAAAGCTATTGAATCTTTTTGAGAATGTAGTCCATATGTTAAGACCTTTGCTTTAGGAATAACACTTTGGCAGCTGTGCAGAGAATGGATTGAAAAACAGAGGGGTGCAAGGCTGAGAAAACAATTGCCTGGCTATTGTAATACTGAAGTCCTGGACTAGAATGGCAGCCGTGTGATGAGAGAGAAAGAGACAAGTGAAAGAGAGTTTGTGCAGGCAGAATTTACAAGATTTGGCAAGTTATTGGACAAGGGACTGGGAGAGTGAGTGAATAGTCAAAGATGATTCTGATCTTGCAAGTCTCTGAGTGACTGGAAGGATGCTACTGCCTAAATCAAAAGAGAGAAATTTGGAAGAAGGATGAGTTTTGGAGAAAGAAAATGTTTTCTATTTTTGGCCATACTGTATTTTAGATGCCTTTGGGACATTCAGTTCAAAACTTCAAATGGACAATTGATGATTTAGCTTGGATTTCAGAAGCTAATTAAGAAAAAAACCCTGTGTACATCATTCAATCATGGGTATCTAGGGTTTCTTTTTGCCATATACTTAGTATAGCATGCTATGATGATATTATTAAATAGCTTTAAAGTTATTCATTTAAGCTGGACAGAGCACGGCCCAAACTTAAACATTTTAATTTACTCCAAATTTACTTTTGTTTGCTTTATTGCTTGCTTGCATAGATGTTTGTGTATGTGTGTGTATGAATATTCTTAGCAACTGTCTTGACCTTGAGATAGTTAAATGTACATTAAAATGGCACCTGAATTCTTATAAACAGGATCAGGTTTCCTGGCCCCTACCTTGGGAGAAGGGATTCACCATACTTCTTAAACAATTCCCTGAGGTCGTCTTTGTATATTCTTCTAGGATGATTCTAGGCAGCCTTTCTTCAGGGGAAGAACAATATATTTTGTCTCTGAAAAAGGCAAAAGACAAGTAAAGTTAATTAAACTTACTGTGCTAAGGGTTAGGAAGAAGAGTATTAGCAATTTGCTACAAAAATCCAAGTCTCATCTGCTAAAAGAGCTAACACACACACACATACACACTCATACACACTCACACATGAAAAAGACATATGAGGTTAATGCAATTCTCTACACAAGTGCTGAGTGTGCATTTTATACACAGGAGTAGCATTATCAGAGTCAGAAGAAATAACAGCAAAATTTATAGACTAAAAAAATAATAAGAATGTTCTCTTCAAAAGTTTAGACTACAGGATAGTAGGTAGGTGATAAAATGGTTATAAATAAAGTAGTTATATGTTTTGTGCATATATGTGCACATGTCGGTGAAAGATCATGTGATACCAACTTAAAGTATCAGTTTTATAAATACATATATTCTGAAACTACAGAAAGGCAGACTCACTATTCATCTCAGTTTCATAACTCTTATTATAGTTCCTAACATCTTTAACAGTAATTATTTAAGTGTTAGCCCAGACTACTGCAAAGAACAATGTAGTAGTGGGAATAAAGAAAAGGAGCTTGGTTTAGGGCTTTTATATGAGCTTGGACAAACCACTCTTTTTATGTATGAATGTAGCTACTACTCTTATGAGAAAGACTCAGTTGTAACACAAATATTATTCACAAAGTCATGTTAATATTTTATGTGTGGCCCCATATTTCCTGGATGTTTTCAAATAAAACCTACACACATATTCCTAATTGGAGATATACACACATATGCCTGTGTACATTTATACATACATTGACAAAAAATATAGCTATTTTTACATATGCACCTTATAATATACAAGTACATAGAAATGTATGTGAATAACTGTGTGTTAATATATTTCCAATTAGGCAAAGTCTGGTATATAATTTACAAGGTCATCCTTAATTTTTCTAAATGCATTGCTTCTACAATGTCTTCTACCATTCACATACTCACAAGCCATCCTATAGTTAACAAAACTGTTGATATGTTTCAAAGACTCAATTGCATAAGAATTCTAAGTCTATAAAAGCTTAAACTCACTAGGTTCACCATTTGTATTAATGAAACATACATTTCAGCTCAACTGATCAAATTCAATGTTTAACTGATCTGATCTAAGCCTCCACCCCTTTAGACTACAAATAATTGGAATATGTGTGTGTGTGTGTATTCCAATCTATATCTATCTATCTATCTATCTATCTATCTATCTATCTATCTATCTATCTATCATCTGTCTATTGAGTAGTTCAAATAGAAAAACAAACTAAAAAAATGTCCTTACCCTCAAGCAGTTTACATTCTCTTGAGAAAATGAAACTTCTTTATCAACAAATACTTATCAATATGAATATTTGAGGAAAGGGAGGAAATAAAAAACAGAAATGTCTTAGCTTTCAGTAAAGCAAAAGATTCTAAGAGGCACTGGTTAGAACGGAACTCAATGTGAACTTTTAAAAGAGAATATGGCAAGGCAAGGAAAGAGAAATAAATGCTGTCTGGAGAATAATAAGTTTGGCTAGAATTTAGAGATCATGAAGGGAATAACATGAAAAAGTCTGGAACATAATCTAGGGTCAGACTATGCAGGGCATTACATGTCAAGCTGAGGAGTTTGTGTTTTATTCTGGAGGCAACAGGGAGCCACTGATGTTTCTTTGCTACGTGAGTGCTGACTCATGATTCATTAAAAAAAAAAGCCTGAATTTGTCATCATGAGACACAAAGATGGTTTTGTGCATCAAGATAATTTTCACCACTGACATGACACATATAAAGTTACTATCAGAATTTGATGAGTGATTTGATAATGTCATTACATGTTGAGGCTCAACATTGTGCAAATCAGGAACCAATCATTGAATCTTGGCACACTAAGAATAAAAATGCCAACAAACACATAGAAAATCTATTTGCTCACTAAGTAACCCATTCCTATTGATCTACTTGCATATATGTGTGTGAGTGTGTGTGTGTGTGTCTCACACACACATATATATAATATATGTACATATAGTCTATACATATGGGTATATCTGTATATGCACATATAGATGTATATGTATGTATATATATATGCATTTACACATATGTGTGTATTAAATCCTTATCTTTAGTTTCCATATAACCTCTGACTTTATCAATCTAGTGTTACAGAATCTGTTAATACATTGTGGGGACACAAATGCAAAGCATGAAACAACCCCTTTTGACAAAAAGCTTCTGTATAAACTTTACTCAACTTTTCCCTTCTTTGTCTACTGGACAATTGATTTCTATAGGTTCCTTGGTTATGAACTGTAGGCTAACCTTAATGCTCTATTTTCCCCAAAAATTCATTATAGAGCTCCTGCTCCCAGATTCAAGTCTTTCATGGTAGAACCACCACCAGTAACTGCTAAATCGGACAGCTGGAAAGGAGGTATTCTTTGGATCAAGGCATAAGCTGTGTATCTGGGGTAGCTTGGTTGCTGGTCAGAATGATGGAAGATTTCCTATAGCAGCATAGGAAATTTTTGTTACAGTTTATCAAGAATAATGGTAAGAAATTATTTTAATATTAAAATACAAATAAAAAAGTAATATCCACTTGGATTGAATGCCTATGCATTAGATTTATTTTCAAAGTAACCTTTCAAATAACTGGTGTATTCCAGCAGCATTGTCTTTAGAGTGTTTTGGAGCGTAAAGATAAATACAGGTTTTCTAGACACAGAGATAACTACAGTCACACATAATTAGTAGTTTGAGAAAGATTCAAAGGATATGGATAGACATATCAACCTAATGCTTGGTAATTTGGGAAGTAATTTAGGAGAAAGGCAATTAATGAGGCAGGTAAAAGTAAATAAAATTTAAATGAACTCTCTCTTCAGAATTCTTTATATCTCAAACACATTGCTGATAGAAATTTTAAAGTAAATTCTCAGGAAAAAAAATGTATGTTGACAGGTTTACAATCAATGTTATTAGTATTTATCTGTAAATTATTTATTTATACTGTTAATGTTTTTATAGGGAGTGAAAGTTGAAAATCTTTAGAATTATATTCTTATCGTTGCTCCACTGTACTAAATGAAAATTTTTGGGAAAAGGTGTTGTGTGCTATATAGACAAGTATTTAAACATTAACTATTTTTTTAAAAAAGAAGAAAAACAGATTACACATTTAAATTTATAAATTTAAGTTGACCATATTTAATATAGTAATTGAAGCAAAATAGATGTAAAAATTGAAGTATTTCATATGTGATGTTTCAAAAGAAATGAATTTGTTTTAGATAGGTGCTAAGATATAAGTAATTAAACAATAGGGATAGGGATTGGACTTCTAATTTCATTGGTTTAAAAAATACCAAGAGAGGAAATTCTCTCTCTAGAAATCCAGGTTGATACTTTGTATGCAACTTATAATGTCAGTCAGTCCCCTATCACCCTTAGAAGATGAATTGACCAGGGACACACAACCCACATGAACTTAACCCCAAGTCATTCTCAACATAAATCTGGGAAAACTGGAAAGTAATTTAATTGAAACTAGACATAGAACAGCATCTCACTCTATATACCAAGACACACTGAAGTGAAAATGAGTACATGATTTAAATGATGACATCACAAGCAAATTTGGTATACATGGAAAACTATACCTTTTAGACTTATAGATAAGGAAGTACTTATGGCCAAATGTGGGATAGAGAAAATCATGGGAAGTATAATAGATATTTTTGATTGCATGTAATTTCATTTTTGCTTTTTGGAGTGGGGATGGCAGGGTAATTGGGTTTAAGGGCCTTGCCCAGGATCAAATGGCCTAAGTGTCTGAGGCCACATTTGAACTCGGGTCCTCCTGACTCCAGGGCCTATGTCCTATTACTGTGCCACCTCACTGTCCCAATTGCATGTAATTTTAAGCATTTGAAAAACAAAATGAATGCAGTTAAAGGAAAGCAGGAAATTAATGGGAAACTACAGCAAGTTTCTCTGATGTATACCTCATTTCTCAAATATATAGGAAACTAAGTGAAAATTATTTTTTAAAAATTAAGAGCCATTCCCCAATTGAAAAAATTATCAAAGGATATTATGAGGCAGTTTACAGAAGAAGAAATTAAAGCTATCTATACTCATATGAAAAAATGACTTGAATCACTTTTTGTTAGAGAAAAGCAAATTAAAACAACTTCAAATTTACCAGATTGGGTAAAATGACAGAAAAGCAAAATAAAAAAATTCTGGAAAGGATGGTTAAAATTGAGACACTGAGGTACTGTAGGTGGAGTTGGAATGAATCTAACCATTATGGAAAACAGTTTGAAACTAAGGCCCAAAGGCTATGAAATTGTGCATACCCTGTGACCCAACAGTAGGCCTATATCCCAAAGAAATTAGAAAGGAAAAGGATTTGTGTGTATAGAAATACTTATAAGAGTTCTTTTTTGGTGGCAAGGAATTAGAAATTGAGGGAATTCTCAACAATTGGTGAATGGCAGAATAAGTTGTGCCATATTATTATTATGAAATACTATTGGGCCTTATGAAATGATGAGAGGGATGGTTTCAGAAAAACTTGGGAAATCTTGTATGAATTGATGCAGAGTGACACAGAAGACCATTGTACACAGAAATAGCAATATTTATACAATGTTCAATGATGAAAGACTTAGATAACTGTAATCAAGACAAATATCCAAGAGATTCCTAAGGACTCAGAATCAAAAATGATATCCTTCAGAGAAAGAACTGAAGAACATTGAATGGAAGTTGATTTCTTTTAATTCTTCATTTTTTTCTTTTTTTTTTCCACATGGCTAATACAGAAATATATTTTGCATGATTTCATATATATAATTGATATCATATTTCTTATTTGCTCAATAGATGAAGGGGGTTATAAGGACAAAAAGAATTTTGAACTCTAAATTTAAAGGAAATGAATGATTAAAATGACTTTTAATTAGAAAAAATAAAAAGAGGGATTTGGAAAAAGTAGTTTTTCAGTTCCCACATATTTCTAAATCTATGGCCATTGTTTTTATAAAATTTGCAATGTCTTCTTTTAGCCATCACATTTTCCCCTGAGCTAACGTTGTCTTTTCTTGAGCTCCATCTTTGCTCAGAAAAAATGGTCTGTTTATTTTCCTGTTTCCTCTTTTAGTGTGATCCCTTTGTCTAGCAATGTAATATAGTACGATTCCTTAGAAAGACTTAACAGCGTAGCTGATTATTGAAAAGCAGCTGAAATGTATTTTCTTAAACAGCTACATGATGTAAATGTAGGTTCTTTCTATCTCCTTCATAATTTCCAGTAAGCTATACACGTTCTTCCATGGTGGGACTTTGGGAGATGTTAAACTCACTGGATTATCTCCATGCTTCTACACAGGCAAGAACACTCTTGATACCTCCACTAACAGTATATTTGTTATCAAACATAGACACACAAGGCTCTTTTCCAGATAAAGTCAAAGGATAACATGGAGAAAATGCCCTCTGCTCAGTTTAGTAGTTGTTCTCACTGCTGTAGAACTTGGGACAAATCAGTTCAGTGTGGTCACCAGCAAAGGGAGCAGGATGCATATCTACAGATTCTCCTTCCTCTTATATTTCTGTCATTCAGATATTTTAACTGAAAGAAACTGCTCTGCTCTCTGTTACACTCTTCCAGTTTCTTACTAAACCTTAATGGTGTAGAAACACGAGGCATGTTCCAAGAACCCAGAGCTCTTCATGTATGTAGAGAAATCAGTGCCCACAAGGGATTTAACTGAAATTTCCAGAAATGAGATTCTGCTATCATGATTAATTCCTTTCAATGGCATTCCTTTGATTTTCTCTATAATATAGGTGAGAATGCAGAGTTTGATTTCAAGAACATCTGAGAATATATTGTTAAGGATTTAAACTAAGATTATTTGTATATAAAGGAAGAAGGAAGTTGTTGTATTATGTACCGCTTACAAACCTTTTTTTTTTATCATTGTGGTTAAAGGTGCAAAAACTTCTCATTGATTAACTCTTTTAGGTTTTCAGTTAAAATTGATTTTTTGCTCTATTTTTCTCTTTAGATCCCTGTGAGTCCAGGAATGTCAGAGAGCTTACCACCAGAGAACTGCACTCACACAAATTGTTCATCCTCCTCTCAGGGTTACATGTCTTAGAAGGTGTGTACGTTCTGAGTCACTACCTAGAAAAACACCATACAAAGTCACCTTCAAACTGTCCAAAAAGCAATAGCATGTATTTTCAAGAAGCAACCTGAATTTGCCTCCTTTCCCCTAGGCAATACAAAAGAAAACAAATGATCTCTCTAACTTGAATCTTCACATAGACCTATGTGTGAGGCCTAGTTCCTTAACAGGCCAAAGGCGACCAGCTGTCGAGTGCTACGTGCCAGCCTGGGGCCAGAGTTGAGGTCCTTGCCTCTCTGACAGAATCGAGTGATGCCTCCTCAGCTTCGGGGCGGTACGCGATAGGCTCAGTCGGCAGTCGCCACTCCCTAAAGAGGAGGCAGTAGGAATAAGATAAAAGGAACGGCAGCCGGAAGGCTTGCGCTCTTGATCCTCTCTTCCTCTCTTTTCTAGATGTAGTTATTGGGTCTGGCACGCTTAGCAAGTAATAGATAAAGTGTGTTAAGAGTGAAATAGCAATAGAACAATAAAAGATTGAAACTAACATCATGGTGCAGCATGTATTCTGTGGGGGAGTGTTCTGTGATTGCGGCCTGAGCATTCACAGCCGGATCCTGGGGATTCACTATATCCGAAGAAGCGGCTCTCAGAGTGGAGAGGCTTATAGGCCAGTTGTAAAGGTAAGTATAAGGTAAGATAAAGTAGTGTACCTTAGCAGTGTAAAGTAGTGATCTTTACACCTATGTTAGTTTCACTTAGTCACATACTATGTATTATTAGACTTTCTACCAGAAAGTATTTGAATTTTCTTATAAAGAAAATGACTTTATAAAGGCCAAAATTATTATTATTTTCATCATTATTATCAATGAATTTTCCACACCAATGATAAATTTCATGAACAAAAGTGGTTTTTCTGGCTTCAGTCGATAAAAGCCACACATTTTAAATTTCTGCCCCATCTAGACAAGAGATATATCTAGGAATCCTCAGTAGAATTATAACTATTTAGAGAATAGTTATTAAAATTAGCAAATAATTAGAGAATTATCTATGAATTTATGTATATCTACATATGGAAATACATGCATGTATATCTTTATATGTGTAAGTATAGATACATAAGTTCATCTCATCTTAGTTTGATCACTTTTGTCTAAATAATGAAGGGCCTGATAAAACTAACTCTGAGATATCCAATCCTTGGTCTGCCCTCTGCTTTTTTCCTAACATAAGTGAAATCATTTGACCTCAACATGATTACAATCTCATCTCTTAAGTGATGATGATGACACCATCGTGTTTCATTAGGAAAAAAAAATGTCCAAAGACAAAGATTCATCAATAAGTCTGGAGATAGCTGACCCCCAAAGGCTACCTCTTTTAATCCATTATTTTGAGTGACAGGTCCTAAAACATATGTGGAGACAATTGCCAATATATCTCAATACTTCAAGATTTGAAACATTGCTCCATCATAATTTTTTTATTTCAATTACACTGCATGTTGTTTAATTTTAAAATTATTACACTGATATTTTTCACTTATTTTTCAATGTTTCATGGACTTGCAATTATATGTCGAATATGTCAAATGAATTATATTTTTGTCTTTTTCAGTTGTAATGGTAATGGAATTTAAAGATCCCCTTATATTGGCTTGGTTTTCAGGTTGAGTGTTAAAACCCAGAGCTTATAAATCCCACTTGTGGGATGGACTTGTTGATGTGAAGAGAGACGGCTAAACTGGGAGGATCTGACACTGTGGATTTAGAGAGAGGCCCAAAGAGAGAGAAGGTCCAAGCAGAGGATGCCAGAAGGACTTTTGGGGAGCAGTATTGTTGAGGCAGAGAGAATTGCCAGGGGCCAGAGTTGCTGAGAGAAAGACTGCTGAGGTCCAGTTGGAGCTGCCCAGGACTTTTGAGATCTGCTTCCTGGAGCTGCCAAGAACTGAGGAGGTATGGCTGTAATGCTGATATTTTTTCTGTCTGTTTTGATGTTATTTTGCCAGATTCTTCTGCTGGTGTAGGACAGTGCTGCGGTTGTAGAGGTCCTGGAATCTTGCTGTTGGTTCAGAAGCCCTGAAGGAATATTTTCTTGTCGTATGTTTACAGAAATCCTGGAAGAGGATCTTGCTGATGTTTTCAGGGGTCCTGGGAGTG
This sequence comes from Pseudochirops corinnae, assembly GCA_028646515.1. Lineage (NCBI taxonomy): Eukaryota > Metazoa > Chordata > Mammalia > Diprotodontia > Pseudocheiridae > Pseudochirops > Pseudochirops corinnae. The sequence continues at coordinate 96,397,105 of CM053591.1, forward strand.
TTATAAATGCAGGAAGTGAATTTAGAGGACACTTGCAATGCATATTGTGGCTTTCTTAATCTTTGTCTCCCCAGGAACGAAGTTTGCTGAGAACTTCCTTATGTCAAGATAAAGGAAGGACCTTTTGTTGGAGTTTCAATGTTGCAATGATATCTTAACCTTGTTGTAGCTTAAGGATATATGGCCTTTTGTGTTCTCCTGCCCCTTTTGAGAAAGTGCTTGGCATTTATGGATGGTATCTTAATTCAGTTGTGATCCAGGGATGGGAAACATTTGACTTTTTGAATCTTTGAACTGAGCAAATGAGTGTACTTTGTTTATGATTGGAAACTAATCCCCATTTGGGAAGAGAGACTTTGACTGACTTAATGAATATACTGTTCAGGGGTGGAGTAGTAATTGGATTAAATTGAGAACTTACTTGCTAAATGAATGAGTTACACTGTATTTTGATTTTCTCTGTTCTGTGAATGTTTTGCCTTAATCCGTCACTGAATAAATGGAGTTTGCTATGCTGGTGTTCTGAACCTTGAAGGCTGCCTTGCTTGGCATTACACCAGGTAACTCCTAATTCTACCCTTCACCATATTAGTTTGGACAGCTTGTTCTCATGTCTGTTACCAGGGATTTCTTTTTTTGTTTGCTTTGTTTTTCCCATTTCCCTTTTAGACTTGTGTTTTAATTCTGAAACAGAAAAAATTCAGATGAAAATAAAACCCAATGTAAGACTAAAAGTTATTGAGTTTAGTGTGCACATGAGGGACTAAAGTGCCAGCTCAATGAATCCTGCCCCAAATTCTTTGCTTTCTCTTCCTCAGAATGAGACTTCTTTTGAACTTGACCTGATTTTTCTACTTCATGGCTCCCTATCAGCAACTACTGTTTTAACTTGAATCTTTGTGAATTTTTTGCACGTGTCAGTTTTGTATTCCTAACATTTTCCTTTTCATCTAAATGGGAAAGCTGAATTGCACAATTATTAAAATGAAATTAATTTTGTAGCTATTTTGGACTATTTATCTGTATAAATAACCAAATTTTCAATTGTGTTGAATTGCATCTATTAAACTGGTGATTACTATAGAATTTTTAAAAATGATTCAATTGGAAAGTTTTTCTTATTCTCTCTGATTTTTGCTAGTGTTTTGTTTTCCAGTTAATTGATTGTTAAACTTTTATGAAAACCTTACTGGTTACATTTCTGGCTACTTTGGGGTAACAACACTACTCTTTCTTTGTTCTTTTATTTGTATTGTGTAAAAGGGAGAAAGATATATAATTAGGAATGTATACATGGACATCCATGAAAAGGGAAATAAAAAGGAGCTATGCCCTTTGTATCCTTATCTGGGACTTGAGGGAAAAGGTGGAAAAGGTAAAGACAATGGAGTTATATCAGACAGTAAAGACTGGTGGTGAATTTGGTGAAAGTGACTGGGGACAGAGGGATAAAGGCATCTATAGGATGGAAGCTAAACTACTTCTCTCCTTCCACCTATTTTCCTGAACTAAAAATTAAATATCAAACATTTTGAGGTTATAATCCAGACCTAGGAACAAGCAGGGGATGCATAGAGCTTAGCCAAGTGAAAGGTGTGGCCAAAAGACTGAAAGGCAGCCACTATAGCATGCAGAATGGGACTAGATAGAAGAGAAATGAAAATGAGCAGGCAATCAGTCAGTTAGTAAGCATTAAGTGCTTACTATACACCAGGCACTGTGGTTAGGACTGGGAATAAAATAATGAAAATCATTGCTTTCTGAAAGCCTAGGCTGTAATGGGAGAACCAGTATGTAAACAGCTAGGTACATGCAACCTATAAACAGGCTAAGTTGGAGATAATCAATAGAGAAAGGGGTCTATCATTAGGAGACTTTAGGAAAGGTTTCTTATAGGAAGTTCCATTTCAAAACATTTTAGCTGGGACTTTGAGGAAGTCAGTGAAGTCAGGTGACAAAGATTATAAGGTAGAGAATTCCAGACATGGAAGACAGCCAGTGAAAATCCTCAGGAGCAGGGAGATGGAGTCTTGGTGAGAACAGCAAAGTTCAGTGTTACTAAAGTTCATGGAGTTGCAGGGAGTAAGTGACTTGTAAAAAGATTGTTAAAAAAGGGGAGGGAATTAATTTATGAAGGGTTACAAATACCAATCAAAGGATTTTATATTGGAGGTGATAGGGAGCCATTTTGCAAGTGAAAATCCTGCTTTGTCTACACAATGTCAGCCATCATTTGGCAAACTTGTCACTCATCATTTCGGGGAATAAAATTTAATCTGACTCTATATATATTTGTACTGTTTTAAAATCTATTTGTTCATTCTATGAATTGATATCATTGTGTTTCATGAATAGAATTTAGAATATGTCTTTTTGACTTGGATTAAGAATTATTTTACAACAACATTAAGAAAAATGATTTATACATTGTAGAAGTTCAATTAATATTAATTGGAAATTAACCACAAATAAACTCTCATCATGAAGAAGACAATAGAAATATTGCATTGTTACCATCCCCTTTCATTTTTTCCTGATTATATTTTTGACTTGTGAGCAGGCATGGGAGAAATAGTGTTTGAAGTAAAAGTCAGAAGTCAGAGCAACTTTTCTCCAAAGATTTAATTATAAAAGAGCATTTTCTGTGCTCACTCTCACTAAGAAGAGATTTCCCTTTCCTTTCCACCTGTGATAAAAGGCACCAGATTCAATATCCCATCTAGTTTAAGGACCATTTTTCTTGTCAACATGTGAAACAAGAAAGCAAAGGATGAATCAGGAATGGAGTTAATGAAAATTGCTCCCAATAATTTTGGCAATACACTACTGGAAGAATAACTATGTACAATATCAGCACTAGGGTGAGGGGGCTGTATACTGCAATAATTATGTGCATAGCTTATAGAAGATTGGAGTCATTCCAGTATCTCTTCTTTTATACTTTTAATTGCAGACTTTGGATTTACTTCATTGATTAAATAGGAAATTTCACTGATTTTACTAAATCCAACTTGTTGAGGTACTGAAGGAAAATACATTAATTTCAAATATTTGAATAAAAAATATTTTACAAATTAAAAATAAAATATTAGTATAATGAGTCAGCAAGGCATAATGGATAGCCTCAGAGTCAATAAGACCTAGGTTTACACATTGCCTCTCATATCTATTGGCTAATGTGACCTAACCTCTCAGTTGTCTAAGGAATTTACTGAGACCATAAATTATGGAGTACCTACTGATCCACATATATAGTTTAAATTTCTTTACCTTCACTTAGTATAACAGATTGACTTGAAAATGAAAACACTCTTAAAAATAATATTTTTATCATTATTCAGTATGTATACACTCACACACACACATAACACATACATACCTACACATATTGTGCTGTGTATATATTATATCCACATAATATAAATTTACCCAATTGGAGGTCAAGGGGTATTGCTTGCTTGTCTTTTTATCCCCAACACCAAGCATAGTCCCTCTTCCATTTGTGTTGCTTTTTGAATCAATCTAAAATCTCAGCAATGTGTCAGTCTCTATAATTTGCAGATTGAAACTTCTCATCCCATCCCTCTTGCTTATGAACTCTAAGAAATCCTCCATCGTATGGCTCCAAATTGATGGAGGGCATTTTTCTCTTTCTCTTTTTATCTCATGCATACCACTGAAGTATATAGATTTTCTCTGGCTATCTCTCACTTTTACTATATGATCAACCCATCTTCTTTTCTAGTAATTTGTCATTATGATGGCATCTTTTTATTTTCAATTTTCCCTTCCATGCCTAAGGGCAATGCAAAATATCATTTCATGGAACATTTGATCATCATCTTTTATTGCCTATGATATGTATTTGCAAGAGAGCTAGCGTAATTGCAGCTTATGTGTCATTTGCAAAAAAGTAATATGTTTGTTGAATTGAGTTTAGAGCTTCTTGTAATTGTTTTCATTGTAAACTTAATAGTTATCATGAAAAAATAGAATAAATGTACAATAAAGTAAAATCTTAAGTAAAATGCATAACATTTAATAAGTTAGTAATAAAATTTCAAATAATAAGAATGAAACACACATACACACACACACATACACAAACACACTTGATCCATCTACCTTTTCAAGTCCTTCTGAAGATCTCTTTCTGAAGACCCACTCTCTTTTGCTGTATTCAATATATTATATTACTAAAAGTAAATATTTTAATGAAAATTTAATAGAATGAAGCTTAAGGTTTTCAATCCATTATTTCATTGGAGATTTAAATTAAACATGCTTCATAAATCCATTTGAGCTGATTATTTCCCCTTGGAAGTATACAGATAATCCTCTCACTTCTCAAATAGCTGTGTATTGCAACAGAGTGCTCAAGAAAATTTTAAAAAAAGTATCCAGAATGATGAACTTAGCTCCCTTTACAGTGAGAGTGGGAAAAGCCCTCACTTGTTTGCTACATCCTTTGAAATTATTTGCTAGTATCATCTTCCATAGAATTCAGGGAAGAATATGAAGTTTCAGTGTGTATCTGAAATAACATGAAATACCAAAGGCCCTAAGCCAAGAACCTAGACCCCAGATTCAGCTGTAGCTCAATGATACAAAACAAAAAGTTCTAATGGCTTTTAAGTCCCATCTATTTGGATGGTCCATTGGTCAATTGAGTAGATAAGATTGTAGATTGTTTGAATTATCAAAGATTTATATTAATTAATATATCAATTAATTCACTTATTTATCTATTTTTCTATCAATGATTTTCTTTGTGTGTCTTTTTCTTTCAAGTGTATTTCTTATAAATTACATATTGTTGGATTTTGGTGTCTAATTTATTCTATCTGCTTCCATTTTTAAGTGTCAGTTCAGCCCATTCACAATCAGTTACGATTACTGTGTATTTCCTTCCATTCTATTATATTCTTTATCTTTCTTTTTCTCTTTTTTTTATCATATCCTTCCTCAAATATGTGCTTTGCTTCTGACAACTTTCTCCTTTGATCCACCCTCCCTTTTGCTATACCCCACCTTTATCTTACACCTTCTCCTCCTACTTCTCTGTTGCTTAAGACAGATTTCTATTTAACTCTGTGTGTGTGTGTGTATGTATGTTCTACTTTTTCCTCTTTGAACCAATTGCAAGGAGAGTAAAGTTTAAGAAGTGCCTCCCTCCCCCCATTTTGTACTCCACTGTGAAAGTTGTTCCTTATGTGACATAATTTTCCGTTTTTCTGCTCCATCATGCTTTCTCATAGTGCAGCCCTCTAACTCAATTCACAATTTCTTGCAAATGATCCCAACATAATTGACCCACACCTGTGTCCTCCTTCTAATTGTTTAAATTAATGATACATTTTTAAGAGTTACATGTATCACTTTCCAATATAGAAATGTAAATACTTTTAACCTTATTATTATAGACAAGGATAAAAAACAAAACAAAACAACTAATTATCATCCTTAGCTCTTCATCCTCTTTTATCACATGTATACAATCTATTTCTGAGGTCTACCAATTTTAGCCTCATAACATCTCTCTTCTCTTCTGATACTGCTACAACTCTCATGAAGGCTCTCATTTTTTCATGCTTAGACTATTGTAATCACCTGCCAGTTGATCTCCTTGCCATTGAAATGACAAGTCTCAACAGAGTGACCACAGAGCCCAAATAAAAAAGTTTTTAGGAGCTTTATTTTGCCATCTGGGGCTTTCTCACATACCACTCTGAAGGGAGAGCAGCAGCTAGCTCAGGACGGCAGAATCTTTTATACAATACAGCTTAGGTTTACATATCTAACTAAAACAGCTTGTTACTAAACAGGTGCAAACAGAAGCTGTTACTACTGTGGGGAGAGGGGGTGGTTGTGAGGCAGGGGGTTGTGAAGGTAAGCGGAGGGACACAGAGCATGATGACCGAGCAAGAAGAAGAAGAATGAAGAAAAAGATAAATTAAACTAGGCCAGTTTCTTAACTCCTATCTTAAATCCATGAAGTTTTCACTTAACTAGTTCCTGGCCACTTCACAATAAGGCTTTAGTCTATTTTTTGCCCAGCTTTCAAAGTGATCTTCAAGCACAAGTTTCACCTTGTCACTACTCTACACAATAAGCTCCAATAACTCCCTATCCACTCCAGGATTATATATAAAATCTTCTATTGGGTTTTGACAGCAATCCATAACCCACCACTCACTAACTTTTCAGTCTTTATAGCTTACTCGCAATCACATATTCTATGATACAGTGACTTCTTTGCAGTTCCTCACAATAGATACTCCATCTTCCAACTCTAAGCACATTGATTGACCTCTATGTCTATAATGCCTTTCTATTCATCTCCTGGCTTACTTCAAGTGGCAGCTAAAATACTAATGCCTTCCCTCTAGTGAGGATATCTAATTTATCACACAGATAGATAGATAGATAGATAGATAGATAGAT
>CM053591.1:96404048-96423893 GCA_028646515.1 Pseudochirops corinnae
AATGTAGCCGCTGCTAAATCCTGTGTAATCCTGACTGTATTTCCACGATATTTGAATTATTTCTTCTTGGCTGCATTCAATATTTTCTCTTTGACCTTGTAACTCTGGAATTTGGCTACTATATTTCTTGGAGTTTTCAATTTGGGGTCTCTTTCAGGATGAGATCAGTGAATTCTTTCAATAACTATTTCTCCTTCTGATTCTAAGACCTCAGGACAGTTTTCTTTGACAATCCCTTGAAGGATGCTATGCAGGTTGCTTTTTTCTTCCTGGCTTTCTGGTAGGCCTATAATTCTTAGATTATCTCTCCTGGATATATTTTCCAGTTCAATTGTTTTTCCAGTGAGATATTTTGCACTTTCTTCTAATTTTTCAATCTTTGTGTTTTGTTTGACTGACTCTTGTTTTATCGTAGAGTCCTTGGGTTCAATTTGATTGATTTTAATTTTTAGTGAATTGTTTTCCTCAATTAGTTTTGGTGCTCCATTTTTATGGAGGTATTTTCTCTGGTTAGATTTTGGACCTCCTGTCCTAGTTCTCCAATTTTACTTTTTAAAGCTTTGTTTGCTTCTTTGAAATTTTTTTCCAATTTGGTCACTGTAGATTTAAATTTATCTTCTACCTCTCTAATTTCATTTTTAAAATCCCTCTTGAGATTCTCCAAGAAATTCTTCAAGAATGCTTTTTGGGCTGGAGACCAATTCACATTTCCTTCTGTGGTCTCCACTGTGTGTGTAGAGTCCATGTTGCCTTCTGAGTTTGGTTGTTCTTGCTCACCATAGAATGATTTGATGGTTCCAGCCTTTGCAGTTTCCTTCTTTCCCATTGTGATTGCCTATATCCTGTATTTTTAGAGTGGCTATCTGCTTCCAGGGTGCAGGAGTACTGAGTTTCTCAGTTCTCTGGGCTGCTTCTCAGGCAGGCTCCCTGTAGTAGAAGGGCAGGGCTGTAGTTTGCTGATTGGCCAGGTGGTTCTAAAGCACACCTGGGATTTTGTTTGTTAGAACTTGCTGTCTCCACCCACGTGGGTTTAGGCTCCATACAATCTCCCTTCCCCCTTCCTCAGTGATTTCCAAGCCTGGTGTTGTTTACACTTATGCAAGAATGTATTCTAGGTTGGGCTTTTACCTCTTGATTTTTTGTGTGTTTCAGGGAGGGTGATGAAAGCCTCTAGATTTCATTCCTCCATCCCAACTTCTGAAAGTCTGGGCATGTAGCTTCAAAAATCCAGGCCACAGGTTGCTAGCCCCAGAAAAAACCGCTGACCCTGCTATGTACCCCGCGTTCCCTCCTACCCAGTTCCTTTGGTCCTCTGCTCCACAGGGAGATGGCTGCAGAAGCCTCTGACTGGGTGAGTCTACTGGGTGGGGCTTCTCAGTCTGCCACACTCTGCTCTCAGGTCCTTTCTGGTGCCACTCCTGTATGCTCTGCGTTCTCCCTGCCCTGACCTGGGTAGACACTTTTCTGGGCTGGGAATCTGTCACTCTCTGTCTCCCAATGGGTTCTGACATTCTTAAATCTGCTCAAATTTACTTTTTAGCTTTTAAGGATGAAATTCTTGGGGAGCTTAGAGAAGTTACTGCTTACTTTCTGCCATCTTAGCTCCACCCCCTGTGTAATTTCAATAAATGATAATTGTAACTCATGAGACTCTTTTCATTATGAAGATAATTGAAGGGAAACTATATGTATATGTGTATATATATATATATATATATATATATACATACATATATACATTCATACATATACACATATATATATATATGTATGCATAGGAGGGTATATGTGCATATATATGTGTGTGAGTATGGGGATATGTATGCTCATGTATACATAGACAGAGGGCTCAGGATCAGTTGAATAAGAAGGGATGATATCTAAAAAATAAAATTAAGAAATGAGAGAGGAATATAATAGGAGATGGAGTAAGGATGGGTCAGAATAGAGTAAAATTCCTCATATAAAAGATCCAAGAGAAAATTGTTAAACTGCATGGGAAGAGCAGGAAGGTGAAAGGGAATAGGCCAACCTTACTCTCATTGAGTTTGACTTAAGGATGGAATAACATAGAAACTCAATTGGGTATCTTACCTAATGCAGTGGTTCTCAACCTGTGGGTTATGTTCAATTTGTAACAATGAAAATACATCCTGCATATCAGATAGATTCATAACAGTAGCAAAATTACAGTTATGAAGCAGCAACAACAAGAAAAAAATATGGTTAGAGGTCACCACAACATGAGGAACTGTATTAAAGCGTCATGGCATTAGAAAGGTTGATAACTACTGTCCTACAGGAAAGTAAGGGGAAAAGGGATAAGAGAGGGTATGATAGATGGGAGAGTTAATTGGGGGAAAGGGTAGTTAGTAGGAAACACTTTTTATTATTATTTTTTCCTTTTTTTTTTTTTGGAGGGCAATTGGGATTAAGTGACTTGCCCAAGGTCACATGGCTAGTAAGTGTGTCAAATATCTGAGGCCAAATTTGAACTCAGGTCCTCCTGACTCCAGGGCCAGTACTCTATTCACTGTGCCACCTAGCTGCTCCTAGAAACACTTTTTAAAAGGGACAGGGTCAAAGTCAAAAATAGAATAAGTGGGGAGCAGGATAGGATAGAGAGATATATAGTTAGTCTTTCACAACTTAATTACTATGGAAATGTTTTGCATAACTACACATGTACAGCCTTTATGGAATTGCTTTTCTTCCCAGTGAGGACAGGTGAGGAGGGAAGAAAAGAAAGAGTCTGGAAATCAAAGTTTTAAAAACAAATATTAAAGAAATTGTTTTTTACATGCAAATGTGGAATAAGATATATATGCACAAGAGTATAGAAATCCATCTTGCCCTACTAGAAAGTTAGGGGGGAATGGGCAAGGATATAAGAGAAAAAAGATTAGGGGAAAGTGTACTCAGTGGCCTCCCTATTTTAGGGTGTAGGATAGAGGAGAGACAGGAAAAAGTATTGCAACTCAAAATCTTATGCAAATGAATGTTGAAAACTAAAAATAAGTAAATAAATTAAAACCAAGGGGAAAAAAGAGGGATTGGGTCACAGAACTAGAAAATAGGCCAGTGGAAATATAAGCAATGTGTGACTAACATCCAACACCTTTTTCATTAACATTGCTGTTTTCAAAGTTGCAACAGAACAAAACAAAACAAAACAAACCTCTAAACTGAAGGTTATCCACAGAAGTTTTGTTTTTCAAGAGAAAAGAAAATGCTTGTTTTGAGCGTGTAGCTCTAAAGATTTTAGGAAATTAAAGCCATTATGCAAGTAAATCATGTCATATCAAAAACCTCATTTTCAATTCAATTCAGTATAATTTATCACGCATTTACTAAGCATCTTAGTGGCATCCACTGATTGATGTCCTGGGAATACAAAAAAAAAAAATTATTTTCTTTCTAACAGTTCAAAATCTATTGAGTTAAAAGTGATTATTTTGCCTGAATCATACATTTGGAAGAAGTGCATTCAGTCAATTCACAGCACCATAGGTTGAGAGAGAAGGGGGGAAAAGCATGTCTTAAATGCCTACTACATGCTAGGCACTACACCAATTGCTTTGCAACAATTGTCTCATTTATCCTCACAACCTTGTGATTTAGGTGCTAATATGATTCCTATTTCACATTTAAGAAAACTGTGGTTTAACATTTCTCCCTCCCCCATTCCCTTCTCCAAACCATTGAGAAGGAAATTAAATGATTTCAATTCTGCATGTGAAGTTGTTGAAAACATATTTCCATACTAGCCATTTTGCAAAAAAAAAATAAAGCAAGAAAAAATTTTAAAAATTTTAAAAAACTAGGAAGCATAGGAATAAATGCAAATTTCTTTCAAATAATAAGCAGTCACCATCTAAAACCATCAATAAGTATTTTCTATAATGGGGAAAAGCTAGAAGCCTTTCTAGTAAGATCAGGGATGAAGCAAGGATACATATTATTGCCACTATTAGTCTACATTATGACTATTACAGCAAGAAAATAAGAATTGAAGGAATAGAAATGGGTAATGAGGAACCAAAATTACTACTGCAAACCAAAATCATTCTTTGGAGATGATATTATGGTGAACTTAGAGAATCTTAGAAAATCAGTCAAAAATCTAGTTAACAATTTCTGCAAAGTTACAGGATATAAAACAAAGCCAAAAAAGTCATCAGTATTTTCATATGTTACCCACCTAGTCAGGCAGGAAAAGATAGAAAGAACAATTCAATTTCAAAAACTGCAAGCAATAAAAATGCATGGGATTATACCTGTGAAGACAAACTTAGGAAGTAAAAGAACTCAATAAAAAAAATAAATAAATTCATACCAATAAAAGGCAATCTAAATAAAAATGGAGAAAAAGTTATTACTCATGGCTAAGCCAAGCAATATAATAAAAATGATAATTTTACCTAAATTAATTTACTTATTCAGTGCGATACCAATTAAACTACAAAAATGTTTAATAATTCTAGACAAAAATAAAATAAAATCTGGTATGAACAAAATGACAACAATATCAAGGATATCTTTTTTTAAGTGAAGGAAAGGGGTGCCTAGGTGGCACAATGAATAGAGTGCCAGTCCTGGAGTCAGGAGTGCCTGACACTTAACACTTAGTAGGTGTGCGACCTTGAGCAAATCACTTAACCCCAATTGTTCTGCCTTTCCCCCTCCAAAAAGAAAACAAAAAAGTGAAGGAAAGTGGTCTAGCAGTACCAGTTCCAAAATCTATTTTAATTTGTTAATTGTCACAATAGTCTGGTATTGTCTAAGAAATAGGCTGATAGATCAGTGGAACAGATCAGATACATGACATACAACTGTAAATAGCCATAGCAATTCAATTTCTGAAAAATCCAAATATCCAAGCTTTTGAGACATTAACTGACTCACTATTCTACAAAAATTTCTGGGAAGACTAACAAGCAATCTTGAAGAACCTAAGTGTAGATCAGTATCTCCCACAATACTCATATGGAGTAAATGATTTGGACATAAAGGATGATATCATAAGCCAACGAGTGAAGCATGAATTATTTTAACCTATCATATCTAGTGGTAATCAGAGAATTTATGGTTAAACAAAGTATAGAGATCATTTTGGGACATAAAGTGGATAAATTTAATTATATTTAATTAAATGTACTTTTGCACAGAGAAGACCAATTCAGCCAAGATAGAAGGAAAGTAGAAAACTGGGAAAGCATTTCTATAACAAGTTTCTCTGATATATGTCTTAATTCTTGAGTATATAGAGAATGGAGTAAAATTTATAAGATTACACATAATTATCCAATTGATTAATTGTCAAAATATATAAGAAAACAGATTTCAGATAATGAAATCAAAGCTATCTATAGTCATATAAAAGAATGCTCTTAATCGCTATTTGTTAGAGAAATGCAAATGAAAACAACTTTGAGGTATCACCTCTTAATAATACAATTGGCTAATGAGACAGAAAAGGGAAATGACAAATGGTGCAAGGGATATGGGAAAAAAAATTGGGACACATGTACTGATGGTGGAGTTCTGAACTGATCCTATCCTTCTGGAGAGCATTTTGGAACTATGTCCAAAGGGCTATAAAACTGCATACCCATTGATCCAGGAATATCACTATAAGGTCTGTATCACAAAATGATAGAGCAGAAAAGAAAAGAAACCTATATGTATAAAAAGTATTTATAGTAGCTCTTTTTGTGGTGGCCAAGAATTTTAAATTAAGGGTATTCACATCATTTAGGGACTGGCTGAATAAAATGTAGCAAGGGATTGCAATCGAGTACTCTTGTGGTAAAAGGAATGATGAGCAGGACGGTTTCAGAAAAAACCTGTATAGAATTATATGACTATCAACTGATGCAAAGTGAAGTGAGCAGAGGACAACATTCTACAAAGTAAAAGCAATATTCTCCAATGATCAGCTATGAATGACTTGTTTATACTGATCACCACAATGTTCCAGGATGATTTCAAAGCACTTATGAAGAAAAATACTATCCACCTCTAAAGGGAGAACTGCTGGAGTCTGAATAGACATTGAAGCATTTCCTTTTCACTTTATTCATTTTCCCCCTCTTTTGTCAAAAATTATAATATGGAAATTTATTTTGCATGATTTCATATGTATATTTGATATCAAATTCCTTGCTTTCACAATGGATGAAAAAGCTTTATGAGGGAAGGAGAGAATTCAGAAATGAAAAATAAAAAAAAATAGATCTTAAAATGAAATAAACATTAAAAAACTTAGAACTCCAGGACTGGTGCTCTATTCACTGTGCCACCTATGCACCCCTTTCCTTCACTTAAAAAAAATCTTCTTGGTATTCTTGTCATTTTGTTCATACTGGATTTTATTGTATTTTTCTCTAGAACTATAGAATATTTTGATAGTTTAATTGGTATGGCACTGAATAAGTAAGCCACTACTTTCTTTCTTTTTATTTTTATGTTTCTTGATGGGGGAAGGCAAGACAATTGTGGTTAAGTGACTTGCAAAAGGTCACATAGCTAGTCGGTGTGTCAAGTGTCTGAGGCCATATTTGAACTCAGGTCCTCCTGACTCCAGGGCCAGTACTCTATTAACTGCACCATATAGCTACTCCTCACTACTTTCCAATGAGTATTGAACATTATAAATAAATTAGTTGAAAATTTGTTTCACTGTTTGAAATTACAGTAAAATTTTAGACACATGCCCAGTTTTTATTTTCTTATTATGGATGTTTCATGTCCATTAAAATTTATAAATACCCTCACCTCAAATTCCAGCTAGAAATTATCTTTAAAAACTATAAGATAAATATCTGGAATTTTAATTTCTATTTTGGAAGGATGTAGTCTCTATGATAATGTATCAGCACTTGAATTGATACCTCATTTTTTGGAGGCAATCAGGCTTAGTATCTTACTTGTGGTCACAAAGCTGCTTAAGTGCTTCAGGATGTATTTGAATTCAGGTGCTCATGGCCATTGCTGTCCTCTGTGCTACCTATATGCCCTGATAGCTTAATTTTATCTATAATTTATTCCTGTGAAATTTAATCTTGTCCACTGGTTTATTTAGCAAAATGCAGAAACAGTTATGGATAAAATTAATTTTTAAAAAATTTTCTTTAGAATCATTGAAAATATTTGAGTTGTGAAAAAATATTCACAACTAAAAATCAAGGTCATTAAAATGCCCTCATTTACTTTACACTGTAAGTTACACACACACACACACACACACACACACACACACACAAACTGTTGTAACATGACATTTATCTTTCTTGTTAAATTCTGTTTTTGACACATCAGTAATTTCACAGGAAGCAACACTATCAATAACAGTGACATACAATGATTGCAACTTTATACAGATACAATTTTTAATTTCTACTTAAAAAGAAAATACATGTTTTATCCTCAGGTATCTAGCACAAACAATGAACATTTCACTAGACCTAAATTTTCATACTCATTGTTCTTTTTCTTCTGTTTTCTTTTCTGTACATCAGTTCATACATGTCTTCCCATTCTTCTCCTAAGTCTTTTTAAATTGTCATTCAGTACATTATAATGATGTTTTGTTATATTAGAGAGGAAAGAAGGAAGAAGGACGGAAGAGATCATAGATCACTCGATAGAAGCCAGTATTTTTTATCATGCACTATGTGCCAGACACTATTCTAAGGACTGTACACTGTACAAATACTGTTATATTTGATCCTCACAAAAACCCTAGGAGCTAGATGGATATTATGATCTCCATTTGAGAGTTAGTGAAAATGAGGCAGACAGCAGTGATGTGACTTATCCAGGGTGATATAGCTAGCAAGTATCTCTCGCTGGACTTGAACTCTGTTCTTCTGAAACCAAGCCAAAACCTTGGCTCTCAACCATTCCTCATAAGATGGGAAAATAATATAGTTTATCCACAACTTTTTTTTTCATTCTTCTGTACATAACACAAACAATGCTGCTAAGAAAATTGTTTTTAAATATATGAGGCCATTTTTTTCTGTCACTGATATATTTGTAGTAAGAGGGACACAGATGATAGATAGATGATAGATAAATAGATAGATAGATAGATAGATAGATAGATAGATAGATAGATAGATAGACAGATAGTCAGACCACTGCATAAAAGCATATGAAAAGTTTAGTAATGCTGACTAAATAATTCCAGTTCTTCTTCCCTTTCTTTTTCACTTTTTTTCGTTTATTTTGAGATGATACGAGACAATTGGAATTGGATAGAACTTCTCACACAGTATATTTATCATACATCTCTGTAATAACTTGTTCTGGACCATGAAGATAAAATGTTGGTGTGGCTCACTCTGATTATTGAAATCTGAATTACTGTAATACTTTATTTTATCGTCACTCTTTTCCAGCTTATTTTTGATAAATATTGCCTCCCAAAACTTTCTCAAGAAGTGGCCAGTCATTTCTTTGCTTGAAGACTTCCAATGACAGGAAAATTATTATTTCCTAAAGCATTTCATTCCACTTTTGGATACCTGTAATCTTGAGGACAATGTTTTTCATTACAAGACAGAAGCTTTCTTCCTACTCACTAGATTGTTCTGCCCTTTGGGCCAAGCAGAACAAGTCAAATTCTCCTTCCATATGGTAAAATTTTAAATATCAGCTCTCCCCCTAGTTATCTTGGTGACTTTGGACAGGTCATTGTAATAATAATGGAATTTGAAGATTATTTTTTATTGACAAGCTAGCAGGTAATCAGCACTTAGTGTCAAGCTAATTCTATCAAGCCACTGTTAAAGAAACAGAAGGCATGAATCCCAGTTGCTGGCATAACAGGAAGGGGATGAACAGAGAGAAGCTAATACTGTATATAAGGAAAAGCCCTAGCTGGGAGAGAATGAATTTCTTAGGAGGTAGAGCAGCTGCTGCCAGAGAATGGGGGAAAAGAAAGAAAGAGAGAGAGAAAGAGAGAGAGAGAAAGAGAGAGAGAGAGAGAAAGAGAGAGAGAGAGAGAGAGAGAGAGAGAGAGGGATCTTCTTGGAGCAAGTTTCTGGAGGCTGAGTTGCCACTTCTGGACTGAAGAATGAACTAAGAAATATGAAGAACTGAGAAGAGAAATGAGAATTGAGAACTGAGACAGAATTTCTTGGAATAAGCCAAGCAGAGGCTGGAGAAAGTGATTTTGATTTTGAGAATGGAACTTGTGCTGGAAAACCTGGGACTTTTGGTGGCAAAACCCAAACTTGTGGTGGCAGAGCTTCTTCTGAGAGCCAGCCAAATTCCTGTTGAGAGCTTCCAAGAATCAGCCTGAGTTGCTGAGGACTTCTGAGGGCCAGCCAGAGCTGCATGCTGTGGTGTTGGTATTTTGTCTGTTTAGGGTCTATACTGATTTCACAGGCAGAAAGTGAATTGAGATGATAGTGCTGACTGTGGGTGTGAATGTTGTGATAATTCTGCTAAGCTTGATGTGTGTAGATATTGCTGTTGCTCTGTTAATTTTTCTCTTCCCAGGAACAGAAACTGTGAAGGACTTGAGGTGGACAGGACACTGTGAGCTCCAGTGTGGAGCAGGAAGTGCATGGAGATATGGACAAGGAACTGGGAACTGTCTGTCTTTGAACTAAGTAGAAGATCGTTAGATTTGGGCAGGAGCTGGGACCATGGAAGAGGAGCCATGGAAGCTTAAAGCCTGCTTCAAGCCAAGATGATAATACGTTTACATGGGCACTGAGTAGTGACTGATGAAACTGTCTGAGTAGTGACAGATGAAAGAGGGTACTGAGTAGTGACTGATAAAATTGTAATTTACTTTTGACCTAGGGGTGGATGGGTGGTAGGCTTTTGTACTTTCCACTACCCTTTTAAGAAGGTACTGAGTAGTGACTGATGAAATTGTAACTTACTTGTGACCTAGGGGTAAATGGTTTTTGTAATTTCCACTATCCACAGAGGGTACTGAATAGTGACTGCTGAAGTTGTAACTTAATTGCACCCCATGAGTGGAAGACTTTGACTTTTACACTTTGTGTCCCTTAAGGAGGCAAGCCTTCTTAAGGATGATTGAATGGTTGAGTTATTAAATGATTAAGTTATCAAAATGATTGTACTTTCTTTAAAACTATGTGATCACTTTGGTGAAAACTCTGTGGCCATTTTCGTTATAAGTTGTTGAGTTGTGGCATGGTGAATGCTGTATTTTGATTTTCTGTGATGAGTTGTAACATTGTGAATGCTGTGCCTTGATTTTCTTTTTTTTTTAACTTTTATTTATTTTAGTTTACATCATTCATTTCCACGAGATTTTGATTTACAAATTTTCTCCCCATCTTTCCTCTACCCACCACCCCAAAATAGCCATCCCACTGCATAAACCCTCCCCCAATCTATTCTCTCCTATGTCTTCCCCTGTCACCCCTCTGACTTTCTGGTAGGGCAGGATGGATCTCCCTACCACAGTGCCTGTGTATCTTAAGTTCCAGTTGGATGTAGTTACTGCTACTACCACTACTAATAATAATTGTATATATATATATATATATGTATTTATACATATACATATATATTTTTAACATTCAATTATAGAGCTTTAAATTCTAGATTCTTTGTCTTCCTCCCTCGCCATCCACCCCCACTGGAAGGACAAGCAATCAATTAAAGGCTGTACATGTGTAATTACACAGAACCTCTCCACAGTGGGCATATTGTGAGAGACTGTTCACATGTCCCTCCTTCCTATGTGTCTTGATTTTCTTTGAATGTGTTGTCTTAGTTTGTTATTGAATAAATAGAGAGTTTGCTATGCTATGTAATCAGAACCTTGAAAGCTGGTCACTGCATCAGTCCTCTAGAAAGCTGCTTGTGCTTAGCTTTACAGTCATTTCTGGACCCATGATTTTCATTTTAACCTTTACCATGCTAGTTTATGAGAGCAGATCAGAGTTAAGAAACAAAAGCTACAACCCAAAATCTGAAGCCATGAGTTGGCAGATTGTATCAAACAGTCTTTCCTCACACAAAGATTACAGTGCATCCTGATTATATGAATGCTGTCCTGGCTTTAAATCTATACTTGGGCCTTGAATCCATGTTTCTTTCTCAGATACTTCTATTTTGGCACTCCTGAAAATTTCTGCTTCCTGATATGTCCTAGGGTTATATGTATAAATTTGCATCACAATTTGGATTCTGTTGTTTTCCTCCAGGATCAGGACATTTTCAGTCTTTACTGATTATGATGTAAATCACTGAAATATATCGGGTCCCCTATATAAGAAAAAAATTAAATGACCCTATCAGTGTTGCAATATTTTTAAAAATAAGAATGGCTCTACAGGGTCAGTTTCTTATCCCATGTGACTCAATGCTATGTTTCTGACTCTAGGACCAAGATATCATGGATGTTATCTTCTATGGTACAAATATTAACATATTTGAGGTATCTCACCAGATATATTGTAGGTTAATTACCCATTTATTTTCCTGCCCAATTGAATACTTTCATACTTTCTTCCTTCCATTTATAACTATTATTTGACATTTCACCATACAAAGTGCTCAATATCATCTGCAAACTTCCAGATTTCATAGAGCAATTTTCTGGCTCAGTATGAGAAAAAAAGTGGCAAAAATTAGTCTTTTATCTTTATTCAACTCTAGCATTTACAGTTCTCAATCTTACTCCATCTATATAATATTGGTTAATTCAGTTCATTTCAGTTTGTGTCACTTCATAAGCATTAAATTGTCTAGTATATATTTTTAGGCATAATGTTAAGCATTGGAGAAACAAATATAAAGTGTTAATATAGGTTTTACCCTTCAGGAGTTAATAGTTTATTTAAATTACTTTTGTTTATATTTTTAGGGAGTTTGCATTATACAAGAGGGAAATGATATTTTTAGTAGATTAACGAATAAAAGTAAACATGAAAAAGAAGAGAGCACTAATAAGTAGATGGAATCAATAAAGATTTACTATAGGATTTGCTACCTAAATTGATTACACACACACACACACACACACACACACACACACACACACACACACACACACACACACACACACACATATATATATACATAAGAGCTAGTAAGGAGGACAAAAAAAGTGCATCAGATGTTTCCAGGCATCTACACAAATACATGGTGATGGCAGATGGTTAATTCAATCCAATTTAATTAAGTTTACATTTATCAACCACCTAGTATCTGCCATGTGTTATGCTAAATACAACAGATACAAATAAGAAAAATAAAATTATTTCCTGCCCTAAAGGAGCTTATAATCTAATCAGAAAGAAAACACAGAAAAGGAAGGTAAAAAGTGAGGACAGGGCAACCACTAGAGAATACCTAAGATGGAAACATCTTCTTCTCTGGAGTCCAAACCAAGTCAAGCTGCTAATGGAGTGTGAAAATTTAGATCAATTTCCCTAGAACATAACCTACTATAACATTTTAAACATAGCATTAAATGCTAAGAAGGTAATGATTTCTGCTTTACATATGTTGAGTTTGAGATACCTCTGGAGCCTCCAGGTAGAGATGTTCATCAAATAATCAGTGATGTAGTACTGAAATTCATGAGGGAGATAGCAGCTAGCTATACAGTTTCTGGAGCCATATGCATGGAGACGGCAATTAAACATATGGTAGTTGATTCAATTTCCAAGAGAAGAAATGTCAAGAAAGAAGACAAGAAAGATAATGTCAAAGCCTTCCAAAAATGTTGAATAGAATTGCTATTGGGGAGGAAAGGCAGAATATGGATGATAATCATACAAAAGAAATGGAGAAAGAAAAAAATAATAAATAGTAGCATCTGTTTTGCCTTTCTGCTTTCTGACATACATACACATACATGCATACATACATACACAAATACATATATCACATACCTACTTATATGAAAAGTAATCTATAGAAAAGACATCTAAGAGTGAAAAATAATAGTCATTTATACAATTACTAAATTTGCTATTTCAGAAAAGATTTAAAAAAAAATAGAACTCATGGAACAATAACGTTGGCCAAGTTGAGTGGATGGGTAGAAAACCGAAGGGAAATAAATAGAACAAAGAGGAGAAAATCAAGAGAAGTATTAGAAATGAAGGATAAGACATCCTCTTTCTCAAAGGATAATAGGATGTTTGATTCATAGATTTAGGGTTGAATGAGACTTAAGAGGGTAATGTAATTTTTCAAAAGAGGAAAGTGAGGCTCAGAGAAGTTAAGTGTATTTCTGAATCACACAGTTTTTAAAGGTCTAAGATAGGATTCAAAGCCTGAATTTTCCTTGTTCCTGAATGTATCATTCCACCCTGCCCTTTATTTCTCCAATTATCAGTAGACAGGAGTTTCTGTGTTATATCTATAGCAAAAACTGTATTTCAGTGTTATGGATACAGAACATTATAAGCTAAAAAATTTAGGAAGTCTTCATATAGCAGATGAATATAGGGCAAAGTTTGAAAAAGAGTAGTTCATAGATTGATAGGGAGAACTGATTAGGATAACCTATGTGAGGATAAATACATGACAAAAGTATACAAGAGGCAGGGTTGTGTGAGAGATTGTATGCAAGTTCCCTAGTTTGAAACAAAGAGCAACGCAATGTAAAATGGATAGATTGAGGCTAAATATGTTCTCATAAGTTTTCCACCTTCAGAAACAACATTGAGGGGAGGTCAAAAAAATTCACACATAGGATTCTATTCTATTTGAGATTTCAAATGCTTTTACTGAAAGTCAATTTTAAATCCATTTTTGTTTGTTCTCTAAATACTTATGAGCAGAGTACAATAAAGCATAGCTCTTCAGTAAGACAAGAGGTGAGGACAGAAGTAGCAGCATTTAGAGAGAAATGCCCTTGGACTAGTTTTTGACGGCTTGCCCCTGTCCTTTTCTTTAGTTTCTTTCTCTGGAGAAACAATACCTTTTCTAATGTATTCATTTTAAAAATGTGTATCTGATGAAATTTATCTTTTCTCATTCTTTATTTCCTACCCCCAAGGTGATATAACTACATTTCCACAGCATAAAGCTTCTCTTAGCTCTTGTCACCTATACCTAGACATGTATACATTTGCAAGCAAATAAGCCATGCAACTTTGAAACATTCCTAGTTTATTTCAGTTCCCCTATTTTGAAAGTGAGTAAAGTAGGATCTTTCACTACCCTCTGTCCCTCACCCATCTGTGTCTCCACTGGCTGTAGATCCTAGGGATTTTAAGTTATTTTTCATTGTGAGTTTGGCACCCATGCAGTTTTCTTTTGTAATTTTCCCCAATATCCCTGTCAAATCCTCCCTTTTTCTACCAAATCAAATCACCTATGGATTATATTGTAAAAGTCCTAAGCACCCTCTATATTGCCTGAAGTTTGCTACAAAATTACTTTTGTTGTTACAAAACAGGAATAAAAGCATGGTTTCTATTTTTCTGGTAAAGCCCTAACACTGAAGGACAAGATTAAGGGGGTTTCTTTTTTGGTCAATGTCAAAATAAACTTTCAAGGTATAGTTCCTCCCAAAAAAGCCAATAAAATTGAATTTCCTTGTATCCTATAATGAGACATAAGTCTGGAAAACTGCAGAATAACTCTGACGCCTATTTTGTAGGCATATGAGTATGTTGGATCAGAAGGGCTCTGAATAGTTCTGGAGATGATTCAATTACAGATATGCCTTTAACTAGGACCAATGTAGTTCTAGCCTAAATGAGCCCCAGGAAGGCTGGAAATGGTCCTAACATTTCTAATGGGTCACATGGTTGAATATTTATTTATTTATTAAGTATCTATTTAGAATCTACTATGTGCCAGGCACTCTCCTAAGCACTTTACAAATATTATCTAATGTGATCACCACAACCAACTTGGGAGGTAGGTGTTATTACTAAACCAATGTTATAGCTGAGGATATAAAGAAAGAGAAAGGTTTACTCACTTACCCAGCATGACAAAACTAAGAAGTCCCTATGGTCAGATTTGAACTCAGGTCTTAATTGATTCCAGACACAGTATTTCATCTACTAAGCCACTTAATTACCAAGGAAAAGAATTAATATGAATGGAGAATGAATTAGTAAATGCATATTTTTCATATTGAAGTAGGTGGTAGGTCATACTCTGACTTTCTTATAACATACTTAAGGTTTTATGACAAAATATGAAAACCACATTTTAGAGAGAATTGTAGAACTGTATCACCTAAATAGCAGAATAGATAGGATAATGAAATTATAAGCCACGCAATACAAGAAACTAGACATATTTATTCAAGGGACTAGACATATTTACACTGAAAATAGAAGAGGTCTGGGGATGGGTAGGGAATTGTGATGGCAAGGAAAGGAACACTTAGTCCCTTGTTTCAGTTATTTAAGTATTTAGCTCCCAGTTTGAGCCCCACCTTGAGATTTGAAGATGGGAGGAACTTGTTGACCAACAGGAAGGGTGATACAGGAAGGAAAACAACCATATAAAAGCAGGAGCATGAGGTGGGACTGAGGAGAACTGAGAAAAAGAATACTTGTGCCTGGCACTCTGTTTGTTTTTTTGTGTTGATTTGGATTTGTATACTTTGTCAGACAGAAGCCTTCTGTCTATTCTTTGTGTTACTTTGTCAGATAGTAGGACTCTATCTGTTGAGTTATGCTACTTTGTCAGAGAGATGCACCCTATATGTTGACTGGTGTTGATTTCACAGGCAGAAAGTGAATTGAGATGATAGTGCCAGCAGTGTGTCTGAATGTTTTATAATTCTGCGAAGCTTGAAATAAGCTTTGTGGATATTGTGTTTTTCTGTTAAGTTTTCTCTTCCCAGGAACAGAGACTCTGAAGGCCTTGAGGTGGACTGGTGAACTTTACACTGGATCAGGAGCTGGACAGGAGGTGGGAGCTGTCTACTTGGGAGTCCAGGTGACCATTGGTTGAATTTGGAGAAGACCTGGGCATATGGAACAGGAACCATGCAATTTGGAAGTCAGTTCCAAATCAAGATGAAAGGACCTTTCCTTGGGTACTTTGTGCTGGCTGACAAGATCATGATATACTGTGACCTAGGGGTGGGAGAACTTTGGATTTTGTGCTACTTAAGGATGATTGGGTTATTGATAGCTGGAAGGTAGTCTCCAATCACTAAGAAAGAAGACTGTCTGACTGATGAGATTAAGGCAATGTGACCTACAGGTGAGAGACCTTTGTGCTTTGTAGCTCTTAAGGAGGATTGCTCCTTCAAGGATGATTCAGTTAAATATTTACTGAATGACATCTTTTGTTTAAAACTGTGTGGCCACTTTACTGATGAGTTGTTATGTTATATCATTATGAATGCTGTACTTTGGTTTCTGTGAATGTTTTGTTTAGTTTAATACTGAATAAATAGTTCACTATACTATATGATCATAACCTTAGAGTTATTCACAGCACCAATCCTCTGGAGAGCTGTTCATGCTTGGCTTTATGGGGATGTAAGGACATGAGAGTTCTGTAAGTACTTTTGAAAGCAAAATAAAACAATTTATTTGAACCCAGTAAAAGAAAAAACTTAATTTGTAAATTTCAACTCAATATAAGGAAAATAAGCAATGTTAAACAACTTATATACATGTCTATAGGCAACCACACAGTGTAGTGCTATTATTACCTACAGCTTACAGATTTGGAAACTGATATTGAAAGAGAAGTTAAGTGACTTGCTCAGGACGACAGAGCTAGTATATGTCATGGAAGATTTGAATTCAGGTCTTCCTGATAGATAGTCCATTGTTCTATCCACTATGTCACCAACCTCTAACAATGCTATCAACTAGAGATGGCCAAAAAATATTTCCTTTGGGTCAAGGAAATGCCTCAGTTTCCTCAACTGTAAAATGGAAATAATAATGGGACCCGCTTCACAAAGTTGGTATGAGGATAAAATGTTGTAATATTTGTAAAGTGCTTGACACAGTGCTTTTTCGCATAGTAATCCAATGGAAATTCTTATTACATTCCCCTGATATTTTTAAAATGACAGCAACAACAAATACTAGCATTATTTCTCCATTTAGGCAGATTTATTCTGTCATATTCTTTTGGAGGAATTTTATTTAGCTAAAATCAATTCAACCAATATGAAATAAATATGTAATATTTGTAATGGATTGTGCTAGCTTCTAGATATAAAAAAAAAAGTTCCCTGCCCTCAATGAGCTTAAAGTTTGTTGCTCAAGTATTCTCTGATAGAATCTAAATTAATAGGTTATCAAATATGTTTATTCAGAGAAAGTTTGTTGCTAATGTATCTGAGCTGAAGGTGGGGAGGGAGAATTTATTTAAAGTCAAGGGTGATTTAATAAAAAAAAACAAATAGCATTCAGAGAAAATATTATGAAAAGAACACTCAAAATTAACAAAGAAACAAAAAAATAAAATCCTCAGTTGTTGGGTTAGTGGGGCCACAAGACCTTAGAACTCAGGCCATGGGTCCCAAAATCAGTAAAAGAGACACCTCGAGCCATTGGCCTCTGAAGGATATGATAACCAGAGGCTTCTATAGTGGGTATTAAAGTGAGAAACTTTACTGGTAGGTGTGGGATCAGATTCGTTTGGGGTATAATAAATATATTGTCATGTAGCTTTCTATTTTAACAAAATTATTTTCATTGACTAAGTGCAAAAATAGATTGAATCTCTTTTCTGAAGCATTATTTGTGTCCAGTTGTCTTTCAGTCTCTTCATGACACCAACTGGGGTTTTCTTGGTAAAGATACTGTAGTCGTTTGTCATTTCCTTCTCCAGGACATTTTATAGATGAGTAATTAAGGAAAACAGAGTTAAGTGACTTACCCAGGGTCACACAGCTAGTAAGTGTTTGAGGCTAGATTTGAACTCAGGGAGATGAGTCTTCCTAACTCCAGGTCCAGCAATTTATACACTACACAACCTTAGCTGCCTGTTGAGCATTCCACAATTGCATCTTACACATTTTGGTGTTCTAGAAATCAACAGCAACAAACACAAGTGCTTTTTTGTTTCTTTTATGTCTCTGAGTTATTGGATAAATCTATGTAGGAATAGGAGTTCGCAAGTTTTGAGATTGAATAAAATCATAGTGAGCTCAACAATTTACAGAAACATGGGCAAGATTGACATAACTTAGCATTTATGTCAGGCCCATAAACACTAGGTAGTGATTGTAGTGCATCATTATTTGTTTTTATGTGTCTCTATGATATCTTATTTGTTGACTGACACAGCCTGGCAACTGTTAAAGAGAATTTTTATCAACATTATTAATAGCATCTAGTACAGCTGGAAGAAACATGAGGTGAAAGAAAAGGTAGATAAATTTTGTTGCATTTCTTGCTTACTCTTACCCTTAGTCTTTTGGTCTGCATACCACATGTGCAATAATAACTGAAATCAGCCAGAGGACTTCTCTGTATATCACCTACTAATTAAAGGGATGTTCACTTCAGTCTGAGAACAGTAATAAGTCAAGAAGAAAGAGGTTGTTTTGGTCTCCTGAGTTATTATGATCCTTAAGCACAGCAAATTGCTATTTCAGGGAAACAGCATGAGAAACAAGAGGAGAAATTCTTTCCATAGCAATTTCAGAAATAAGTATTATTTCTCCTTATCTCCATCTCAAGCTGAGCCATTCAAGATTACTAACTCTTCCTGTGAATTCTACAACCAGTGATGGGTCACCATTTCTAAAATGATTTCATATGAAACTCAGTGAAAAAATAAAGGATAAATAAACAAATGAACTATTTTATGCAAAACACAACTCTTCTTCATTACACATTTTTTACATGTAAAACTACCAGTAATCAGAATATATGAAGCTCTGCAATGGGTATTTATACATGCTTAGTCTCTGACGTCATATGCTTTAAGGGCCATAAAATTAGTATCAGATAAAGATGGCTTGGCAAATAAGCAGGATTTTTAAAAAAGAATAAAAGGATACATGTTTGTTATCCCAATTTTAAAGTGCCTTCCCAACCATTAGCTGTATGTTGGGTCTCACCTTCAAAGGACTTTCTCTACCCCACCATATAAACCTCTTCCCCCTGGAATCCCACTCCACTCCTTGAGTATTTCTTACATTGGAAATACTCTTTACTCCTGGGGCCTCATATTCTGATTGGCTGGTTGTTCTCACAACTTCCAGTCTAAGAAGAAGGCACAATCCAATGATGTTTTCATTTCCACAGGACTTTCTCTGCTGTGTCCCAATACCTTCCCACTTCCTTTCAGCATCCTTTTATGAACTGTCTTCTCCTATTAGAAAGTAAACTACTTTACTAAGATAAAATCAAAATGGGTATATAATTTAGAAATAAAAGGTGACACAGTAAGCAATTTAGAAGAGCAAGGAACAGTTTACCTGTCAGATCTTTGGAGAAGGGAAGAATTTATGACCAAATAGGAGATAGAGAACATTATAAAATACAAAATGGATGATTTGGATCACCATAAATTTAAAAAAAAAAGTTTTTGCACAAAACAAAACTAATGAAACCAAGATTACAAGAAAAACAGAAAGCTAGAAAACAATCTTTTTTTTGCGTGTGTGTGTGTGTGTGTGTGTGTTTATTATGGCTTCTGAATACCTTTGGTACTATTGAAGGGGGTGCTGAGGTACCTTTGTAATGTTTTGGGGTGACTTTGTCTTGAATTTCGTCTGTGTTTGGGCACCTGGGTATGTGATATCAGCCTGTGGAAAGGTCACCTTTCCCCCACAGCTGTAAGTCATTAACTCTGTCCCTTCCCCTGCCCCCAGCCTGTAAATATCTTCCCTGAAGCTCCTTAACTATAACAGGCCACACCTATGAATTCTTAAAAGGATTCCTT
>CM053591.1:96424393-96443528 GCA_028646515.1 Pseudochirops corinnae
GCTTTTTGCAGGCCGAGGGCGGGAAGCTACAATGCGGAGGCGGGTGCAAAACCTCCGCCTTTCGCTTTTCCGCTCTTGGAGACCTTTCGGCCGGAGGCTTATCTCCCTCTTTCACGATCCCCACTCACGCAGCTGGTGCTAATCCCCCCTCCTTGCAGCTGGTGCTAATCCTCTGCTCACCTGAGAGCTATTGAGAGCTTTCTCTGCACCTCCCGCCTGGCCGCCCCCGGGGCACAGCCGGAGCTTCAGGCCAGGCTGGTTTGGTTGGCAGTGCTGATAGTTCCTCGTAGCCGAGCTGACTTTACTGGGAAGTATCTGTGTGCGTTTTTGAAGTTCTAGGTTGGTCCAGAGTCCTATTCCATGGGTATTTGGGGGTGGCTATTTGAGAGCTGCGATATATTGCTGCTGCTACGCCGCCATCTTGGCTCCGCCCCATAGAAAACAATCTTTACAGTATTTCTACTAAAGGCCTCATTTCTAAGTATATAGAAAATTGAAAAAAAATTACAAAAACACAAGTCACTCCCTAATTGATAAATATCAGAAGATGTGAAGAGGAAGTTTCTAGATAAAGAAATTAAAGCTATTTATAGCAATATGGAAAACTAATCTAAATTAGTATTGATTATAGAAATTATAAAAATTTAAACACCTTTGAGCTACTGCCTCATACCAATCAGATTGCCTAATATGGCAGAAAAGGAAAATGATAAATGTTGGAGAAGATGTTGGCACTAATACATTGTTGGTAGAGTTGTGAATGTATCAAACCATTCTGGAGGGCAATTTGAAACTATACCCAAAGGACTACAAAACTGTGCATACCCTTTGATCCAGCAATACTAACATTAGACCTATATCGCAAAGAGATCATAAAACAGGAAAAGAAGGCACGTGGAAAAAAAAATATGTATAACTGCTCTTTTTTTGTGTGTGTTGCAAAAATTAGAAATCAAGGAGATTCCCCTCAGTTGGGTAATGGTTAAACAGGTTGTGGATATGAAAATAAAGGAATACTTCTATTTTATAAGAAATGATAAGCAGGAAGATTTCAGGAAAAAAAAAACTTAGAAAGACTTATGTAAAATGATGCTGAGAAAAGTGAACAGAACCAAGAGAACATTATTCACAGGAACAGCAACATCATGTGATGATCAACTATGATAAAATTGTCACATCTCATCAATAAAATGATCCAAGACAACTCCAAAACACCAATGATGGAATATGTTATCAACATCCAGAGAAAGAATTGGTGGAGTCTGAATAAAGATAGATGCATACATTTTCACTTTTTTTGTTTTTTCCCCTCTCATGTTTTTTTCCATTTTATTCTTATTTCACAATAAGACTAAAATGGAAATATGTTAAATACATTTTTGTATATGTGGGTCCTTTTTCCATTATTATGATGTCTTTGAGATACAGCCCTTGAAGGGTATGAAAATTTTTGTAGCCTTTTGGGCATATTTTGAAATCGCTCTCTGGAATTGTTGGATCAGTTCATAGTTCTACTAACAATAAATTAATGTTCCAATTTTCCAACATCTTCTCCACCAATGATCATTTTCCTGTTTTGTTATGTTAGTCAATGTGTGTGATGTAGTACCTAAATGTTTTTTTGATTTGAAGCTCTCAAATAATGATTTAGAACATTTTTTTTTTTCATATGGCTATAGACAGCTTTAATTTTTTCCTCTGAAAACTGCCTATTCATATCCTTTGACCATTTATCAATTCAGGTAAAGTGAAATTTTAAACATTTTCCTCTTAAGCATCCATATGAGATCTCTAAAGAAAAATGAAAGCTGCTAAATTCCTCAAACAAATGGAATATCCTTGTAATTTATACTTTCAAAATTAGCACTTATTTGGATTTAACAGTATGTTACCTGATAAGTCTCACTGAATTATAAATGCATTTTGCATAAGATAAGCAGCGAATACACTGTTGCTTACTATCTCAGAGACAAGCTGTATATATCTACCATACAGATTTCTGGGAATAACTTAAGGGCTTTGTGATCATTTTTTCTTTGCTGCCATTATAAACTTGAACCTATACATTGAGCATATTAAATACAATGAATCTTCCATCATTATTTGGCAATCCATTTAAGTGTCTAAATTTGTTTAATCACATAATATCAATTGGTTTTTAACAAGATATTATTTACATAGAATATGTACAGAAATTACAACATCCTCCCCCCAAACTTCAGGATCATACTGTCTTCTATTTATCCTTAGGCTTTGTGAAGAGTGACCTAAAACTTAACCCAATTTCTGCTTTGCAATGGTCATGACAAGTGCATATGAAAATACAGCTTTACTGTTGGATAAGTCCTTTTTCAGGTAATGTGGGACTGTGTCTCAAAGTTCACTCCTCCCAAAGAACACACCTTAGTTATCAGGGAATTCATGCTGGACTAGCTGTAAAACCCAGTTGCAAAGATGTCAGAGATTCCAATCTTTTTAACTAGAATATAAAATGACAAACAGATGGTCTAAGGACTGAGAACTCTTTTTTTATAAAACTATGTTCACTTCATTGGGAATACTCAGGGCCCCATCCTGCTACAGTATTGTCTCTCACCAGATCCTTATGAGTGACTTCTTGGTAACTTACAATCTTTAAGAATTTCCAGAAGTGCTGAAAATTTAAGAAAGTTGCCCACAGTCATAAAGTTACTAATATAATTAGTAAAGAGCTTAAACACAGATGCTTTTGACTCCAAGGTGGATCTTCTAGCCAATATGTCACTAGCTGTTCCATCTCATGTATAATATGATATCTTAAGCTCTGAGGGCAGATTGGTGGCACAGTGGATACAGCATGGGTCCCAGAGTCAGGAAGACTCATATTTGTGAGTTTGATGTGGTTTCAGAAACTTATTAGTTGTGTGACCCTGGGCAAGTCACTTAATTCTGGTTGTCTCAATTTCCTCATCTATAAATGAGCTGGAGAAGGAAATAACAAACTACTCCAGTATCTTTGCCAAGAGAACCCCAAAAAGGGTCTCAAAGTATTGGTCATGATGGAAATGACGCAAAAAATCTAATTGAATAATGTTATATTTGAAATGATGTAATACAGAGGTTTTTTTTTTTCTTTTGAAAACTTCAATTAAAAAGGCCATATTTATCATTTTCTTGGTTGACCAGACTTTTATTTTGGCTTTCAGAAGGTGATCAGATTAATCCTAGTTGATGCTCACTAATAATATTCATTAACCTTTTGCTATAACTGGAATTGAGTGAACAGTATTTCTTTAATGATAAAAGTTGAAAACATATTTCACAATAGAAAGCAACTAACATTTCCCTAGTACCTTTGATTAGAAATGTCATTGCTCTCACATATCGTTAATATGCTGAAAAGGAATTGGTTAATCACTTACAGACTAGGAATCCACTATGTTAAGCTTATGAACTTCACTGGATATTAAGTTTGTATAAATGTTCCATAGACACAAAATAAGCTATGCAATTGTTCATATTGGTGGAGAAAGTGAATTTTATTCTTGCTTTCTCTTCATCCCATGTGTCTATGTAAAAGAATACTTATATTGCTTGTGTGATATTGGAAGAAGTCCAAATTATCCATGATTATCTGGAACTGCTATGTACTAAACCACAGATTGTGAATATTTTCCAACCCTCATGAGAGGAGGTAAGTGATAAGTGTACAGCTCAATGATACAAAATCCAATCATATTAATTTACTAGATAGATGCTATTTTATATAAGAAATGCAATTTCAACTCTGGCCTTGCTAGTTTCAGTGAGAATTACAAGCATTATAATTAGCAACGGGTTTATTTTCTAGCACACTAGGCAGAAATCTAGCCCCACAGGAAGGTAAAATGGAAAAAGAAAATTAAAGTGGATTTGAGCCAGTACACGGATGGATCAATAACTGGCACTTACAGGTCTGCATAGTAAGAGATCTATAGCTAGTCAGCAATCTCACTACTACCACCAAGTGCCCCCTCTGAATAGGTGCTGAGAAGGCGGAGTAGAGTCAAGAAGGACAAGGACAAAGTCCATTTATCCTAAGAATCTCCTCTAAAATTAGTCGGCTCTTAGGAGATAGGAGTAAGCATAGATGTTTAAAGCTGGAAGTAACCTTGAAAAATCATCAAATCCATCATTTGGATAACAAATGTTATCATGCAAAAATTATCCAAGACAAATGGGAATACATAATTTTTAAAATAAAAAGTTTAAAAAGCCTGATAGGGAAGGAAATCTTATTCTTTTCTAGTAAGATGCCGACACCGAGTAATCCTTACTCTCAGGAAATTCTTGTACGTGTATAAGACAAATTCCCAATATTGCAGTTTAAACCTGTCACTTGTACTTTTCTCAATGAAGATTGAGATCCTTTGTTTAACACTATCGATGGAATGGCTTTTTGTATGCATTATTGAGTTTCACTTCAAGCTTTTATTTTTCTGGCCTTTATAATTTCAGTTATATGCCTCTCTCCCTTGCCCTAAACTTAAGTTTCTAACCATTTTTTTTGGTAGTTATCTTTTGAACAATATAAAAATCTCACATTTCTTTCTAGCATTAGCGATAATTAAAAAGCAAAAGAAGCAAGGTAGTGGGGATGACATTTTCACAAATCTCAATGTGATTGTCATTGGATGAGATCTGGAATCCTGGCTCTGCTATTTACAACATACATTGTCTTGGGAAAACCCTTAAACATCTCCAGACCCCAATTTGTTCATTTGGAAAATGAACTGATTGGACTAGATGCACTCTAAAGGTTCTTCCAGCTTTACAACTAGGATTATATGACTCCAATATTCTATCTGGCACTTTTCATTCATGCTATGTGAATGAATTTTTCACTTAATAGTTTATAATCAATATTATATCTATGTAGTTACTTCCCCCCCCCCCACTATGCAACGCAGTTGTGCTTAGTGGACTTTGTTGTTTTGATAGTTTGAATGTTTTATCACTTACTCAGTTTTTTTTTAAAAAGATCATTTGCTTCAAATTTGATCTGATTTTCCAAGATGGTAGACTTATACCCCTGATAGTATAGCAAGCAATTAGTTTAATGTTACTAGTGATCTTTTATGCATGCAATTGTCTCACATTTTTCTATTTTATTTTATTTCTATTAAATAGCAGCATAGTTGAGGCAACAGTTGGTTTGGTAGATAGAGTGCTGGGTGTAGAATCAATAAAAACTGAGTTCAAATCTTACCTCAAACACTTTATTAGGTGTATGATCCTAGGCAAGTCACTTAATCTCTGTTGGCTTCAGCTTCCTCAACTGAAAAGTGGGGATAAAAATAGTACCTAACTCCCAGGATTATTATGAGGATTGAATGAGATCATATTTGTTAAAAGGGCCTTACACAGTGCCTGGAACATAGTAGGTTCAATAGAAATGCTTATTCCATATTCCCCCCTTTCCCCTGCCCCAGGCCTCTCAGTGTTCCATACTGGAATACAGGATCACACAATTAACTATGTCAGTTTTTTTTTTTTACTGCATGTGACTTATGTCAACTTCAGGTATTTATGGTTTTCATTCAGGTAATCACTGTTTGAGAGGTAGCATGATATAGTGTAGAGAATAAGGAAGGCCTCAGTTCCAGTCATTCTCAACACATTTAGTTTTTTTAACCCTGATCAAGTTATTTAGCCTCTCAAGCAATTCTCTTAAGACTTTTCAATGTAGTTGAAGGAGTTTTCTCATGAGAACTTCTCTAAAAGAATAAAATAATAGGCTATATAAAAACACTAACAGTAATAACAACAATGATATTAAGAAGGAACAGAAAGAGGCTCTTAGGAGGAGAATGGAAAGAAAGAAAAAAAGAAAAGGAAAAATAAGAATCAATTTTTAATTATCTTTCTCAATCCAGAACACGAGTCTTACTCAAAAGCAGATACCAGGGCCATCAATCTATACAGAGGTATCCTTGCATCCTTGCAGGTTGCATATTGACTTAGTTTTTAAGTTAACATTATCAGTGTTTTGTTACATTTTTATGTTTTGTTATATATCTTAATTTTAATATGTTTTGCAGTTTTGTCTTTAACACCTCCACAATATACTATCCACTCAAGTTAGTCACTGATTACAGAAATCATTATATTGCTCTCAACTTTATATTATTTTTTCTAATCTATCACCTAGGACCTTGATTAGATTTCCTAAATGTGTTATGGAGTTTGCTACTTGATAGGTCCATCCAAATGTTCAGTTATCTTTCAATATCCATTCATAGGATATTACTTCATGATGACTTTAGGCAAAATTTTTCCCATTTTACTGAAGTTTATTGTAGACAGAATGAAATAAAATTCTTCCAAATACATACATAAGATATTACTTGTTCTGTAAGGATATCATGTTAAGAAAGAAATAAGATTACACTTCAAGTGTTTGTTTTAGATAAAGTCTTTCAGTATTCTTCCCATATTCTGTTATCTTCAAAATGTCTGCTGATAATTTATATTGGAAAAATCATATAGTTAAACCAAACAAAATCATCAAACATTTATTAAGAGCTAGCTATGAGTCAAACACTATTCTAATAGGTTGTAATACAAATATGAAGGAAGACAATGACTGCCTTCAAGAAGTTTACATCCTAATGGGAGAAGACAACACATAAGGGGAAGCAAAAAGTGATGGCCAATAGAGGGCAGGAATATACTGGTCTTGGAGTTATGTTGGAGAAACAACTCTGGAGAATGAGGGATAGATGTTGTTATTAGACAGCCACCTTCAGAGTCAGCAATATTAGATTCCTGTATTGCCTCTGACATATGCTGGCTATATAACCTTATATAAATCACAAAATCTCAATATTCTATGCAACTTTTCTAAAGCTGTAAGTTGCAGAGAAGTTGTTGACCTGCAATGAAGGGGTAGCATCCCACCTTTGTGAGTTCCTGATACCAAAGACATCACCAGTATTGTCCTTTTCCCCCATATTTTACTAATTTACAACAGTTAATATAATAACTCATTATATTATAGGATCATCAGAGACAGAAAAGAAAAGAAAAAAGGGCAAGTAGTATTAAGGGAGACCACTGGAATGATTTCATGTTGTTTTTAAAATTTAAATTATTTATTTTTAGTTTTCACCATTTACTTCCATAAGTTTTAATTTTTTCTCCCTCTCTTCCCCCTTCCTCCTCTAGACAACCTGCAATCTGATATAGGATTTATATATACATTCCTATAAAACATATTTTCACGTTAGTCATGTCGGATAGAAGAATTATAACAAACAGGAGAAACCATGAGAAAGAGAAAAGAAAACAACAACAATAACAATAAAAAGAAAAAAGTCTGCTTTGCTCTACATTCAGACTCCATAGTTCTTTCTCTGAATGTGGATGGCATTTTACATCATGAGTCCTTTGGAAATATTTTAGGTCCTTGCACCGCTGAGGAGGGTTAAGTCTATCAAAATCAATTATCACAGACTCTAACTCTTACTGTGTACAGTGTTCTCCTGGTTCTGCTCACTTAACTCAGCATCAATTCATATAAATCTTTCCAGATCTTTTTGAAGTCCACCTATTCATCATTTCTTATAGCATAGCAGTATTTCATTACATTCATATACCACAATTTGTACAGCCATTCCCCAATTGATGGACATCTGCTCAATTTCCATTTCTTGGCCACCACAAAGAGAGGTGCTATAAATATTTTTTTTATATTTTTGTCTTTTCCCCATTTTTATGAACTCTTTGGGATACAAACCTAAAAGTGGTATTTCTGTATCAAAGGGTATGCATATTTTTATAACCTTTTGGCCATGGTTCCAAATTGCTCTCCAGAATGGTTGGATCAGCTGGAATTATTTTAACTAGGAATCTTAGTGTATGTTGGTACAGTACAGTGATATTTGTCTTGTGATTATGCAAGCAACTACGTAGCTTCATAATGTTAATTACTGGTTTTGTCCACTCCTATAGTTTACTCATGTAAATGAGAGTTAGAAGGACTTGGCACAGTAGACATATCAGTGATCTTAAAAGTAACATTTTAAAACCCAGCAGCAGTTTAGACTACAGGGAGACTTAGATAAAAAAAAAAAAAAAAAGAATTAAAGAAAGAAAAAAAGTGAAAAATAGTATGCCTGTATTCAAACAGTATCGATTTGTTCTCTGGAAGTAGATTGCATACTTCATTATGAATCCTTTGGATTTGTCTGGGAACATTGTATTGCAGAGAATAGCTAAGCAATTCACAATTCTTCAATGTAAAATACTGTTGTTATGCTGTACAATGTTCTCCTGGTTCTACTCACTTGACTTTGCATCAGTTCATGTAAGTTTTTCCAGTTTGTTTGTTTTTTTTAAAATCATCTTGTTTGTCATTTTATATAACATGATAACATTCACCAGCATTATATACCACATATTTTCAGAAAGCAAAGGCATTTAACTGGAGAGTCATGAAAGGTATAGAAAATTCCATTTTAGAACTCATACCCACCCATAGTAGGAAATCCAGAAGTTGAGAAAGTCTTTAGTACCTTACAGGTGTTGTACTATGTTGTTCTTCCTCTATGGGAAAAATCAATAAATAGAAGTATACTAGAAGCAAAGTTGTCTACCTACTTGTAGAGAAGGTGAGTGGATTTTTGCAACAATTTTATACTTTGGAGACAGTTTGGCATACTGGATAGAGGGCTGGACTTAGAGTTAGGAAAAGCATAAGATAAAAATTTGCTTTTTATATTCACTAGCTGTATGACCCAGGGCAAGTCATTTAATGCCTCCCAGTCTGTTTCCTCATCCATAAAATGAGGCTTTTATAAGGATCATGTGAAACAATAACTATATAATGATTTTAAAAACTTAAAGGAATTATTAGTAATTGCCACCACCATTACCATCATCATTGCCATCAAAATCATTATCATTATCATCATCATCATCATCTCATAATAATCATTATTCATACTTTGGCTTATTAAGGAGGTAAAGGTTTCCTTGATAGACTGAACAAAAAAGTAATGGTAGAATGAAGTAGAAAGTGTGTTAGATTTAGGAAAGGAAGATATGAATTCAAATTCTAGCTTTCATTCTTCTTACCTGTGTAAGACCTACTCACTTCAATAGTAATTACTGAAACTGATGTTAAGTGATGGAAGCAGAACCAGGAGAACCTTCTACACAGTAACAGCCACAGTGCACAACTGATTTTTGATAGAGTTAGCTTTTCTCAGTAATGCAAGGACCTAAAACAATTCGACAAAACACATCATGGAAAATGTCAGTCACATCCAAAGAAAGAACTATTGAGTCAGAATGCAGAATGAAGCAGACTATTTTTTTTCCTCATAATTTTTCCCTTTCATTATATTTCAATGCAGCATGACTAATGTGAAAATGTGTTTAAAAGGAATGTGTGTGTACAACCCATATCATATTGCAAGCCATTTTGGGGAGGGAGGAGGACAAAATTTGAAAGTTATGGAAATGAATGTTAAATCAAAATATTAATTACTGAAGGAGAGAATGAACCAATATAAAAATTACAATAATGCATTGTTGATCAGGTGATGAAATAGTTCAACTATTCTAGATAACACTTTAGAAGTACATCCAAAAAGCACTACAGTACCAGTACTGGGTCTGTATTCCAAAGAGTTCGAAGAAAAGGGAAATAGACCTATTCGTGCCATCATATTATTAGTGGTTCTTTTTGAAGTGGCAAAGAATTGGAAATCGAGTGGATAGCTGTGAACCGGGGAAAGGACTGAGCAAGTTGTGGTATATGATTGTGATGAATTGTTGAATATCTTTCATTGTCAAACAGGACCAATGGATAAAGAGGAACAAATGACATTGCAGTGATCTCTTGACTTGTGTTTGAATTGGATCTAAGTGAGTCAGAGTTGTGCAAAGTCATCAGACTCTCTCTTCCTGAGTCATGCAGTGTTGGGAAAAAAGTCAAGTTGACTGGTAATGGTCCAGGATACAGTGGATAGCCTTGCTCTCTCCAACATCTCACCAAGCTTTAAGCTCCACAGTGTCTATGTCAGCCACCTTCATGGCTATTGGAACACATTTTTCTTATCCATCCATTCCATGGGGGAAATCCCCCTAACTCACTGACAGGTTTGAGGCCTGTTGGTTACCCTCCACCTGGGTTAGTACATCTGCTGAGGTGGCTTACCAGGTTGAAGTGAATCTTGCTGCATGTTCTTGGAGTCAGAGAAAAGATTTAGATGAATGAGGTAGACACCAAAGATAGGTAACAGCCTTAAAAAACCAACCACAATGATGTGATGAGCTGTCATACCAGAGGTGATAGTACTTATGAACATCCCATATTCCATTGTGATGGAATGCTATTATGCTGCAAGAAATGATGAGTAGGGTGGTTTTAGAAAAACCTGGCCAGACTTACATAAACTGATACAAAGTGAAGTGTACAGAACCAGCACATTGTTCAAAGTAACAACAATATTATAAAGATGATTAATTGTGAAAGACTTAGCTACTCTGATCAAAAAAATGATCCAAGACAATTCCAAAGGACACGTGACACAAAGTGTTATCCTCCTCCTCAGAGAGAATGGATAAACTCTGAATGTAGACTGAAACATAGTTTTTAAACTTTATTTTCCTAGGTTTTTTATTTTTGTCTGTGTTTTCCCTTTCAGCTGATGTATCAACAACGCAGTATTCACAATGCCTACAGTAACTATAAATATGCTGATATGGTTATTAATCACAAAATGTAACAGGCTCTCTACTGAGTCCCAAACCAGAAAGTCAAAGCCGTCACAGTAGTTATGAAGTTGGCATATGTGGTTAATGTAGTAAACACCTACATTCTCAAGCCTTCAAAACAGGACAGGCTACCTCAGGCAAAGATCCTCCTCTCCTCACTCATGACAACTGCTCAGGATCCAGGCATCTTGCTCTCAGCAGCTCTGGTCCCCCACAGTTCCCCTTACTACTAAGTGGATACCAAAAGAGAGTAAAATGTAACTTGAATTATTTAATAAACTAATTAAAGTAACAATAAAAATATTACATTTTAAAATTAAGTCACTATGTGGCCCACAGAGATTCTTATGTAGAGATTAGTGGTCCTTGTTTCTACCTGAGTTTGACACCACTGATGTAGAAGAATGAGAGATAATTCAACATTTCAAGAATAAATTATTTCATTAGTGTGGATACTAATACTATCAATATGGAGCATAATCTCTTTTTGACTAATTGCATAGTTTTCAATAATTTCTGTGAATAATTATATACGTGTGTACGTGTGTGTGTCTGTATGTGTGTGTGTATACTGTATACCTCAGTCTAGTATTAGTAACTCTGAAATTAGCTGGACTGGTCCTTGGACAAGAGAAGATTGTCTGTAATGAGGTCTGCATTCAGATTCTTTCCAGGTTGAAAGGGCTTTTCTGATTTTATGATAGCATCACTTTTTCATATCTTTGGTCATTTTAAAGTCACAATGAATGAGACATTGTAAAGCCAAGCATGAGCAGCTTTCCAGAGGACTGCTGCTGTGAACAGCTCTAAGGTTCTGATCACATAGTAT
This sequence comes from Pseudochirops corinnae, assembly GCA_028646515.1. Classification (NCBI taxonomy): domain Eukaryota; kingdom Metazoa; phylum Chordata; class Mammalia; order Diprotodontia; family Pseudocheiridae; genus Pseudochirops; species Pseudochirops corinnae. The sequence goes on from CM053591.1 coordinate 96,435,966, forward strand.
AGTGAACTCTCTATTTTTTCAGCAGTAAATTAAACCAAACATTCACAGAAACCAAATTACAGCATTCACAATATTGTAGCATTACAACTTATCACTAAAGTGGCCACATAGTTTTCACCATAATGACCACATAGTTTTAAGCAAAATATATCATTCCGTAAGTCCTTAACTCAATCATCCTTAAGAAGCAACCCTCCTTAAAGGACACAAAGTATGAAAGTCAAAGTTGTCCATCCTTAGGTCACAGTAAATTATGATCTTCTCAGTCAGCATTAAGTACCCAAGAAGAGGTCTTTTCATCTTGACTCCAGGCTGGGTCCCAGATTCCATGGTCCTAGCTCCTGCCTGAATCTACCCAACTGTCACCTGGATTCAAAGATAGGCAGCTCTCACCTCCTCATCCAGCTCCTTGTCCAGTTCCCGTTCCATATTGAAGCTCACCATGTCCAGTCCACCTCAAGTCCTTCTCAGTTCCTGTTTCTGAGAAGACAAAACTTAACAGAACCAAAATAACATTCATTCATATTACTGGTGCCATCATCAATTCAATATCTGCCTGTGAAATCAACACAGATCCACCAACAAAGTCAGAGAACGCAACCCACCTCATTCATTCAGTCGCAGGACCTCTTAAACCCTCCTACAGAATTTCTCTAAACAGACAACAAGAAAATATTCTTTCAGGGCTTCCAATAAGGTTTCAGAGCTTCCAGTAAGGTTCCAGGGCTTCTGTACAAAATATCACAAACAAAAATGAACACAGATAGAATAGACAGAGTGCCTGGCAACCACAAAGTTCCACTTCTCAATTCTGCTCTTTCCCAGCCCAGCTTGGGCTTCTCCTTATATATGGTCATTAGCTCCTCCCTGTCCTGCCCCTTCCTGTTACATCGACAAATTCCTCCCACTGTGGGTTTCACAAGTCCTGTTTGTTAACAAAGACTAGATATAATCATGGGCAGGGCTCCAAAGAAACTTAAACTAAACAACAGGGTTCTAAATAATTAAATAGCTGAAACAAGGTGCTAAGTACTTCTTCACTTGTAATTACAGGCATTTTACTAGTACTTTAAAGGTAGGTTAGAGGATATTTGAAAAAAAAGTAGGCAAGTTTGAACAATATTGTGATTGCCAAATTGTGGAATGCAGATTTTATTTATCAGACAATGGGGGACCCCTTAAGGTTTTTTGAGTAGAAGATTAACCAGCTCATAATTTTATCTAAGTAAGTTTAAATTGTTCTCAAACAATCTCTATTATTCTTGAGAATTCAATCCAAACCTTGCCTCCTAGAAAAGGTATTTTATCATCACTGATTTGCTAATGATTCCCCAAACAATATTATTCTGTTACTCTTTTGCACATATTTCTTACATTTAGGTGTGTACATATTGCATCTTCTAATAGATTATGAATTAAATGATGTCAAGGATTATTTCATTTTTTGAACATATCACCACTTTCTGGCCCCTTGCTTTGTACAAAACAAATCATTCAGACTTTCTAGGATTTAATTAAACCGTGTTTTTTTCAACTCCTACTTTCTTTCTTCCTCTCAAAAAGCTACTTATCCTCTTTTCCTTCCTCCTTCATTTTTGTCTTTCCTTCCTTTCTTCCTCTTTCCCTCTTATTTTCCTTTCTTTCTTCCTTTCTTCCCTTTCTCCCTTTAATGGCTCGAAAGAGACAATGTAGTTAAAATCAAAGGGCACTTATAGTACAACTTTCTAGTGCAGGGATAGGGAACTTGAGGCCTTGAGGCCCCATGTCACCTTCTAAGTTTCTGTACCTGGCCTTTTAACAGAGTCCAAATTTAACAATTTTTTTTTTGGTAGATTAAAGGCAGGAGACTCACCTGAGCTCTCCCCCAAACTCCTCCAAATGGCTTTAAATTGACTTCAAACAAATTCTAGAGCAGAAGAACCCATAAAAAAGATGGAGCAAAATAAATTCCCAAGCCAAAACTACTTAGAAGGTCATCAGGAAGTGCTGTTGCACGAGACTGAGAGAGAACCACAGTCCAACACAAGTCATACCAATGTGGACCATGTTATAGTAAAACCAGAGGAGGCCTAAAGGTGGCTGAATCACTGTCAGCAGTGGTGGTTTCCAGAAACCTTAGCTCACAAACAAGAAAGAAAACTTAGAATTTCAAGTGGAAAGGGCTCTCGCACCTGGGGAAAAGTGGAGCACAGTCCAGAGTAGCTTCTGCCAGTATACCCTTAGCACTAGCAAACCAGGAACAGGTTTTAGCAATGACTTCCTGGGGCAGTAGCAGCAATTGCTTCTGGAGCTCTCAGTCCACAGATGGTAAGAGGATTGAATAACGGGCAAGAAGGTGATTATTGGGTCCTTTTGTTGTCATTATGTCAGGACTATGTTGTTTGACCATATTTGAAACTCAGTAGCAGTTCTGGATGGCAGTTGTTGGGTGTAGAGAAGCACTAGTATAGCAGATCTTGCAGCCACAGATGAGAAAAGACCTTCCTCAAAGTTCCAGGGTAGAAAAGAACACTTTTGGTTCCTTATAGACCAGAGCACAGGCTAGAAAACTAACAAACACCTCTCCTTAGATCATACCACCTTGGAAAGACTGAAAACTTAAAAGTCCTTAGAAGTATCTTTTAAAACAGCTGCATAAACCCCCTGAAACATGGGACAGTGCACCTTTCACCCTGGAAGTAGAGCCCTACTTTAACGAAGACTTAAATGTTAACTAATAAGCTAGGAAAATGAGCAAACAATGAAAGAAAATCTTTTAAGTGTTGAAAGTTACTTTGCTGACAAGGAAAATGAAAACACACTCAGAACAAGACAACAAAGTCAAACCTCCTATATCCAAAGGCTCCAATAAAAATATCAGTTGCTTTCAGGACATGGAGGAGATAGAAAAAGATTTTGAAAATCAAGTAAGAGAGGTGGAGGAAAAATTAGGAAGAGAAATGAGAGTGATGCAAGAAATTATGAGAAAAGAGTCAACAGCTGGGTAAAGGAGACAAAAAAAAATTCTGAAGAAAATAACATCTTAAAAAGCAGACAAGCCCAAACGATAAATGAGGTCCAAAAAGCCAATTAGGAGAAAAATGCCTCAAAATGCAGAATTGGCCAAGCATAAGTAGCTTTCCAGAGGACTGCTGCTGTGAATAGTTTCAGGGTTCTGATTACACAGTATAGTGAACTCTTTATTTATTCTGTAATGAATTAAGGTAATGCATTCACAGAAAATCAAAATAAAGCATTCACCATGCTATAACTTTAAAAAGTTAACAGAAAATGGCCACATAGTTTTCACCAAAATGATCACATAGTTTTAAACAAAGCACATTAATTTAGTAACTCAATCATTTAGTAAATCCTTAATTCAATCACAAAGTACAAATGTGAAAGTCCTGTTTTAAACAAAGTGCATTCATGTAGTCAATGACAAAGTCCATCCCTAGGTCAGTTCATCTTAATCTCTTCAATCAAAAAGTCTTTTTTCTTAAACAAAGTACATTCACTTAGTCAATCACAAAGTACAAAGGTCAAAAGTTTTCCACCCCTAGATCACAATTAAGTTACAATATCATCATTTACTACTAAGTACCTTCTTAAGGGGTAGTGGAAAGTACAAAGGCCCTCCACCCCTACGTCACAATTAGGTTACAATATCATCAGTTAGCATTAAATATCCAAGGAGAGGTCTTTTCACCTTGGCTCAAGGCAGGCTCTCAGTTTCCATGGTTACTCTTCCATGGTCCCAGCTCCTGTCCAAATCTAACCAACTGCCACCTAAATTCAAAGGCAGACAGCTCCCAGTTCCTTTCCCAGCTCTTTGTGCAGTTCCTGCTCCCTATTGAAGTTCACAGTGCCAGTCCAACCCAAATCCCTCACAGTCTCTGTTACGGGGAAGACAAAGCTCAACAAAGCCACAACATTCATACACAGTAACAAAGCGACAACAATATTCATTAACATTGCTATCATTCTCATCAATTCACTTTCAGCCTGTAGGATCAACATAGACCCCAAACAGACAGACAAAGTACCCGCATGCTTCTTCAGTTCTTGGCAGGTCTGGCTGGCCCTCAGAAGTTCTAGGCATCTCTGGCTGGCCCTCAGAAGTCCTTGGGATCATGGCAGTTCTCTCTCCCTCAACAATTCTGGATCTCAACAGTTCTATCTCTCTCTCAGCAATTATTGTTCTCAGCAATTCTCTTTCCAGCAGTAGCTTCTCTGCCACCACAATGCTGCTACCAGAAGTTCTGGCTATCTAGCTTGGGCTTTTCTTTATAAAAGGTATTAGCTTCTCCCTGTTCAGTCTTGTTACTTCAACAAGTGCATCTCACTGTGGGATTCACAAGTTCTGGGTCTTAATACTTCACTTGAAACTAAGTGCTAAGTACCTCTTAGCTCACCAATATAATGAGATCTTTAAATTCCCATTACCATTACAGGAGTTCAAAGGATCACTGAAGAAAATAATCCCTTGAAAATTAGAATGCAGGGAATGGAAGCTAATGACTTTATGTGAAATCAAGAAATGATAAAATAATACCAAACAAAGGAAAAAAAACAGAAGACAATGTGAAATATCTTATTGAAAAAAAAAATGACTAAGGAAAGAGATCCAGGAGAGATAGTTTAAAAATTTTCAGACTATCTAAAAACCATGATCAAAAAACGACCCTAGACATCATCTTTCAAGAAAGTATCAGCTAAAACTGTAAAATAAGAGGGTAAAATAGAATTTGAAAGAATCCACCAGCCATCTTATGAAAGAAATAGAAAATGAAAACTTCCAAGAATATTGTAGACAACTTACAGAGTTGCGAGGTCAAGGACAAAATATTGCAAGAAGATAGAAAGAAACAATTCAAGTATGATGGAACCATAGTCAGGATAACATGAGATTAAGTAGCTTCTCCACTTAAGGATTGGAAGCCTTGAAATATAATAATCTGGGGGACAAAGGAGCTAGGGATTACAGCCAAGAATCTCCCCACTAAAACTGAGTAGAATAAGGACCTTAAATAAGATAGAGGACTTTTAAGCATTCTTGATGAAAAGACCAGAGCTGAATAGAAACTTTGATTTTCAAATACAAGACTCAAGAGAACCACAAAAAGGTAAACAGGAAAGAGAATCATAAGGGACTTAATAATCTTAACCTATTTACATGCCAACATGGAAAGATGATATTTGTAACTCATAAGACTTTTCTCATTATTAGGGTAGTTAGAAGGAGTGTATATATAGATAGAGGGCACAGGTGTGAGTTGAATATGAAGGGACACTATGTAAAAAATAAAATTTAGGGTTGAGAGAGAGATAAGTAATAGGAGAAGAGAAAAGGAGAGGTAGAATGGCATAAATTATCTCACATAAAAGAGGCAAAGAAAAGTTTTTACAATGCAGTGGAAAGGGGGAGGTATGAGGGGAAGTGAGTAAGCCTTATTCTGATTAGAATTTACTCAAAGAGGAAATAATATACCTTTTGAATTGGGCATAGAAATTTAACTTACCCTTCAAGAAAGTAGGAGGGGAGGGAGATTTAGGAAAGGGTGGAGGGAATGATAGGAGGAAGGACAGATTGGGGGAGGGTATGGTCTGAAGCAAAATGCTTTTGAAGAGGAGCACTGTGAAAGGAAACAGAGAACAGAATAAATGGGGTGTGTGTAAATAGCATGGAGGGAAATATAGTTAGTAACAACAACTCTGAAAAACAATTTTGAAGCAAGTTTCTCTGATGAAGGCCTGATTTCCCAAATATATACAGAACTGAGGCAAATTTATACAAAGAAGAGTCATTCTCCAATTGAATAATAATCAAAATATTTCATCAGTTTACAAATGAAATAATCAAAGTTATTTATAGCCACATGAAAAACTGTTCTAACTCACTATTGATTGCAGAAATATAAATTTAAACAATTCTGAGATAAAACTTCATACATATTAGATGGGTTAAGAGGACAGGACAGGTAAATAAAAAAATGTTGGAGGGGACTTGGGAAAAATGAGACCTTAATGCATTATTGGTAGAGTTGTGAACTGATTCAACTATTCTGTATACCAATTTGGAATTATGGCCAAAGAAGTATAAAACCTTTGACCTAGCAATACCACTATACATCCATATCCCAAGAAAGATTTTTATTATCCTTTTCCTTTTTTAAAATTAATTGATTTTTAAATTTACTTTTGGTTTACAAGATTCAGTTTTGCAATTCCTTGAGTTTCAAATTTTTCCCTCCCTTTGCTTGTCCCCCACCCCCATGGTGGCATGCCATCAAGTATGGGATCAGCAAATACTTTCACACTGGACATTAGTCAGGTTGTATAGAAGGGTTGTAACCAATGGAGTGAACAATGGGAAAGAAGAAACAAAACAAACCATGGAAAAGGATAGCAAGTATATTGCTTCACTCTCCATCTAAACTCTGTTCTTTCTAGATCTCTCTCTGAATGTAGACATTTCCTTCCATCCTGAGACTTGTAGAGTTGTCTTATAACTGTGTGTTGCTGAGAAGAGCCCAGTTTATCAACATTGGCCATCACATATATGATGTGTCTGTGATTGTGTACAAATTTTTCCTGGTTCCGCTCTTATCACTAAGTATCAGTTTGTATAAACCTCTCCAGGTAAATATGAAGTCCATCTTCTCCTCATTTCTTATAGCACAATAGTTTTCCATTACATTCATATACCACAACTTGTTTAGCCATGCCCTATTTGATGGGCATCCCCTTAATTTCCATTTTTTTACTAACACAAAGACAGCTAAAATAAATATTTTTGTACATATGGGTCTTTCTCCCATTTCTATGATCTCTTTGGGATAAAACCCCAGAAGTAGTATTACTGGGTCAAAGGGTATGGATATATTTACAGCCCTTTGGGCATAATTCCAGATTGCTCTCCAGAATGGCTAAATTGGTTCATAGCTCCACCAACAATGCATTAGGGTTCCAATTTTTCCAAATCCTCTACAGCATTTGTCATTTTCCTGTTTTGTCATCTTAGCCAATCTAACTGGTGAAATGTCATACCTCAAAGTTGTTTTGATTTGCATGTCTTGAATCAATAGTGGTTTTTTTCATATGCTTATAGATATCTTTAATTTCTACCTCCAAAATTTTAATGTTCATATCCTTTGACCTTTATCAATTGGGAAATGACTTGTATTCTTATAGATTTTACTTAATTCCCTGTATATTTTAGAAATGAGGCCTTTATCAGAGAAACTGGTTATAAAAATTCTTTCCCAGTTTCCCACTTCCCTCTTAATCTTGGTTACATTGGCTTTGTTTGTACAAAAACTTTCCCATTTAATTGAATCGACATTATCCATTTTGCATTGTATAATGTTCTTCAACTTTTCTTTGGTCATAAAGTCTTCCCTACTCCATAAATCTGACAGGTCAACTATTCCTTGCTTCCCTACATTGCTTACAGTATCAGCCTTTATACCTAGATCAGACACCCATTTAGATTTGCTGAGGATTTATGTGGGTTTATTTTATATCTTGCAACTTTGCTAAATTTATTTATTGTCTCAAGAAGTTTTTTACTCAATTCACTAG
>CM053591.1:96444028-96468054 GCA_028646515.1 Pseudochirops corinnae
AAAAGCAAATGAAAACAACTTGGAAATACTATCTCCCACCACTGAGATTCTCTAATATGAAAACAAAGAAAAATGATAAATGTAGGAGATGCTGTGTGAAAATCAAGACACTAATGCACTTTTGGTAGAGTTGAGAACATATTCAACCATTGTGGAGAGGAATTTGCAACTATGTTCAAAGGGCTCTAAATCTAGCAATTTGATCTAACAATACCACTACTAGGTCTGTATCCCAAAGATTTCATGAAAAAGGGAAAAAGGACCTACATTTGCAAAAAGATTTATAGCATCTCTATTCATAGTGGCAAAATATTGGAAATTCAGGGTATGCACCCATTGGTAAATGACTGAACAATGTGTGGTATATGAATGTGATGGAATAAAAAATGATGAACAGATAGATTTCTGAAAAACCTGGAAAGACATGTACAAATTGATGCCAAGTGAAATGAGCAGAAGCAGAAAAACACCGTACACAGTAGCACCAACACAATGATTCAAGATAAATTCAGAGGACTAATGAAGGAAAATGCTATCCATAAACAGATAAGGATTGACTCTAAAGGCAGAAAAAAGAATGTTTTACTCCCTTTTTTTTTCATTCTTTTCTTTTGAGCTGTTGTTTCTTCCACAACTGTGATAAATATGTAAATAACTTTTACATGATTGTGTGTGCATGTGTGTGCATATGTGGGCATTTCAGTTTTAGAAGAGTAAAAATTAATGCTAAATTTTTTCTTGATATGTAATAGTGGGAAAATAAAATACTATTTAAGCCAAAAAAAGAAATCCAGAAGAACTGGGTTTTTATAAGAAAATGAGTTTTGCTTTAGACATGTTGAATTTTATGATGTCTCTAGGACACATAACTCAAATGTCCAGCAAACATTTGGTTTACACAACTGGGACTGGATAAATCAGTCTTGGATCATATGCATAAAGATCATAATTGAAAACAGGAGTTCTTGAGTTCACCAAGTAGAAGAAAATAGAGAGAAATGATGAGCATTCCCAATGACTTTGTGAGACTCACAGGCAGTGATGTAACATAGATAATGATCCAGCAAATTGGAATGAGGAGGAATGATTAGACAGCCAGGCAAAGCAAGAATAAACAGTCTTGAAAGCCCAGAGAGGAAAAAGTATCCAAGAAGAGAAAGTAGTCGCCACTGTTGAATATTACAAAGACATCTAGAAGGATGGGGAAATTACAAAATGAACATTCAGTTTGGCAACTAAGAGCTCTTTAGTAACTTTAAAGAGAGCAGCTTCAGATGGATGATGAGCTTGGGAAGTAGATTGAAGAAGGTTTTACAAGATAATGAGAAGAAAGGAAGTGGAGACAAATTGAGTAGATTGAGTTTTAGGGAAATATTTTATATCATCTGATCTTAACATAGTATATATTTACTGTAATGTTTCAGTAAATAATTTTTAAAAAGTTAAAATGTGTGCCATACCTTTTTCCATGAACCAGTAGAAGTGATTTTTTTGTATTTTTCATTTTATTATATTTTTATCATTGCTACATTGAAAAATATTACATATTTGTTTAAACTCATACAGATTTTTATATCAATACTGATTTCTAACCGAGCTGCCCTCTCAAACTGCAATCTAATTTGTATTAATTTCTATTGATTTTGCATATACCACAACCTGTATATTTCCAATTATTTAGAAATACCATGAACTACATTCAACATGGTAATATACCATCATGATTAAATATGGTATCTTGCACATTTTTATTTTTAAAATTAATGCAGATGATACATTATTATCAAGATGAATGCATGCTCACATTTAATGCCATACATATTCTTACATTATTATGTATGCACTTTTTAAGCAGAGGTCATTTGAATATTTAATTTAGAGTAAAAATCTACATGTTAACTTCAAACACAGAATAATACCCATTATGATTTATAGTTATTTACATATTTTGGAGTAGAGGTCATGAAAGTTAGAGTGAGGGATGGGAAGATCTGAATTCTAATCCATCTTTTGAGATTAATGAGTCCTCTGTTGTCTGAAGTGAGAGTATAAGAGAGAAGTTAAGTGTCAAGAAAATATGTGTTTTGGGAAAAGGGTTGAGGAAGAGAAAGGAAAACTGAGGTTATCTCTGAGAGTTCATAAATATTATAAACTCCTGGAAAACACCAGAAGCCTTAAGAAGGATTTGAATAAAATTTATCCCACTTGCCGATTTTCATATCAAAAACTCTCCTACCATCAGAGAGTATATCATTAGTCCAGTCTCTTAAATCTACCAAGACCTTGGCCAATACTTCCATAGCAGATTTAAAGGCATCAGAAACTTTCCTGCATCCTCAGGGTCTGAGTACAGGTACATTAATCTTGATGCACCAAACATAATTTGCATGAAAGCACCGTATACTTAAAATTCAGATTTATGGCCCATTACATGAAAAGGAAAAAGTAAAATAAAATTTGGACTTTTATGTCCAATTTTGTTATTTGTTACTATTCTGTGGTAACAGCTATGTTAAACTGTATTAAGTATCACCAGCACCATGCAAGGGATTATCTATACATTTTATGCATGATTTATTATCGCATATAACAAATTGTTTATGATTTATTTAAAAGATTCTAAACATGAATATGTTTAACATGAGATTGCACAGATTTTTTAAAATGGTACCATAGTTATTTGCAAAATATTTTGCTTGGCAAAAGTTCATAGGATCTTCATAATAGGTCTTTTGGAAATAAACTCTAATAATAGCACATAACTCCTTGAGAGTAAGGACTATTTCCTCAGCACTATATACAATTTCTGGCAAATAGTCCTTTCTTATTTAGTTTTTTTTAATGACTAGTAATATTCTTATAGGTAGCATTGTAGATTGTATCTAATTTCAGAGTAGCCTGTGAGTAAACACTGTATAAACTATTGTAACACCATGCACGAGCAGCTTCCCAAAAGAATGCTACTGTGAACAGCTTTTAAAGTTCTGATCACATAGTATAGTGAACACTCCATTACATATCAAGGCAAACATTCACAACAAATGACAATATAATATTCACAACATTACATCTTATCACAGAAAATCACAACATAGTGTTCATGATAGCTTAACATTAGAATGGCCACATATTTTGGTTTTTTTTTGGAGGGGCAATTGGGGGTTAAGTGACTTGCCCAAAGTCACATGGCTAGTTTTGTGTTAAGTCCCTGAGGCCAGATTTGAACTCAGATTCTCCTGACTCCAGGGCTGGTGCTCTACTCACTGATCCACCTAGCTACTCCTAGCCACATAGTTTTCACTACAGTGGCCCAATATTTAGAACAAAGAAAGAATAATCATCAGGTTTCCCTAAGGCGGGAAACCCTCCTTGCTTAATCATTCAGTCATTTCCCAATATAATAATCAATCTTTCACTCATGGGTCAATCATAGATTAACTTAGTCAGTTATCTAACAATCAGTCACTAAGTATCATTAATCACTAAATACAATCATTAGAAAATTATACAAACCCTCCATGCCTTGGTGTCTACTACATTTCAATTTCATCATGAGTCCAAGGGGAGGCCTTTTCTTCATCTTGACTTGGGGTGGTCATTCAGATTTTCTGAATCCCCTTCCATGGTCCCAGCTCCTACCTGAATCCACCAGTCACATGGATTCAGAGGCAGAGAGCTCCTAAGTTCTCATCCAGTCCTCCCGGCAGTTCTTGTTACACACTGAAGCTCACAAGGTTCAGCACATCTCAAACCCTTCACCACTTCAGTTGCCAGGAACTCAAGGATCCACCAAGACACAAACAAACAAAGGCTTTTCCTGGTCATGCTTCTTCAGTCCTCCAGCAGTTCACCTGTCCTTAGGACCCAGGAGGAATCTCAGCCTTCCAGGTGGCAGCAACTTCAGCCTTCACCAGATTCTGATATCAAGAGAACTCCAACTCAGTTCTCAGTTAGCTTCCAGATGCTAGGAAAGTGTCTCTCTCTCTCTTTCTCTCTCTCTCTCTCTCTCTCTCTCTCTCTCTCTCTCTCTGTCTCTGTCTCTCTCTGTCTCTGTCTGTCTGTCTGTGTCTCTCTGTCTCTCTCTCTGTGTGTCTCTCTCTGTCTCAGCTGCCTTCATTCTCCATGATTCTTCCCTCACCAGGAGCCACCAGGAGGAACATTCCTGTTGCTGATTCTCTGTCTCTGGAATTCTTCTTATATAGATACACTGACCTCCTGTCTCAGCCAACCCCCTCCTGCCAGTCAGCAACAGGAGACAGAGTTCACACCCTCTGCCTCTTTCACAGAAGTACTTAGCCCTTAGTCACTAAGGAACAAGTAACTGCTAAATTAATTACTGTTACAACAATTAGAAGTGATACTTCATATAAGGAATATGCAACTGGTAATAAACCATGCCTCCACCAAAGATAATTACATTAATTTTTTTACATCCAAATTTTAAAACAGTATCACAATGTCCAAGTATATAATTTCACCATGAGCAGGTATATATTCTGTTTTACCACTGAGCGCAGAATTAGCATGGGACTTTCCTTATTAGTGGAGATTGACTCTTCAGGTCTATCTATATTTGCATGAGGGGTAGAGTTTTTGAAGCTTGAAAGAAGAGAAGTCATAGAATCATCATAACTTTCAACTTTGCGAGAGAATATGCAGTTCCAGATTCTCTATTGACATGTCTTCCAAGAGTCAGCACCTCTAAATATTGGCTTCTTTCCACACTCTTTATCTACCTTCAGGGATAAGAAGAACATCTGAACCACAGGGTAGAGTAGTAATGGGTAGAAGTTTATAAGTTTATATACTTATATACTTTATCCACTTTCAGTTATACAATAACCACACACATACAATATCCTCATTTTGAATATGAGAAAAGTGAAATTCTTAGAAGTCAAATGATTTGCCCATGATCACGTAGTTGGAAAGTGGCAAAGGCAGGATTTTAAATCACATATTTTGACTACTGAGCCCAGCATACTATACATTGTATCAAACTACATTTAAAAAATTTTCAGTTTCATGTAGATTATCTTGATTAATGTATCTCATTGACTGAAGAGGACCCTTCTGACTCCGAAATTCTGTGATTCTGTGATTTCATTGGCATTGTCTGCCTATGGGTACTGTGTGCCTGTAAGAAACAGTGCATTTTCTGCAGGCAAATTTATATTCTATGGAAGTCAGTAGCCACTGATTGTTATAGCAAAGGACAGAAAATAACATGGAATTTGAAAAAGCAGAAAAAATATTTTGTGTGTATTCTTGAAGATTATTTTTTGAAAATAGTGTTTAAAAAACAGTATCTAGCATGCAATGTCAGGGTTTCTTTAAAATTTTTATTTTGTTTTCCAGAAGGTTCATTCATGCATTTTCTGAGTTTTATTTGTTTGTTTTACAAGTGATATCCATAGAATAATATACATGTAACAATATCTCTTTATGAAGTTCTAGGTATATATAATATGAGATAATAATATAATATAATATTCTGAGAATTATGTGCTTGATACTGTAATAACTAAAAAAATAGATGGAAATGGATAAGAACTTTAATTAATACACACTTCCCTGTAACCAGCACCTTGGACTATAACCCAGTGAAATTTTTATGGTAAATTCTCATTGTGCTTTCTATTTCAGAAAATGCAAAGGTGAAGACTAATATTGAACTTGTAAGTCCATATTTCATTAATTTGAGATTTTGAAGTAGCACAGCATCACTATTTTAATATGTATTTTGGTATTTATATTTGAGGAAATAGAACAGGATAACTCTTTCCTTTCATTGCCTTTTTCTGAGGGAGAAATTTGATAAAGCCACCAGTTGAGTTTGGTGTATAAAATATATAAACATTGTTTTAAGAGAGAAAAAAAATTGAATAACATAATTATGTTCCTTGTTTAATCCCTCATATTTGTAGAAGTACAGAAGGGTGATCCTAAATTCACATGTTCAGCTTTATTCTTAGTGAAATTTAGGAACACAAAGTATTTTCTCTGCAAAATCCTTGAATAATAAGGCAAATGGCATCTTCTCCTTCATGAATACTCTGCTCCAATAAAAAGAAGTATGTGTCGTTACCCCCAAATTGCTTATTTCCAAAGAGAGAAGCTTGAAGGATCCGTGGTAAGACTGTTGGATTTGAAGCCAGAGGTCCTAGTGCAAAATCCCATGCCTTCCACTTACCATATGTGGAACCTTTGACAAGTTATTTAAACGTCTCAATTTCCTCCTCTATAAAATGCATAAGTTTGAATAGATACTTGTGAGATCACTCCCAGCTCTAAATCAAGGTGTTGATTAACCCTAATTTCCCACATTTTTTCTTCATTCATCAAGGCCTCTGATCAATTTCCTTAAATAAAAACTTCTATGACCTCCCTAATATGTTGTGACCTTTTCTACTTATGAATCTCTAGCAAGTGTCATTGTATTTCATTAATAATTTTCCCATACGGTCTTATAATATGTCCTTTATAATTTTTATCATAGAATTTGAAAACTTTTATTTTGTTTTATCTCTCTATGCCTCAATGTTTCACTCCTGGACTATTGCAATAGCCTTTGATTATGGTTCTCAATCCACTCTGCTATTCACTTCTGTCCCACCCATTCACTTTCACAGTTATGATTACTATCTGTGTCTCTCTCTGTCCTATTTTCCCTGCTGTTTCTGCTTTTCTCTCTCCTTTCTCACTTTTGACAACTACCTCCCTCAGTCTTCTCTCCCTTCTGTCAACCCCCACTTTCTTCCCCTTTACCTTTACTATTTCTTCCCTCCCTTCTATTCACCACCTTCCTGTTCTTTCCCTTTCCCCATTCTACTTCCTATAGGGTGAGTAAGATTTCTATACCTAATTAATTACCTTATTCTCTCTTTGAGACAAATGTGATGAGAGTAAGGTTCAAATAATTTTCATCTCCCTCCCTTCTTTCCCTTTACTCCGATAGGTTTTTGTGACTTTTCACGTGATATAATTTACCCCTGTATGCCTTCTCCTTTCCTCTTCTTCCAGAACAATCCCTTGTCACCACTTAATTAAATTTTTATCATTACATTAAAATCAACTTATGCCCATGCTCTTTATGTATACCATTTTAAAATGCTGTAATAACAATGCAGTTCTGGAGTTTACAAGTGTCATATTTCATTGTAGGGATGTGAACAGTTAACCCTTGCTAGTAACATATTATCTTTTTTCTCTTCTCTTTACCTTTTTATGCCTTTCTTAAGTCCTGTATTTGAAGATCAAATTTCCTGCTGAGCTCTGGTCTTTCATCAGCAAGATTTGAAAGTCCCCTATTTCTTTGAATATCCACTTCCCCCCTGGAAAGTTTATGCTTAATTTTCCTGGGTAGTTAATCCTTGCTTGTAATGCAAGCTTCTTTGCTTACAGAATATCACATTCCATGCCTTCTGGTCTTTGATGTAGAAGCTGCAAGGTCCTCTATAATCCTGGCTGTGGTTGCATGATATTTAAATCGTTTCTTTCTGGTTTCTTGTAGCATTTTCTCTTTGACTTAGTAATTTTGGAATTCGGCTGCAATATTCCTAGGGTATTGTCAATTTGGGGTCTCTTTAAGGAGGTGATTGGTGGATTCTTTTGATTACTATTTTGCTGTCTGGATCTAGGACCTAATACTTGAATTGTTTCTTTCTGGTTGCTTGCAATATTTTCTCCTTGACCTGGGAACTTTGGAATTTGGCTACAATATTTCCAGAACTTTACTTTGGGGATCTGTTTCTGGAGGTGATTGGTGGATTCTTTCAATTTATATTTTTCCCTTCTGGTTCTAGAATATCAGGACAGTTTTCCTTGATGATTTCCAGAAAGATGCTGTACAGGTTTTTTTTTTTTTTTCTTTATTATGGTTTTCTGGTAGACCGATAATTTTTAAATTATCTCTCCTGGATCTATTTTCCAGGTTAGTTGTTTTTACCAATGAGCTATTTTACATTTTCTTCTTTTTTCCCTACTTTTGTTTCTGTTTGACTCATTCTTGATATCTCACAGAGTCATTAACTTCCCCTGGCCCATTTTTAATTTTTAACTAATTGTTAAAAGAGCTTGTACCTCCTTTCCCATTTGGTCTATTTTACTTTTTAACTAGTTCTTCTCTTCAGTGTGTTTTTTTGTCTCCTTTTCCATTTGGTCAGTTCTACAGTTTTTTCATTCCTTTTCTAAGCTAATGACTCTCTCTTGAATATCTCTCATTTCTTTTTCCCCATGTTTCACCTACTTCTCTTATTTGATTTTTAAAATCCTTCTAGCACTCTTCCAAGAAGGTTTCTTGGGTTTAAGACCAGTTCATATTCCCCTTTGAGGTTTTGGATGTGGGTATTTCAATAATATTGTCCTCTTCTGAATTTGTGCTTTGATCACTCCTGTCTCCATATGTAATGGCAAGTAAAGTAAGACTTTTTGCAATTTTTAGTCAATCAAGTGTCTTTGATTGAATTAACAGTCTTTGATTGGAAAAGATAAAATGCAATAGTAATGAGAATTTGAAGATCTTCCCTGACCCTTAATAAACCGAATGTATTCACATGGAACCCATGGTGGGAGGAGCTTGCCAAAATGGTGGAACAGGAAGGGTGGAGCAGGAAGAAGCAGAGCAGAGCACAAGGATATCTGACAGAGAGCAGAGCAGAGGTAGAGAGAGAATGTTTGTGATGTCAGCACTCTGTTGATCTGTGTCAATTTCTCAGACATAAACTCTGTTGGTCTTTATGAGTGAATTGAGATGATACTGCTGGTATTTTGTGTAAATATTGTTTTAGCCCTGTTAATCTTTGTCTTTCTAGAAACAGAAGTTACAGGAAGACACTCCTGGAGGCTGCTGTCAATTAGGAGCAGGAAGAGCTCGGAGTGAAGCAGCTGAGACAAGGAACAGGAATACAGAGCTGCCTACATGTGAATCCAGGTGAGAGTTGGGAGTGTTCAGTCCACAGACGAAGGGCCATGGGACTTGGAAGTCAACCTAGAGTCAAGATGAAAGAAGACTTTAGTTGGACAATCTGTATTAAATGAGGCAATTGTAACTTACTGTGACCTGGGGTGCATGGTGTTTTTATTTTCTACTACCTCTTAAGGGTGTGTTATGCTAGGAAAACCCTAGTCTGGGACCTTCTGATTTTGGGAACTCAATAATATATGCTGTGTGAGGATTCTGAGGAGTGTTATGAGATATACTGAATGATACATTTTGTTTTAGACTATATAGCCACCTTAGGAATAAGTTGTTATATTATGTTATTATGAATGTTATGCTTTATTGTACAATTTTTAGTTCCATATAGAAAGTTCATTATATGATGTGATTAGACCCTTAAAATTATTCCCAGCAACAGTCCCTACGAGAGCTGACATGACTGACTTTACACGATACTAAGAATCTATGGTCACTCCCTGCTTCTGCTTTTTGCTCATGGTATTGACCTAATTCCTGACTTTTAGAGTTGAGCTCTACTGCTGCAGCACAAAGCACACTGCCCTAAACTTCTTGTGTGAGGAACCTGGGACCTGGTTACTGGCTTTGTTTTCTGGGGCTTCAGGTGTTGGTAACTAGAGTCTATAAGGGTATTGCAGTTTGCCTGGTGCTAATCTGGGGTCAGCAACACTGGAGCTATCAGGGTGTGGGTGTAGAGTCTGACCCTTAGGGAATGTCTTCTTCCCTGGGCCTTACACTGGAATGTTTTGCTGCTGGAGGATGTCTTCAAACCTGGAGCTCTACCACCTGTACCTCTGATTTTGGGAAATGGGTTGAAGCCCTGGGAAATTTGGCTTTTGGAAAATACCAGCACATATGTTGGTTTTCCAAGCTGTTGTCTACTGATTTCCCTGCTGTACTCAGGCATTTGGGTGTCCTGGTGTTGTCACTTGTCTGCTCCATTATGTTGGGGCTCAGTATCTCACCCTGGTTTGCTTAGTGGGGTTTGCTATTGGCTTGCAGGGACAATTCCAGTCCTATCTTGCTCCTTCTCCCCCAGAACAAGAGGGGCCTTTCCCATTAATTCCCAGAGCTTCCTGGGCTACAAGATTGCTGCACCACATCTTTCTGCTGGATAATCTATTCCAGGATTTTTTCCTGGGATGATATTTTCTGCGACTTCTGAGGTCAATAGAGGAGAGTGAGAATGACTTACTTATTACTCCACCATCTTTGCTCCCCAAATCCTGAATGTTTTTTCTTTCTATCAAGGCCTTCAATAAGAAAAAGCAAGCAGAAAGATCCAACATGGCAAATCAAAAGCAGGGAGTTGCTTCAGCTCTCCCACAACCCCTCCAAACACCTATAAGAAATGACTCCAAACAGTTTCTAAAGCTATGGAACCCACAAAGTGATAGATTGAAACATCTCCATCCCAGGACAGTCTGGAAGGTTGACAGGAAAGATCTATTGCTCTATTCTGAGAGAAGAACACAATCTAGCATGGACCATACTGGCAGAGACAGATTTCCTAACCCACAAATGCGAAAGATAGCTTAGAAGGTCAGAGATAAAGGATTGTCTCAACCTGCATGAGAGAGGAGTATGGTCTGGCCCCAGCCACAGGGCAATGGAGGTGGCAGTGGCAGTGACTCTTTCCAGAGCTCTTGTCCCACTGATGGTGGGTGACGTATCAAAGGAGGATAGCAGGGATCTCTTTGCTGGCACTGATGTAGAATTCTCTTGCTTTGTTCTGCTTGAATAAGAGTAGTAGTCCTAGGTGGTGGTCCTGAGATGAGGAGGAGTGCTGGTGTGATGGAATTTGTGGTTGCAGAGGAAAGGGATTACTTCTCACAGTTTAAAGGATTAAAGAGTGCTTGTGTTTACTCATAGAGCAGAGTACAAGCCAGAAGAGGAGCAAACATCTCTCCTTTGATCATGCCAACTTGGTAGAACTGAAAATTTAAAGACCCCTAGAAGTATCTCTGAAAACCACTGCACAAAATGTTAAAGCACACCCTCCACCCTGGAAGCAGAGTCCTAGCTTAACAAAGAGCTAAAAAGTTGAGAATTTGACTGGGAAATGAGCAAACCATGCAAAAAAGCTCCTCATACTATAGAATCTTACTCTGGTGACAAAGAAGATGAAAACATACAGTCAAAAGAAGACGTCAAAGCTCCTACATCCAAAGCCTCCAAGAAGAATATAAATTGGTCCCATGCTATGGAAGAATTCAAAAAAAGATTTTGAAAATAAAATTTTGAAAATAAAAATAAAGGAAGAAAAGTAGAGGCAAAGTTGGGGAGAGAAATGAGAGTGATGCAAGAAAATCAACAAAAATAGTCAACAGGTTGTTAGACTCCCAAAAAATACTGAAGAAAATAACATCTCCAAAAAATAGAATAACTCAAATGTCAAAAGAGGACCAAAAAGACAATGAGGAGAAGAATGTCTTAAAAACCACAAGTGGCCAAATGGAAAAGGAGATCCAAAAGCTTGCTGAATAAAATAATACAATAAATATTAGAATGAAGCAAATGGAAGATAATGACTGTATGAGAAATCAAGATATTATAAAATACAACTGAAAGAATAAAAAAAATAAAGCTGATAAATCCTGTTTGTTAAAAGATTAAAAAGAAAATGAAAGCAGAGATTATGTGAGTAAATTTCATTTTGGCTCTTCTGGCCTTCATCAAGACCCAGCTCAATTCCTACATTCTTCCAAATGCCTTTCCTGATATTTGTACTGCTAGAGCTTTCCTTCTTTTATTATCTTTCAATATACTATATATAACTTGTATGTACATATTTTTTCTTTTTCTTGATTTGCCTATTAGAACATACATTACTTGAGGGAAAGGTACTTGTTTTTGTCTGCCCTAATTACCTCCTTCCATTTTATTCTAAAACTAAAACTGAAAAAAAAAAAAGTATTCGAATTCTATTCATTGAAGGAATGCTAAGCCAGGCAAGGCTGAAGCAATTGGCAAGGGGAATGTGTTATAAACAAAACCTAAATTACACCTTTTTAAAGTATTGAAATGACTCAATAAATTCAAGATATGCATTTTAAGTATCCAAAAACTGAAATGCAATATAATGGTTTGAATTTTTGTCTCTGTATTTAAAATGTAAAAAATATCCCTTATTGCAGTAAAAATGTATAACTAATTTGATGGTGTGGTGGTAGAAATGCATCAGAGCTGCTAAAAATTAGTAAAAAAAAAAAAAAGACAATGAAGATAGTGTAGAATGAAGAAAAATTAAAATTCCTAATTCAGAAAATCAGATATGATAAATTTATCATTTGAATTAATACAATTTTTTGGTTGTTGTTGGAGAGGAGCAACCCTGGTGGAAATATATTACCAAGATCCTCACAAACAATGGTTTCTGAGTCTAGATATAATTTGAGATAAACATGAAAACTTTTGGAAAGTGAAATCTTTACACTGAATACATGGATATATGCATATTATTAAATTATTTAACTATATAACTGAGACCTACAATAATAGTAATAATCTGCAAATAGAAAAATAACTTTTTATTTGTAAACATATTTATTTTTATTTTAGTTAGTTGTTTCTTTTAATTTAACTTATATTATGGTGTTTCTCAAGTTGATGTATTAAGAACTAAAATGCAAAATATCTTTAAAATGAAATGTGAGAATTATATCTCAGTCTCTTGACATGCTGGCTCTCTTCATGGATCAGAAATTGAATAGAAGGAACAATGTACCTATCAAACTGGACAGAGTGATTAAAAGCTGCAAATTAGTTTCCATTGTTCACAAACAAATCAACAAAAATTTCCATGACTATAAAGATGAATGTGATCTCTATTCATGGATAAATTCTTTTTCAGAGATTCAGATGTTTGAATGGGGGTGATGGTGGCATTTTTTTTATCCAAAACAAAAACAAAATTGATTTTTAACCACCTTAATCAGATACATTTTAAGTTTTCACATCAAAATGATAGTTTTCAAATACAATAATAGCACATGTATCCTGAAACTATAATTCATCAACAATAACATGAGAATGGTACATGAAAAAGGGTCAACCATTTCTTAATAGTATTTATTTTCCCATGCCTTACTCTAGAGTTATATATAACCCTCCTCACTCCTCCTCCCTACACAAATGGACACAGAAGGAGTCAAAATAAAAAAGAGAAACATTTAAGGAAACATAATAAAATAGACTAATGAATCTCTGATGCAATATTGTTGCTACAATCCATTTAAAACTCTATATAACTATTTTCCATGCCTGCCCATTGCTTTGTAATTCAGGTTCCACCCATCATGATGAGTCCCTTTCTTTTTCTTCTATACATAAAAATAAACTTTGAATTGATTATCCATTACCTCTTACTCTCACTGTATCATTTTTGCCCTAGACACCATTCTTTTGTTATTTCTCCTGTGAATTTCATGTTTGTAATATGCCAATACTCATCATGAGTATATAATGCAAAATGAATAGAGAAAATGAATCTTCACAATCTGTAGAATCCTTCTGATCAAATGATGCAGCTGAAAGTGATTACTGAAATAAAAAATCAGCTGTATTCAACTTCTATTCAATATTTATTACATAGAGAATAAAGGACATTTATCATTTAACAATCATACTGTGGATGGCAGGCTAACTATGGAGTTAAGAAACTATGTATTCAAAGTCTACATCTTAACACATACTAATTCTGTCATCATGGTAAAATATCTTAACTTCTCAGTGCCCCAGGTAATTTTGTATTGCTGTGAGTAGTTGTATATCAGTTGCCTGTGGAGGAAGTATAAAATCTGGAAACTCCATTAATAAAATGAATCACAAGATTCAAATAAATAATAAAAACCTTTATAACATTTCCCCTCAAAAAAGAAAACTTGCTGTTATGAAGCTTACAATCTAGTAGGTGATACAGTATACACACACACACACACACACACACACACACACACACACACACATACACACCACACAGTAAATCCTTTGCACCTTAAATCATACAAGTACATAAAATAAATACAATGAACGTGCTGTTCTCTCTTTTTACCAAACAGTTAATAGAACAAAATATTTAAGTGCTTAACCACTAAGGTTCTTTCAGGCCCCACTCTAATCAAAGCCAAGAAATGTCTGATATGCATTCTGAAGCATGAATGTCCCAATTCCTGTTTAGAACTCTGGATGTCATTTGCCTCTACAAATTGCCATTTTTATCTATGTTCTTTTGATTGAACAATCATTCTGCTCTATATTAAATGTGCTATTTCAATTTGTCTCCCATTGTAGTAGTTCCCTGATTATAATCATCAAGTCTCATCCGATACCTTATTCTGAACTCTCATCTCTTTTAGCATTCATCATCAATACCAGGCCCATTATACTTAAGCTAACTAGGATTATATAGTATGAAGAACTCATAGAAAAGAGAAGAGTATTTGAATCATGCCTCAATCATTTGCTGTGTGACTCCATGCAAGTAATTTTGTCTTCCACAGTTCCGTTTTCATATCTATAAGATGGATATAATATAATTTGCCCAACCTATCTCACAGAGTTAGTGTGAGAAAAATATTTTGTAAATCTTTAAGTGTTTTTAACAGACCTTAAACTGATATGTGTGTGTTAGCTTTAATCACATCCTTTCCTATTTTCTAGACCATTGTGCATTTTGTCATGGTTGATCAGTTCTTTACTATATTTTCTACATCTTCTAATATTTCTTACATGTTCTCTGTATTCCCAGTGTCATTGAAATATGAATTTCAATTTAGAGCATCACATTCCTGACAGGCTATTGCAAGGTAGTCCTCCCTTTCTCCCATGTCTCTTAATTCATAGGGAAGTTGGAAGAGGCATATCAAGAGTATATGTAATAGGCAAGCCATTATTTCTTATGACAATCAATTAATTAAAGAGCATTTAGGAAATGCCTGGTGTTGTGGTAAATGCTGGAGATACAGAGACAAAAGTGAAGTTGTGCTTGATTTCAATATGTTTATATTACAGGGATAGAGATTATATAGAAATATAAAAATGTAAAAACTCCCTCAATAATCACTCAAAAAGATACTAATTGTATAGTTACTGTGTCCTTAAAACAGAGTGGAATAATGAGGAATCATAGCTTAATTGTAACATGTGAAGAATCTATTAGGAGACTGAGAGTTTAAATGTCATTTTGGAAAGAACATTTAGTATTTGCTTCATAGCTAGGGAGAGACTATGTGAATAAAAATATAAAGAACTAAGAACATTTTTTTGTGAGAGGTTATTATCACTTATCTTGTAAAACAACATTAGGAAGCTAATTCTTGGAATTACAAGAGCTAAGATCAAAGATTGAGTCATAAATTTCTGTAGCTCTCCTATATTCACCTTTAAATAACCAAAAACAATGTGCCAGAAAAAATCCTGAAATATCAGAACAAGTGGAAAGACACTATGGAGTAGCTTTTATCCTAGGAGACTTAGAGGATCATCTAGAAAAGTAGACCACACTCAGGTAAAAAAAAAAAAAGGAGCATTTTTCAGGACAGGAAGCATCCCAAAATGTCCAACTTCAGCAAAGCAATAAGAGATCCTGAGGCACAATACAATGGCAAATGACAAGACCATCCTACGCCCAAACCCCACATGTCTCAACATAGCCAGAGGAATGGTGGACTCCAGTTCAGAGAACCACCATGTGCTTCAGGATAGCTTCAGTCAAACAGGAATTCTCTAGCAGTTGAACATCCACATGCTTCAGCAGAGCCTAGGGCAAAGAGGCATCTTCTAGTACATATGGAAAATATGCCATTCCTAGAAAAACTTCAGCAAGCCCAGGTAAAACAGATACCCTTTGCTGGCTAGACCTCCATGAGCTTCAGTGTAGCTCTGGGAAATGTGGAAATACCCCACCAGGCTTCGGAATAACCCAGAAACCACCACTAGGACCACAGATCAGCACAAGGTAAACTTCCAGACTCCTAAAGACCCCAGCAGCATTAGCCAATCCCCAGCCCATATCCTCAACACAGCAGCAGAACCTAAGGGTCTCCCATGGTCCTCAGGGCAACATTAGTATAGCACAAGGTAAACTGCAAGGGCATGCAGCCCCGGACACAAGGAGCCTGAGACAGAGCCCCATCAACCCTCTGAACAGAGATCAAATTTAAAAGAAAGGAAAAAGACCAAAAAAAGTTGACACAAAAAACAACAACAAAAAGAATCTGACAATATAAAGCTATTGTGGTAATAGGGAAGATCAAAACACAAACTCAGAACAGAACAAAAAATTGTCAAAACACCTATGAGCAAAACCCCAAAGAAAAATGGGAAATAGTTTCAAGCCCAGAAAAAAAAAAGCTTATGGAAGAACTTAAAAAGGAGGTTACCATCATATGAGAGAAGTAGAAGAAAAAATTGGGAAAAAAAAGAGAGTTATGAAAGAGAATAAAAAAAAAAGTACCCACAGCTTAGAAAAGGAAAATAATTGCTAAAAAAGTAGAACTGATCAAATGGAAAAGGAAATAGAAAAATACACTAAAGAAAATGACTTCTTAAAAGTACAACTGGAAAAATGTAAAAGAACATACAAATGCTAATTGAAGAAAACATCATAAAAATTATATTTGGGCAAATGAAAGTTAATAACTTTATGAGACAATAGGAATCAATCAAACAAAATCAAAACAGTGGGAAAAAAAGGAAGAAAAAATAAAATACATTATGAGAAAAACAGCTGATCTTGAAAATAGATCACAGGGGAGACAATATCAGAATCTTTGGACTACCTCAAAGTCATAATCAAAAGGAAGATCTGGACAGCACCTTTCAAGAAATTATCAAGGAAAACTACCCTGATGTCCTAGAAACAGAGGGGAAAATAGGCATTCAAAGAATCCACTGATCATCTCTGGAAAGAGATACTAGCATGAAAATGCAAAGAACATTATATCCAAATTTTAGAACTGTCAGGTCAAAGGAAAAATGCTACCAGTGACAAAAAATAAATGACTCCAATATCAAGAATTCACAGTCAGTATTACACAGGACTTGGCAGATGCAACATTAAAAGACTAGAATTCATGAAACATGATATTCCAGAAGGCAAAGGAACTAGGACTACAATCAAGATTCATGTACCTGAGAAAATTAAGCATGATACATGAAGGGAAAAACATAATCATTCAACAAAATTGAGGGATTTCAAGGTTTCATAAAGAGAAGGTCACTTCTAAATCAAAAATTTTGCTTCCAGTATTAAGACAAAAAACAAGCATAAAGAGGTAAAAGTAAAAAAAAAAATGCATCCTTGCATGGGAATACAATACTTGTAATTCTTGAAAATTGTATCACTACACCTGGAAGAAATATACATGACATAGGTTACAGGTACAAAGTGAATTAGAGAGAATGACATAAAAAATAAGGGATGAGAAAGAGGAGTATACTAGATGCAGACAGAAGGGAGAAGATGGATGGTGTAAACTATTTTACATGAAGAGGTGCTAATGAACTATTATGGGGAAGGGGATAAACAGGAATTGATTGGGTGATAAGCATTGTTTGAACCTTACTCTTATCAGTATTAGTTCAAAGAGGAAATAATGCACACAACCACGTGAATATAGAAATCTATCTTACCTTACAGGAAAGTAGGAGGGGAGGAGAACAAGTGTGTCTGTGTGTGTGAAGGGGGGAGGGAGGGTCTGACAGAAGGTAGGACAGATAGAAGGAGGTGGTAGAAGGAAAACACAGATGATGAGGGAAAGGCTGAAAAAAAAGAGAGGACAAACATGAGGAAGAATAGGATGGAGCAAAAAAAAAAAAACACAGGTAGTAATCATAACTGAATGCAAATGGGATGAACTCTCCCATAAAACAAAAAGAGATAACAGAGTGGATCAAAAACCAGAATCCTAAAATATGTTCTTTAGGGGAAACACACTTGAAGCAGAGAGACACACACAGAATAAAGGTAGAGAGTTAGAGAAGAATCTATTGTGCTTCAGCTGGAGTGGAAAAAAAAAAAACACAAACCAGGGGTAGCAATCCAGATCTCAGACAGAACAAAGACAAAAATAAATCTCAGTAAAAGAGATAAGGAAAGAAACTATAACTTGTTACCATAAACAATGAAGCAATATCAATCCTAATCATATATGCACTAAGTGGTATAGCATCTAAATTCTTAAAGAAAAAAAAAAGATAAGTCAGTTACAAGAATAGATAGTAATACTGTCCTAGTGAAGAATATCAATTGTTCCCTCTCAGAATTTGATGAATCTGACAAAAAAAGAAAGAAAGAAACAAGAAAAAAACTTTGAAGAAAACTGAATTGGGACAGAAAATAATATATTTTTTGTTCTCAGCAGCATATGACACTTAAAAAAAATCCTGACCACATAATAGGGCATAAGAGACTCAAAATCAAATGTAAAAAGGCAGAAATATGAATATATTCTTTTCAGGTCATAAAGCAATAAAAATTGTATTCAACAAAGGGCTTTGGTAATATAGATTAAAAATAACTGGAAACTAAATAATCTAATCCTAAGAAACAGGCGAGTCAAACAATAAATCATTGAAACAATCTATAATTTCATCATAGAAAATGACAACAACTAGACAACATACCAAAATTTATTTGATGAAGGCAAAGAAGTACTTAGAGGAAAATTTATTTTGCTAAATTCTTAAATCAACAAAATGGGAAAAAAGAAAGAGGAGATCAAAGTATTAGGCATACAACTGAAGGGGGGAAAATAAAACAGAAAGGAAAATATATTTATTTTAAATCCTCAATTGAGCACTCAACTGGAAATTCTGAAAATCTAAGGTGAGGGTAATAAGATTTGGGAAAAAAAGACTATTGTGCTAATAAGTAAATCTAGCAGCGGATTTTATGGTGGAAAAATAAACAATAAAATAAAGAAGTCATCAATCAATTTGATTAAGAAAAAGGAGAAAATCAAATATGCATTATCAAAAATGAAAAGGGAGAAATCACCACCAATGAAGAAGAAATTAATGCAATTATTAGGGAATATTTTGGCCAATTAAATATCAATAAAATTGATAACATGGGTAAAATAGAAGAATTTTTGCAAAAAATAAACTACCGAGATTAACAGATAAGGAAATAGAATACCTAAATAACATTATTTTAGAAAAATAAATTGAACAAGTCATTAATGAACTCTCTAATGAAAAAAAAAAATTCCCGAGAGCCATATGAGTTCACAAGTGAATTCTAGCAAACATTTAAAGAAGTATTTATTCCATTCCTATATAAACTATTTGGGAAAAAATATTCAAAGAAGTCCTAACAAAATCCATTTATGACATAAATATGGTGCTGATACCTCAACCAGGAAGAGCTAAAACAAAGAAAATGATAAATCAACTTTACTAATGAAACTGATAAAAAATTTTGAACACAATTATAGCAAGGTAATTACAACAACATTTCACAAGGATTACACATTATGACCAGGTGGGATTTATAAAATGAATGTGGGGCAGGTTCAATGTTAGAAAAATTATAAGCATAGTCTATAATACCAATAACAAAACCAACAGAAATCACATGATTAGATGCTGAAAAGGCTTTTGACAAATTGCAGCACCCATTCTGATTAAAAACACTAGACAACATAGGCATAACGGGAGCATTCTTTAAAATGGTAAGCAATAATTCTCTAAAATCATTGTAACGGGTGTAAACTAGAAGCCTTCCCAAAAGATCAGGTGTAAAGTAAGGATGTCCATTATGACCACTTTTATTCAATATTGTAGTAGAAATGCTAACTGTAGCAATAAGAGAAGTAAAGGAAATTGAAGGAATTAGCATAAGCAATGAGGTAACAAAAATATCACTCTTTGCAGATAATATGATGGTATACTTAGAGAACCATAGAATAGCATCTAAACATTTTCTTGAAATAATGAACGATTTTAGAAAATTTGCAGTATATAAAAGAAACAAAGATAAATAATTGGCATTCCTTTATATGACCAATAAATCCCAGAAGTAAAAGATAGAAAGAGAAATTCCATTTAAAATACTTGTAGACAATATAAAATACTTAGGAGTCTACCTGCCAAGACAAACACAGTAACTACATGAACACAATTTTTTCATTTAAAAAAAAATATTTTTCATTTTCAACATTCATTTCCACAAGATTTTGAGTTACAAATTTTCTCACCATCTTTCCTCCCACCCCAAGATAGCAAGCATACTGAATACCACTTCCCCAATACTTTCTCTGTTATATACTCCCCAATTTTCCCCTAACTTTCTAGTAGGGCAAGATGGATTTCTATACCCCAGGGCCTGTATATATTATTTCCCAGTAGCATGTAAAAAACAATTTTTTCAACATTTGTTTTTAAAACTTTGATTTCCAGATTCTTTCCCTTCTTCCCTCCTCATCCACCACCTACTGGGAAGATAAGCAATTCCATATAGGTTGTACATGTGCAGTTATGCCAAATGTTTCCATAGTAGTTATATTGTGAATTACTAATTATATTTCCTTCCATCCTATCCTGTCCCCCACTTATTCTATTTTGTACCTTGAACCTGTCCCTTTTCAAAAGTTTGTACTTCTAACTAGCCCCAATATGCCCTCTTTTCTATTATCCCCCCTCTTATACTCTTCCCTCCTACTTTCCTGTAGGGTTAAGATACTCAAATGAGTGTATATGTTATTCTCTCCTTAAGCCAAATTCAATGAGAGTAAATTTGACCCATTCCCTTTCAACTTCCTGCTCTTCCCCTCCATTGTAACAGTTTTCTCTTGCCTCTTTTATATGAGATAATTTACTCTGTTCTATCTTACCCTTACCAAACAATTTTTACACAAATAAAGTCAGATCTAAATAATTGGAAAAAGATCTGTTGCTTATGGGTAGGCAAAACTAATGTAAGAAAAATGACAATTCTGCCTAAATTAATTTGCCTATTCTGGGGGTGGGAACTCTTGTTTATGTTGAAAGGCTACATTAATATTAGCTGTATTCAAATAAGATAACATTCAAGAAATTTCAATTAGATATACCTAATTATCAAAACTATTTGCTAATTTTAAAGTTAACTGGTTCTGCAATCTCTGGGAAAGATGGTGGCAGCCTCAGCCCGTGGGGTCGGGTTCAAGAAAGGCAGAAAGATTGAGAAACAACCTTTATAGGAAAGTATCTCAGTAAAAGGCCTCATGTCTCAAATATACAGAGATTTGAGTCAAATTTATAAGAATATAAGCCATTTCCCAATTGATAAATGGTCGAAAGATATGAACAGGCAATTTTCAGATGAAGAAATTAACACTATCTATAGGTATAAGAAGAAGTGCTATAAATTTTATGTGATTAGAGAAATACAAATTAAAACAGCTCCAAAATACCACTTGCCACCTATTAGATTGCGTGATATGAGAAAAAAAAAGGAAAATGATAAATGTTGTAGGGGACATGGGAAAATCGGCACACAAACCCATTGTTGGTAGAGTTGTGAACTTATCCAAACATTCTGGAGAGCAATTTGGAACTATTCCCTAGGGGCAATCAACCTGTGCATACACTTTGATCCAGCAACATCATAAAAAAGGGGAAAAGGACCTACATGGAAAAATACATAGCAGTCCATCTCATGATGGTAAAGTATTAGAAATTGAAGGTATGTACACCAAATGAGGAATGACTGAAAAAAGTACAGATTATCAATGCAATGTAATGCCATTGAGCAATAAGACATAATGAACAGGTAGATTTCAGAAAATCCTGGAAATACTTGCAAGAACTGATGCAAAATGAAATTAGTCAAACCAAGAAAACACTGTACACAGACTCAGCAAAACTCTGTGAAGATAAACTATGAATGAATCAACTTTTCTCAACAACACAATGATCCCAGACAAGTACAAAGGATTCACAAAGGAAAATTCTATGAATATTCAGATAAAGAACTGATGCACTCTGAATGCAGATTGATGTATTTTTTTTCCATGTATTTTATTCTTTCTCATAAAAAATTCTGTTTCTTCTTTTACAACTATGACACATATGGAATTTTTTTACATGATCACACAAGCATAAATTACATTGAACTGCCTACCATTTTCAAAAGATCATTGGGGAGGGAGAGGGGGAGAAAATTTGGAATTCACTTTCTTGTAACAATGAAAGCTAAAATTTTTCTTGACATGCAGTTGGAGACAGTAAAGTATTTTTAGACTTAAAAAAAAAAACAAAGAAATGAATTCTTTAGATGAGACATTGACTATCATCCTGAGAAAGCTGAAGGGTAGGACTGAATTCTAGAATTCACAAGATGTCTGAAGTCATGATTAACGATTAGAGTTGAATCTATGTCTTGTCCATTGTAACACAAAAAAAATCCTTTATATTTTTACTATTTGCTCTTTATAGCTATTTGATATTTATGCTGTTAAACAAATTGAATAGCTAGTGATGAAGACATTTATTGAAATCTATGATACAAGCAAAGTGGATATCTGGAAAAACATTATGTGAAAAGAGGTTTGTTCCATTTAATTAATAAATTGTATTTGAGGATCATAGGCAATTTATAATTACTAAGATAAACTCTGAATGTCTATTTCCATATTAAAAGTGCCTGAATATATTACTTTATTATCTTGAAACTTAGAATAAAAATTATGAAGACAAAAAGCAAATTAATTAAAATAAGTGAATAATAGATACTGTCCATAAACCCTATCATATGCGTATATATAAAACATATTCTAATGAAAGCAAGATAACTTTATGAAGAAGGTACTAGCATCAGTGGACAATCAGGAAAGGCTTCATATAAGTCCGAGAAGTTGAATTTTAGCAGAAACCAATTATTCCAAGGGAGACTACTGAGAAGGGAGGTATAGGTATAGGAGAAGGTCAACACAGAGTTATAGAAAGGGGATTGAGAATGTCGTATGTAAAGAATAACCATTAAACCAGTGCGATTAGACCTGAAAGTACCATATAGAGGGGATTAATGTTTAAGAAAATTGGAAACTAGTAAGGGGAGTGGTTATGAGGAGCTTCAGGTGACAGAGTAATTTCTATTTGATTCTAGATATTTAGGGAGTCTGTGGGCTCTACTGATAAGGAAATGCCATGGTAACGTGTTCTGTTTAAGAAAATCATTTTGGTGACTCTGCAGAGAATGGGTTAGAGAGAAGATAGAGTTTGTGAAGGTAGACAAAATAGGTTATTGCAACTGTTTAGGCAAGATATGATGATGAAGTTCTTAACGAGAGTAGTGCCTTGTGAATAGGGAGAATGGAAACATGATAGAGAGCCTTTGGAAGTAGGAATAATAAAATCTGACAATTTTTTAGCTCTCATAGATGTTCTGTTATGGTATAGATCTACTACTTGGGTAGATAAAATTAGTTAGATTATATACCTATCTCCAGCAACCCATAACAGACTGAGAGAAGGTTTATAGGAACTTAATGGCAAGCATTGCCAAGAGTGAAAGACTGGATGATGAAGTGAAGTATAAAGAACTGGAAGTGGCTGGTGAACAAAAAAAGAGGTAGATAGTGTATTGACCACCAAGGGATTAGAGATGCAAATGAAGAGAAAAGTAGTTTAAGTGTGAGTGAGGTAAAAAGAGAGCTAGAAAGAAAAGTATTGCATTCTAGAGCTCCATTTTAAAGGTAAGAATCTTGGAGGTTATTTCGTTCTATGATATAATAAATTTTAAGATATGAGCATGTTCCTGAATTTGTGTAAAAAAAAGATGTCATTTGAATGAATAAGACCGAAAATTTGTTAAGGTATTAAAAAAATAATCAAGATAAAAGTTCAGGTGCCTGAGGCTGAAAGAACAATATGATTTCAAAAGGATGCCTATGGAGCAGGTGTTAATGTCAGCAAAATTAGGTGACTGAGAAGGATTAGAACATATAGGTGTATATATATATATGTATATATATATATATATATATATATATATACATATATATATATATTTTTATATACAGATATATAGACAAACAGATTGATAGATACACACAGAGGTATATATGTATATATATACGTG
>CM053591.1:96468554-96478837 GCA_028646515.1 Pseudochirops corinnae
TCAATATTGTGCCCCCCAGTGCCACCAGTGTGTGGTCTGGATCTCCAAATGGCCAACTGTTTGGTGGACCCATTTTGTTAATACCAGATCATCAGTTGTTGTCAAAAAAGGTACAATGTGTTCAGTAGCAATCTTTGCCAGTGGATCAGCATGAGCATTGTGCTCATGTTCTGGCATGGTGAGTGCCACATGAGCATCTACATGAAAAACTGGCAAGGCAGTGACCAAAGACATGTTCCAGATATCTTCCCATTATTCTTTGCCCCAGACTTGTTTGCCATGAATTTCCCAATTTTGATTTTTCCACATGAGCATCCATGTAGCTAGCCCATTAGCTACTGTCCATGCATCAGTGAATATATGATACTGTCCTCCTTGTTCCGTTTTGATGGCTTCATGTACTGCCATAATTTCAGCATAATGACTCCGCTTTCCCATCAGTAAACCATGCATGACTCTTTTGTTCTTAAATTAATCCATCATATCCCTCATCCCATTTAACAGAGGACTTTACCAACCATTGCATTGTCTCAGGGGATGTGTCATTCACCTCAGTTTCTATTTTTGCCACAGATTCATGTAGAGCAGAGACTCCGCTTTTGCCTCTTTGCACTCTATTTTGAATATACCACTTCCATTTGATTATACTAGCCTCCTGGGTATATCCAATTCTGTGAGAAGGTAAGGTACTCATTACCCAGGTCATAATCAGGATTCTAAGTCTTAATATCAATTCATGGCCCAGAGTCAGTTGTTCAATCTCCACCGATGCCCAATATGCAGCTAACAACTGCTTTTCAAAAGGTGTATACTGGACTCCAGGTGAAGGGAGTTCCCTACACCAAAATCCCAAGGGTGCATTATGACTCTGTTGTTTTTGCCATAAACTCCAGTTTGTATAATCATCCTGTACAGTCACTTGTAATTCCACTGGGCCATTTTGCATTGGCCATAAATCTAGGGCCAATTGTATGGCAGGCTTGGCTTCTTCAAAATCTTTACTCTGCTCAAGTCCCCTATCAAATTCATATTTCTTACTAGTGACTTCATATAAAGATTTCAAAATATGTTTCAAATGCTGAATGTGGTAACTCCAGTATCCAAACAAAGCTATGAATTTTTGGGCCTCCTTCTTAATAGTAAGGGTGGGAACATCCTGAATCTTTGGTCGGGCTTGTGGAAGAATCTCTTGTAGTCCCTTGTTCCATTGTATACTGCAAAATTTTACATTTTGAGATGGTCTTTCAATCTTTGCAGGTTCAATTTCCCACCCTATTTTTCACATGCTCAATTAGAAGGGTCAAATTCCTCTCCTCTTCTTTTGCATCTTTTCTCCTGTATCATGATATCATCAATATAGCGGTTAAGTTGTACATTAGGTAGCTTCAATTCATCCAACTGTTCAGCCACAATCCTGTGACAAATAGTGGGGCTATGCAGGTATCCTTGTGGCAAGCGAGTGAAAGTATATTGTCTACCTTGCCAAGGGAAAGCAAACTGGTTCCATTGTTTAGGGTCTATTGGGATGGTGAAGAAGGCATTTGCCAAGTCAATAACTGCATACCACGTCCCATCATATTTCTGAATCCTTTCTATTAAGGTGACAGTATCTAGAACAGCAGCATACAAGAGAAGGGTCACCTTATTCAATTGTCTATAATCCACTGTCATTGTTCAGGTCTCATCTGATTTTTGTACTCTCCAGACATGATCATTCCATTGTGTGGCTGTAGGGACTAACACTCCTGCTTCACCATATTCCTTTATAGTAGTGGTAATTCCATCTTGCCCACCTGGCACGTTACTACTATACAGTAATTACTTCAGAAGGTTCAGGTAAGGTGATAAGGGTGCATTTTTATTTTCCCACTAAAACTGCATTAATTCCTATCTTCCTTACAGCAAATTGGTATCTTCTTTAGGATAAATTCAGAATCATGCCTCTCAATATATCTATTCCAATGATGTATTCAAGAATGTGTACAAAAACCACAGTATATTCTTTCTTAGGTAACTGCCCAGTTTGCGTTGTTATTTTAATTTGTCTGGATAATATTTCAGCCCTTCTAAGCCCTGTGATGGTAATAGGAGTCCCATGTTTAAACTTATAAGGGTTTCCATAGATAAGTATGGCTTAGACCCCAACAACACAGTAGTTACAGTAGTTGATCCATTCTTCCAATACATTGTTAAACTAATATGCAGTCTGCAATCTCCCTGGTATATGTCTTTAATTTGGGCTGGGACTGGGCCTATTTCTTATTCTTCTTGATGGTGGGGCAAATTTGGATACAATGATTAAGATTCTCCCTGAAGGTGTGGCAAACTTGGATATTCAGGAGCACCTGCAGGGGTGGTTCCTGTTTCCCTATTCATTCTAATGTTAATTACTTTTCTTGGTAAATCTTATGTAGCTTTTCAGTTGGAATGCCATCTATTCTTCTAAAATGCACCCCTGCTCTGAATAGAATTTTGTCTTTGAATTCTTTCGCTATTTACTCTTCTCTCTGGAGGAAATTTATCTCTTCCCCATTCCCGTAAGTTACTTAATTGTGAAATCTTATCCAGCACCTCTGAAAGAGGGTACCCTACTTCCCCAATTAATAGAGTCAGAATTAGGTGCTTATAAGCAGGAGGAGCCATCTTCACTATGATATTTCTATGAGGAACTCCTAAGGGGGTATCATGACATGTATTTGCTCCTCCAAGCATGGTAGTAGTTTTCATTACCTCCTCCTTTAGCTTTGTCATACAGTCTCTAAGTGAGTACCAGGGTCTGTCTCTACCAGGCCACACAGAATCAGTAGGATATTGCTTTTTCATCCCTCTGCCGCTAAAGCTAAAAGATTAGTTCTGTTGAGGTTTCCTCCATATGGTGATCCCTGAAAGCTTGGTGCACAATAGGATTCTGACTGATGCGTATGAATTTTAAGCAATTCACATTGTCTGGTGTTATTACTCTGGTGCCTTCATCAGTGATTCTTACCATCGAAGACACTGAAGACTCTCCCGTTCTTTGGGTGAGTCTACTCAATATATCAGTAATCTCCTGTTGAGTGAAATCCTCAATTATCTCCTTGGATTATGGCCCTAGTGGTTCTCCTTTCTTCTTCTTCATATTCTGAGATTCCTCAGCTTACCTTGTTCCATTCTCCTCACACACATTTTCCTGGCAGCCATCCAGGCAATTCTGCCTAGCCTGTACAAAAGCTGCATGTACATTCCTTCTGCCCAGTTTTTGCTTCCTTTTAGTTACATGAACAGTAGCTTGCTCTTCCACCACCTGAGACCCTGCAGTTTGCTCTTCTGAATGCTATGGCACAGAAGAATTGTCAGGCAAACCAGCCAACTCCCTAGCCATCTGAGCTTTTTCCTCCAGCAGATTATCTCTGCTTTTACACATAAGGTGATAATTTGTTAGCAGGACTCAACCTCTTCTGCACACTCCTGCCAATTTTTTGCCTGGTTCTATAGGTATTTCTTGCCAACATCTTTCCAAATCTCCAGGTTATCCTTCTTTTAGCCTTGGTTTCCAGTTTTCACAGGGTGCTGTGTATTTGGCCCATTCCCTGGCTAGAAAGGAAGAAGACAAATTTGTCCCAACCTGGGATAGCCATTTCTCCCTCTACAGCCCTCCTGCTTCCAAATAAAAGCCTGACATTTTGTGATCTCTCTCTCATTGCCAAATGTATCAATAATACAGTATTCACAATGCCTACAGTAACTATAAGTATGCTGATATGGTTATTTATCACAAAATGTAACAGGCTTTCTACATGGGAAATATAGCTAGAGCATTTATTCAAATACCAGAAAACTGAGTCCCAAAAACAAAAAGTCAAAGACAACATAGTAGTTATGAAGTTGGCACATGTAGTTAATGTAGTAAACACTCACATTCTCAAGTCTTCAAAACAAGACAGGAAAAGATCCTCCTCTCTTCACTCATGCAACTGCTCAGTGTCCAGGCAGCTTTTTCCCAGCAGCTCTGACCCACCATAGTTCCTGCCTCTGGCAGTCCTCGGCAGGAGTCCTTGGCAGCCTCAAAGAAAATGGAGTTTTTTCCACAACTGTAGCCGTGGCCACTGCTACTGCCACTGCTTCCAGTCACCACCACAAGGATTCTGGCTTGGCTAGGCTTCCTCTTGCTCCACCCCTCCCTGCTATGTCAGCATGTTCAAGGGGCATGGAAGATGTTCAAATCCTATAATCATTACACTATGGTGTGAATGTGATAGAATATTACTGCGGTATAAGAAGTGACAAGGAGGTATATTTCAGAAAACCTGGTAACACTTAAAATGAACTGATATAAAATGAATTGAACAAAACCAAGAAAAAATTGTACACAATGGCAGCAATATCATGTGATGAAGAACTGTGAATGACTTAGTTATTCTCAATAATACAATGACTTGAGACAATAATGAGGAATTTATGATGAAGTATGTTACCCACATCCAGCAAAAGAACTGGTACTATCTGAATAAAAACTGAAGCATGTTTTTTTTTAAATTATCTTTCTTTCATTCTTTTTTTTAACCTGAGTCTTATTGTATGAACTTATTAATGTGGAAATATTTTACATGATTGCACATGTTAAACTATATTGAATTGCTTATTTTCTTGTGGGGAAGGGAAAGAAGGAGGGATAGAATTTGGAACTCAATTTTTTAAGTTAAAATTTTTAACATATAATTGGGAAAATAAAATATAAAAAATTTAAAAGCAATCTTCTAAATATACTATCACGTTGAATAAGTGATGCAAAGAAAGAAAAATAACTTTGGCAGACACTGGGTGAATACATGGCAGACTGTGGAGTTGATATATAATAAAATGATTATTCACATTTACTTAATGTTTAATCATTGACAAAGCACTTTTTAATTTAAGATATAGGAAACACATGATTTTTGTGTTATTACAAATTTTCTTTTCAGTTCTGGTTTTTTTCTCAAGAATGCTTGAAAGTTTTCTACCTCATAGGATCACCATATTTTCCCCTGAAACATTATACTCAGTTTTGCTGGGTGGGTGATTCTGGGTTTTTATCCTAGCTCCCTTGATCTCCATAATGTCATATTCCAGGCCCTTTGATCTCTTAATGTAGAAGCTAAAGTTGAATTACTGTTCTTGCTTTTCTTCCTTTGCTTGCACATATTGCTATTCAATTACTTGACTTATAAGCTTTTTGCCACAGTGGAACTCTGCTTCCAGAGAGGAGAGCTTTGTCCCAAATCACTAGGGTTTTTGCAACTGCCAGAGCTATTAGTTGTGTGCTCTTTGAAGCCTTCACAGGCTCTGGCACCTGGTCACACATCCCAGGACATCCATCCAAGACAGCAATCCAGAACCAAGCAGGTTAAAGCAAGATGAATGACACCCCAGAATGGTCAATTGGTCTCCCTATGATCTGCAGGACAGGAGTTCTGAAGCAGCCACTTGGAGGTGGCT
Source organism: Pseudochirops corinnae (assembly GCA_028646515.1). Taxonomy (NCBI): domain Eukaryota; kingdom Metazoa; phylum Chordata; class Mammalia; order Diprotodontia; family Pseudocheiridae; genus Pseudochirops; species Pseudochirops corinnae. Next base: position 96,474,012 of record CM053591.1, read on the forward strand.
GCACAGCCCTAATGCCTGAGCTGCTTTTCCCTTCTGGGGACAAAGGCCAGATCACACTCTCAGTCCTCCTGTTCCCAATGTCCACCCTGACCTCTCACTTTTTCTTTTTGGAATTTATGGGTTGATAATTCTGGAAAGGGCCACAGGTGTTGGGGATGCACTCTCCTGAAATACCTCAAGCCTGGGTCAATTGGGCTGCCCTGGGGCTAAAACCACAGGCTGCTTCCTGAAGAACCCTTCCTGTCTGCCTGCTTGGCTGCCTTCTGAGGTAGATTAGTTTCTCTCTGTCACTTTGTGTGTTATATAGCTCTAAAATTTGTTTAGAGTCATATTTTTTAGGTATTTGAAGTGGTTAGGGGGAGCCATGGAGTTTTCCTGCTTCTACACTGCCATCTTGGATGCCTCCCCCCCTTATTAACAATTCTTTATGTTTATCTACCAAAGGGCACTAATGAGCATCTTTTTGAACCTATTCCTTAATAAGAGTAAGTTTCTGAAATCTCATGCTCAACCTTAAAGTTAAGTGAGAAATAAATTCTCTGCGGTTTTCATAGAGCAGATTACCTTTGTTCTTTTTTTTATCATTTTCTTTAAATTTTTATTTTTATGTAGGGAAAAATCAAATATACATTTAACCAAATTTGGTGGCAAGTTCCTTAGCTTTTGCCTTTTCCAGCTTGACAATACGAGCCACTGATTTTGGACCCAGAGCGTTGCCACCCCAGTTATAACAAATCTCATCATATTTGTCGTTATAATTGGTTTTGATGGCTTCCATCAGCTTAGCCAGGGCTCCCTTATCTTCAGGGTTAACCTGGGGGAAGGCAATGCTTGTGCAGGTCTTCTGTGAAGTAAGCGACTGAGTCTTGCTTTACCTTTGATAATACAGTAAGGAACCCCCATTTTTCGGCACAAGGCAGGTAGGAAGAACACAGCTCAATGGAGTCCACATCCTGTGCCATCACTACCAACTGTGCTTTCTTGTTTTCTACCAGGTTAGTAACAGTGTTAACACCTGCTCTGAGGACAGGTGGTCTCTTAGTGGGGATATCTCCTTTGCCTGTAGCCTTTTGTTCAGCCTGAGCCAGCAGCCTTTGCCTCTTGTCTTGCTTTGTCTCTGGTCTATACTTGTGAGCCAGTTTAAGCAGCTGAGTAGCTGTCTGACCATCCAAAGCCTGGGTGAACTGGTTAATTGCTGGCGGGACCTTCACATGCTTATAAAGGATAGACCTTTGACGCTGTAGTCTGATGTACTGAGGCCATTTGACAAATCTAGTAAGGTCCCTCTTGGGCTGGTTGTCCTTACCAATGCTAAAGTTTTTGCGACTCTTCTCAAGCAAAGGATCGACCACTTTGTTGGCCTCCTGCTTCTTTACTACAGTAGGGGTCAGAGCCACCTTCTTCCCCTTGGCCTTCTTCCCCTTTGGCATCTTGTCTGGCTGAATGAGAAAGCTACGTTTGTTCTTTAACTCCTTCCTTTCATAAGCGTCAGTTTGTCTCCTTAGCCTAGAGATATCATTTGTATGGAGAAATCCCATAAGTCTTGTTACTTGGTCCCTACTCATTACAAGGAAATACTACCTCTCTCCCTTTATGTTGAACTTAAATGGACCTACTTATAGAAACATAGTAGTTGCCTTATTCTCATAATTATGTTTAACTGTAATCAGGCTTTACTCATGGTTTCAGAAGAAATTTTTTTTTTAAAATTAACAAAATATTTTATATTAAAAAACTACTGAACAAACTGCTTGATCTGGTTGCCTGAAGTCATTCTCCCACTGTGATTCATCTTTGACTCAGCAGCCCAAGTGATTTTCTTAAAGAGTAGTCTGATTATTTGATTTCCCTATTCAATAAAGTCTTGTAGCTCCCTGTTGCCTCAGGAACAGGTATAAAGTTTGCTATTTGGAATTAAAATCTCTTCCTAATCTGGACTTGTCTTATATTTCCAACTGTCTTTCATTTAGCTCTCACCATATACTGTACTTTTTAGTTACACTGGTCTTCTGCTTTTATTTGAACATTACACTACATCTCCCTGATCTCCCTATGTTAAAACTCTCCTTCCTCCCTTCTTTGTCTTGACTTTCCTGAGCTCTTTCCTGATCCAGCTAAAATACTGTATTTGCAAGAGAACTTTTCCCAGTTCTAGTTTCTTACTTCTGAGTTCACCTTCCATTTATACTTCATTTTCCTCTTTGTTCATGGTTTCTTACATGTTGTTTCCCAAAAGAATGGGAGTTCCTTCAGGATGGAAATTATGTCATTGCTTTTTTCATATTATGAACACTTAGCACAGTGGCTGTCCCATTAAAAAGAAAAAAAAAATGACAGGCTAACTTTTTCTTCTCAGGTTCTTCTGAACCCAGACAGCCAAAAGTAAATTATTTAGGTATGCTTTGGACACAGAAGTTTCTCTTAAAGCAAGGTGCTATGGGACTGAACCTTGGTGGTTTCTCACTATTGGAGGGAGAATACTTCAGTGATTGGAGACAGACTAAGGAAAGGCAGGGGAGCTGGAGTGCAAATGCAAGTGGGTCAGTTTTGTCTGTAAAAGGAAGGAATGAAGGGAATCATAAAGGGAAATAATTAGCCTGGAAAGATAAACTGGAGCCAGAATGTGGAGGGTTTAAAATAGAAAATAGTAGATCTTATATTTGATCTTAGAGATAATGAAGTTTCTTGAGTGACATGGTCAGACCCGTATCCTTGAAATATCAATTTAGCAACAGTATGGATGATAGATGGAATAAGAGAGAGACTAGATGTAGAGAAACCTAATTAGGATGTGCAATAATCCAAGCCAGAGGTGAGAAGAGGTCCATGAGTAGAGAGTAGAGAATGGATTATAGACTTCTTGCAGAGGTAGAATAAAAGAAACTTTGCAACCAAATGGATATAAGGGAGGGGAGTTGGTTGAAAATAAAGATTTGAGGATGACTCCTTGTTTGAGAACTAAGGGGACTAGAAGAATGGTAATGTCCTTGTATGATATAAAAAAAAAGAATGGTATGTTTAAGGGGAAAGATAAAGAGTCACTTTGTACATGTTGAATTTGAGATACCTATTCTATGTCCTAAGTAGAGATTTCTAGCAAATCATTGGAGATGCATAGAGATGACAGATTTTCTATTCTGTCAGTCTTTTCAGAAATCTAAAACTTATTCTCAGTTCCTGCTAAAATTCCAATTTCTAGAGGAATCCTTACCCAATTCTTCTTAATTCCAGGGCTTTCCCTCTGTTAGCTCTTCCCTATTTAACCTCCTTATAACTTATTTACACATATGTTTTTATTGCCCTCCCACAGCTTGTGAGCCCCTCAAGGAGAGGGTCTGCCTTTTGCCTTTCTTTGTCACCACAGCAGTTAGCATAGTGCTTAACAAATAGAAAGTACTTAATATATGCTTATTGACTGACTGAGAAAATGACCTCTGAATCTCAGAGATTTGATGTTATCACTGAGAGAGAGAACAAGAGAAGAGGAGAAGAGGAGAAAAGAGGTGATGAGAAGAGAGAAAAGGATCTGAGATAGTATTCTTTGGTATTCTCAGTCATAGAGGACAGAGAATGGATGATGAGCATGTAAAGTACACTGGGGATGACTAGTCAGACAGGTAGGAGGAGAAATATGATGGGGTTGGGTCAAAATAAACCAGGGAGGAGAGTTCAGTCAGAAGGAAGCAGTGGTCTCCAGTGCTGAAGTCTAGGGAAATATCAATGAGGATGACATGTAAGAATAATCATTTGATTCAGCAATAAATATATCATTTATCATAGGGCTCAAAATTATGTTTCACTAATCTGCTACTATGTATGTAGGTAGGTAGGCAGGAAGATAGGTATGCATATATACACAAAAATTCTTTTGTTTGTATGTATGTATGTATATAAATAGATACAGATAAACACTAGAATCTCCAATGTTTCCTAAAAGCTTACTTTACTATTTTAATGTCAGTAAACCCAATCTATCATAAGTGCCCAGGACAATGTTTCCTGCCTCATATTTGTTCTATTCAATTCCAGCTTTTCATTTCAGATATTGCTTAGGGATTCCTGGACTGAAACATACAGTCCACGTTTAGGACAAATTTTGCAAATCAGACTGTCTATATCATCCCTGAAATTCAAGAGAAAAAAAAAAACTATTTGCTTTCTTCTCTAACACTAAAGTCTGAGTTACACGTAGGCACATTTGTTCCCATGGAAAGGAAGGAAAGGTAGGAGTGTCTGAAAGGGCAGAACTGAATGTTGGGTCAGGAGCTCTCCTAGAAGCAAAGCCTGTAACATGCCAAGGCTTCTAAGCTACTGAAAAGCTGGTTGCTCCAGGGAAAGCATGAAGTTGCTGGGAGGAGGAAATACACCTCAGGGTATATGCAATGTAGCCCAGGGAATGCAGGTGGCATTCCATAAATTTCAGTACTCTAAAATAAACTTCCAATTCACTCTGTCCAAGTTAGAGCTCTGGTAAAACTTAAAATCTTCCTAAAATGTAGCTGATTTGCTGCCTTTTTACCTCACATTTTAGTCTAATCAGTAAGCTTTCAGGCTGAGGCCATGTATCTTCTATAATACCTGTACATTGTAAGTAAGACTGGATATGCCTTAAATAGTCTAGGAAAAGTGTGTCTTTCTGGTGTATTTTTTTTTTTATTATATTCCCTCCTCAGTCCTTCTGGTATAATATATAATACTCTTTAAAATGTTTCCCACATTCTTTTGTCTGATAGAATGCCTAACAAATAGAATAACAGAATATTATAAATAAAAAGTACCTTGGAGATGAAATAGCCAAAGCCTCTCATTATACCATTTTTCATGTG
>CM053591.1:96486119-96503376 GCA_028646515.1 Pseudochirops corinnae
AAAAAATACAATATAAAGTAAAATCAAAATAATTACTAATAATGAAAATAACTAACATTTACATATTGCTTACTATTTGCAGGACACTGTGCCAAGTGATTTACAATTATTATTTCATTTCATCTTCACAGCAGTCTTGGAAAGTAGATACTATTATTATTTCCATTTTCCATATGAGAAAACAGAGGCAAACAGAGGTTAATTGACTTGTCCATGCTTATACAGCTAATAAGTGTCTGAGGCCAGATTTGAATTCAGGTCTTCCTGACCCAAGCTTAGCACCCTATCAACTGTGCCACCTAGCTGCTTCATATGTCTAATATGCATAGTAAATAAAAAACAAAAGAAAACAGAACCCACACTGGCTATTTCCAAAACTGTCTTATTCTGCACCCTGAGTCTATCATCTCTCTGAGAGGCTATAGGTAACATTCTTTATCATAGATCCTATGAAATGGTACTTGGTTGCTGCATTAAGAAATGCTAAAAAGGGTGGTTTCAGTGAAACGTTGAATATCTTTCATGGACTTATGCTACCTGAAGTGAATAAAATGAAAAGAACAATTCTTTCACTCTTACACAAATCAAGACTTGCCCTCTGGAAAACAAAACAAAACAAATGAGGATATGTGCCTGAACTCAACTAAAAAGGTCTGAGGTTCCATAACCAAATATTCCCACGACACATCATTTACTCTTATTTCCATTTATTCTCTGACTACACTCCTAATTTATACATCAACTCAATCACACCAACTAAAACATTAATTGTTCATTCTTGATATCTTTTTCATATACTCTACAATTACAGCATCATTTTATCATTGAATCTAGTAGTTTTAAGTTTAATCAGTATTGTTAATATTTTTCCTTTGTTTTCTTAAGTCTAGAGACCAACACAATAATAAATCAAGCCCTGATTTGTAGCATTCAACAACTTCTGAGGTGTAATTGTTCATATTGACAATTTAATAATTGACTTTAGCCATAAAAACTAGTTTCCTCAAAATAGCACACCCCTAAAACACTATGATTAATAAATATATTACCTATAAAGAAAATGGTATATCCTGAGGAATGTGGTTGGAAATGAAAAGTAACTCTAGGAAAGGGGTTGTCACAATGTTTGGTTCTCTCATATAGCAAAGATATATACTTCGATGCTCTCATAGATAAATGATTACATAGATGTGTATATTCCTTCCAATGATAAAAATTGAAGCATCATGTACACCATCTTATCCTGTGTGATTTTTATCCTTCACAGTAGGTCTACCCAACATTGTGATCCCTTCCCCTAGTTCCTGACATTTCCTTGGCATCAATGGAGCAAGCTAGCTAAACATCTGTAATCTCTAGCTCTTCCTACCTTTCTCACTGATCATCTCCTTATCCAAATACATACATACACACATATACAACATATATGTGTCTTTACTATTATAGTTTACAATATTTATTGTACATAATTCTTCATTAGTAACATACTAAAAGTCTTTTATGTTCACCATGTTTCTCCCAATTGTCCTCTGGGCTTCCTGAAATTTTGATTCTCCAGTTCCTTGATTTGAAGCCATATAGCTTTACTGGTATAAAATGATATTAAAAAGATGAGGTTTTGGCTCCCAGAAAATCTGGGAATCATTAAAGGACTTTTGAATTTTAAAAAATATGGTTCAAGACACTTTGTTTTAACCTACTAAGTGAAGAGGATACATTCTAGGCATTAATAAATAGTTGCCACACAGAAGCAGAAATTCCAAGGCTCTACTTATCATGGATGAGGGAGGACATGGGAGAGAGGGGGACTCTCTCAAAGAAGACAAAGTGAGGCAACATCAATTCAGGAAAAAGCAGTGAATCCTGGTGTGAAAGGAAATATTCCTTTTCTTTTCTGAGGGAGGCAACTAGGACTTTTATGGTCTTGCTCATACCTTTAGGGCTGTTACACCATTTTTGAAATGTCCAACTTCCACATTTCATATATGAGGAAACTAGGGCACGATTTGACTCCAGTCAACCACTTTATCTACTATACCATCTGTAATCAATCCTGTAGTCAGGAATTACCAAGTAATATCTTATTAGACAGAAAAGTCATGAAAAAAACTGAATGCAGTTTGGAACTCTGGATGTTGCTTAGCCATACTCACCCATTTGACTTTAAGTAACAGATTTTCTCTGGGAACAGAAAACTGGACACTTCCAGGAGTGCATTCTGGACACAAAGAAAGGACTGTCAACATAATAAACATTGTATGATCCTTTCCCATCTGTCTGGAGAAAGATTTGTCTATGTTACTCCTACTCACCCCCAATGAGAATTCTACAATGTGAGGAGGCAATTTCCATAGCAAGAGTAGCAATACATTTTATTGAAGTTATATTTTGCTACAACTAGACAGGCTGATTTAGTCACTCCTCAGGAGGACCCAGATACTTGTGTGTGTCTGTCAGTATGATCAGCCACCTGTTCATACCCTTGAGACTTGTCTACAAAGCACATTTAAGCTTCTTGTCCACTCCCAAGATGACCTGTCCCTACAGACCCATCTCGGTTATTGGCAGTATTATGTTTGATTTTAGACTATGCCAAGGTGCAAGTTTATAACTATATGGTGCCATGTGGATTTGAAAAAGAACTGTGGGACACTTAACACCAATAGTTGAGGAAATCAAAATGGATTACAGTGAAGGAAGCTACCATTGGCTGTTCCTGTCCATAGCTATAAATGGTGAGAATTAAATCAGGTGGGAGTGCTTACAAAGGTTCCTTTCCATGTCCTCACTTCTTATCTTCCTATTAGGAAATGTAACGACTCGGTGTCTTTCATTCATGCAAAGAAAAGTATAATGTAAATTTCTTCATGGCAGATACTGACTTGCTTTTGTTTTTGTATTCTTAGTGCCGATATCTAGTACATTATTAGGCAGTAAATAAATGTTTGGTTTTTGACTAACAGAATGAATCTCACTTAGAATGACACACTACTCTGTCCCTTCTCTCTTCCTAAAATAATATTATGTAGTTGGGAGATCTGAGTAAATAGAAGTAAGGGTGGAAGGATAGGAACTGTGATACAAAGATCCTAGTCAAGGGAGAGAATAAAGTTCCCTCCTTCGCCCCTACCTTGGGATTCTGAGGTGACTTGCAAGCAATAAACTAAATTAGTTTGGTTGCTCACCTGAGTTAAAAGGATAACTAATAGTTGACCAAGATCTGTAGTCTCTGCAGGGAGGAGCTACACATGGTCCATTGACTTTGTACATAGTGCCTTATTCCTATCCTCCTTAACCTTGCCCCAACACTTCACTCTAAATATAACCACCTTTTCCACTATGACCTCTGAAATGTCTGGTACTGAGGTAATTAACTTTTATTTTTAATCTTTTCTTTTTCACTGTCCTTTCATCTACTTGCACCCACAGAAACCTGATTCTTTCCTGTTGACACAGCTTCCATGAACACCCTTTCCTGCACACATATACTCCCAATTCACTAGTCATAGTGGGGGAATTTGAATAGTTCTTACTTCCTATTGCTACTTCCTGAAACTTTCAATGCTTATCTTTCATTCACTCTTTCAATTGAGAACTTTACCTCATATTTCTCTGAAAAAAGTTTATGTATTCATAGAAAGATACCTTTTATCCCCTTTCTATATCACACATAACTTGAATGCTTTCCGCTACTATATTCTTCTTCACCTCTTTCTCACATGAAGAGGTAGCTCTCTTCCTTGACCAAGGGAACCCTGCTGTATGCACAGGTGATCCCATTCAATCTTGTCTTCATCAGCAGATTGCTCCCCTCTATCACCAGTATTTTCACTAATCTTTAATATCTCTTTATCTGTAGACTGTTCCTTACTACTTACATATAAACCCATTTTAATTCATTCTCAGAATTTCCTCTATTCACTCATTCATCCCTGAAAGCCTTGATACTGTAGCTTTCCTCCTTCCATTTATGGCTAAACATCTCGAGATGGCTGCACACAGGCAGTCTGGCTTCCTACCTCACTTTTTAACAGAAATTAGTCTTTCCAAAGTTATCAATGATCTCTAAATTCTCAAATCTAATAGTTTTTTTTTTTTTTTATGAATCCTCACCCTTCTTTTCTTTCTTTCTTTTTTTTTTTTTTTGGAGGGGGGAAAGAGGGAGAGATAATCAGGGATAAGTGATTTACACAGGGTCACACAGCTACTAAGTGTCTGATTTGAAGTCAAATCCTTCTGACTCCAGGGCTGGCTCTCTATCCACTGTGCCACCTAGCTACCCCAATGCTCATCCTTCTTGACCTTTTGCATCTTTTGACACTATTGATCATCTACTTCTTTTTGATATTTTTTTCTTTCTAGGTTTTTATAATTCTTCTCTCCTATTTCTTCTTGTATGTATCTATTACTTTTTGGCCCCTTTGCCAGATCATACACACAAACAATGGGTGTCATGCAAGGCTTTGTCCAAACCCCTCTTTTTTTCTGTCCTGTATATGATTTAATTTGGTTGTCTTATTTGCCACAGTGAATTCAATTATTATCTCTAGGTAGATGATTTTCATATGTGTTTATTCAGTCCTATCCTTTCTCCTGATATCTCATCTCAACTCTCCACTTGCCTGTCAGGCATCTTAAAATGAATTTATTGTTCAAAACTGAACTTTACATATTTTCCACTAAATGCTCCTCTTCTTCCTTTCTTCTTTATTAATGTGTAGACTACTGTCATTCTCCTAGTCACCTAAATTCACAAACTAGATACCATCCTCTGACTCCTCATTCTCTGTCATCATCATATACAATCGTTTGCTAGGTGCTGTTAATTTTGCCTTATTGGCATTTCTCTCTTGAGCCACTATTTCTCCTCTGGAACTTCAATCACCTTGGTTAAGGTTCACATTTTGTCATCTTTGGATTATGGCAGTAGATTTATAATTGGCATCCCTGCCCCCAGTCTCTTCTCACTCTAGTCATCCTCCACTAGGCTGCTGATTTAATTTTCCTAAAGTGAATATGTGACTATGTCATTCCCTATTCAATAAACTCTAGTGGATCCCTATTATATTTAAAATGATAGAATATAAAATTTCTGCTTGACCTTTAAAGCTCTTCATAACATGACTACTTTCTACTTTTCTAGTCTTTTTATAATTTATTCTCTTCTTACTTTGTGATCTACTGACAATGATCTTGCTTTTTTATGAACACAACATTCCATCTACCTATTCTGGGCATTTTCATTATCACTCATTGTGCAATCAGTCTTCATTTGGTCACAGTTTTGTTTTTAACCTGTAACTGTGGCAGTATAGTAGATTGTTCCACATTAACTAATTTGAAACTTTCCTGTTTTTTTGTTTTTGTTTTTGTTTTTGGTCTGGGGACACAAGTGAAAGGATAATACTTATATTTCCAGAGAGGACTGTTCTACATGGGTGATTTGGGTAATGTTTTCCAAACATATCTGAGCTGATTTTCCTGGGACAGTATTTTGATTTTTTTGTTTGTTTGTTTGTCTTAAATGGGGGGGAGGAGTACATTGAAAGGAAGTGTGCTGTGTGGAAGAGGCTGGTGAGCCTGCTTTCTGAAAGTCACTATGCTTTGTAATGATGTACCTTTATCTCTTATTTGGAGCTTATGCAGATGTCCTGCAACTAGTTCTTGTCTACCAATCATAACATAAGGAAACAATCTTCTGATTGCCTATGTTGCCAGAACTAGTTGGGTGGGAATGACTATTTAATAGACTGAAGCTCGTATAGGTTTTATACTCAAAACTAATCTGGTCATTAAGCTTGTATGCCTTCAAAAAGGAATGAATGATAGACTTATGACAATGTGATTGTCACTTGCAGGAAAGTGCCGTGCTATCATCAAAAGTATGTATATTCCCGCCATGATGAACCCTGAAGAGATCAAAGAAAAATTTTAAGAACACCTGGATACTCTTGTCATAAATGTGCCAAAAGAGGGCAAGTTTGTAATTCCTGGTGACTTTAATGTTAGAATAAGCACATGCTATCAAACATGGAAGGGAGTCCTTGAGGGCACTGGAGTGAGAAATAGCAATAGTCATTTACCATTGAAGACTTGGGTGTCTCATGACCGTCTCATCACCAATACTGTCTTCCATTGACCTAAATGCAACAAAATTTTATGGATGCACTCTTGCAGCAAAGGTGACATTTAATAAAATATGTCATTGTAAAAAGAAAAGACAGAATATGAGAGTGTTGAAAGTTATGTATGATGTAGAGTATTGGACCAATCACAGCCTTATCCTCTGAAAGCCAAACATTTACATTTAACAAAAGTGGCAGCCCCAAGTCATGACAATTATCAAAAGACTTCAGGACAGTGGACATATTAGAGATCTTCACTGTGTGTGAAAATCTTGTTACCGACATGGAGGAAAAACTGATATAACACACTGTGTGTAACAGTGAATCAGAAAAAGAGTGGGCAGCTGTCAGAGACTTAATATAGAGAACCACATTTGCTTAACTGGGTCAGAACACAAACAACAGGATTGGTTTGATGAAAATAATGGGGAAATTCAGAAACTACTAAATGAAAATTAAGAACTCTATAGCATCTACCAGCAGAATAGTTTGTCCATCTCTAAAAAAGGGGCATTTAATTCCATCAAAAGTAAAGCTTAGAGAGATGCAGGATTGTTGGGTTAGTAAGAAAACAGATGAAATTTAGTTTTATGCTGATAGTAACAATCCAAAATATTTTCATGTTGCTTTGAAAGATTTTCAGGGGCCAAAGACCTTTGGTGAATCTCAACTACTCAGTTGATGGAGCCACATGGATCAGTGATAATGACATGATTCTATACATGTGGGATAAATACTTCCATAGTGTTCTCAATAGGCTATCATTAACTATTACTGAAACACCATTGATCTTGTGTCTGAGGTTGAAGTCAGTCTTTTTCTAACTGAACTTCCAACTGAAGAAGAGATTTTGAATGCCATTAGGCTCCTCCTATATGGCAAAGCACCTGGTACTGATTCCATTTCAAGAGATCCACAAGGCAGGGGGCTGATTGCTCATGCAAAAGCTGACAGAAATCTTCTGAATTATGTGACAAAAGGAACTTATCCTTCAGGAAATCAAGGATGCTTCTATTGTCCATCTATATAAAGGAAAAGGAAATAGATTGTCCTGTAACAACCACAGGGAGGTGCTTCTTTTTCAGTCATCATTGGCAAGATTCTTGCCAGAATCCTTCTTAATCAGATAATCCTTCATCTAGAATGAGGTAACCTAACTGAAAGCCAGAAAGGGCCTAAGAACTGTTGGTATGATTTTTTTGCTTTCCAATAATTCCAGGAAAAATCCTAGGAGCTGAACATAAATCTCTACACAATGTTCATCAATGTGACCAAGGCCTTTGATACCATTAGTCATGAAGGCTTGGGAAAAATTGTGACAAAATTTGGTTGCCCAGTGTAAATCCAAGCACGAACAGTTTTCCAGAGGACTGCTGCTGTGAATAGTTCTAAGGTTCTGATCACATAGTATAATGAACTCTATTTATTCAGCAGTAAATTAAAGCAAAACATTCACAGAAACAAGTACAGCATTCATAATGATATAACATAACAACTTAACACTAAAGTGGCCACATAGTTTTAAATGAAAGATATCATTCAGTAAGTCCTTAATCCAATCATCCTTAAGGAGCAATCCTCCTTAAGGGGCACAAAGTACAAAGGTCTAAGTTTTCCCACCCCTAGGTCACATTGTCTTAATCTCTCAGTCAAAAAGTCTTCTTTCTTCTTGATTGGAGATTAGTTTCCAATCATCCTTAACTCAATCATCCTTAAGGGGTACAAGGTACTGAGTACAAAGTTCTCCCAACCTAGATCACGTAAATCATGATCTTGTCAGTCACCACTAAGTACTCAAGGAGAGGTCTTTTCATCTTGTCCTTAGGCTGTCTCCCAAATTTCATGGTTCTTCCATGCGTCCAGCTCCCTGGATATACCCAACTGTCACCTGGAATCACAGGTAGGCAGCTCTCAGCTCCTCCTCCAGTTCCTCCTCCAGCTCCTATTCCATATTGAAGCTCACAGTGTCTACTCCACCTCAAGTCCTTCACAATTTTCTGTTTCTGGGAAGACAAAGCTTAACAGAGCCACAATAACCTTCATTCACATTGCTGGCAATTCACTTTTTGCCTGTGAAGTCAACATAGACCCACAAACAAAGCCTAAGAAATCAACACAAATCATCAGTAAAGTCCCAGGACCTCTGAAAATATCAGTAAAACCCTCCTTCAGGACTTCTGTAAACAGACAACAAGAAAGTCCTCTTTCAGGGCTTCTGAACCAGCAGTAAGGTCCCAGGGCTTCTGTAATAACAGCAATGTCCTCTATCAGCAGATAGATCTGACAAAGTAAAATCAACATAGACAAAGTTCTGGTGCCACAACCATGCCTCCTACCAGCTCTGATCTGTCCCAGCTTGGGCTTCTCCTTATATATGGTGGTTCTCCTTCCTCTCCCACCCTTTCTGTTGTGTCAGCAAGTTCTTCCCACCTTCAAATCACAAGGGGCTCAAACAAGGTGCAAAATACTTAAGTAATTGAAACAAGGTGCTAAGTACTTCTTTGCTTGTGATCACACCAATTAGTATTGTATGCCAATTTCATGATGACATGCTTGCTTGAGTGCTGGATAATTGATGATGTCTCATACTTTGCCAGCCACTAATGCAATGAAATAGAGATGTATGCTTGCTCCCCAGATTTTTAGCTGATGTTTTCAGCAATGAAGGATAAAAACATCAACGTCAGTTACCACACTAGAGGTAAATGATTTAACTTGAAAAGGCCAAGACTAAAGTAGAGGTAGAGTTGGTACTCAATTTTTTGTGTGTCAATGATGTGCACTCACTGCAGCCCATCAGGCTAAGTTGAAACAAAGTATGAATTGATTCTTTTCTGCTTTTGCTAATTTTGACCTAACAATTAACACCAAGAAAACAGAGGTTTTCCACTAGACAGCACTGCACCATCCATATTTGAAATCATCAATTGCAGCAATGGAGAAATTTTGAACATTGTGAATAAGTTCACTTAGCCTGGCAGTATATTTTCAAGGGATGTAGATATAGATGATAAGGGTGATGCATGCATTGCCAGAGCTAGTTCAGCATTTGTGAGGTTCTGAAAGAATATGTGGGAGAGAAGAGTTATTAGTGTGCTATCAAGGGGAACATTTACAAAGAAGTTAATGAGGCAAATGCTATATATAAACTGAGTTAAATTTGAGACTACTATACCCAGAAACAAATGTGGGACAGGGGAGAATGTGCCCCCAGGTACTGGGGGGATGTTTGTAATTCTGTTTGCTTTATAACTGTGAAATAACTATCTCTTTGCTTAAAAAGAAAAGGAAAAAAAAAAACCTTGGCTAGGGGAATCAGGAAAACAATATTGTAAGCAATGGGATGGAGAGTGCATTCTAAAGAAGTGGTCATGGTGTTTCCAAGGTCAGTTCTAACTCAGGAAATAATATTAATTTTGAGACTGATCATAGTTATTAGAAAACTATCTGTGAGAAAAAGAAAAAGAAAACCTAAATATTTAGTTTGACTATTTCCAAGAAATATTAATCATTATATGAATAGATAATCATTTTGATTATGATGCTCCAAAGTAATGATTGTATTATTCATTAGATATCTCAAGCTAGAAACAACATGATTTATTGGAGAAGGGGAAATCAAAATAGAATAATTTGGAGTTAGAGGACCAGAGTTCAAATTCTGGTTCTGCTGCTTACTAACTACCTATGTTACCTTGCAAATAATGTGGCATTTTTCTAAATATCAGTTTCCTCAACTATAAAATGAGGAAACTGAGTGACACAATCTAAAGTTCCTTCCAGCACTAAATTTCTGATCTTAATCTTTGCTTTAAGTTTTAATTTAAACTGTATGTTTTCTAAGGTACACTCATCTTCATTGTTGCTCCTTTTTTATGAATGTTTTCTCTTTCAAAGTGGTCACAACTTTAAAGGGAGAAGGAAGAATTTTATATTTCTTGAATTTAATTATATTTTTTAAATCCATGGGAGTTTCAATGATGGGGCCTCCTTCCGCCTGAACTTGTATATATTTTTTTCTATTAATTTTCTTTATTAGTTGATTTCAGAGGGACAAAACATTCAATTTTTTTTCTGCCTGAGATGTGTTTTAATTAGCACTACAAATGGATTTATCCTTTGTCTTTATTGCTTACCATCCCTATGATTGGTAAGGAAAGCTTTAGATAAATGGAAGAACTCTGTCTTTGATTAGAAAAGTGATACTTAAGCATGTTAATATTTTACAATAGATAATTATATCTTAAGAGAGTGATACTTCCTAGCACTATTTCCAGATAGTTTTAGTTTGAGTAACAGAGGAGAAAAATGCTTGAGACTACTTGTGATAGTGAAGAACTTGCATATGTGTCAATGCAATATTCTGGATTTGCAAAACAATCTTCATGAGTCAAGGGGGGCGGGAAATCAAAATTTATTGTGAACAATTTTGCCCACCTGCTCTTCTGATTAGTATTTTCTCTGCCAGATTATAGACGGTAGTCATGTCTCTCAGAAATAATTTGGCAATAGCCAAAACCCTCTCAGGGCTTCTGTCAATCTAGTCAGTACTCCTTGCTCTGCCATGTAGGTCAAATGCATCCATCTCTATTATCCCTTCATGTCAAGAAGAGATATAAAGTTATCCTGCTGTTCTTGTACACAACTTCCTCAGAATGAGGAATGAAACATCCACATGCCCTCACTGCAGGTTACTACATGTGAGAATGAGGATGGTCAGAAAAAGTATCAGCTATTCTTTGCCCATACTTTCATACTTTGTCATTCAGCTTTTACTTAAGGGATATAAACAAAACCAAATCCTTTTCTAATTAGAATATTAAAATTGGCTTTCTCAAGCAGTACCTTCTCATTAGAGATATCTATACAAAGGTTAAATAAGAAATTTGTTGAGGAATTGCAGAGGGATATTCCCCTCAAGCAATATCTATGCTATATACCTTCTGACATCTCTTCCAATTCTGAGAGTTTGTGATTCTATGATAACAGTCTATTGGTATAGCTACATCTTGTACTTCATCATCTGTCATAATTTCTTTGCCTGTAATATTTCAAACTTGTAACTTTACCTTTATGATCATAATGCATGCTTTTGTCACCTCTCCAATCCCCTTATACTAAACCTATTTCCTCATCCCTTTCCTCTTAGTCCACAAGTCGTTTGCTAGTTTTTCATGCTCCTCTATGAAGCCTGTATTCAATAGCCAACATCATCAATACTGCCTTCTTTCACACTTTGGAATGACATTTCTCCTTTAACTATTGCTCTATCTACCATGAAAATTTCCAACACTAGCTTATCCACTACCAACCAATGAATCTTTTACTGCATTTATTGTCCAGATATTTTTTAACAAATTATAAAAAGTGCCAACTGTTTGATGTTCTTGATATCTAATATGAACATGGTTCTAATTGCTGGGTAAGCTTCTTTTTAGTCCTCTTTACTACCTATTCCATTCTCTTCTGAGCATCCTAAAACTTTTCCACATCATTCAGATCCACTGTCCTACCACTCCACTCTTGAAAATAACATGAATTCTTTTTTAGTGTTAAAATCAAAGTCATTTTAATGAGTTCTCACGTCTTCCATTCCTGTCTGTTAACACATCAGTCCTTGGAGAAGGTGTGTGTAATAACTAAGTCCCACTGTATTGATAAAATTACTACATAACACTGCTTAGCCACTGTCAGTGATCTTTGAAAGACTGTAGTGAAAGGGAGGGAGATGCTAGAGTACTGAAGATAAACAAAAGCCTCAGTTAGAAACAAACATGAAAATAAAAAGGAAGGAGAACAAAAAGAAAGAAACAAGGAAATAAAAAGCAAGGAAGGAAGGATAGAAAGAGGGAAGAAAAAAAAGAGAATCCTCAAAGTATTATTTGGTTAGCATCCCATTAAGTCTTAGAAAAATTCAGTGATATGTTGTTAAATGGATGATTTATGAGCGTTTATAATGAGAAACTGTGATCACTAACCACTAGCATGGCTTCTTTCAGAACAAGAGATGCCAAATTCACCTCATTTTCTTCTTTTGAAACCGAGACCAAAATTTCAGAGGAATGCTGTATTTGATACAATCTTTCAAGTAATATTCATGAACAGGGTGTGCCAATGTAGGTTATATGATACTAGAGTTATGTATGTTTTTTATTTATTCAATTTCTAGGCCAAAAAGAGGTTTTCAATGTATAATTGTCAATCTGAATGAAAATCTCTAATGAAGTGTCCTAAGGATCTTTCTTTGACCCTTCTCAGTTCCATATTTTTATTAATAAATTGGAGGAAGTCATAGATAAATGGTTATCAAATATGAAAATAACTCAAATTTGGGAGGGATTGTATAGAAAATGAATCACAGAAGAAAGATTCAAAAACATGTTGATAAACTAGATTAATGGACCCAGTCTCATGATATAATTTCTTTTTTAAACTTAGATGTATGATTTTACCACTAAAAAGAAATTGCCATGTGGAAACTCCCTTTATCAATGAATACATTAATCAATGTACTACATACCACATATACATGCTCTGCTTCTTAAGTATTTATCTGAGTCACTGAAAATTTAAATTAACTTTTTTTTTTTAGGATCATACCACGAGTATGTGACAGAAGTGGGCCTTGAAATCAGGTCTTCAGAATTTCAAGTACATATGTTTATTCATTATACGATATTGTCCCCTGTCATTTCACATTGATATTAAGTTACACAATACTATACTTAGAATTAAAAATAAATCATCGTGATTTCAGATTGAAGATGAATCTCAAATACACAGAGATCAAGTAAACATGCAAGAATATTAAAAAATATATTATAATGTAAATCAATATGAGTCAATAGTGTGACATGGTGATTATATACAAGCTAATGCAATCTTTGGGTTCATTAAGAGAGGTACAATGCCCAAACTGAAAATTATGACTAGACAATTTCTGCAGTCTAATATTTTTTCTAAGTGTCATATTTTAAGGACATTGATACTTTGGAATACTGCTAGAGGCAACCAGTATAATGAGGGTTGAGAATTCCATATGATTTGAGAAATATTTGAAAGAATTAGTTATTTATAGTTTAAAATATCCTACTCCTCCTTCCTCCCTTCCTCCCCAAGGTGGCATGGATCAGAAAACAAATATTAAATCTATACATACATTCCTATTTTAATATTTTAATTAACATTTTATTATTATTCATGTTGCATAGAAGAATTATAACAAATGGGAGAAACCAATAGAAAGAAAACAAAACATACCACAAAAGAGAAAGTAGCTTCACTCTGCATTCTGACTTCATAATTCTTTCTCTCATTGTGGATGGCATTTTCCATCATGAGTCCTTTGGAAATATTTTAGGTCTTGTATTGCTGAGAAGGGCTAAGTCTGTCAAAATCAGTCCTTGAACACTGTGACTGTTACTATGTATAGTGTTCCCTGGGTTCTGTTCACTTCACTTAGTATCAGTTCATATAAGTCTTTCAGGATTTTCTGAGGTCCACCTGTTCATCATTCCTTATGGCACAAGTGTATTCCATTACATTCATATACCCCAACTAGTTCAGTCATTCCCCACTTGATGGGCACCCCCTCAATTGCCAGTTCTTGGCCAACACAAAAAGATCTGCTATATTTTTGTACATGTGGGTCCTTTTCCCATTTTTATGATATTATTGGGATACAGCCCTTGAAGTGGTATTGCTGGGTCAAAGGGTTTGCACATTTTTATAGCCCTTTGGGCATAGTTCTAAATTGCTCTCCAGAATGGCTGGATCAGCTCACAGTTACACCAACAATGACTTAGTGTTCCAACTTTCCCACATCTTCTCCAATATTTATCTTTTTCCTATTTCATCTTGTTACCCAGTCTGATAGGCACCTCATAGCTGTTTTCATTTTCATCTCTCTAATCAATAGTGATTTAGAGCATTTTATCACACGACTATAGATAGTTTTCTTCTGAAAACTACCTGTTCATATCCTTTGATCATTTATCAATTGGAAATGATTTGCATTCTTATAGATTTGACTCAGTTCTCTATATATTTTACAAATGAGGCCTTTATCAGAGAACCTGGTTGCAAAAATTCTTTCCCAGTTTTCTGCTTCCCTATTAATCTTGGTTGCATTAACTTTGTGCAAAAAAAAAATTAATTTAATGTAACCAAAATTATTCATGTTGTATTTCATAATTTTCTCTATCTCTTGTTGGGTCATAAATTCCTCCATTTTTCATTAATCTAATAGATAAACTATTCCAACCTTTTTCAACAACAGGATTGTGCTTTGTAAAAAATGTTACCAATCATCAATAAGCAGAGACATGTTCTTATACATAGGAGAGAAATAGAAAATTGCATATCAAACTAGGAATCTACCATCTGTCACTCATGTGTTTTAAAGTATATATCAACTTTAACATGACAGTACTATACTGGTCTTTTTGTCTATATTGCCTTCTGAACTGTCTTTTGCTCAACAAATCCAAAATCCTTCATTTCCGTACTTATTTTACCTTCAAAGCCTCACTTCACCCTTAGCCTTTGTGACGTCTATGCTGTTTTTTGGCAATGTTGATGCCCATTCCTTCTTGAAACTCTCTACTTCCATGGCTTCCATGTCATTATAGTATTCTGGTTTTCCACATTCCACTTTAGCTCTCATAGATGTATGATTAATATGTTACTCTCATTAGATACTGAGAAGGTTAACAGCTAGTGTCATCATTTATATGTGACTCCAATCAGATACTGGGTAGTTGAATAGCAATAACCTACTTGTTTCCCCTTCCCCAATCAATTTTGCACTCTGCTACTAGGTTTTTTTTCCTAAACCACAAATTTTCTGTATGTGTGTGTGTGCGTGTGTGTGTGTGTGTGTGTGTATGTATGTATTATGTGGAACGAAGGGTAGGGTCCATCTTGTCCAAACCAATCATTTTACAAATGAAAAAATGGAGTCCTAGGAAGGTTTCTTACTGCCTTACTTAAAGGAACTTATTTTAAGTTCTTACTTACATAGGTAAAAAAGTATGATTTGATCTGAACCTAGATCCTATGACTCCAGAGTCCATGACCTTTCCATTGTAAAATGTTATAGTGGTAGAGGGAATATAGCAGAAGAATGGATAGGAGAGTCCTACTGTAAGCCCTATACCTGAGCACTATTACCCATGTGTTGGAGCTAGTGTAGTTTCTTATCTCTAGGACAAGTATGTTCCCTCTACCAAATACAGGCCAAAAACAAAAGCTGACTGGTTTATTAGCCTTCAGTCAAGGTTGCTTTGTCATTTGATATCCACTTTATCTGGAGAATAAGACATAACTGTTTCTCCCAGTGGTTGTGACTATACATCCATATTAGAGTTAAAAGCATTCCTAAAATAATGTAGTCTATTTATTGCCAAAATATTAGACTAATTTATATTCATTTATACAGAAAGTAGGACACACTTGACAGCTATTAATCCTTACTGTAATTAGCATTAGCTTTGCAAGCTGCAGATAATATAAAAAGCTTATGCTGTGATATAAAATTTTTCAATGGATCATAATTAGCACACAACTTCAGTTTCTGATTATTCATTTTTATTTGATTGTTTTAGAGGTTGTGGTTAATTATTGTAAATGAATATAAATTATTGATACTGTATGTTGGAGGGACTGAGGAAAGAATGATAATTTTGACATTGTTATTTTTCTCTTGTATTTTAGTTAACATTTTTAAAACAAGACAATATTATAATTTTGTCCTTTTTAGATTAAAAGATAAAACGCAATATCTTTAACTACTCATTTAGAATTTTTGAAATAAAAATAATGTTTCTGGTATGTTTAATATTGCTTTACATTCCATGTTTAATAAACCTTAAGTTTTTGGGAATGTCCTTATAATATCATTATTTGTTAAATGTTGTATCCTAACCATTAAAAGCCTAATAAATAGTATTATTTAATGTTTTCTCAATGATCATCAAAATATAAAATTTTTATTTATCCACTAAAAGAAATAAGAAAATAGATTTAAAACTTGAGAGGACCTTAGAAGTAATTTGGTATGACCCCTTCATTTTAATGATGAAGAAACAGACCTGAAGAAGTAAAGTGATATTATTGAAGTCATGTAGCTCATATATGACAGCAAATATTTAAATTTAGCTACTCTGTATCTAAACCAACAGTCATTCATTGTACCACGCTGGCTCTCCTATTGAATCAGAATGGTAAAATGGAATGGGAAATGACTCAGGAATGAGAGAATATGAATTTGAATCCTGTCCCCTGATACTCCCCTAGGAATCTCAGTTTCCTTACTAAAAATGAGGGGGTTTTATTAGATGACTTCTGAAATCCCTTGCTGCTCTAGATCCATGATCCTGTAATGTGATCATCATAATTAAATAATACTAAAAGTATACATAATTCATAGTATTATTTTTATGTACATGTATCTATTAGTTTCTATCTTTATTTATATAGAGAGGTAGATATTTCCTAGAATAAAGGACAACTCAATTTTAGCTGAATACTAATAATATTTAAAATGAGAGTTTCTGGAACTTCCAAAATGGTAACTCTTGTTTTTGAAAAAAAAAAAAAAAAACCATACCTCAGATTCATTATATCTATTCAAAAGAGCATAATGTTAATGATTCCAGGTCTCAGGTTCAATTTCACTAGGAATAAATTAACATCGTCTGTTCCATAGGCACAAATCATATTCAACATTCTCATTCCAACATTTACAAAACAAATGAACAAATAATCATGTCATTGGTCACAAATGAGGCTCATGAATGAACTCTGGAAAAAATAAAATTACAAAAAATATATAATTTAGGTTTTATGAAATTGAAATGCTTTTCCATGAACAACATAAATCTAATGAGAGAGGTTCACTAGTAATATATATATATACATATATATATATATATATGTATATATATATATATATGTATATATATATATACATGTATATATATATAAACATATGTATATAATATATATGTATATATATATACATATATATATTTTGGAGGGTGGGATTCTTGACTTTTATTACTTAAAATGATTGCTATTTTTTTCAGTAATATAAAGTAATTCTTTGGTAATCTGCTTGATGTCAGTGAAAA
>CM053591.1:96503876-96520336 GCA_028646515.1 Pseudochirops corinnae
TCCTAAAACATTTATGCCCTTAAATTGTTCAATAATTTTTAAATTACATTTAACGTAAAGTTTGTATATGATAACCTTTTATTCAATGTTGACAACAAAGAGGAGGTGTAATGAAAAATCTTCCCAGGATTGTTTTATTTATCAATCACACATAATTCTCCTCTATCTGCAACTCTGATTCTAAATATTAAAAGATCTATAAATTCTTGAAGAGACGAGTTTTATGAACACTTTTTGCAATAGTTACTCAACCAATGTGAAAGATGAGATGAGAATAATGGGTTTGCATATCTCTAATTAATCCCCAGCATACAAAGAATAACAGGAACTAGGAAGTAGCTTTGGTATTAATGTTCACATCAAACTTGACTTAGAACTAAATTATATCAGCCATACCTAGTATCATAGTTTTGCTGTTTTTTAAGAGAGTTGTATAAAAAAAATAATTCAGCTGAATATTTGTTTTACCAATTTTAATTCCCAGCAAAACATGAGCTTCTTGAAGGCTGATACCATTTCCCATTATTGTCTTGGCTTTTTCTGCACTTAGCATGCTTTCTGCTTTGCATATAATATATAATTAATACAGTGGTGGTGGTGATGGTGGTGGTGGTGGTGTTTAAGTATACACACACACACACACACACACTTATTTATTTTTATTTTTCCAAAAGTAACTGATCTTACTATAACCCATAGACCCTAGAAAGTGACTTTCAAATTTTTTAAAAAAATATTTTTTTGGTTTTCAACATTCAGTTCTATAAGATTTTAAGTTCTAAATTTTCTCCACTTCCTTGCCCACCCCCTCCACAATCTGATATTAAGTATATAAATAATATTAAAGATACTTCCACAGTAGTCATGTTGTAAAGAAGAATTAGAATCAGAGGGAAAAACTGTGAGAAATAAGGAACAACACAAAAAAGAGAAAATAGTATGCTTTGATCTGCATTTAGTCGTCATAGTTTTTTTCTCTGGATAAGGACAGAATTTTCCATTTTATTCTTTTGGAATTTTCTTAAATCCTTGTATTGACAATAAAAGTTAAATCTATCAAAGATGACCATAACACAATGTTGCTGTTACTAAGTATAAAGTTCTCCTTGTTCTGCTCACTTTGATCAACATAAGCTCATTTAAGTCTTTTCAGGTTTTTCTGAAGTCTGCCTGTTCATTTTTTTTTTTGACGGGGAAAGGCAAGGCAGTTGAGGTTAAGTGTCTTTCCCAAGGTAACACAGCTAGAAAATGCATCAAGTTTCTGAGACTAGATTTGAACTCACATCCTCCTGACTCCAGGGCTGGCGCTCTATTTACTGTTCCACATAGCAGCTTCTGCTCATACTTTATTATGGAACAATAGCATTCCATTACATTCATATACCATGACTTTTTCAGCCTTTTCCTAATTGATGGGCATCCCCCCAATATCCAATTCTTGGACACCACAAAGAAATCTGCTATAAATATTTTTGTACAAGTGGCTCCTTTTTCCATTTTTATGATCTCTTTGGGATATGGACCTAGAAGTGTTATTGCTGGGTCAATGGACATGTGCAATTTTATAACCCTTTGGATATAGTTCCAAATTGCTTTCCAGAATGGTTGGATGAATTCACAATCACATCAACAGAGCATTAGTATTTCCATTTTCCCACATCTTCTACAACATTTATAATTTTGGGGTTTTTTGTCTATGGTTTCTTTCACAACAGGACTATTATGGAAGTGTTTTGTATGACTACACATGTATAACTATCGAATTTCTTGCCCTCTCAATGAGGGGAGCTAGGAGGGAAGAAAAAAAAAGAATTTGCAACTCTTAAGTTTTAAAAATGAATGTTAAAATTGTTTTTACATGTAACTGGGAGGAAAAATATTAAATAATTTTAAAAAATAAATCAGCTCTTTTTTCTTTCTTGATCTTTTCTTTCTTCTTTTTTTTGAAACTTTTATTTTGTTGTTGTTGGTGATGGTGGTAGAGCCCCTTTTACAACACTTTAAACCTCTGTCTAAAATTTTTCAGGTACCAGATCTAATCCCTTGTATCTATTCATTGCTTCTACTTCATATTCATAAAAGATGTTTTTCATTCCTAACTGTATAGTCTGAAGTTTGTTTTTTTCCATGCTTTCTTCTAATTAGGAATGATTTTTTTTTTCAATAATAAGCTCACGGTCTAAGTCATAGTGAGCTGCAGGTCTTGTTTTAACTGATAATGTAGTACTTCTCCCCCTTCGTCTTTAAAGTATCTCATCAACCTTACTTCAATCTTGAAAAACATAATGATGGCCATGTGCAGAATTACCTTTTAAATTGTTGAAAATAGTGTTTGCCATGCCCAAAAGTCATCTTGACACAGCTCTATTAGTCTTTGTCCTGCTTAATTTTGTAATACAAGGTCAAATTTGCCTGTTATTCTAATTATCTTTTGATTTCCTATTTTAGGATTCTAATCCCCTATGATGAATGTTAGAATTTTTTTGATGTTGTTTCTAGAAGATGTTGTAAGTCTTTAAGAAGGATAAACTTTGTATTCTTTGGCATTAGTGGTTGGAGCATAGAGTTCTCTCTTATGTTGAACAATTTGCCTTTGATTTGAGCAGATATCAATCTGTCATGTTTGAGATTATAACTCAACACTGCCTTTTCTCACCATTTTACTTGATTGTGAGTGTTAGTCCATTTTTCCTAAGGGATTCTTGACTATAGTAGTATAAAGAATGATCATCTGAATTAATTCAACTATTTACATCCATCTAATTTCATTGACACTCAAGATCTTGATGTCTATTCTTTCCATATCCTGTTGGATCACATCTGGCTTACCTTGGTTCATAAATATTACTTTCCATGTTCCTATGCAATATTGATCTTCATAGCATCAGACTTCACTCACCAGGCATATGCACAGCTGAGCTTCATTACAGATTTCATCCCCATACTTCTTTATTCCGGAACTACTTGTAGTTGTCTTCTGTTCCTTCTCAGTAATGTGTTGGACACCTTCTGAGCAGAGGGGTTTATCCTCTGGTATCATATATTTTGCCATTTTAATACCATGCATGGTTTGTTTGTTTGTTTTTTTTGACAAAGATGCTGGAATGGTTTACCATTTCCTTCTCCAGTGGATCATCTTTTATCAGAACTCTCCACTAAGACATGAGTGTCTTGAATAACCTTTCCTGGCATGGCTCATAATTTTATTAAACCATGAAAGCCCCTCTACCATGACAGGATAGTGACCAGGAGAGTTGGCAATGATACATGGGATAGTTCTCATTCTTATTCTAAAGTAACTCATGAACTATATTGATGCTCTTTCAAATGTCTAATCTTCCAATTGCTCTGTCTCCTTAAATTTCATAACATAGTCCTTCATTTCACATTAGAAACACACAGGCACTTACATAAACATTTTACAAATGAATTAAATGAGCCTAATATCACTCCCAGAAAAAAACAATCCTTCAAATATTGGGAGACAACTATCCTGATCTGCCTCAGCTATCATTTCTATAGGACAAATATTCATAGTTTTTTTTTTCATTGAAATATTGGTTGTTGTTCAGTAATTTTCTATTCTTCGTGATCTCATTTGAGTTTTTCTTGATAAAGATACTGGAATCATTCTCCATGTCCTTCTCCAGCTAATTTTACAAATGAAGTCCTGAGGCAAATAGGGTAAAGTGATTTTCCCAGGATCACACAGAGAGTAACAATCTGAGGCTTGATGTGAACTCATGAAGATGAGTTGTACTGATTTCAGCCTCTGTACTCTATGGACTGCACCATCTAACTGCCCTGAAATTTTTGTATCAAGTTTCATTTTTTTCTTCCTTCCTTCCTTCTTTCAAGCCATCTTTTTATTTTACTACATTATGTAGATGCTTGTTTTATTCCATAAATTAAAAATAAAATAAATAAAAATTCAAAAGCAAAAAAAGGTATCCTTGGCACATGAGACTTAAATTCTTTGTTAACTTGAAAAGATGTGTAATCTAAACTATATATGCTTGTGTGTATACATATATACATATATATTTAGATATGTATAGGGATGGAGTTATATGACATCACAGACTATTATTTCCTCCAATAATGTATATGATCTTGAAACATTGAATTAGCAGGCATTTGTTCCTTGAGAGGCCTCAGTTTTTAACTTCAAAGTAATTATACTATTGTGTTGGCAGATATGACCATCTAATGGAATTACTACATTTGCTTTTGAATTTGAATTATCATTGTGGATTTGAAGCTTTGATTTAAAACAGAAGGGTAATTGCCTGTTATGAGAGAGTACACATATGTCTACATGTATTTTTAAATGACAAAACAACAACAACAACAATTGATTTACTTTATCTCCTTTAAGGCTTAAAAGTAGAATATAACTTGCAAAATATATGAAATGTACTTTTCTGGAATGAGACAGCCTAGAAGCATTTATTTATTATCCTGTTTTTCTAAAAGGATTTATAGGCCTAGAAAAATCTCATTTTCAGGGAAAGAGAAACTTATTTCAAAAATACATATTTGAAAAAAATATTCTTAATCTCCATGTGGAGATCAAATGAGACTAGAGTAAGACAAATTGAGTGGAAAACAAGGCTATTACTAAAAGTTAGAGTGTAATAGAATCCATAAAAAATAATACAATTACAGAAAATAGAATAGAACAGTTTTTTGTGAAGTTTATATCCCAAGAATTTTCCACCTTTTAAGAAAGTTAACAGCAAAGAAAAGGAAGAAGAAAGCTGAATGTGAATATTCCTTATCGTGAAATGATAAATAGACAAACATATTTCAACTAATAGCTATATTTTATAGATATTTTAATGATGATGATGATGATGATGATGATTATGAATACATATACTTTATATCTTGTATTTTTATATTTATTTACATGTTGTTCCCCCTCCCCATTAGAATATGACTTCATTGAAGATGGTGACAGAATTTTTTCTTTCTTTGTATCCCTAGCATAGGACCTGACATATTAAACATTAAATAAATCTTTATTTACTGTATAACTGATTTGCTGACTGACTGGACTGATGGATGGATGAATGAACAAAGCAAATTTTGTTATTGACAATAAGATGACTTGCTTACACAGTGAGAATGAGGGAACAGGGAGCAAATGAAGGAAACAGAGACAAAGGACAAAAGGAGAAATTAATGGGAAGACATGAATCAAGATTCTGCATTGTACTTGTTTTTAATATATCTGTGTGTATATGTTCATATATGTACTTCTATGTGTGCATATGTGTATACCTAATTCTGTATATTACTTTGAAAACTGCTCTGCTTATACATGCTTATTTTTGAACTGCCTTCTATTCTGTGAATTAAAAAAAAATGTTTCAAGGCTCTATCCTTTTCAGGGAAATCATCATATTGCCCTAATCTCCCTCCCTAATTAGCAGAACAAAAGGGGGGACATTTTTTCCCTAAAAGTCTGTAGACAAATTAGCAAAGTTTAGCAAAATAAATTTATTTGGTGGCCATGTCTGCTACTCATTACTTCCTTATTAAGAGAAAGGTACCATGCTTCAGTATTGATCCTCTGGAGATATGGTAAGTGATTTTTTTAATGCCTTTCAAAATTATTTTCTTAATGATTTTCTTGTTTTTTTAAAATAAATTTCACTTTTGACTTCGCTCACTTTATTCTGTAACTATTTATACTGCACAGGATTCTCTGAAATCATATCTCATAATTACTTTTGGCAAATAATATCACATTGCCTTCAAAAAACCCAAATTTGTTCAGAAAATCTTCAGTTGTCTAAGAAACTATCTAAGGAAGTCTTTTAGATTTTTCTTGTTTTCTTCTCTCCCCCACTTTTTAATCCTCCCTTTGGGATTATGAAGTGTTCCTCTTATCCTCTTCCACCAGTCTCCTCTCTGTATGACACTTCTTCAGGGTAATGATTCTTTTGGTCTCTTTTCTTCTCCATGTGGTCTTCATCATTCCCTTGTTGCCTCTCAGCCAGCAGAAATATTGATGAGAATCGCTATGTTGTTGTTCAGTTGCTTCTGTTATATCTGACTTTGTGACCGTATTTTGTGTTTTCTTGGCAAAACAGTGGAGTACTTTTCAATTTTCTTCTCACTTTATAAATGAGGAACTAAGGCAAATAGGGTTAAGGAACTTGCCCAGGGTTACAGAGAGAGTTATTATCTGAGGGCATATTTGAACTCACAAAGATGGGACTTCCTGATTCAAGGCCCAACATGCTATTCACTGTGCTATCTACTGCCTAAAAACTTATAGCAGCTGTCATGCATCTAATTATCACTATCTCCACAAATGAAATGAATTATGAAAGTTGCAGCATTTGCATCTTATACCTTTTCTTTCTATCCAATGGGGAACTTCTTGAGCTCTTGTAAGGAACAACTCAGTGAGGTCCTAGATGAGTCAAAAGAATCTTGTCCTACACCAGGATTAAGGGAAACCAGTCTATCAAGATCTCTCTAGATATTTGTTCAGTGCCCAGCAGGATACAGTAATTCAAGAGATAATTGGACAAGATAGGAACATTTACCATGCCTACCTCTATCAGGTATAAATAAACAAATAGAGGCTCAAAGAAGATAAATTCATAAACTACGATAATAAATGGCAGAAGCAAGAAATTGTAACAGTATTCAATGATGTGTAGTAAAATATGTAGGTCTATGTTCTTTTTTGGACTTACTGATATTTTTATTTTGAAGGTTTTTCCCCAAAGAGGAAAAAAAATAATTCATACATAAATAAATTTTCCATGCTAACATTCTAGTACTTTATTGAATCATCAAATTCAATATCTCACACAGAGGGAATGAAAAAAAAAATCAAAGGGGGATCAAAATGGTGGTGTAGAAGCAGGAAAACTCCATGAGCTCCGTACATAAACACCTCAAATACCTAGAAAATATGACTCTACAGAAATTGTAGAGGTCCAGAACCCACAAAGTGACAGAGGAACAAATCTCCTGCTGAAGACAGTCCAGCAGGTGGACAGGAAGGATTATCACAGCATTGTAGGAACTGAGACCAGCATGAGTTTGAGCACCAGGGTGGCCAGGACCAGCCATTGGGAGAGCAGATAACTAACAGCTGTGAGGGCTTCCAGAATTATCAACCCATAAATGCAAGAGACAAAGTAAAAGGTCAGTGAAACTCAGCTAAATTTGGGGGGGGGGGGTGGAACAGGTCCAGCCCTCTGCCCCAAGAGCCAGAAGCAGCAGAATGGGCAACCCTGCAGCTTCCTTGACTGGGCTGCTTCAGAGCTATTGGCCTCTGGATTACAGGGGTCCCAAGTGACTATAGAGAAGCTAAGTGCTCTTGCCTTAACCTGCATGGATCAGGATCATGGTCTTGGGTGGTGGGCCTGAGGTGTGTAACCAATGAGCCAAAGCTGGTGGGGGGTGTAGAGACAGTAGCCTCCTAATAGCTCCAGCAGCTGTGAAAATCCCAGCAATTGGGGATAAAGCTCTCCTCTCTGGGAGCAGAGACCTACTCTGGCTCAAAAGTCAAGTTAATTGACTGTCAACATGAACAGGCAAAGGAATCAAGGCAAGCTCAACAATCCAACTTTATATTTCTTTTTTTGGGGAAAAAAGGATCAAAGCATGGAACAGGAGGATGACAACACAGTCAAAACTTCTGCACCAAAAGATCCCAAGAAAAAAAAACAAACTGATTACAGGCTATAGAGGAGCTTAAGAAGGATTTTCAAAACCAAATAAAAGAAGTGGAGGAAAAATTGGAAAAAAAAATGAGAATGACGCAAAAAAATCATAAAAAGAGAGTCAACAACCTGACTGCAGAAAATAAGACCTTAAAAAATAGACTAACTCAAATGGCAAAAGAAATCCAAAAAGCTAATGAGGAGAAGAATGCCTTAAAAAGCCAAATTTGTCATATGGAAAAAGAATCTCAAAAGCTCACTGAAGAAAATTCCTTCAGAATTGGAGTGGAGCAAATGGAAGTAAATGACTTTATGAGAAATCAAGACACTATTAGATCCAAACAAATGAAAAAAAAATGGAAGGCAATTTGAAATATCTCCTTGAAAAAAACACTGACCTGGAAAACAGATCCAAGAGAGACAATTTTAAAATTATTGAACTACCTGAAAGCTGTGATAAAAAAAAAAAGAACCTAGAAATAATCCTTCAAAAAATTCTCAAGGACAATTGTCTTGATATTTTAGAACCAGAGGGCAAAATAGAACTTGAAAGAATTCACCAATCACCTCTTGAAAAAGATCCCCAAAAGAAAACTCCTAGGAATGTTATAGCCAGGTTCGGGAGTCTCCAGATCAAGGAAAAAATATTACAAGCTGCCAAGAAGAAACAATTCGAATACTGTGAAAACACAATTAGGATAACCCAGGATCTAGTAGCTTCTGCAGTAAATAATCAAGGGGTCTGGAATATGATATTCTCAAGATCAAGGAAGCTAGGATTAAAACCAACAATCACCTACCCAGCAAAGTTGAGTATAATGTTCCAGGGGAAAATATGATCACTCAGTGAGGCGGAGGACTTTCAAGCATTCTTGATGAAAAAACCAGAACTGGATAGAAAATTTGACATTCAAATACAAGAAGCATGAGAAGGTAAACATGGAAAAGAATTCATAAGGAACTTATCAAAGTTGAACTATTTATATGCCTACATGGAAAAATGATAAGTGTAACTTATGAAACTTTTCTCAGTATGAGGATAGTTGAAGGGAATATAAATGTGTATATATACTCACATATATTTATATATTTATGTATGTTTGTTTATATGTATGTGTGTATGTATGCATACACACATGTCTATATAGGAGGGTATATATGCATATGAATACATATGTGAGGGTATGTATGTATGTGTACAGATATACATAGACAGAGAACACAGAATCATTTGAAGAGGAAGAGAAGATGTTTAAAAGGTGAAATTGAGAGGTGGGAGAGGAATATAATGAGAGGAGAAAGGAAGAGACAGAATGGAGTTAAGTATCTCATGTAGAACAGGGGAAAAACAGGAAGGCAAAAGGGAATGGGTCACCCTTACTCTCATTGAATTTGGCTTAAAGAGGGAATGACATACACTCTAATTTGGGTATCTTGCCCTACAGGAGAGTAAGGGAGAAGAGGATGAAAGTTGGGATGATGAAGGAGTCGGCAGAGTGAGGAGGATGGTTTTTAGAAGGACACACTTTTGCATAGTGACAGGGACCAAGTAGAGAATAGAACACGTAGGGGGCAGACTAGGATGGAGGAAAATATAGTCACTCTTTTACAACATGTCTATTGTGGAAATGCTTTGAGAAAGTACACATATATGGCCTGAATTGAATTCCTTGTCTTCTCAGTGGGGACAGAGCATGTGGGAGGAAAGGAAAGAATCTAGAATTTAAAGTTTTAAAATCAAATGTTTAAAATGTATACATACATATGTGTTGTTATTATTGTTATTATCATCATCATTATTAATATTATTGCTATATTATGCAACTGGAAAATAAGATATATAGGCACTGGGGTAGGGAGATCCATCTTGCTCTAATGGAAAGTCAGAGGGATGAAGGGGGGATATGGGAGAGAGCAGATAGGAGGAGGGGGCATACAGTGGGATCGCTGTTTTGGGGTGGTGGTTAGGAGAAAGGTGGGGAGAAAATTTATAACTCAAAATCTTATGGAAATGAATGATGCTAACTAAAAATAAACAAAAGTTAATTAAAAAAATAAATGTACAAAAGGATCAGAAGGAATCATAGACAAGGAGGACAGCTTTAAAAAGTTGAATGTAGGATTTGTTATTTAAATATGAAGAAAGACAAATTGAATATAATAGAGACTCATAGTTTGATGTATGACTGTTTTGCTTTATATATGGCCATGGGCATTTTATTTGTTGTTTTTAAGTTCAGAATTAAATTAATTAATTTATATATATATATATATATATATATATATATATATATATATATAAAATTTAAAAAAAAGAAAAAAATCATAGTCCCCTTTTCATTTTATTTTAATCCCCTTATAATCAAGATGGCACCAATATTCACCCAAGCTTGTGGTCCTCCATGGAGTTGTCTTAAAATGTTACAGAATTTCACCAGATAAAAAAAACCATTTGAAAACTGGCACAGACCTGATGTACTGTATGGAAAATTTTCATCAAGTCAGTGAAAAGTATATTGAAATTTTGATGTTTTCTTTCAGATCCCTATATCTGGAAGTTTGATGAATCTATATTCAGATTCAGAAAGTGTTTTAAATGGCAGTGTCAGGGAGAAAAGACCATGAGAGAAAATTTACCCACACATACACACAAAAAAAGATAATATGACATGGTAGATTTTTCAACTCCTTTTGGAAATAGTGACACTAGTAACTTTGATACATTCATTAATATATCAGAAACTAAAGCAAGTATGTGTCAAGCATGTAACTACAGACAAATTAATATGGTTGCAACTGTAATTATGGATATACACATATATACATATATTCACATTCATGAATGTTTGTATATATATATATATATATATATATATACATCTGTGTATCTGTATTTACATATTCATGCATTTGTGTATGTGATTATATTTGAGTATATACACATGCATTCACAAGTGTGTAAAATTTAAAATGGTACAATTTAAAATGCAATAGCATTTTGGAGGTAGAAGAATCAATCAGTCCACCATTCTTACACATTTAAGTTTATGTGCCAGACACTGTTTTGAGTGTGGAGGACTTAACACAAAAGAAGTTAAAGGTGGTCTCTGTCAACAAGGAGATCAAAATCTAATGGGAAAGACTGTTGCTTTTTGTTGTTTGTTCTTCCTTCTCAAAGAAAACCATGGCATCAGGAAATTGATGCTGTGACTAGCAAGTGATTTAGATTTAAGTGAGAGGAGGCTGTGCAAAGACAACAGCCTCACTTTCTCCTTCAGAGCTATCTTGATCCAGTGGCTAGATATAAATCAGGGCAACTGAAGATGGCCCTGTATGCATTGGAACACCTTGATCTTTTTAAGTTGAGATCTTTCCCAGGTCTCTGTTTGACTGAGGCAATGCCCTTTCATTGACAATTCCTTAATTCTAACTCTGATAAAATGACCCTCACTGGTCCAGTATGGAACACCCTATATATGTATATATTTCATTATCATTATTAATATTATTGCAATATTATGCAACTGGAAATATATATATATATATAATATAAATATTTATGTATAATAGTGTAAGAATTTTGTGATATTGCTTAGAACTGGGGAAGCTGGTATAATGGTGAATAGAATTAAATAGACTGAATGAAAAGGCTTTCTTACCCATGCTTTTTTTTTCTAATTTTTTAATGTACCAAAAATTTCTTTCAAAAATGACAATATGTTAAATATTCCAAATAATAATTTAATTTCCCAATACCACAGAACTTTTTCCAATTTTCTTTTTTCTCTATTTAGATATCCTTCTCCCTAACATAAATCTGACACACTGCTGCTAGGAAACATATCAGATGAAGAAATAATAATTGAAATTAGATGGTAAAATATATGTTTTATCAAACAGGCATATTTTATAAGTCAACTAAACAGAGCCTTACTCACAATGTGTACTTGCTACCAGAATACAATGTTAGAAGCTAGGAAGAAAAAGTGTCAGTAAGATAAAACAATGAAAATATTATCTAGGTAAATGAAAATCAAACCACGACATGTTTTCTGCTGGTTTTCATAAAATCAAAGACATTTCCTATCCTTCCCAGTATTTTTGTCTATGCACTGTGATGACACCAAAAATGTGCTGAATATCTGAATTCATGATCTACTGGTCACTATTTCCTTTTCTTTAAGAGCCACAAACCACGCCATTGAGTTTCAGCCTTCCAGCCATTTCTTTATCATCTTATGGTGATTAATAGTAATCTTGCTCTATTACTTTCCAAGAATGTCTTTGGAAAGTAAGCAGACCCCAAATATCTCTGAGAATTCTGACCTTCCACAAAGTTGTCTGCCTTTGATGTGGTCTCATAAGGAAAGCAATGAGCATCATTTCTTCCATTTTCTGCCAAGTATCCAAAAATTCACCTTTTCATTCACAGGAATAGCATTGGAAGATGTCAGACACAATACTCATTTTTGTGAACCACGTTATAATACAGAGATCATCATGACCTGCATGGTCATTGTTTCCTTTGACCTTTAGAACCACAATCATTTCATATTTTTCTAAATATCTTGTATTTATAATAATCTTCATAAAATCTAATCTTTTTGGAACATAACTGAGAATGAGAAAACACAGAAAAGAACTCAAAAAACCTAAAATGAAATCAAATTTACAATGCTACTGATAGAAGTTATAAAGGCACAGGGGCTTATTCAGACATTTGCTCTTGATTTATGTACATTTTAAACAAAGTTGATTACCTGTTATTCTGCTTGCATTAGATTAGAAACCAAGTATTAGGAAACTGATGTGGTAACTATAGTTAGGCATATATGCCACAGTTAAGAAGTGAAAGTAAGAGCTTGATACCATCATTAAAATCATCCAGCTTCACATGGTTAGAGTTGGTCTTTCACTCCTTGCTCTCCCTTTTTTCACATAGCTAATTAACAACTCTTAATTCTTCCTACAACATTTCATACATCCTATAGCAGAAGTCATGTCCTGATTCCCTGCTAGTAATTTTCTCCCCAAATTACCTTGAATATATTCTGTATGGTTTGGTTTATTTATTTATTTTTGGTATGTGTTTATCTGTGTCCACATCATCTACCCTAATAAGAAAGTATGCACACTGAGGAGAGGTACTGTGTTATTTTTGAGTTTGTATTCCTGGTGCTTACTATTTTTTAAATCATTTACTAGGCAATTTAAAGTGCTTGTAGATTTCTCAATTCACTAATTTCTGTAGGAAAAAAAAATCATTATTAAACAGAAGAATTCAAGCAACACAGTAAAGTGTGGCAATTTTATTTTTAAGGGAAGGCTACTAGCCTTACCCACTTCGGTGGTCTTTAGGGGACTAGTATATTATGAAACAATGCAATAATGAACTTTTATAATGTTGATCCTGACATGAGGAAAAAAAACTTAAATTACATTCTGTATGATCTTTGGGAAGACTGAGAAGTATGCAATATATTTTAGAACAAATACCGTTGTAAAAGATTAATATGCATTTCAAGAGGAAAATAAAATTTCGGTGCTCAAAAAATCTATCTGGAAATCTCACCTATTTAGGAAGATTAATTCTTTATGGATTCCAGATTACTTAGATATAATAAAAGCCTCATAAGCAGATTCAAAGTTGTCATCAAGATTTCAGGTATAAAAACATTTTTTTTTAGTGTACCATGTGTACATAGCTTGACTCTGGTTCGATCCTTCTTGTATTGATATAAATAACAATAGAGTCAGAAAAAAGTTTTTCTTTTTCTTATCATACCAACTTGAGGAATGAGTTTGAAATGGGATACTTTGGAAATGGCAAATAATCAATTTTGTCATAAGGCCATGCTGGTTAGCTCTTACAATGAGGTAGTATGAGGCTACAATCTAAAATAATGTATAAACAGCACACTCTTTCCCCTGCCAAGCTGGATACCAATCAATAAAATGTGAAGTTGTCAGTGTTATGCCCATTTTCATGCAATCAATATGTTTATATTGGTGGCATAAATATGCACTGCAATTACTCATTGGCTATTTTCCAATTTTGACTAAAGTGTTCTTTGTATATTAACATGAAACGACTTTAAAAAGTTAGTCTTTATTTTTTTTTTTTGGTGGAGATAAGTTTTGGGAAGGGGGAGAAACTTTTTAGACTTAGCAAATGCTACTATCTTAAGTCCTTTCAACAGTATTTTAGGAATATGACACTGAAAACAGAGTAGATAATTATTCTTTTCAAGGCAGTTCCCCTCCTAATTCTACCTTTTTAAAGTCACATACAAACATTCTGCTGTATGCGATTTTCCACACTACTGCTTGCTTACATTGCTGCTCATAAGGAGTATTTGAATTTATTATTCATAAGTGATTGGATGAGGAATATAAAGTAATTTCCTCTGTAAATTTATGTCAACTCCTGAGAAAACCCGCTTAGACAGAATGATGATGATGATGATGATGATGCTGATGATGGAAGTTGATATTTATAGGTTTTAATACGCTATCATATTCAGGAGTCTCAAAAACACTATAAGTTTGATGTTACAGATATTTTCCCTGTTTTTAGACAAAGAAATAACCTAGGAGAGACTAAGTAATTTGCCCATAGCTGTACAGGTACTAACTGTTAGAAGCAGGACTCAAAGACAAATATTTCTGAGCTCCAAGTCAAATATTAGTCTTGCTTTCAGGTATATTGCATCACCCCTTACAGATTAAATTTTGCCAAATTACTTCATCAGGGTAACAATAGCTAAAATGAACTATATTGGCTTTACTGATAGAATTTTCTCTCTTTCAATGGGGAGCATGATGGAAGAATACAGACTGGATCCTGGTGAAAATAAAGAAATAGTTGGATTGGATACTCTATTTAAGTAAAGTTTCAAGAGAGTGCCATACAATTGAAGGGATGCACCAGATCCACTAAAAGTACTTTTGAGGTGTGAATTCTAGGACCAAATTTATCTTCCAGGATAAACAGTTTTCTGGAGCATGATGGAGAAATATTGAGAATTATTTAACTTTTAGAAGTCATTGAAAAGATTTAATGCTGAGGAACCAACGGGCTTTATCTAGTTCTGTGCATTTTAAGATGTGTGTGTGTGTACATGTAAAAAATTTAGACAAAGTCACAATATATTACTGTTGATTTATGTAGTTGTACAGTATGTATGTGTGCACGTATTATGTGTCTACGTGTCTTCCATCAAAGTCCTTCCCAGATGCCTCATTATAATTTTGGGGATAGCATGAGTATGTTAATGCTATAGTAGTGGTACAGAAATTCTGTCAGTCCTGGATAAGATTTAAGAGTGGACTATGAGTCTGAAATTAGAATAATGATATAATTTGTGAGGATTATTAATCCATATTCAAATGATATGTCACACAATCACACACATTTTCATACACAAATATAGGTATACACAAACAATGCACATTTATACTTATATATACACATATACACCCATACTGGTATAAATATGCATCTATGTAGATGTCATATATTAAGGACACAAACACACACATATATGTAATAGATTTGTATACATATACTTTAGATATACTTATGGATAGATATACATCTGATTATGCATATAAACTTAGAGGGAAAACAGAGAGAGAGAGAGAGAGAGAGAGAGAGAGAGAGAGAGAATGAGAGAGAATGATGCAGGCAGAGCAATTCAGGTAGACTATCTCCTAATTCATGGTAATAAACATGGTTATATAATTCATGAGATAATA
The DNA here is from genome assembly GCA_028646515.1 of Pseudochirops corinnae. Lineage (NCBI taxonomy): Eukaryota > Metazoa > Chordata > Mammalia > Diprotodontia > Pseudocheiridae > Pseudochirops > Pseudochirops corinnae. Next base: position 96,519,329 of record CM053591.1, read on the forward strand.
CAATCAAGTATGAAGGTATACTTGTATATATCTAGGAAGACTCATATGTATGTTGGTATTTAGTGATGCAGATACTTTGCATAACATTATCTTTTTAAGTGAAAACAGTACATAGTACCTACAAAAAAATGTTATCTAACTATAAAATGTCCCCATCAAAGATGAAGTTGTATATTGTGCAAAACCTTCAAGCTCTATTTATATTCAAGAAATTCAAGGAGCTGTTACAAAGAATACTTCTACTGTGTTTGAGGTAGCTCTGTTTATTCCCAAAATTCTGAATGAAATTTCTTCCTTTATTTTCCAGATTAACTAGTTTTGCAGTTTTTTGGACCTTTCATCATTTGTCAGAATCCTGGCTTGTAATAAACATTTAATAAATGCTTTTAAAGTTATTTATTCAATAACACCTTTTGATTGTAGGCCCTCTAGTAAATCATTAACATGTTTCTCTAGAAAGGATATTTATCATTCAAGACTGAAATGTTCATTCATTATCTTAAGAAAAATTTTACCTTTTATTAAACATGCTTTTCTAGCAAATGGCTTATTTACTTTTGTAATTTTACTTGTGTCAGGTATCCTATCCTTCCCTTCATGCAAGCATAAATAAAAGAGATATCATTGGTTCATTCATTTCCAAAGTTTTGATCAATATGCTAAAATATAAGATTTAGAGACTCACTAATCCCAATCCTTCTAGAACTCATAATAGGTTCCAAGTAAGCCTCAAAAAGTCTCATTTTGCTCATCCAAAGTCCATTAGTTTTCTACACCTAATAATGCACAAGTCAGTGCAGAGGTTTGTGGGCTGGTAAGCATTTAGCAATCAATGCACTCTCAAAAATGTACATATAATTTACTTTTAAGTTTAATGCACACTTAAACAGTACATTCATAACTTTCTTAATTCTAAAAACAATCAAAATGAAATATCCATCTCTGCTTTCTAGAATTTACTGATAGCTGCAGTGAAAATATACACACTGAAAATTTAGCAATAAGTTG
>CM053591.1:96520836-96543366 GCA_028646515.1 Pseudochirops corinnae
CTGCTGTAGACTTCTGGCTGACTGGATAATGAAGACTCGAAGACCCAGACCCAAGACGATGATCCGGATCTAGGCCACTCAACGGGAGAGCCCTGGCCTGAAAACAATGGCTCAGTCCCCCTGCTGTTTGCAGGCCGCAGGCGGGAAGCTATAACGTGGAGGCGGGTGCAAAACCTCTGCCTTTTGCTTTTCTGCTCTGGAGACCTTTCCGCCAGACTACTTATCTCCATCTTTCACAATCCCCACTAGCAGCTGGTGCTAATCCCTGGTGCTAATCCGTTCATCTGAGAGGGTTCTCTGCACCTCCCGCCCAGCCACCCCCAGGGCACAGATGCGGCTTCAGGCCAGGCTGGTTTCAGGTTCGTAGTGCTGATATGGTTCCTGGTAGCCGAGCTGACTTTAGTGGGAAGTATCCTTGTGTGCGTTTTGGAGTTGTAGGATTGGTTTAGAGTCCTATTTTATGGGTATTTTGGTGTGGCTATGTGAGAGCTGTGATATGTTGCTGCTGCTACGCCGCCATCTTGGCTCCGCCCCCGATTAAGTAACATTTCATTTCCTAATGTACCAAAGTAGTAAAGGTAATTCCTTACACTTTAAATCTTATTTCAATCAAGGTGATTTCTGAGTTTAGAACTCATTAATTGAGCATTTTGTTCCATATTTTGCCCTCAGAGATTTAGTTGCTCAAGTTGAAATTTATTCCAAACTGAGTTTCTTATAGCATTTCTTACCCAAAAGGAAAACACTCAAGTGTTAAACTTTTAATGCTAACAAGTGGTTAGAATTTTAGATTCATAACTTGTAAATACAAAAAAAAAAAGCCGTGACAACAATAACATGATGCTAGCTTTTGACAACACTGGAGCATTGTTATGTTCATACTAAAATAGTGTGCCTTTTCAATGAATAGCAACAGCGTGAAGCACAGCAACATTTCTGGATTTTTTCTATCTTGACCTAAACTCTTTAACTTGCAATGAAAAAACATAAAATGTTGTCATGTGATTTATTTGGTATCATAAGGGAAAAAAAAGTATTTCAGGAAAGCAAATCTTGAGGATAAATAAATTTACCATTTAAATACAATTCTATTTTAAATATTATTGATAGAAATGCTTCTAATCATGTTTACAAACTGCCCTGTCTTATTCAACTGAATATGTTGAATAGAAGTTAAGGTTTTCTTCATTATTCAGCATCATTATTAGAAATATCCATTATGCAAAGCTATGAAACAATGATTTCAGTAATCATTAAATTGTATTTTCCTCCACATTAAATTACCCCATATACATTTTTTTTTCCACTTCATCACCTCTCATTCAGACTTAGGAAATGACATTCTAATTGTCCGTTCTGTTTCTAGTGTCTCCTCCCCTCCAAATGATCCACCATACAATTGTCAAAATAATTTTCCTAAAGCACAGATCTGGCTATTTTATTTTCCTATTCAAAAATGTTTAGAGGCTCCCTATTGCCTGTAGGACACAATACACACACTCATAGACTTAATATCTAACATCATTCATAATCTGTCTCCAGACTACCTCTGAAGCTTTCTTTCAGTTTACTTCCCTTTATGCATTCTACATTACACCCAAACTGGCTGAACAGCTCTTCTGTGAACTTGAGATTCTATCTTCTCCATCTGTCACACCTTTGAAGAGGCTATCCATATCTGTGAAATGCATTCATTCTTCACCTTATCTCTCAGAAGTCTTACTTTCTTTCAAGGTAAATCTCACATGTTTCCTCCTGCCTAGATATTTTTTTTTTTCCTAAATGCTTCAGTTGACAGTACTTTCTCCCTAGGCAAAACCCCATGTATTTATTTTCCTGTATACATGTTCCATCTCTTCACTTCAATAGAATGTATACTCACTGAAGGCAGGTGTCATTTTATTCCTCTCTTTGTATCTCCAGTGGTTAATGCCTCACCTTCTTCAAAGAAAGTATTAACAAATGTTTACTAATCCATGTGTAATTTCTATAGCTTTTCTTTTTCTTCTCTAACCTGACAGGAAGTCAGGTGACATTTCTGTTGCTGTTAACAATGCCTGCCCCCAGGAGTACCATAGACCCAGTTCTTATATCTTGAATTTGTTGTTTCAAATTTTCAATGAACTAGAAAACAAGATAACCACATTTCTTAGAATTCTGTTTCAAGTAATAATAAATATTATCTAAATCAAGTGAACAAGTATTTATTAATCACTTGCTATGTATTAGGCACTGTCCTAAATACTGAGGATAGAAAGAGAAGTTTTTTTAAAAAAAGAGAAAAACAGTTCTTATTCTCAATAAGTTAACATTCTAACAGGGAAGACAATATGAAAACAACTATATAAAAACAAGATGTCACAGACATTGGAGACAATCTCCATGAGAAGACTCTAAGGTTATTTTAAGTTAACAAACGAGTATTAAACTTTCGTATAAGTAAAGTTCAAGGCTTTTATGATGTACAAATTTACTCCTCAAAGGATATTTTTGCATCCTTCATTATTTCTACTGTTCTCCAAATATTTGAGTTTCTCAAATAAGTTACATACCACTAAATAAAAATGTTGATGTTACAGTACAAAATAGATTAAGGGTGCAATGAGTTTAATTTGGAAATATTTTATTTCCTCACTGAAAATGTTAATTTCCAGTGAGATAAGTTTAAAGAAAAAATAAACATGTTTTTCACTTAGTTGACTCTCAATCAATCTTCTGATGCACCACTAACCTCAAAAGCTTCAATATACACTCTGTACTTTAAACAGTGTCTCGTAAAGATTACCCAGAAACTACTATGAGTCAGTGAAATCAATTAATAGAGACTTTATGTTCCCTCCTGCTGGTATTATTACTCACGGGAAAAAAAAATATTCAGAAAACTGAGTCTCATACTTCATATTATTTTGCTCCCTTTATGCAGTTTTCATTCACTTCTTAATATAAAATGCATATACTATGAAATGCAATTTGGGACTAAAATCTACAAAAATCTCAATTCTCCCATTTGATTGACGTATAAAATTAGCAAAATTTAAGGAATTCTTAAGATAATATCAAAGATTGTAAGCCCCTAAAGAGATAGTGTATGTGTGTGTGTGTATGTGTGTGTTTACTTAATTTAGAATTCTATACAAAACACTCAACAATTTTTTGGGGTGGAGGGCAGGAAGGAATCTGGACCTGTGACTTCAATGGTACAGGAAACTTCTGGTGAGAAAATTTGTAGCAACAAATCAGTGAGTGGTTAAGTAACTTGCCAGGGTCCCTGAGTCATGATGTGTCAGAGGCTATACTTGAACCCAGATCTTCCTAATTCTTTGGTTTCAGTTCTCTATATATTACACAGTTAGTAATGGTAGATAGATAGATAGATGGATAGATAGATAGATAGATAGATAGATAGATAGATAGATAGATAGATAGATGATTATATAGATGTTGATACACAGTATGTCAGAATTGAGACTTGAACATATTTAACTATATAGCCATACTATGTTTTAAGGTTAATAGTGAAAATCAACACAGACTGAGGCTGGGTTCCACCTACTTTTTTTTTTTTATTTTTTGTTTGTTTCTAAGTTTGTCTATGAATTAAGAGGACAAAACTTGGAAACTTTCTCCCAATGGGACTAGAGTTCATATTTTTTCCAGATTCATAACAAGCAATTTTAGAAGCTGAAGTAATTAGTAGGAAGATAATTTCCTACTAATTACAGTTGAAGGAGAATTGGAAAATAAGATACATTGAGGGAAAAATATCAGAAGACCAATCAATACTGGGAACAAAATTATGGTGTTCATGGGATGAGGCTAGTGGGATGTAGCTGAGACAGACTTCAGTTGAGATAAAAAAGAGAAGCAAGGAAAGATGAAAGTACATCATCTGGTCATTTCTGTGTATTTGATATTCTTGCTCACTGCATGTGATGCTCAGTAGTTCTGCCGGTAAAGTGTAAGTGCTCTTAGTGGGCTCTAAATTTTGGTGCTCCAGGGCACCAAAAAGTCCCTAATTCTCCAGCATAGCTACAGCAGTCTTATGTGTTCCTAGCTATGCTATTATCCTCCCTACTTCCAATGTTTCAGTTCTTCTGCCTTTAGTTATCATTATCATGTTCCCTTCCACCTGTCCTTGATCACCTCAATTTTTCAGTAGTAAGGAAAGTCTCTGAAAAGCCTCGATTTAATGTTACTTTATCAAGAAAAGGGAAAGAAGGCTATTGTCTGTTACCACTGCAATATTTGAATGACAAGGGAATAGAATGTGTTTTGGACTTTGAGCCTTGAAATCAAATCTTACTTCTGAAACTTATTTGCTATGTAAATATTCATGAGTCAATTAAATTCTGAGAATTACAAACAACAAATGTTAATTATGTACTATATACTGTGCTAAGAACTCAAAATAAAAAGAATGACAAAATCATCCTTTATCCAAGGAATACATATTCTAATGGAGAAGACAGCACGTAGATAACTCAGCCTATATAAAATATATATACAGAGTAGAAGAGGGGCATTCTAAGAGGGAAAAATAGAAACAGCTGGGGAAGAAAAGGTAGTGAGCTAAGATCACCAAGTGAAAAGTACAAAGGGAGGGGCGGCTAGGTGGCACAGTGAATAGAGTACCAGCCCTGGAGTCAGGAGGACCTGAGTTCAAATCCAGCCTTAGACATTTGACACATTTACTAGCCATGTGACTTTGGGCAAGTCACTTAACCTCAACTGCTTTCCAAAAAGCGAAAAGGAGAAGAGAGGTCAGGAGACATCCATGGTTACTGGGCATAACACACATAAAGAATCAACAAAGAAGACTAACAAAGAGCAGTTGTATGTGTAAAAGGCAATTTGTGGGTAAGGATTTAGGTGACCATAGCTCATTAGGGATGACCAATATGTTTATTTTACTTGGCCAACGAGAGGACATTCTTTGAAAGCAAAATGTGTAAAAAGAAAATACATACATTTTCACAGTTTACAACTCAATCATTGGAAAGGGATACACACTTAGGGAACGTGATGATGAGGGAATACACGAAATGACAAGCAAAAGAAAACACACATATCTAGGGAATGTGCAAAGTGAAACAACTTTCAAGTCCCAAGACATAAATTTAGTTACTCATGTCTTTTACTAATGTCATTGTTCTTTTCTCTGTTGAGTGTCTCTGCTCTTAGGCATTTTCATTCCTGCTAACAATCTTCACTGAGATACTCTTTGCCGGGCACATTCATTAAGTTGTTCTCTGCTATCATCTGTTTATCTTCAGCTTTTTTGCTGAACTACTATGGCAACTGAAAGAATCTCAGAAAACTTATCACTTTACCCATCAAGTTGAGTTCCTTTTAACTTGGGAACTCCAACCAGCTACAGAGAAAACACCTTAGGTATTTATGTCTATCCTATAAGCTGACCATATATTTCTTTTAGGACCTTCTCAGTCTAAGCCTTAGCTGAGTAACAGAAAGGAGAAAAGTTAGATCTGTGATTTCACTGGTACAAAGCAAACTCACATTCCTATGGAGATAAGCACCTTTGTTGTAATTTAGAGTCTTAGAAAAGTACCTAAAGAACTGATAAGTTAAATTTCTTTCCCTATAGCATAAAACCAGTATATTTCAAAAACAGAACTTGAACCAAGATTTCCTGGTTTCTGAATAAATATTTGTTGATCTAGAGTATGTCAAAGGTGGGACTTGAACCTATTTATCTGTATAACCATTATAAGAAAATGTGATTTAATGTGATAGTAAAACTCAGCATGGGCCATCATTTAGGGCTTCTAGATCTTTCTGTGTACCATACTACACTACCTCTCATGATAAAAGAATTTATCTTAATGCTGATCATGCTACAGGCCCTGAGGTAACAATCCTAGGGCTCCACTTAGCACAATTCTAGGTTAGGTTAGATTGACTTAGGGCCCTGGTGTTTCTTTAAAATTATAGGAGCTAGGCCTGATGGAGAAAATTTAGAAAGGTGTGTGACCTTTATTCTACTTCCACCTAGCAACAAAAATGCTGTCCTTTCTATGCTTGGAGTGGATGATTATAAAAGACTGAGAATGCAGTACAATTCTCTCTAAATATATAGCAAATAAAAGTGAATTAGATATTTTATCTGTACTTACATACTGCTCATGCCTGAGAAATTCAACAAACATTTAGGGCCTCTATAATGTGCAAAGGAACAAACAAAAGGAACTTCTTCAGATGGATGGCAGATTTCTAAATGCCTTAATTTAATAAGAGAATATACAGTGGTGCAAAGGTGACAATTTTAGAGGGGAATTTGGCCATCTGGTAACAATTTTTCTCCTAATGGAGAGCAACACACAGAAGAACATGTACTCTATCAAATAAGATGAGCTCACATGAATCAAGAGGTTTTGCCTCAGATTACTGTAACTCTCTAAACAAGTAAAAAGACATAAGGGGCTAAATAACCCAATTCTGAACCCTTTCTTAAAGTCCAAACAAACAGTTTTAAAAATACATCATAGGTTCACTCTCACTATTATTATTATTATTTTTTTTTTTTTTTTTAGGTATGGAAATAACCAGGTACTCTAATTGGTAATGCAATGCAACTGAACCCTATGTGGAAAACTGTTGTGCTTGCATGAACAAAAAGATGTGGGAAATGTTTCCTGGATAAAAAGCCTATTTTTATAAGATGTTACAACAAGCTTACTTTTGTAGTCAAGTTGCTGAAGTATGAGTATGCTACTGGATGGTGTGACCAAATAGGTATTATGAAATAGTACATTGATCACAAGTGTTTCTGAATCCACTAAGGAGGAGCACATTATAATATTTCCTTAACCAATAACATGACTCTTTGTAATATATTGGGAGCCCAAGAAACTAGAATGAAAAACTAAGGCGTTCAATCATTTCTTATCTTTGTTAATATACTCCTCAAATATTCTCATAATAGTATTAATTCAGTACTACATAGTAACAAGGTATTTTATAAACATCATCTCAAATGATCATCCTATTGATCCTAGGAAATAGATATAATAAGCATTATTACCCTCATTTTGCACATAAAAAAAACTGAGATTCAAAGAATTTGTGTCTTGTTCATTCACCTAATAAATAATAGTCAAGATCTGAATAGGTTTTCTAATCCTAAATTCAGAGCTTTTTCCAGGATACGCTGCTCCTTATTATAAAGAAGACCCAGGAGAGGATTTGAGAACTAGAGACAAAAGTTGATACTATTTAAGTTGTCAATTTCCTATACTTTTATTGACTCATCTCAAAGAACAAACGCCATTAGACTATGAGCTTCTTGAGAGCAGGGACTGTCTTTTGCCTTTCTTTGTATCTATCCCTAGCATTCAGCAAAATATCTGTCATATAGTTAAGTACTTAATAAATTCTTATTGACCAACTAATACAGACTGCAGACAATTACTAGCCTCTCATGTTCCTCTTTTCTCACTCCCCTTCCCCTTCCTGTTTTCTAACTGCTCACAGCACATAACTGTTATCAAGGCATGCAACCAAGTCTTCCCTTGCTTAGCCATTACCTCAGTAGAGGAAAGTTCCTTCTATCCCTTTTCGTCGCTGCTATTTTTTCCATCTTTTTCCTATTGATACTCTTTCCTGCCCCATATCTAATACAATTCTGATGACATTCTCTTTTTTTTCCCAGTTGGCAGATAGCTAATCTTATAGCCTCCCGTTGTTCTAATATATTCATGAAAGGATTTAGCTTATGCTCAGGGCCTTTTTTCTAGCTCCTAGGTCGAAATGTAATTTTTGAAATTGATTTTCTTATGATAGTAAATAGGAGTGATTGATTTGTTAGACATCAAGTCTTAAAATCTTACATAAGTTTAAAGACTGTTAAAGGAAGTGATTTCAAAGCCAGCTACTGAAATTCTAGCTAATTAGGGTGTGGAGTCAATCATTAGCTACAATTTGTAAATACCCTTTCTGTTATAATCTTTCTTCTTAACAAAGACCATTTATTTTAACCCTAATGACATTAGCTTAATAGGTTAAAAGGTTAAGATTAACTTTATTTTTAAAATATATTTTAGTCTATTGCTCATTTATTTAGATAATTGTCTGGCCTGTTTAAATACTATTTTATTTTACTGCAATTTAAGAAAAGAAAAAAAAAACCTCTCAACATCATGAAATCATAAATTTAGGAAGGGATTTCAAAAACTATTCAGTTCAAACTACACCTGAATAAGAAGTCCCTCTATAATTATATGATAAGTGGGAATCTAGGCCTTGATAAAAGAATTATAATCAGGCAGAACACCCTACCATCCTAGTCATCTCAGATCACACTGGGATAACTCTAGGTGTTGGCAAACTTTTCCTTACATTAAGCCTAAATGTGTCATTTTCAATTTCTACTGATTTTCCCAGTTCTTCTCTCTAGGGCAGTGGTTCTCAACCTGTGAGTTGCGACCCCTTTGAGGGTTGAAGGACACTTTCACAGGGGTCACAGGGGTTGCCTAAGACCATGGAAAAACACATATTCCCCATCGTCTTAGGAACCAAGACACCGCTCCTTTATCAGTCTCCAGGCCGGTCTGCCTACATGCAGATACACCCACATAGGGGTATTAAAGGGTGGTGGCATTAGGAAGGTTGAGAACCACTTTTCTAAGGCAAAGCAGAACAAATCACAGAATCACAATGTACTCCTTCTTCCATTTGACTGTATCTCAGACACTTGAAGACAGTAACCATGTCCCTTCTAAATCTTCTCTGCCCAAAGCATAACATCTTTATTCCCTTCAATTGATCCTGAAACGGTATAGTCTCGAGACTCTTCATCATCCTACTCACTCTTTTCTGAAATAATCTCCATTTTTCATGTCTTTCCTAAAGTGTCATACCCAGAACTTAACACAGTAGTCTGAATGGGGGCTATATAGCTAAGAGTACAAAAGGACTCTTTTAGGTACTAAAAGAGAAGGTTAGAATATTATTCCTACACAGACTTAGGGAGTGACATGATTCCCCTCAAGAGATGTTCTCAAGATTTTTGGTCCATTGCAATATATTATTTTTCTATTTTTTTTTCTATTTTTCTTATTTTTCTACTATGTGGTATTGTATGACATAATTTCAATGATTTATTATCATTAAGTGAACAACTTTTTTTCCCTAGATAGCTCTACAATTTTTCCAAAGTGGTAATATTAGCTCACATATACATAGGGATTTATATTTTACAAAATAGTGTCCTCATCAATAACCTTAAATTTTTAGCTCAAGCGTTGGCATCCTCATTTACAGAGGAAGAAAACAAAGCTTTAAATGAAAATGATGATTTAAATAGTTTGTTCCTACTCACACCAGAAGTAAGTGTTGGGCCTATGACTCAAGCTCACGTACATCTTCTTCAGTGGTGTCAAACTCAAATAGAAATGGGACATGCCTGCTGTTCACATACAGACTTAGAAATGAGCCTATCAATCTTATTTATGTATTACTGTATTTTTATTTATTTTCTTAAGTATTTCCCAATTATATTTCAATCTGATTCTGGTCACATCTGTGAGCACTGGGAGTTGCAACTCCACCCTACATCAACAGCTTTTTTTAAAAAAACAAAGCATTCTTCTTCTGGAACAAAAGTAAAAGATTAGCAAAATGAATTTGATTACTACTTTTAAACAGTGGTATTAAAAGAAAAAAATGTAAACTGATTTATTTCCTGCCAAAAAGATAAAAACTATAAACATGTACATAAATATACATAAAACTACTTACATACATATTATTGCCAAAAACTGTCAACTGGGCAGACATTATAACTCAAATGTATTACTAGTCATATTAGTCATGAAGACCCACAATGTCTAATTGTGGTAGTGACATAGGCACAGACACATCCCCAAATTTAGTCTATTTACACAAAGGTATTTTGATCTTCTTTTGAATTTTTGAACATGGATGTAATTTGCTATTGTGTGGAGAAGGAAATTCTGTGTTCAGCAACACTCTTATTTATGTTCAATTTTATTTCTTTTACATTTTAAAAGGCTGTGCACAAATATTTTTAGTATCATGTGAATGGAGTTATGATCATGTGGATTTAGGCTTTCAAATCCATTTTGTCTGTAATTGCTCCTTTCAGCCATGTTTTCATATGCAACTATAAGAAAATGATATTAATAAACATATCCCTGTGTCAGAACAATTGTAGTTTTAAATGCCAATTTTATATAGCTGTATTATCTTTTTTGACTATTGAGGTTTTTGTAAAATATTCATTATCTTAGATACTTTGCCTCCCCCTATTCCATAGACATATCTTCTGAGTAGCAAATATTTTCATGTTTCTCTTCACTTGGTAACAGAATACATGTTGATGTAGAATCTTCCCAAAAGAAAGATGAACTTGTTTGTTACTGAGTATATTGAGTATTCTTACTCTTCAACTGCTAAAACCAAGCAGGAATCATTCAAAAAAGAGAATCTTCAAAAGCTCACCAAAATGTTCTAAATCTAAGAGTCCATTCACCATTATCACAATACCAAAGCAAGTAGGGAGAGAAACAATTAGAAACACATCTAGATTTTTCCATCTCCAGAACAGAATAAATTACTTAAGACACTGAACATAAACATCTAGAAAACCTGGCATTCTGTATGCAAATCACTCTAGTATAAAGTATAATACTGGTATAAGTTGAAAGATTTATAAGGCATACCCATATTTTGTTTTATGTGGTTATGCTGTATCAATAGACAAAACAATTAGACCAAACAAACAAGAATTTGAAACAGCACTCATGTAAGAGCCACAGAGCCCTCAATCTTTCTGTGGGTTTGGTACAAATTCATTTTTTAAATCTTTGCTAAAACATTATAAATTTGGGGGGATTTTTCTAAAGTAAAGAATTTTGTGGTTTGACCTTTTACACTTCCTTTTCTGTGTTCTATTCCCGGTAAACCTTTTCAAACATTTAAAATTCCGTTTTGAACTTCACTAAAGCTCATCCATGGCTGAAGCTTCTCGTCTTTCAAAATGACCTTTCTCCTCATTGGACAGAATGAAACTTCATTCCATATTATCAATTGCTCAAAAGTACTTTTCCTTTCAAGAAACAATCTATTCTCTTCTTTTCTATGAAATCTTCCCTTATATTCCTCCAACCTCCTCTCAACTCTTAGGGCTTTATCTCTCCTTGAACTCATAGTCTAACTCATTTTATTCTATTTTCTGTAAAGGAGAGCTAGGTGGCATGGTTGATAGTGCTGAGTCTTGATCTTAAATGCAACCTCTGACACTTACTAGCTGTGTAACTCTGAGCAAGTCACTTAACCCTGTTTGCTTCAGTTCCTCATCTGTAAAATGACTTGGAGAAGGAAATGGCAAACCACTCAAGTATTTGTGCCAAGAAAACACCAATTGGGGTCAGGGAGAGTCCAACACAATCAGAAAACAACTGAACAACAAACAACATTTTGTATTAAGGTCTCTCTTCCCCCTTCAAATTATGCACTAATGTGTTGGTTGTATGAAGACAGGTACCATTTATCTTTGTTGCTCTGGGGTATAGAATGCGTGTGAAAAACCAATAAACCTAACCTTCCAAATATTACCTTAATTTTAAGAAGGTCCTTATTAATTATAAAAGAAAGTATAGTAAGGGGAATTTCAAATAGTGATCATAAAAACAATGAAAGAATTTCAGCCCTCCTAGGGTCTCATTTGGGAACTTCTTTTTAGCTCCTCAAATCACACTCTGTGGGCTGGAGGGTGGAGCATGGGCAGGAGGCAGAGCACTGTTGAAAAATACTGATACAATTTCAGGGAATTTCTTTTTCTCGATCTAAGTTTAAGCACATTAACAGGAATGATAAGTTAATTAACAGTAAGCTCTACCCTGGGGGAGGGGGAAGGAGAGAAAGGGCAATATTGCAAATGCATTCTAGAATGGTTCAGAAATTTCAAGGGAAAAAGCATTATGTAGTTTTTTTTTTTTTAATTCTCTGGTGATCCTTCCTTTTTCCAAATGTATTTGTATTCCCTAGCCCCAAACACAAAATAATTATTTAAACATTTAACAACAACAACAACAAAAAAGGCACCAAATGTCCGGCAATATATACTTCATCTCTTCTCCCCATAGCGTGGACTCGTTATTCAATTGTTTTCAATGGCCTTAGAAATCACAAAGTACAATCCAGTTGCAGGATATTGTGCCCCCGGGGAACTGAAATGACTTGTTCAGAATGTAAACACACACACACATATACACATGATCACTGCCTCCTGAAATCCCAAAGCCAGTTAATCCTAACTTCATTAAAGTTTGATCTGGGTCCCTCCCTGAGCAAAAGAGGACGCGATTCCAGCTCTGCTCTCTCTCTCCTTTTTTCCAGGAGACACAGTCCTCCTGCTCAAGGTCGTCCCCAGGCAGCAGCGCCTTAGTCACCAGGGGCAAGGTCGTAGCGGTAGCGAGTGAGCGTGAAGTCTGCCAGGCGTCCGTAGAAGGTGGGAAGTGGCTGGGGCGCCTCTGGCCGGAAGCCGAGGCCGAGGTAGAGGCTCCGGGCTTCGCGCTGCAACCGGTGCGTGACGAGCACCACGGCGCGGCAGCCTTGCTCGCAGGCGAAGGCCAGCACAGCTCGTCCCAAGGCTTTGCCCAAACCGCGGCCTCGGTGGTCTCGGCGCACCACCATGCGTTTCAGCACCAGCACGCCTTGGCCCTCCTCCTCTGGCCGCGCGCCCACCATACCCACTACCTGGCCCCCGGCCTCAGCCACCCAGAAGCGGGCGCCGCACTGAGGCGCATAGGCGTTCCCGATATCCTTCAGGTCCTCGGAGAGGCAGCGCCGGATGTAGCGGGTCCAGACTTGGCACAGCACTAGGTGGCCGGTTGCCAGTAACAGCGCCAGAACCAGCGCGGGAAGCAGCAGGGAATGTGCGCTGGCCACCAGAAGCAGGAAGGTGCCGGTCAGGGTCAGCATCACCCAAGGCTGCTTAAGTACGTGTATGCACAGGGCCGGCCCGTATTCGCTCATGCCCGCGGCGAACAGCTCCCGCACCGAGTCCGCATCCCCAGGCTGAAATTCCCGGAGCATAAAGCCCCCGGCCTCACCAACCTCCCAAGCCATGGCCGTCTTAGTGAGTCAGAAGTGTTCTCGAGCGCCCCCTTCCTGATCTGTGGCCCATAGTCTCAGAGCTCCGCCTACTCTGGTTCAGAACTCCCTCCTTGTCCAGTGTGGCTGCTCTTACTTGCCAGCATCAGACTTGGTAGGTTTATCGTCCCAGGACCTAATAATCCACAGACAGCTACTGTAACATCTCATGGGAAAAATTGAACTAAATAATCTCTAGGGTCCCTTTCCAGCTCTACATTTTATAAATCTTCCTATATATTAAGGAAATGTACTTTGTATAGTTGATACCTAAGAGTTGAGATTCAAAAATAATAAGAATAACTATCATATATAAAGACCTTAAAGTTTGCAGAAAACTCTACAAATAAGATGTCATTTATCCTTAACAATCCTGAATGGCACTATTATTAGTAAAGTGATTTACTCACAGTCAGACAATTAGTAAGTACCTCTGAAGCAGGGTTTTTGAACACCTGTTTTCCTAACTCCAAGTCTAAGGTTCTAGCAGTTGTGCCACTTAACTGCTTTTAGACAGCTTTAGACACTCTAAATATGTAGAAACATACTGCACCTTTCTGTTTCCTACCTCCCTTTATTCTTCTTCACTCACAACTTCCTAGGTCCCCTTATTTTCATTTTTCACTTGGGTTGTAGATTTTCTCACTATTGCCTCAGTTCTTCCCTCATCTTAAAGCCCATTCTTTCCTCTGACCATGATGGGAAAGCTATTGATAGCAGCAAATGTCTGTCTCATATTATTATTTTTGAATCTCAGCTCTTACATATCAACTATACAAAGTACATTTCTTTAATATATAGAAAGATTTATAAAATGTAGGGCTAGAAAGGGACCTTAGAGATTATTGATAGCAGCAAATATGAGACAGACAAAAATCAGTCATTGAAAGAGGCTTTACATGTCATCTAATCCAATCATTAACTTAGTGCTGAAGACCTTTGTGAAGCAATCCCAAGAAATGCTTATCTAACCTCTGATGGAATAATTTCTGTAACAAGGAACCCACTGCTAATTAAGGCAGGATCTTCCACTTTGTGGACATTTCTGATTGTTACAGTTCTCTTATTTTTGAACAAATATCTATCTCCTTTTAACATTCATCTATTGAATCTAGTTTTACTCTGTCTATATGACTTCCCTTCATTTATTTAAAGAAGATTGGTAGCATAACCCCTTGGATTACTCTTCTTCAAATTTAATGTGTTTCTTCATATGCCCATTAAATTAAGACTTTGTTAAGTGCTTATTCTAAACTTATTAAAAGATAATTTATTATTCTGCACTTATTTAAGATGTTTTCTGTACCCCTCCCTGCCTATCTACTTGCCCTACACTGAATGTTTTCTAGATTATTCATATCCGTCTTAAAATGTGGCCCAATAACTTAAAGTAATAATCCAGATGTGTTCTGATTAGTGAGGTTAAAATTGAACTATTCTTTCCTATGATCAATCTCTACACTAAGCCTAAAATCATTTTAGCTTTGTGTCTCCATTGAAACACAGCATATTACAATTTTGGTGAACTCTAATCTTGTCTTTTTTCACCTGAACAATTATCTGCTCTCCCAGTCCTACATGCAGAACCACAGAAGGGAATTCAAAGGTCGTCTTGTTGAACTCGTAAATTTTACAGAAGAGGAAACCAAAGTTCAGTGTAAATCCCCAAGGTCACATAGCATCAGAGACAGTATCTGAATCCTGACCTCTGACTCCAATACCTTGATCTTTCCACTGTGCCATGTTGTATTCTATATGTACAAGCAATTTCTTCAGCTTAAGTGCAAGATTTTATGCTCAATTTGTTGGGGGTTTTCTGATTTTCAGTTGCATCTGACACTTTGTGATCCCATTTGGGGTTTTCTTGACAAAGAGAGTGGAGTGGTTTGCCATTTCCTTCTCTAGTTCATTTTACAGGTGAGGAAACTAAAACAGATGGGGTTAAATGACTTGCCAAGGATCACATAGCTAGTAAGTGTCTGTGGCCATATTTGAACTAAGATCTTCCTGACTATAGCCCCAGCACTCTATCCACTGAGCCACCTAGCTCAATATAATTCAATAAATATCATGTGAAATAATACAGAATTTCATCTTTTCAATGTTATCATAGCTTTTCTTTCTCTTTGAACTCTGTTCTTGTCATTTAATGCATCAGCCAATTTCCCAGCTTTATGTCATTTATATATTTTATAGCATAATTTCTCTGTTTTTTACTTTTTTTTACTGAAATAAATGTTAGGCAAACAAATAACCGTCATTTATCACCAAAAAAGTCATCGAGTTAATATTTTGTAGCAGGAGAAGATAACAGTGGCCATTCCAAAGTAGTGGATATTTAAAAGAGACTGAATCCAGTGTAAGTTTTTTTCGTTTCTTCCAGCTTCAAATAGTGTAAGGATTATTTTGAGCTGCATGCCTTATACACATGCCCTGCCTGGGCAAACCTTACCCTGATTTGGAGCTGCCTCTTTTGTCTTTGTTCTTTCTTGATCTTAGGTGAACAAGTAGCTATCCCAAGAGGAATATTTCCAAATTTGAAAGGGACCTTGAGACTTCCAGAGGTCATAGGTTCTTTTTGATTAGATATGACTGGGAGGTAAGGGAGCTATCCATGACAGGCACTCCAGTGCTCTTGGAGAAGATGGTCACTAACAAGTGAATTGACCCAAACCAAGCTTGTTTTGCCAAAAGATATGGACAGGAAGTTTGGGCAATAAAGATTCAAAGAAAAAAATGTAAAATGCCTACTCAGCAGGCATGCAAAATTCCTTAATGTTCTGATGAGTTTTAAGTATCAGTATTCTGAAAGAATACAATCACTATAAATTGGATTCTATTTCAAGTTGTTCTGTCAATGTATAGCTGTCTTTTTTTTTTTAAATCCTTTAGTATTTATTTCATGTGTATGGAATAAATTCCTGTCCCCTTCTTACTATACATTGATTGACTTTCTACTCCTGTGCATCAAATTCTAAGCTATAATCAGTTTTTCTTCAGAGTCCCATGTTTGAGTGTTTAAATATCCAAAGTGTATGAGAAAAGGGAGCCCAGCCCAATTTTTATTGGAGGCCAGACTGCCTAAGGAATGAACCCAGTATGGAAGCTACATGAATTCACAAAAGGGCTTCCTAGTAGAAAAGGAGTGGGTACTGTGTTCTAATCCTCTTCAAATCAAGAAAAATTTTGTTAATATGAGAAATGCATTAATCAATATTTTATGAATATTTTTGTGCACACTGCTATCAATTTCCATTCAGTAAATGTCTATTTTGCTGTTGTTTAGTTCTTTTTTCAGGCATTTCTGACTATTTATGATCCTATTTGGGGTTTTCTTGTTTAAGAAATTGGAATGGTTTGTCATTTCTCTCCCCAGTTCACTTAACAAATAAGGAAACTGAGGAAAACAATGTTAAGTACCCCGCCCCCCAAGTTACACAGTCAATTAATATCTAAGCTGTATTTGATTCAGGTTTTCCTGACTCCAGGCCCAATGTTCTATCTACTCTACCACCCAGCTGCCCCAAATATCTATTAATTACCTCGAAAAACACTAGAAAAATATAAAATTTAATTTAAAAAAATTGTTAATAAATGTAACTATAAAATGAGATAGTGACATGAGAGATGCAATCAAAATGCTATGACATTCTGGGTATTTCAAACAAGTTAAGCAAAGCCACTGAAATGTTATGTATGAACAGACAAGTATTCTAGTTTGGCTAGAATAAATTGTAAAAAGAGTGGTAAAATGAAAAAAAATATAAAATAGTATGACATCACACTGTTAAACTTTTCATCTGGGAAGACTTGAAATCCAAATAAAGTAGTTTGAACTTTAATTATAGGGCAATAGGGAGCCACTTAAAAATATTTAGCAAACGGGTAACATATAAAAGAAAAAGGAAAGATCACAGCATCATAGATTAAGAAATAGAAGAGACTTTAGAGTCCATTTATTTCAACTACTTCACTTTATTGATGAAGAATTTAGGAAAAGATAAGGTAAGTGACAAGGATCACATAGCTAGTATATGAGGCACCATTTCAACCCATGTCTTTCTGATTCCAGGAAAAGATAAAAAAAAAATGGAATAGGGAGATTAATACTATAAGCCTGGCAGTTGGAAAGAACTTGTTGCAGAGATATAGTAGTGGGAATAGAAAAAATAGAGCCAGTATGACAAGGCAGAGTTGCAAGCAAAAGGTTTTGGGAACTGATAGGGAAGCATCAAAAATAACAAACATAGTTTCAAAAATGAATACAAAATGCTGTGTTGTTTCTGGCAGAGGCTTTTATAAAGATAAGATAATGTCTCTGCCTTCAAGAAGCTTTGAAACTATGTGGTGAAATAAGCCTGCATAGAACAGGGTGTTCGAAAGTTGTGTGTGTGTGTGTGTGTACATACACATATATCCACACATATATGTGTACATACATACACAAATACACACACATATGTACACATGTGTGCATACATACACTTCATTCCTCTTATCTACCAGTTTAATAATGTTATTATTATTTGTGGACAAACTATCACAAGTTAATTTTTTAAAATGGACTTTGAGGGAGCAGTTAGGTGGCGCATTGAATAAAGCACTGGCCCTTGAGTCAGGAGGACCTAAGTTCAAATCCAGGATATAGACACTTGACACTTACTAGATGTGTAACTTTGTACAAGTCACTTAATCCCAGCTGGCTTGACTTCCCCCCTCCAAAAAAAAGAAGAAAAGGGACTTTGAGTCTAGTAAAAATTAAAAGTTTTTTTTTTTTTAATTACATGCTTCTTTTTCATGTACCCTATTCTAATGAAAATTGTGAACTATCTCTTATAAAGCCAATCATGAGCATCTCTCCCAAAGGCTTTTGCTCTGAATACATTTAAGGATCTAATTGCATAATATAGTGAACTTCATTTATTCAGCAATAAACTAAAGCATAACACTCAAGAAACTAAATCATAACATTCACAACAACATAACATCACAACTTATTGCTAAGGTGGCTACATAGTCTTAAATAAAACATATCATTCAGTAATCAACAATCTCCCCAATCAATACACAGTCTCCAAGTAAAGTCCTCTTTCTTCTTGATTTGAGGCTGGCTTCCAATAATCCTTAAGCCAATCATCCTTAAGGGGTAGCAAAAAATACCAACACCTGGATCAAAGTAAATTACAATTTCATCATTTAATACAGAGTGTCCAAATAAAGTCTTCTTCCATCTTAACTCAAAGCTGACTTCCAAAACCCATGGCTCCTCTTACATGGGTTTACTGCTTCCAGATGTTTAGTGTATTCACACATAGGTAACTCTCTGCTCCTGTTGCATATCTCAGCTCACAGTGACTGCTCCACTCCAAGCCCTTCACAATTTCTGTTTCTAGGAAGACAAAGCTTAACCAGGCTGCAACAATATTTACACACATTAAGCTTAACAGAACTACAACAAAATTTGCACCCATTACCAGCACTATCACCTCACTTTCTGTCTGAGAAATCAACATTAATCAATAGAGTACTTCTATCTGAAAATGTACACAAATCAACAGAGTGCTTCTGTCTGACAAAGTAACACAGATCAACAGACAGAATGCTTCTATCTGACAAAGTAACATCAACACAGAACAACAGACAGAACAACATACAGGGTTCTGACAACACAAACATTCCCTCTTTTAGGTCTGCTCACTCCCAGCTCTGCTCATGCTTTTCTCCACTCTGTTCCTTCCTGTTCCACCCTTACTGTGCCACCCTTCCTGTTCTTCTCTTTTGGCATGCTCCATGTGATTATGTTAGGCCTATTAAGGGCAGGAAGATCTTCCAATTCCTTTAGGCATATTAAGGGCAATACAATGTATATGTTTCCAGCAAAGACTTTTGATACAATCAAAGGGTAGGCTCAAAGACACTTGAATAGATAAAACATACAAAATGAACTTTTTAGTAAGAGCTGAGTTTGTGATGAGAAAGTCTTTCAGAAATAGGTTTGTCTACATTTTTAAGACTTTGTTCTTCATTCTTTGGATGGATTTGAATAAGATATAACAGCATGTACAATTATTTTCAATCCCCACAAAAACAGAAAATAAAAATTTATAATGAAAATTCAATGATTTTGTGAAATATTTTATATCATTTATTTTCACATTTTAAAATTAAGAATTATTTTTGAATTTTCATTCCTTTCCATAGAGTTGGTGTACAGTAAAATATTTGAGGATCAGAGTTTTTGTTTTGTTTTTGAGTTTGTCTCCATTAACTATGTGCCAATCAATCAATGAATAACTCATACAGATAATTTATATGAAATATAACAATTGATTTTACTATAATTAAAATTATGATCATCTCTTTCAAGTGGGAATTTTGCTGCATAATAATAATTTACATATCATTGAATTAATCCCAAATTTAACCATTTCATTCATGTAAAGTTTATTTATTAATTATCATGATAATAACTTTGCATTTCCTGCTTGATCACCAGAAGACCTAGATACATCTTTGAATTTCTACATGTTATCAATCCACTGCACTTCAAATTTTGTGGAAAATCTGGACAGCTCCATAAACAAAGTAATGAACCACAGTGCGGGGTAGCTTGATTCCAGCTTTAACTTCTGTGCCTATTAACCTTGCAGGATAAAAATTAGGTCATGCTATTACCAAGAATTGAAAGCATGACTATTTCATAAATGGGCTATAGCATTATTAGGTTGTTGCATCTTTTTGTAGTATGTATATGTCAAGTATTTCTCAACTGCTTAATAATAATGCAGAAATAAACTTAGACTTTAACTATGTTTTTTCAATTTGATTCAATTTTTTTTTATTTGATTTTTTTTGATGGCATGAAGTATGGTCCCCCCTGGATTTCCAAGCTCATTAATTCTTCAACCTGTACCTCTGAATCACATGCTATTTTAAGATTTTTGAAAAGAGAATAGAGGAGGGGAAGAGAAAAGGGAAAAGCAACATGGAAGGAGTGTGTATTATCTGAAATGGTTTGGATTTGTAGATGGTTTGGAATTGATTAGAATTTATTAACTGCATACTATGTGAGGGTTATTAAGATAGGTGGCTGGACACAAGTATGAAGACTAGAACAATTCCTGCTCAAAAAGAGATTACATTTTAATTTTGAAGACGAGTGAATATGCTAATATATATATATATATACACACACACACACACACACACACACACACACACACACATATATATATCCAATATAAATATAAATATAATCAACAAGCATTTATCAAACCCTTAATGTCCGCTAATTCCATTTTAAAGGTTGCTTTATTTTATTTTATTTTTTTTAAGAATCCCAAGAACTTTATGTTAACACTCAAGTTAGTCAACATTATATAGAACTGTTTTCTCTGAGACAGGTAAAATCTATGAGAAAAATCTGCTCTTATGATATGGAGCAAAAGTAAATATAGAGAGAAAAATAAATATAAACTTAAGAAGGATTAAGAAAAATAAATATAAAAATAAATATAAATATAAATAAAATATAAACTGTTTGCTAGCAACAACTACTATCTCTTCACTGTTTCAAAGATCTGTGGTATTTGAATCTCAATAATAAATAAATGTATTGATAGTTCAAATGCCTACCTTTTCTATCAGTGTGAGTTCTCCTGCCTTGATTTAGTTTGCAACCACTCTAACCTTATAGGAATAATTGATAATCTGTGACAGAAAAAATCTACCTTATGTCCAACTTTTTGGTCATAAGCTTTTTTGACCTTAATGAGACTGACCAAGCCCCCAGTGGCAGACATATCATCCATCACTAGTTCCATATTCAAAGCTTACCATTAAGAACTTAATGTCTTCTCGTTCTGTCTTCCTCCCACTCTCTCTCATTAAGAGAATATTAAAAGTGAAAAAAAACATCAGAAAAGAGTCACCATAGTATCCTTCTTACAAAATAAAATGCACAGAGGGAAAAAGAAGAAAGAGCATAAAGAATCACAAACGGAACAGTTTAGAAAGTTATATGTGGAGTTTATCTTTATTGTATGTTTAAAAAGAAAAAGCAAGCTGCATCTTACAGAGATTCACAATTTCAAGTGAATTTATTTTCTCTTCCATGCATACAGAATACCCCACTTTATTTAGAGTTTTTAAAGTTCTAAATAAAAAACATTATAAAAAAATTGGAGCTATTCAAAAGTCATATGGGGAGCAAAGATGGTGGCATAGAAGGAGGAAAACTTCGCAGCTTCAACATAGCCACCTCAAATACCCAAAAAATATGACTCTAAACAAATTTTAGGGCTCCAGAATTCACAAGATTACAGAAAAACACATCTCCCACTGAAGGCAGCTCAGCAGGCAGAAGAGGAAGGGCTCATTGTAGCGCACTGGGAGCTGAAACCAACTGGGCCTGAAATGGCTTGGCCCCGGGGATGCCAGGACAACCTGCAGCTGGAGCCTTCAGGAGAGTGGATCAACAGCAGCTGTGGCAGTTTACAGAATTATCACCCCATAAGATATAAGGACAAAGTGAAAGGTTAGTGGAACTCGGCTAAATTTGTGGGAGAGAGTCCAGCCAAACTGCTTCCAGGACAAGGAGGCAGCAGAAGCAGTGGCCCTGCAGCTGTCTCCACATGGCTGATTTAGAGCTCCCGGCCTCCAGATTACAGGGGGCCAAGAAATCGTTTATAGGCTAAGAGCTCTTGCCTTAAGCAGCCTGGATTGAGATCGTGGTGTTGGGTGGTGGTCCTGGGGTATGATGTCAGTGAGCCAAAGCTGCTGGGGGCTGCAGAAACAGTGACCTTCTAATAGCTGTGGCTGATGCAAAAACCTCAGCTATTTGGGACAGAACTTTCCCCTCTGGAAGCAGAATTCCACAGAGCTAAAAAGTTAAGTAATTGAATGGCAACATGAGCAGACAAAGGAAGCAAAGTAAGAGCAATAATCCAAATTTGGATTCCTTTTTTAGCGACAAAAAGGATCAAAGCACAGGATGGGAAGACGACAACACAGTCAGAACTCCCACACCAAAAGCTTCCAAGAAAAATGTAGAGTGTTTACAAGCCATAGAGCAGTTTAAGAAGGATTATGAAAAACAAATAAAAGAAGTGGAGGAAAAATTGGGAAGAGAAATAAGAATGATTCAAGAAAATCATAAAAAGAGAGTCACCAACCTGACTGACGAAAATAACACCTTAAAAAAGTAGATTAAATCAAATGGCAAAAGAGTGTCAAAAAGCCAATGAGGAGAAGAATGCCTTCATAAGTTGAATTTGCCAGATGGAAAAAAAAAAATCTCAAAAGCTTTGTCAAGAAAATAATTTCTTCAGAATTAAAGTGGAGCAAATTGAAGCAAATGACTTTATGAGAAATCAGGATACTATTAAACTGATTCAA